>JAZKJV010009258.1:0-738776 GCA_037367405.1 Ottelia alismoides | reverse complement strand
TATCTACCTGCTCAGACTTCCGCTTGAGGTTGTTCGGGTTCGGCTCGATCTGGACAGGTATGGCGGCCTTCCCTCTCACAATCTCCCGCATCTCCTGGCGGAACTCATCCATCTCCCGTCTGAAAGTAGCCTGCTGATCGGTCAGGAGGCAGGCTATGTCGTCTAAGGTGGGGTTCTCATCGGATGGCCCATGAGAACCGGACGGGTGGCCTTGCTGGTAGTGAGGCTGCTGTTGTGGCTGGTGTTGCGGGTGAGAGGGGTACTGCTGTGGATGAAACTGCTGCTGAGGCTGATCACACCTCCAAGAATGTCCCTGCTGATAGGGACGAGGACCATACTGTGATGATTGCTGCTGCTGCTGGTACAATGGGGGCTGCTGCTGCTAGTGATCTCGCTGATGGTCGTACTGGCCACCCTGACCCGGAGACTGCTGCTGGGAACTGGCACCTCCGACCGACCAACGGAATCCGGGATGGCCTCGTCGGATACTGGGCTGGGGTCGGTCAAACCAAATCCCATTGACGTCCATCAACGGATCGGGCTCGTAGGTGGCTGGTGGGAGTACGACCAGAGGCTGATCCGACTGGTAAACTACCATCTGCATGTCTAAAGATGGAGGCGACTGGTAGTGTGGTTGCGGCTGCTGGTACGGCTCTGCCTGTACAAGATGGACCTGTCTAGGCTGGCTGGAGCTGGAGTGCTGGGACGAGCTGCTGCTACTCGGATCTCCTCGTGACTGAAGACGGGGCTGAGAAGCCATCTGTGCCTCCTGGAGACACATGAGCTGTGTCTTCAAGTCACTCAACGTCTGTGCCATCTGCTCCATCTGCGTGATATCCTGGCATTGCTTCTTCTCTATAATCTCCATTCGGTCCAGCTTCTCGCTGATGATGCCCATGTCGGCGGCTGTGGAATCAGCCTGTGCGGTTGCCGCTGACGAAGTGATGGACCGACGTCGACCCGTGCGATCCTCTAGTACTGCACAATCTGTGGCTGAGGGCATCCCTGTGTGTAGAGTCGGGTCTGGGACATCACCATATAGTTTTCTACCATCTCCTCGTAGATTGCCCAGACCTGATCAAGATCCTTGGCGAAGTAGGACCCGCCACAAGAAGCATTCACCATGCCCTGTAGCTCTGGTGTCAGTCCACATAAGAAGCTCTGAACAAGGTTCGGCTTCGAAATCTCATGGTGCGGGCATCTGTCGGTCATCTCACAGAACCTCTCCCATGCCTTGTGGAATTGCTCATTGGGGAGCATGGAGAAGTTGCTGATCAGGGCCCTCGCTGCATTCGTCCGCCCGAGTGGATAGTACTTGTTCAAGTACTCGGTGCGGAGCTGCTCCCAGGTGTACACGAATTTCCCCAGATGCTTCAGCCAGGTGGCTGCTCGGTCTGCTAGTGAGAAGGGGAAGGAAATCATACGGATGGTATCCTAGTCCACCTGTCTGTCGTGGACTGTGCTGCAGATCATCATAAACTCCTGAAGGTGGAGATGGGGCTCCTCAGTGGCGAGCCCATGGAATCGGGGGAGAAGCTGCAAGGTGTTCGGGGGGAACTTGAAGTCCCCCACGATGGCTGGAAGAACGACCCAACAGTGCGTCAAAGTCAACCCGAGGTTGTGTAACTCCTGCATCGGTCTCGGCAGATCTGCGGCTGTTGCGGCTGCTGCCGCATCATCGGGTATCCTCGGTCCGTCTCCTGGCCTGCGCTGGTCATGGTCGGCTCTCAACTGCTCCATCTCGCGCCTCATCTCTATCATGAAGGCTCCCTGATCCCTCAACTGTTGTTGCACTGTCTTTAGGGAGGCGATCAGGGTGGAGTTGATCGCACCCTGGTCCAAGATGAATGTCTGCTCTGGTTGGGGACCTCTAGTGTGATCGTCACTGCTGCCGGCCATGGTCTCTGCAAAGGCAAAAGACCCAAACTCAGGTGCCGATAAATCAGTCTGCGGTCTCTCATCTGGTACTGGCATCTCCGAAACAGAAGAAGGGTGGTCGAGGGGGAACAGGGTGGAGTTGGACTCGGGTTCGGAGAACGGGTCTCGTCTCTCGCGAACCAACCTAGATGAGCAGGCAGAAGTGCTGGGAAGCGGTGCAGCCAGAGGCTGCCTAAGGGACCTTCTGCCCATCATCTTGATCTGGCGAGTCGGGCGGATGAGATCTGGAAACAAATATGATCAGCAAACAAACCCCTGATTCACCTACTCAACGTGAGCTGAAGACCGTAAGAGTTCGGTCAATTATCTTGTCAGTTTTTATTAGGTGATCAAGTCAGGATAGCAGAGCGATTACGTGACCTGTTGGGAATCCAGTTCCCCCAGGAGACTGGCCCGATCCCGAACTAGATCTTTCCCAGCTAGTACAAGCCACGGATCGTTTACCGGCTACCCGATTGGCTCGCTCTGTTAAGGATATCGCGGCCCGCTTTACCGGAGACTGGAGCAATCCTCACTGGAGAATGACTAGCCCAGAAGCAGTAGTCTGAAGGAGGTCCAGATGTGGCTCTATCCTAGGGTGCGGGTCACTCTCTCGCGCATGCAAACCAGACAAGGAGGGGGTTGCTCTCCCCAAGACAAAATTTTCTGATGAGTGTCTTTTAGGGTCAAATAGAGCTAACAGTCCCAATTTTATGGTTTGAATTTTTAGGTATTTTTCAAATAAAAACAATCGCCTAACGAATTATTCGGTTCTCCTGGTTATTTAAGTCCAAAAATGGGGGGAGAAGTCGAAAAAGCCGATGAGTGAGAAATCAGTTATGCATGCAGAGTAAGAAATGCGTACTGACTCCAGCAGTCTACATGCAATATGATCCGCGCAGAATTGAAAGACAGGAATAAAACTATCTAAATGATGCAAGCGGAAATCCGGGCCCTAACTAGCAGTTCTACTCGAAAGAACAATGGCTAAGTGGTCAATCAAGAGGGGTCGGTGTTCGGTCTCGGATGCCGATCGATGCCTGCCACAACGGGTCCTGCCAGCGCTGTATACGGCCTCTAGCAGTGCGTGACCCCTCTGGTGACCAAATAGTCTTTTTATTAATCTTTTATTTTGGTCCAATTAATTGGTCTATAGGTACTGGCAAGGTTATTAAGTGTGTGGACCCTACTATTTACAGCGCAATCAAGCAAAAATCCTAAGCTAAGGCTAAAATCCGTGAGAAACTGAATAGGCAGGAAATAAATAAAAACCGCGTAAAAATCCGCGAAAAACGAGGGGTCCCCCGAGCACATCGGTGCTCGGCGAAACAGACCCCGAGAGTCTGTGTCTTGTCCCTGTATTATTACAACAATTCAAATATTGCAGGAAATATACCTAATCTAAAACTATCTACTACTCCCGCACTCTGCTGCCTCCTCACGCTCTCCTGCGGATCCGTGCAGAAGGGCGCCGCCTCTGATTCCCGCGGTTGCATCGGCTCCTTGAGAGGAGCTGCCTCAGTCCTCGGGCCCTCGCAAGCAAATAACAAAGTGTCACAGACCAAGTAAATGGAGCAAATAAAAAAACAGGGTATATGTGCAAAAATAGGAAATAAAAATAACACTCAGAAACAATCAAAAACAAAAGAAAATAAAATAAAAGAAAAGAAAAATAAAAGAAAAACAAAAAGCTACAAAAAGCCGCGGACGAACAAAAATCCATGGAAAGCCACGAAAATCAAAAGAAAATAAAACGAAAACAGAAACGACTACTAAGCCGTGCTCCCCGACAACGACGCCGTTCTGATGACCCGAAAATTTTCTCAATCAATCCGGGATTAGGTATAAAGAATCACTCTCGGGTCGTTGTGACCCTGATCGAGAGAGAAAATCAACTCAACAAGAAAAAAAAGAGAAATAGACCACCAATCAAGCAAATAAAATCAAAGAAAATCAAAATAGTGGCCCTGGCCATGAGATTAGCCTGGTGTAGCACCCAGGGTCGGACTCAGGGAGCACGAGTGGGCCTCGCGGCCTACGAAGTAGTCTAAAAGCAAATAAAACAAAAACAAATATTTTTGGTGGTTTTCTAAATATTTTTATTTTTTTGGATTTTTAATAATGAAGGAAAATAATAAAAAGGAAAAAACAATCACATTCAACAAATTTTTTAAACACTCTAAAAAGCTCCAAAAATTCAAATAAAAATATTTTTATGTTCTTTGATTTTTTTACTATTTTTGATGAATTTTTAGGATTTTTATAATTTTTATGGAATTTTCTTAAAAAAAAAGAAGGCAGAAATACTGTGCTACTGTCCAGCCAGGCTTCAAAGACCAATTTAAAATATCAAATTGTCTTGTAAAAGCCTGGAGGTATTTTTTATGGAAAATAGAAATAATAAAGAAAATTCAGGAAAAGAATTTATTAATTTTTGAATTTTCTATACTTTTTTAGAATTTTCATAAGTTTTTGAGTGTTTTTTAATTTTTATGGTTTTTATGTATCCAAAAATCGCCAAAAATGCACAGAATTTCAAACAGACAAAACTTAATTTTTTTATAATTTTTAAAAGAGTTTTTATATTTTTTATGATTTTATAATCTGGAAAGACTAAAAAATGGTAGTTTTTGAATTTTTAAAAATAGAAAAATGCTCAAAAATGTACCAAATTTTTGGTAAAAATTTTACACAGTGGCAAGAGCCCCGTGTCCAATTTTCACGCAATTTGGGCTTGAATTGATATTTTATATAATTGGCACAAGGTCTCATAGTGCAAAGGGACCTATACGCAATAAAACATACTTACAGGGGCTGAAACGTAACAAATCCAGAAAGCTAGGGGTCCCTCGTGCAAAAAGTCCAAGACCCCACACACGCTGCACGTGGTCTGGGCACAGAGGGACCTAAATGTAACAAAACATACTTCCAGGGACTTATTACCAACACGTGCTAAAAGCCCTGGGAAGAAGTTGCAAAATACCCAAAGAATTCAACACATGTTGAATAAAAACATTCACAGGGGCATGGATGCAAATATCAGAAAATATATTTCATTCAGTAACACTCAGAAACATCAGCCCGTACATTGCAATTTCTCCAAAATTCATGTGACGACGCACGTGTCTCACACAAACAGGGATGAAAATGCAAATACAAGAAAAGTTCAGATTCTAAGTGTAATTTTTCAAAAAGAAAAACAACTGAAATAAATATTTACAAGACTAATTGATAAAAGCAGAAGAAAGAAGGGCCTAAGGGTAATTTACCCTTTATTAACACAGACGGCTTAGGCGGTGCCACATGGAAGATCGAACGGTGTAAGATCGCTGGCGCCTCTTCGATGAACCCTGGCTGAGATCTGACGGACGGAGGCGTACCACGTGTATGATCGGATGGCTCTGGTGTGGGCTCTCTTCTCCTCTGCGATGGACGCTCCAGATGAGGTCCTGACCAGGATCTAACGGCTGCTAGCTCCTAGCCAATGGACGGTCGTGATTAGAACTGGGCGAAGGAGCTCGATCGGACGGTGACGGAGGATCCTCCAAGAACAGGTGGCCGGCGAAGTTCGCCGGCTCGATAATCGCGCTGGGGACCTCCTCTGCTGCTTCTGAGATGTGCAAGAGCTCCGCCAGGATGTTCCGCAGTTGATGAGCCCCTCTGATGAGGCCGGGAAGCTCCGAGGAGCTCCGACGACGAAGGCGGAGCTGGGCCTCTATGTTCAAACCTTGGACCTCTAGATGAGGCCCCTTTGACCTGCAAAGTTGCACCAGAGGACTCCTCGGTCGAGGGCAAACTGCCTCGACCCGGTTAGAGGTGGTGTAGGTGGCTGGATGAGGCACGACGAGGACCTCCGGCGAGGTGACGGCGAAGGAGGTCGAGCCTTGGCTCCGTGGCGAGCCAAGGTGGGCGAGTGGCCGAAGAAGATGGAGGGAAGTCTTGCGAAGATGTTGGTCGGGTCGGTCGAGGAAATGGATGATCGGCGTGGTCGGAATCGATGAGCGATGGCGGCGGAGCAAATTGGGGGAAATCGAAAATTAGACGAAGCTAGGAAGAATTAGGTTCACCTGATGAATGTGGTCGATTGTGGATGAGCTCTGGAAGCTCTGGTCGTCGCCTCGAGGCTCGTTCGCTGCTCGTGGCGACGCACGACGACAAGGAGGTCGCTGGATCAGAGGCTGAAGGCTCCTCTCCTCTCTTCAACACCACGCTCACTCAGCTGTCACTCTGGGGAGGACAATGGAGGTCCTGGGATGATGGAGTGGCACCAAAGATGGAGTGGAATGGCGGCCGGAGTTTCAGCTATAAACCACTACAGGTCCGAGAAGATGGGATCGGGCAGGGTTCCGTGAAGTACGGATCCCTAGGCGGATGCATCAGCGTGGATCTCGGATGTATCAAGGATAATTAGGACCTGGGGTTTAGGGTAAATGGAGCTTGGATCAGGGCGCTAAAAATTGGAGAAATCGGATCAGGCGCCCAGATCCATGAGAAGAGTGTCCGCGGGGGAGAGTTGACCGGGGGTCAACAATCCCCCGTGGACCAATCAGAATTCAGATTTTATTAAAGTTTTGGAAATTCAAAAAAAAATACAAAATTACCTTATTTCGAAAAACTTAAAATATAAAAAATGTTTATTTATTTTTAAATTATTCTTTAGTGATTTTTATTTATTTTTTGAAATAAAAATAATGTATTTACAAAATATTATTATATATAGGTATATACATATGTATTTTTTATTTTTGATTTTTAATTATTTATTTTTATACAATTTATTCCAATTTCATATTTTATTTATTTATAGAATAAAATTTGGAACAAAAATGTATTTTTATTTTATTTTTATTAATTATTTACATAGAGTAAATAAATAGGTATATACATTTATTTACATGGTATATATACAATGATGATTTTGATTTTTATTTTATTTCTTTTTATTTTATTTTTATTTTTATGATTTTTATTTCATTTATTTAAATCATGAAATGTAGAATGTAAATATATTTTTATTAAATTTTAATTATTTATTTACAAGTTGATAATAAATAAGTGGATGGTTCTATGTACATGGCATATATACAAAGGTGAAGGCCATTTTTATTTATTTTTATTTTGTTTTGTTTTTCCCAATTTTATTTTAATTTAATATTTATAAATATATACATATTCACAAAAATGCATTTTTATTTTATTTAGAGGAAAATATTTTTAATTATATACATGTATATATACACACATGAGTTTCCCTATCTCTCTCTATTTGGGTTCTTTTTGCGGTCAGGCCCATGCTGAGCCCTCCCTTGGGATTAGATCACTCAATATTTATTCTAAATATCTCCCTCTTTTTTTTATTTCTTTATTCTTTTATTTATGCACAAAAACATGCCAAATATGCATATTTACACAATGCATGCTGAATGGTAATTATTGCTATTTACAAAAATATACATGTGTTTTGCATAGGTTTTGTAGCTATAATAAAAGAATAAAGAGTGATGAATGGGTATTCATCAGTGGCATCTCCTCCGTGGCTGGTGCGGCTTCACATCGACTGCAAACATCTTTTTGGTCTTTTTGAATTTTCTGATTTTTTTGTTTTTGTTGTTGGTGGTGGAGACGGATGGCAACTAGCTTGGCTCTTCCTTCTTCTTCTTCCTCACCCGAACCGATAGCTGACGTGGCTGATGCAGAAGATGACGATTCTCCTATTAAAGCTTTATTCTTCCCTTAGTTAGTGTCAAATGGAGGTACCGCTCCTGAGAGTAACAACATTAGATAAAACAAAGTTATGGATATCTGACTTGACTGGCACAGACGAGACATCACATTCTGCCCGATCTTTTCATTTAAAATTGGTAGGGTTTGCTTCGACCTGCGCCAGAATGGGAGTTTTGGTGGCGGTCAGGTCATCAAGCTTCTTCATCATTTCTTCTAGACCCTTTACAAGTTGGGCCAAGCAATCTAGAGTTGGGTTCATTAGAGTCGCCTCAGAAGTTTCAGCGTGCAGACCGTGATGTTGCTGACTGTTGGGGAGCTAAGGCTATGACAACTGATGATGTTGTGGAGGAGGGGGAAGTTGATATTATTGATATGAAGGAGGAGGATAGTGTTGATGACCAGTTGCATAATGATGGTATGTATGTTGATGGCAGTACTACGGTTGGGGTTGAAAAGAATGTCTCCAGTTACCTTGATACTGTAGAGACTGGTGATTCTGAAACTGAGGTATGGGTTGGAAGGATTGTCTGAAGCGACCACCCTAAGGTTGGTGATAAGGCCAATTGGCCTATGGCTGACCTAGTGTTGCCCCGTAGGGCGGGTCGGCTATGCATCATTGTTCCAAACACCGTTGACTTCCTGGATTAGTGTTGGAGGTGGAAATGATGGCTCCGAAGATGGAAGGAAGTCTAGCTGGTAAACCACCATCTGCTGCTGCGGCGTGCCCTCCTCGGGCGCCTACACGTAGTATACGTGCTGGATGGTCGGTGGCTGCTGACTTGACTTGGCTGATGTGACGGTGATGGCTCATCTTTCATCTCAGCAGGAGTCTCTGAAGATGGTGTTGCCGAATGAACAATGCTAATGGTGCTCACCAGCAACTCCAACTACTGGGTGATCTGGTTCAGCTTGTCCTGGTTTTGAGTCCTTTATTCAATCACAACAAACTTCTCAAGATCCTGCGACCATTTCTCGATGATGTCAACCTTTGAAAGATGCCCCCTGATGATACTAAGGTTGGAGCTTTCATATTTCTCTGCCTCTGTGGCTGCTGCCATGTGCACTGGCTTTTGGAGGATCTGCGGTTGTCTCTGATATGATCGTGATGAAGATAGGGCGACTTCTCCTTCGACCATTTCTTCGAAAATTTACCACACTACATCTTCATCCTCATTAAAATGAGATCCTCCACATGCATCATTGATGAATCTACGTTTCATCATCTTTATTCTATCATTTTGGCCTTAAAAACCCTAGTAAATGCATGTAAATACTGTTAATTTAGGCATTTTCGCATTCATGCATTATTGTGTAAATATTGTATAAAATACGATTTTTAAAGACAAAATTATAGAATAAAGAAAAGAAAAGAAAAAGAATAAAATAATGTAAATATTTTATGACCCGAAACCCCGAGACCTAGGCATCTCGATGATTAGGTCGACAAGGAATAAAGTAGGGAGAGATAAGGGCCAAAATACAATAAAAACACCTGTTATTTCATTCATTCTTTATTCATTTTGGGACCTATGTTTGGTTCCACTTTTTACACTTCAAATGAAGAAACTTTTTACATGAAAGTTGTAGATAATTAAATAATGAAAAATACAAAATTGATTTCATAGAAAAATAATGTACAGATAAAAAGTTATGCTCTGAATAGAATTCCAGAATCCCAACTTCCCAGACCTGTATCTCCCTAATAAAAGCTTGAAATGCATCAAACTCACCTTTAATTGTATATAATTTAAAATAATCTATTTAATTAAGGTGGTTTCGTGATTGGCGAAGCTACGGTTTGAAAGTTGAGTTTTGGGCCCCTATTGTATACTTGTACATATTAAAATATTCATTTTATTTATTATTCTTTATTTTCATAATTTTATATTTTTATAATTTTGTAAATATTATTTATAATATATACGTATATTAAAATCAGAATAAAAAAACGCAAATAAAACATAAAAATAAAATGTTTGTATAATATACATAGGTATAATACTTGTATACATACCTATATAATCCATACTTTTATTTTATTAAGTGTACAAAATATCTCATAAAAATAAAATAAAAATATTTTTAAGTGTATAAAAATATTTTATAAATTTATAAAATAATAAACAAAAATAAATAAATTAAATTTGCAAAATAAAAATAAAATATTAAAAGACATAGATATATATACCTATAAAGACCTAAAATGGTAACTCGTAAATTTATACCTCATAAAAATAATTAAAAATTATAATAAAATAGTTTATAAAATAAAAAATATTTTTCATTTAATATTTAAAAATTAATAAATTCAATTGCTATTTTTAAATGAATTTACAATTGTTTTTCGCCAAGGTTTTTCTGGTTGGTCCACGTGGACCAACCAGCTTCCTTGGTTGACCTCGGTCAACTCTCTGACCGAAGTCTGTACAGTGTCAGATCTGCATTTTTGGCCACTTTCAACCAATTATCGAGGCCACATCTTTCATCCATTGGGGTCGATTCCTTCTGCAATGTTTCTCCTCTATCATCCATTATACACTCCAGGGCGTTTTCTTGGGCCGTGGACCGCTGAAACTTCTGATATGCCTTGATCTTCGGAGCGCGTCCACTACCCTTTCAAATGACCCCCGTCACTTCCATCCACCTTAGAACCCTTTTTGCCCTAGTCCAGCGTCTCCTTCCTGCATGTCCTGGATCGAGGAGGTGACAGGTCCTCTCCGGCCTCTTCGCGGAGGCATTTGGCAGGGTGAATCGCGGTCTCCATCTATCTCCGTCGGCCGCCGGTGATGAGGTCCTATCTCGTTGGTGTTCCGGCCAACTCGAGGTTGTTTCTGTTGTTTTTAATCGTGCTTTAACTCCTGCATCCTATCTCTATCTCTATCTTTCCATTTAGCTGCTCGCAGTCGCTTAGATCAACCCATTTGAAGTTCGCCGGAGCCCTGCTCCGGCGAGCCTTCTCCCGCACCATCCGCGCTTCTCCGGCACCTCAAAGGACATGGAAACTTTTTACTATTGGTTATTGTGCTTCCTTGCAGGTCCCAGGGTCCGAAGGACCCCATCTGGGGTCGTCTTTTTGCGGAAGCACGAGCCTCCTGAATCCACCCTCCTTCGCCAACCTCGCGACGGCGTTCCGGCTGCTCCCCAGCCATTTTGATGCCACCTGCCACTTGAAGAAGCTCCCAGGAAGCGTCGTATACCTTCGGAGGGGATTAAAGGGCTCTGAGCGTCGAGATTTTGACGATTCAAAGTCGCTCGGAGGCTGTTCTTCGTGCGTTCTTCCTCCACGCTCCAGAGCCGCTTGATTTCCCCTTGTTCTTGGCATGCTACAGTCACCGTAAGATCTCACCCTCTGTCAGCCGATGGATCGTCATCGAGGATCTAATCCTATCCGCCCGTTGCAAAGGGGTATCGCGCCATCTGGCATCGCCATGTGTCTTAAACAAACGGCTTATCGCCGTTCGATCGCGCCTACGGTGGGGATTTTGCAAGTTATACCCCACTTGTTTTTGTAATTTATTTTATAATACTTAAACTTTCATCTTTGCTTTTGTACTTTTGTAATATTTGCGAATTCCCCCCCAGGAATTTTGTATTATTACAGGTTGATCCCTGCCAGGTCACGTGCTCCTCGCATGTGACGTGGCATTTTTGCAGGTCTACCCCGGGCGTTTAACATATGTATTTTTAGTCCTTTAACTTTTCTTTGTAGTTATAAATTTTTGGCAAGTTTGCATTTAAGACCCTGAGGATTTTGTGAATTACATAATAGCCCCTGTTAGGCGCGCGTGCTTACGCATGTATCCCCTGGCGATTTTGCAAACATAACCTTGCGAGTTTGGGCATTTGGAGTTGGTCCTGGAACTGTGAATATTCTTTATATAATTTATGTGAAAATTGCAAGTGGGCCCTTCCACTTTCTGCTATTTACATCAATACCCCTTCCAGGTTGTATTTTCTTTATGTTTCTAGTAATAATTTCATGCCTCTATAAATCTCGAAAAAATCCCTAAAAATTACCATAAGTTCCTGTTGCATTGTAGGTCCATGCCATACTTTTATTTTGCATTTTTGTTGCAGTTTAATATTTATAAAAAATAAAAAACACTCATTTTCAACACTGTTTGCATTATAAAATCCATAAAAATTATAAAATCACCTCATAAAATTCCCCAAAAAATATATTTTGTATCTTTTCGTGTGTTTTTACTTCAAACCAAAAATCACTAAAAAATATAAAAGAAAACTCCTAAAAATTATAAAACTCTAAAATTCTTCATAAAAATCTTAAAAATTCTAGAAAAATCATAAAAATACAAACTATGTTTCTTAATTTCCTTTATTTTATTTTCATTTAAAATTAAGTTGGAGAATTTCGGTTACTGTTTGATATTTTATTTCTCCAATTTAGTCTCAACCTTTTGTTTTATTCCTTATTTTCAGTATTTTTGACTTTAAAAATACCAAAAAATAGGAAAAATCTAGAAAAATCACAAAAATATTATAAAAATATAAAAAGCCTAAAAATACTTTATTTCGTGATTTTCTTTATTTTCTACCTATTTTTATAAATACTTTATTCCTCTCTCTCTCTTCTATTGTATATATATTCTATTATTGGAAAAAAAGAAAATATAAAAATATAAAATTATAAAAAGAAAATATAAAATCAAATAAATTAAAAATCAAAATACAAAAATACAAAATCAAAAATTAAATAATAAAAAAAATTAAAACCCCACAAAAAATAGCATAAATAGACAAATATCCACTTTCACACTTTGTGCATTTTGCCCCGTTCTACATGTCTGCTCCCTGTGTTCGACACTCTACACATACTTGCACCTATACACATCTTTGTTGTAGAGTTATAATAAATTTTAACTCCACATTCACTTTCATTGCTTTATTTGATTGTCGTGGGTTAATTGTTGATTGATTGAGGATTCGTGAGCGGTCGCTCGGCGACACTGTGATCCCGCCTTGTGTAGATTACTTTAGACCCTCGCCAAATCTTGATTATCAAGCATCTACCAGCCTTTGGCTCTCTACATTCAGTCCCCCAAAAAAGTGCTGGACCAGGTTGGTCTTCGATATCGCATGATGGGGGTACTTCTCTTGTAGGTCTGTGAAGTGCTCCAAGGCTTCATGAATGGTTTTGTTGGGAAGCCTGGGAGAAATTGCTAATCCTACCTCACATCTGGTTGAGCTGACCAAGAGGGTATAACATGTGAAGGAATGCGGATTCAATTCCTCCCAAGTCGTAACAACCTTTCCCAAATGATTGACCCAGTATAGGGACTTGTATTACAAGCTGAAGGAAAATGCCATCATCTTCACTACGCCCAAGGGAACATTGGGGTAGTGGGTAGTTCAATAGATGTGCGAGAACTGCTGCAGGTTAATGTATGGCTCCTCATTGATGTTCCCATGGAATGATGGTGAAAGAGTAAGGAACTGAGGCTTGAGCTCAAAGTGAGCATGTATCAGTGGAATGAGGATCCACTCGGTCATCTGGCTGTCTCCAGGATTGTATGTCTCCTTTAGTGGGTTTCTGTCTCTCAAGTTCATGTTCTTCTTCGTCGTGGTCATCACAGGGTTTGTCACCTCCTCCTCTTGCTACTGGTATATTCCGTAGATCATTCAGCATGTCCTGAAATGCGGTCTGAATAAGATCCTGCTCTGTCAGCTGCTATTGAATGGCCTATATGGAATCCAACAACTGAGCGTTGACTTGGTTCTGGTCGGGTCCCTGACCTGACTCCATCTGTGGAGGTTGTTGTCATTTTCCTTTCCCTTGAGAGGCAATCTCTGGGTCTGAATCAAAGGAGATGAATTATGTATTGGGATCCAGGACTGGGACTGGATTTTATCTGAATTGTGAAAGAATCCCAATGAGACAACTTGAAATTGAATCCCAACTGCCAAGATGAATATGAGATTAGGGTTAATCTTGGAGTGTTATCAATGGTACAAAGATGTAGACTGAAATCGACTCACATTCACAACGGCGGATGTGGGACAAGAGTGATCCCGATTTATTAGGTGGTCAAAGGGGAGGGAAAGAAAACGAGGAGTCTAGAGATCGTCATGTAAGGTCCAGATCGGGTTCTCGGGAATCACCTCGAATTATTAACGATGTCGAGTCTATGGAATCGATGTTGCCATCGACGGAGCTCCGACTAAGCCATCCATGGATCGTGGAGTAAAAAGAGATCGATGCAGGAGGAAAGATACGATGGGCAACGAGGAATAAATTGAAGTTAAAATAGTAGAAAGGTTCGAACTGAGTAGGGGTAAAAAGGAAGACACATATGACAAAATTTTACGCAAATGCACGAGACTTGATCTTTGAACCTTAATCTAGATCCATATAAATACAATACAAAATTGGGTTCACCAACTCACGCCATGTGAAGCCATAAAGGATAGGCTATTTATTATCTTTCATTTTTAGAGTTATTATTTCAAGCATATCTTTTAACAATTCCTTAGCACGCTAACCTATAGGAGAGAGAGTACTGCCATAAAGTATCCCATACTTGCCCTCCTTCTTTGTAACATATAGTCTGCACTTTTGAGGTCCTTGTAACCCTTCCTGGATCCCTACTCAGCCAAAGAAATAAAGAGAGGAAGCCATGGGCAAAACCACTACTTCGGTCCTCGCTCGCAATTGAATCACCCGTGAGCTTGCAAGGACCTACTCGGAAGCAAACTGATGAGACAGACACACTTGTGAGGACGTGACCTAAGCTCAGTACTTTGGACCAAGTCGATGTTCCACGTAATGCGGGAACACCATTGTTGACAGGGCCCTACTCGATCACGTACGATAGAAGCACCATTACTTCAGAAATCCAGGTGATACACAAGGCAGTTACAAATTGGATTTTTGGCTCTAATCCTTAGTGGGTCGTGCCTCGCTCATGGGAGGGGTTTTGGTTCCCTCCTAATGTACCTGAAAACAATGAGGGCATTATGAACCCAAGACTATGAAAGTCCATTACGGATTTTAATTAAGATCGAAGTTTATTTAGCGATCCCCTTGTTTTATTTTTTTGGGTTTTCACTTTTTTTTAATCATTTTGCATACAAGCGCCTAATGTTTTCTTGTAAATTTTCATTTAAGTCCTAGGTGCTCAAAATCAGAGGGAGATAGAGAAAAGGCCGTACAAGTCGATTCAATGATGGAAATCTCACCATTGAATCTAATGATGCATGCTCAGTTAGAGGACTTACAGTGCTTCCCAACTCTCTCCATGCGGTATGCAAAACAGAATTTTAAACCTATCTACATGACGGTGTGCAATTGACAAAATCATCCTAAATAGTAGCTACTATTAATCATTAACAACCACATTGTTGATTATTCAGAGACAAACCCTAGAGTCCAGTCTTGGAGACATCTCGATGTCCGCCACAACAGATCCTGCAAGCGTTGTGTAATGTCTCTTGCGGTGCATGAGTTTAAATCCAAATAATTAACAGTTATTTATTTTGCTAGATCCAATAGTAAGAGACTATAGGAGCATGCAATTCTTATTAGGGTTTGGACCTAATTACTGATTCAAGCAATCTACAAGTTAAGGACTCATGCACACAAAACAAATAAAAAGAAAGCAAAAAACTCAAAACAACAGGAAACAAAATAAAAGAAGGCTGTAAAATATGAAAAACTGCAATGAGGCCCACATGTGAACAGACACCCGCGCACTGGACCTCGTTGTGGAGAGTAGTCTCCAAGCTTAATTATTAGAATTTAATAAATGAATATCTCTATCTCACTAATAAATAAATAAATCTAAGTAAATTATATACTAAATATTTTTTCCTTGCTTCATTTGTCGCCTCTCCAACTGGTCAGAAGGTGAACATCAGTCTCCACCAAGCTCCGCTGCACTGGTCTCTTAAGAAGGCATCCTCGCGTAGGGGACCTTCACAACAAATTCACAAAGAGATATTTGTTAGCACGGATAGTCAAATAATGTAGTCAAAATGAGCTTATACGAAGAATAATTGAATGAATATGTGCAAGAAAAATAAATCACTAATCTCATCAATGAATCAATGAATAAGCAAAATGAGTGTACAAAATAAATGAAAAAATAGGCTATGCACATTGCTCCTCGACAACAACGCCATTTGATAACCGCCATCTCACAAGGGTCGTATAGTTTCACAAGATGAAACTGCAGCCAGTGCATTGACCACTCAAGAGACCGCGGTTGATCAACAATTAACCCATGATAAAAGTCAAGTAGTAGATAACAAAAGTGGAGTTAAAATTTATTATTCTCTACAACTAAATGTATAGCAAGTCAGCGTGTAGAGGTCGAACCACATAGAGTAAAATTGGTAGCCTACGATGATTTCTAATCCCAATATACTATGTACAAACATGACCTTTATACTTATAATTTTTTGGTGGGTTTTTTAATTTTATATTATTATTATTATTATTTTTATATTTTCTGATTTTTATATTGTTTATCTTTTTAAAATAGAATACATTATATAAGGCTATATATGCCATATAGAGTAATATAATTATAAGTACTAGTAAAAATAAATAAAATACAAGAATTAACTTGTTTTTAGATTTTATATATTTTTATCATATTTTTGTGATTTTTCTAGATTTTTTACTATTTTTTTTATAAATTTTTAAAGTAAAAAATACCCCAAATCATGGATTTAATAATAGGTCGGAATTGATTTGGATATTCAAAATAGGAAATAAGATTCAAAATTGCCTAAATAAATTTTAATATATATATATATTTATTAATATAAATAAGATTAAGAATATTTTTGGATTTTTTGCGATTTCTTTAGATTTTTATAAAGGATTCTGGAGTTTTTGATTTTTTTGTTTTCTTTATTTTAGGGATTTTTGGTATGGAGTTAATAAGTACTAAAATACACAACATATATTTTGGGGGGATTTTTTCAAAGAATTTTTCTATTTTTTGGTATTTTATAAGTTAGACAGAGACAAAACTGCTCATTTTCATTTTAATGAGGGATTTTTACCCGACAGAGCCTATAATCTTTGCCAATGACCTCTACGACCTTTGAAATATCGATATTACTCTCTCGACCCCGTAAACTTGCTAACCCTTACCCTACAGACCCTCTGGTTAACCCCCATCCATTTATCCATTAAAACTAGCCGGATTCCGTTATAAGATTTTACACTATACCCATTTTGTTTGTCAAATTTACAGTCAATGCCATTCCACCTCTCCCTCCTCATATCCGTTTCCCACCCCCTGGTCCTCCCCGTCGTCCTCCTCGAAGCCCCGACCCCCGCTGCACCGCCTAAAGCCCCAACTGCGCTGCCTGAAGCCCCAGGTCGAACCCACCTCCCCCCGGTCGGGTCACTGCATCGAAGCCCCCCCGAGGTCGAACCCACCTCCCCCCGGTCGGGTCACCCACCTCCATGTTCTTCGATCTCGATATCACCTCTATGTTGGTTGTTTCGCTTCCACTCCCATTTGGGTTGCGGTCTTCGTTGGCCAGTGAGATGCGTCTGCTACGTGTGCGTGGAAGCTGAGTGCGTCGAAGCACCCCCATGTCGAATCTCCCCTGCTCGAGCCCCCTGCTGCGCATCTGTCCGAAGCTCCCCCCTCGACCCCTGCCTCCCCTGCTCGAGGCCCCACTGCCAACTGCTCGAAGCCCCCCTCCTCCCCCGAGCACCGCCTCCTCTGCTCCCGCTCAAAGCCCCACCCCGGCCCGCCTTGTCCCTTGCTTCGGGCCCCCGGCCACGATGCCTCCCCTGCTCAAGTCCCCCCTCCCCCGCACGCCTCCCCAAGTCGAATCCACGCGCCTCCCGAGTTCGATGCCCCCTCCCCCGTCCACCGCCTCCCCTCGCGAGTCTTCTGCTCGATCCCCCCACCCCGATCGCCGCTCAAAGCCCCCCTCCCTTGCTGCTGGAAGCCTCCCCCAGCTCCGCTGCCTCCCCTGCTCGAGCCCCCTGCCGCCAACTGATCGAAGCCCCCCTTCCCATGCGCATCGCTTGAAGCCTCCCCCGACCCTGCCGCCTCCCCTGCTCGAGCCCCCGTCCATTTTTTTTCTCTTATTTAATTCTAGCCATCCGATCGTGGTTGGTTAGATTAACTCGTTTTTAACCTAAGGAAGTTAACTCTAGATGTGTCAATTTAACGGTAGGGTTTGTGGGGTAAGATGAAGCAAGTTTACGGGGTCGAGGGAGGAATATCGATGTTTCAAAGGTTGTAGTGGTCATTGGCAATGATTATAGGGTCTGCCGGATAAAAATCCCTTTTAATAAATAGGAAAAATGCCAAAAATGCTAAAATAAAAATGGGGCATGAACGTACATGTTAACAAGCATCTAACCCTATTTTGTTTGATTTTTAGAGCATGGATGTCATTTTTAATAAATGAAATTCAAGAACCAAAAATACATAACTAGGAAGGGCGTATGTGTAAATAAAATAAACATCAATTTTCCCAGAATGATATTAAAATTTCGTGGACCAAAATTAAATACAAAAAAACCAAGGGTATACATGCAATGTTGCCACCTCACTTCGGACGACCCATGAGGTGACATGGAATGGACCTAAGTGAAATATGCAGTACATACAGGAGCCTTTATGCAAAATTTTCCATTTTATTTACACTTGATACTTTATTTACATGACTAATTAATAAACAAAAAAATTAGGGTGAAGTATGCAATTTACACCATTATACACGGGATCAGACGACTGGATGTGGCTCACTAATACTCGTGTCGTCATCCGTGTGGCTGGTACCCCTTCGCACCTGGATGGCAGAGCTTAGATCACGGGTTGCAATCAAAAGGTGCTGGCTCTGGGCGATCCTACATCTTTGGTGCCAACCTGACTGAAGAGCAAGAATCTCGTTTGTTAGAGATTCTTAAAAAGAACCGCAAGGTGATAGGATGGAGCGTGTCCAATCTCAGTGGAATTAACCATGCCTTGTTTTACACCATATTTACCTTGATGAAGGTGCTAGACCCACCCATGAGTCCAGCGCAAGCTGAATCCAAACTTATGGGATGTGGTTAAGAAAGAAATAGAGAAATGGTGTCATGCGGGGTTTATCTGTCCCATCTCTGATTCGAAGTGAGTGGCTGATGAATCTCCATTTCATCAAATTTATTCTTTCATTTTGGCCTTAAATCCCTAGCTAAATGCATGTATGTAATGTTAGTTTGTCAAAATAAACACTTTGTAAATTATACAAAATACGGTAAAAAATATTACATATTTATTGCATTTAATTCTAAAATAAAAGAATAAAGGAAGAAAAGAAAAAGAAATGTGACACCATAGGTGTTGAGTGGCCCTAGACACCAAGACCTAGTCATCATGATGATTTGGTCGACAAGGAATAAAGTAGGAGGAGATGGGGCAAATGAATTGTACAGAAAATACATAAAAACCTAATTTTAACTGAAAAATAATTATTTTTTTGGACCCTATTTTATCATTTTTTATGTACACCTCAAATCAATAAACTTTGAACACGAATATTGTAGATAAAAATAGAAAGGAAAAAATATAAAAATGATTTCACATAAAAATAATGCGCAACATGCTTGGGACACACAAAATAAAAACTTCACAGAGTTGTATCTCCTCCATATTGTATCAAAATGGACCAAAATCATTTTTAATTGTATATAACTTTTAATAAGTTACTTAATGAAGGTGGTTTCATTTAATTTGGATTTAAGATGCAAAATTTAGGTTTTAGGCTCAAATTGTGCAATATACATGTATATTTTATTCAATATATTTATTCTATGTATTTTTCTAAATATTTTGTTTTTATAAAATTTTAAATATTATTCAAAACATATGCACATAATTAAAATAAAATAAAATTATAATAAAGACAACAAAATAAATAAGTCTACTTTCGTACACAGATGAAATATGTATGTATGTATGTATATGTATGCGTGTATAAACACCCCTATTTATTTACGTATACAAATAAAGTCAGAAAAATACAATAAAAATACCTAAATGTGTATCTAAATAAATTAAAATTATATAAATTAGTATACAAAATAATAATATTTAAAATACAAAATAAAAATAAATATGTTATATATAATAAATTTACATATATTTGTTTATATAAAAAGTAACATATAATAAAATAACTCGAATAAATAAATAATAATCTAAATAAAATAATAAAATTTTTTTATATTATAACTTTTATTTAATTAATTCATTAGAGGCAAGGATCTGAGCGTTCACTACATTCTGATCCGGTTGCAGTTCTGATCTGGCTAAGGTGGTGGTTGCGGTCCTTTTCCTTTTCCTCTAGGAGCCATCTCATTTTTTGATCCCAAATCTGATTCTATCACAGTTCTGGATCTAGATTGGGCTCTTGATCTGCAAATGAAGTGATGCCCCGATCAGTCTGTATGGAGGCCCCATAAGTAACAAATCGGTCTGTGTTAAGATCAACATAGAACTTCATTAAGGATAGTGGTGTGTACTGGGTGAAATCAATTGCCATCTAAAATGAGCAGATTTCGGGACAAAAGTGATCCCAGATTATTGGAGAAGACAAGGAGTTTGGAGATCGGCTCATGGAGTCTGAACTAGGTTCTCGGGAATCACCCTGAATTATTGGAGGTAATGAGCACATGGAATCGATGTTGGTGTCGACGGGTTCCCGATTAAGCCATTCATGTGTCACTATCTCGAAGTTCAAGAGGAGATCGAGAATGGAATAATGATACGGAGGTCAAACAAGAAATAAAGGGTGTAAAACAGTAGAAGGCTCAAAATGAGCAGTGTGTCAAGTAAGGAATCAAAATAAAGTGCAAAAAGGCACACGATGTGTAGGACTGATCTTTGAACCTTAATCTAATTCAGACAAACACAAAACAAGGATGGGTTCACCCACTCAACACATGTGAAGCTGTAAGAGTTCAACTATTTTTCTCTTTTCAATTTTATTGTTATTTTTAGTCAATCTTGCAACAAGTCCTTAAGTACACTAACCCTATAGGAGTGTGTGTACTGCCAGGCAAGAGCACCGTACTTCTTCTACCTCCTTTGTAACATGTGATCTGCGCACTCAAAGGTCCTTGATCTCGTGCCAGGGCCGCTACTCAACCAAAGAAAAAGAGAGGAGAAGCCAATAGGCAAAACCAATACTTCGGACCTCGCTCGCAACGAAATCATCCATGTACATGCAAGGACCTACTCGGACGCAAGCCGATGAGACTTACACACCCGTGAGGGCATGGCCTAAGCTCAGTACTTTAGATCAAGTTGGATGTTCCACACAAGGCGGGAACACCGTGCTCGACAAGGCCCTACTCGATCACGTACGATAGAAGCACCAATACTTAGCCAACCTAGGTGATAATCAAGGCGCCACAGATCAGGATTTGGATCTTATCCTTGGAGGGTCATGCCTCACTCGGTCTGGAGTGTACCTGAAAATAATATGGGCTTTATGAACCCTAAACAATGAATGGTTCATTAGAATTTTAATTAAGGTCAATTTTATTTAGCAGCCTCTTTTTTAATTTTTGGGGTTTTCAATTTTTTGGAGTATTTTTCAGAGCAAGACGCCAAACAATTTTTCTTGTATTTTTCATGTATGTCCTAAGTGATATAAGCACAAGGGAGAAAGGACAGAAAAGCCGTGCAAGTCGTCATTAAGATGGAAATCTCGCCTTAGTGACTAATGATGCATGAAAAGATAGAATTACTTACAATGCGTCCCAGCTCTCTCCATGCGTGATGCAAGGCAGAATTGAAATAACTACACTATATGGCAATATGAAAAAGCGAGAAAGCATCCTAAAAAATAGCTGCTATTATCGGGAAGAACCAAATGCTGATTATTTAGAAATGAAATCCAAAAGTCTGGTCTCTGAAGTGCATCGAAATCCGCCATAGCAGATCCTGCAAGCGCTGCATAGCACTTCTCTTAGCGCTCGATCTCAAGTCCAAATAACCAATAATTAATTTTGACTAAGTCCAAGCACCTATCACTCTAGGTGCATGCAATGTTATTAGGGCTTTGGACCTAGCTACCAAGTCAAGCAACCTACTATCTAAGGGCTCACTCACAGAAAAAAATATAAACAAAGGCAGAAAGCTCAAATCATGAGAACAAATAAAACAAGGGCGATAAAACACAAAAAATCTGATACGAGGCCTCCAAGTGAACATACACCCGGGCACAAGACCTCATGTAGTGAAGAGAGTAATGTCCAAGTTAATTACAAATTATTTTGCAAAAATTAAATCTCTTTCTCTCACACACACAAAAATAGAAAATGCTATGCTAGGTCTACTCCTTTCCTCCTTCCATGCTCTTCTCTCCTGCTCTCTCCTGGTCGGCTCAAAGAGAAGGCTGACTCCGCTCTCCTTGGGTGCACCCACCTCCTAAGAGATAGCCCTCGTTAGGCGGTCCCTCGCAAGAAAGATTAACAAAAAATGATTTAAAATAGTCAAATAACTATCAAAGAATAAATAACAGAAAATGCAAATAAATGATGGACAACTATATATAAAAACACAAATGCTACAATCTGTTTCATCCCGGCAACTGCGCCATTTGAAAACATCGGATGGATCCTAGAGGGTCTTGTCAATCCACAAGGCGGATCGACAGTCGTCGAGGAGACCACTCAAGGAAACCTTCGGTTTCAACAATCAACCCACACAACATATTAATTATTTAAAAGCAGGTGTGAACCAAAATTTATTATAAACCCTACAAAAATGGTCATATAGTGACATTCAGAGTAGGATGTCGAACACAGGGAACAAACGATGTAGCACTCAATATTATTTATAAATAAATAATATAGGTACATGTTTATATATAACTATGTACAATATTTGCCAAATAATGTGGGTTTTTAAATTATATTATATTATTAACATCTTTATTTTATTTTGTTTTATATTTTGTATTTTATTTTTAATTTTGTATTTTTTTCTTTTTATATTTTTATATTTTTTAAATTTCTGTTTATAATATATAATACTATATAAGGCTATATATACAATATAGGATAATAAGGATATAAATATAAATATGAATAAAGTAAAATTGTAAAATTGAATAGTTTTGGGTTTTAAATAATTTTTCATTATTTTTATGATTTATTGGAGAATTTTGATAATTTTTATTTTTTTAAGTTGAAAATAGCTTAAAACAGGGATAAAATAATAGCCTGAAATTGAAATCGAAACTAAAAATAGCGAACTAAGTCTAAAATTTTCTAAATTAAGTTTAAAATAAAGATAATAATATAAAGAAAATGGTAAAATAGAAAAAAAAACTATTTTTCAAGCTTTTGAGAATTTTTTAGATTTTTATAAAAGATATTGGGATTTTTCAATTTTTAAGAGTTTTCTTTTTATATTTTAAGTGAATTTTTAATCTAAAGGCTAAAAACACTTAAATAACCAGAATAATTTTTTTTGGGATTTTTTCAAGATGAATTTATATTTTTTGGTATTTTATAAGCTAAACAGGGAATAAAAGTACTATTTTTATTTTTATAAAATACAGAAAAACCCTAAAATTAAGATCTAAAAACTTGGCATGAATCTGCACCACATTAGGAGCTAAACCCTACTTTTGCGTGAATTTAGGAGCACGATAGTTATTTTAATTAAATAGAACAACTCATTAAAAATTTAATGGCCTGGTAGGGGTATAATTGCAAGTATAATTAAAAGAAAGGGTGACAGTGCAATTTCACCCAAAAATTAACACTGATATTCAAATTTAATATATTACTCGATAATTAGAACAACCCGTGAGGGGTCAATAGCAATTTTCATAAGATAAACGTGCGCTTGCATGTAACTCTAGCAGGGACTACATTGCAATATACAAAAAGTTCAGGGGGCTACATGCAATTTGTCCATTACATTTTAAAATACATAAAATATTTACAAGACCATTTACCAATTACAAAAAGCCGGAGGGGGTATGTGAAAATTACAAACTTAACGTTGGGGATCCAGCCATCCTTGTATCGCCACGTGTCAGATCTTACGGTTGTAAAAGGGACTACGATTCGTTTGATCCTACAGTTGGGATTAAACCTGGTGCGGGTTCTTTATCCAACAATGCTCGAGGATCTCGGAAGAACACCCAAGAACATCACCCAGGGATGCTTCGATCGACAACTCCGGGCGTCTCCGGGCTCCGTTCTCCTCGTCGGTGAGTGGAATAAGTTGTTGGCATGCTTCCGCGTGCATAGGCATCCTCAGGGATGCTCGAGGGGGAACAGAAGCCCCAGATGGCTCCAGGTGCCTGGGAGCTTCTCCCAGGTTCTTCATTTACTCTATAAAGCTCGTTTGTGCCGTACCTATGCCAAAAAGTTAGGTGGCTGGAGACGATACTCCTCAGCCAAGAAGGGCGGCTGGAAGCCACATGGATGAGCGGTGGAAACGAGCTCCGGTGAAGTGGAGGAGGAGCTCTAAGTCCTTCGGTTTGAGCAAAATCGAAGGGGCTTTTGCAGTCGAATTGTGGAGAACACATGAGGGGTGGAGGATGGAATGAATGCAGGTCAAAATACGGGCGGATTACAGTGAAATCGACATGGAGCTCGAGCTCCAGGTCAACGAGGGATTTATCGATTATTCCTACCCCAAGCGATTAAAGATGAAATTAAATGCTTAAATGAAACATACGGATAATAAAGTACCTAAGTAGTGAAGAAAATAAGGCTCAACAGAGCCTAGGGCTCTGGAGCAAAACCTCTCAGCTGCAGGTGGCCGGAGATAGCGGACGCACCGCTTCGACCGTTCCTCCTCGCTGCAGATTGCAGCTTCACATCCCTGTCACAAACGGGAAGATTTTGGGGGAGATCTGAGGGGTTAGCTCAGCTAAAGAGAGATCAAACATCAAAATGGGGGCAATGGGGGTATATTTTATAGGCAAGGTTTTGAGTAAGTTTCGAGGATCGATTGCATGCAATCGATCGGTGTTTGGTGTGGATTCTAGGAAGGGTGTGGATGGCGGACGACATGGCTATAGTTAGGTGGTGGTCTCGAGAGCAGTGGATGAATAGGAAAGCGTGGAGAAAATGGAGAAGTGACACCCTCATGACTTCTGACAAATGTCAGAGGGGTTGAGGTACATCTGACCTACGTCAACAAAAGAAGGCGTCTGGTTGGTCCATGTAGACCAATCACGAAATTCCAAGGAAAAAAAGCCTTGGAAAATAAATAATAAATAGTAATTGATTTTATTATTTTTATGTTATAAAATAAAATATGTTTTTAATTTTCTTGTAGTATATTTTACATATTTTTATTTATTCTTTAGAGGTATTTAATTACAAGTTATTTTTTAGGGTTTCCTTTATAGGTATATTTACCTATGTTTTATATATTTTTTTTATTTTGTATTTTTAATTTATTATTTTATTCTCTTATTTTATACAATTGTAACTTATTTGAAGATGCTTAAATATATTTTTGTTATATTTCTCTGATATAATATACACACTTAAATAAATAGGTATATTAAATATATATGTATAAGTATAAGTATTTCATCTGTGTTTTATTCACATATTTTCTTTTAATATTGTATGAATGGTTTTATTCTAGTTTTACTATTCATATATGATATAAATAATATTTACCGAATTATAAAATATGAAAATATAAAAATAACAAAGAGTAAATAATTGATTATTTTAATTAAGTATATTGTACAATAAGGGTCCAAAACCTAACTTTCATATCTTAACTCCAAAAAATGTGAAACCACCTTCATTAAATAGTTTATAAAAAATTATATACAATTAAAGGTGTGATTTTGATACATTTGAGTTTTTATTTGAGAGATATGGGTCTGTGAAGTTTGGGTTTTAGGACTTTATTCTATGTATAAAATACACAATATATATTATTTTTATGTGAAATAAATTTTGTATTTTCTATACATTTTCAGATACAATTTTCATGTACAAAGTTTCATTATTCGAGTGTAAATAATAAAGAATAAAATAGGCCCTCAAAAATCATTATTGGCTTATATTGTAGAGTGATCCGTCTGTGTTTTCTGTGCAATTAGCCACCCTATCTCCCCCTACTTTATTCCTTGTTGATTAAGTCATCATGATGACTGAGTCTCCGGGACCATAGTCACTTTAATGTCCTTGACACTTCGCTCTTTTTCTTTTCTTTCCTTTATTCTTTCATTTTGGCAATAAATACTATAAACATACATTATTTTATACAGTATTTGGTACAAATTAGTGAACATTTATTTTGATAAATTAATGATATATTTATGCATTCAGGTGGTTTAAAGGCCAAAATAAAAGAATAAAGGTGATGAAATGGAGATTCATCAAGGGACAACCCCATTTTTTCCAAATATATAGGGCTGATCAAGTGAGAGCAAAAAACTGTGAGAGCATAAGAGTAGTGATTCTGGACCACTGGATTCGGTCACCTCTCTCCTAATTGATTGCAGGAGGAGAGAGAAGAGCATAGTCTGGCGATCTAGAATCATTGCTCTCATGCTCTCATAGTGGGTTGATCCTGTGAGAGCCAAAACTGTGAGAGCATTGAATCTGGACCACTAGATTTTGCTCTTCTTTCTCCTCCTTCATTCAATCAGGAGAGAGATGACAGAATCTAGTGATCCAGAATCATTGCTCTCATGCTCTCACAGTTTTGGGCTCTCACAGGAGCCATGTATATATACAGAGGACTGATCCTGTGAGAGCCAAAATATGTGAGAGCATGAGAGCAGTGAATCTGGACCACTAGATTCTACTCTTCTCTCTCCTCCCGCAATCAATGTAGAGAGAGATGACATAATTTAGTGGTCTAGAATCACTATTCTCATGCTCTCACAGAATTTGACTCTCACAAGATCAACCCTATATATGTTGGACATGCGAGCCCACGACGAGCCATTATGTAATAAGTGTTATTACGAATATCATTGCATGATCTGAAATGAAGAATAAATAACATATAAGGTCCCTCTGTACAATAAGGGTTATGTACCATGGCCAACTTGATAATCATACAGCTATTGATTCATTGATAGAATCATAGAGGCTGATGCTTGGATGAATATCCAAGGATTTAGATAGGGACTCATCAGGCATCATCAAATGATTGTTAAGTGATGATCTCCAACCTGAGTAGGAGATGGCAATACTTTCTCATTAGGCTAATATCTGACCGACCTCTTGATGCAGGTCCTCTGCATGGGAATAGTGATTCGGAGGTGTCAGATTAGTTGAGTCAATGAGTTGACTTAACGAGATCGAGATAACCAAAGACCTATGTTGAATACTGTCATAGCATAGGCATGCATCCTCTGACCAGAAACAGATGTGAACTATATGTTTGAGTATGTACATTTGGCAGACCAATAGGTTGATGACCTAACCAAGGTCTATACACCGGCAAGCTGGTGTGCATGTAAGGACATACGAGTAATACGATCTCTCAAAGGGATCATATAGGTTCACTTGTGAACCGAGAGACATGAGATCAGTCGTGAGGTATTGGGACTGATCAAATTCCATGCATGGTTGTCATGCTTTGGAAGCATGATATGAATTTGAAGGTAAGATATATGCTTTATGAAAGCTTATGATCTCTATATCAAAATCCCAAAAGACCAAGATTGAGAAACTTAGTGATCAAACCCTGAAGATGACAGTGTAAAAGTGATCTATATCTTCGAGATGATCATAGGTCTTCCAGTATGCAAGATGTACATGTATTGGGAATACCTGAGGGTGATGTGATCATAAACGATTGTATAACTATGACGCTTCCCTTCCGAGGGAGTGATGAAACATGTTTGAATTTTAGTGACTCCTCTCAGTAGAGAAGTAACCTAATCTTAGTCCAAGTATTGGACATTGATCTAAATGAGATTCAGATGCAATGAGAAGATTAGGTTTACGATCTTGATTTAATCAAGTATCTATGGGAGGTCCATGAGATCTGGATTTGAGATGTGATCTCAATATCCAAGTCACTTTACGTGGAACAATACAATTGCCCATGTCCTTATCTCCAAGTATCTGCGGAGAAATCACATTATTCTTGAAAGTGTTCAAGGATAATTCCATAGTTGAATTATATCTAAGCATTGAGAAATTGATAATTAAATGTGATTTAATTATCTTGATGTTTGTGGAAATTATCCAATATAATTAAATGTGATTTAATTATTGTGGATAATAATAATATGGATAGTAATATACAATTATTCATAATATATTATAAATGTGATTTTATAATGTATTAGAGAGAGATAATTATATATTTGATAATTAATTACGGATGTGTATTGGATACACATTGTGTAATTAATTGAAAATGTAAATTATATTTTGTTTTGGGTTGTGAATGTGATTCACAAATTTCCAATGACAAGATTGCAATATTCTCAAAATTACTTATGAATTATTTTTGAAGAATAAACAACAAAAGTGGTTGGAATAAACAATTGAGATTTTCATGAAGATATGCAATCTCATGAGATCTCATGAGATTGCCTCCAATTGGAAACAAGTGGTCGTCCACCATGTTCCAATAGGAGATGCAATCTCCATGATGATTGTCTCCCTTATTTGATTGGTTTAATTTAGGATTGATTTATATTTGATTTGTCAAATATATTTGATCTAAATTAAATTATTAGTTGTTGGTTTTTACAAACAACGATCTTGACCATTGGATAAACATAAATCAATCTCATCCATTGATTTTATGTGTCCCATGGATTGAGATCCATGGATCCCAAAACCCTATAAATAGATAGGCATACCATGCTCTCTAAGGCTATGTTTTTGAAGCACATCTCTCTCACTCTCTCTCTCTCTTATTCTACACGTCAACCCTCTCTCTCTCTCTCCTTGGTGGTCGTCTACCATACCCTATAGGAGAAAGCCGTGGTCGTCCTTGCCTCCGCGCCGTCGCTTCGACGCTCTTCGGATCTCCATATTCTTGGAGTGCTACACTTGTAAAGAAGGCGTTCGATCTCGTACGACGAGATCAGGAGTTCACCGTGCTTGGATCAACTCGTTGGATTGCGAGGATCACGCGACTCATCCCCACGCTCGCAAGCTTCTTCTCCGACGACCGGACTTGAGACAGGAGGTCTCTTTTCGTAGAGACCCGATCAACCATGCTTCAAGAGGTATTCCGTTATACTTGTTGTGGTTCTATATGAAACGATCCGAGAATCGTTCTTGGATCATGTGGTTTCATCGCATGAAATTTTTCAAATTCCGCTGCATAGAACAACTATATGTGATCCACAAATTTCCAATAGCAAGATTGCAATATTCTCAAAATTAATTATGAATTATTTTTGAAGAATAAACAACAAAAGTTGTTGGAATAAATAATGGAGATTTTCATGAAGATATGCAATCTCATGAGATCTCATGAGATTGCCTCCAATTGGAAACAAGTGGTCGTCCACCATGTTCCAATAGGAGATGCAATCTCCATGATGATTGTCTCCCTTATTTGATTGGTTTAATTTAGGATTGATTTATATTTGATTTGTCAAATATATTTGATCTAAATTAAATTATTAGTTGTTGGTTTTTACCAACAACAATCTTGACCTTTGGATTAAACATAAATCAATCTCATCCATTGATTTTATGTGTCCCACGGATTGAGATCCATGGATCCCAAAACCCTATAAATAGATAGGCATACCATGCTCTCTAAGGCTATGCTTTTGAAGCACATCTCTCTCTCTCATTCTACATGTCAACCCTCTCCCTCTCTCCTTGGTGGTCGTCTATCATACCCTAGAGGAGAAAGCTGTCGTCGTCCTCGCCTCCGCGCCGTCGCTTCAACGCTCTTCGGATCTCCGTATTCTTGGAGTGCTACACTTGTAAAGAAGGCGTTCTATCTCGTACGATGAGATCAGGAGTTCACCGTGCTTGGATCAACTCGTTGGATTGCGAGGATCACGCGACTCATCCCCGCGCTCGCAAGCTTCTTCTCTGGCGATCGGACTTGAGACAGGAGGTCTCTTTTCGTAGAGACTCGATCAACCACGCTTCAAGAGGTATTCCTTTATACTTGTTGTGGTTCTAGATGAAACGATCCGAGAATTATTTTTGGATCATGTGGTTTCATCGCATGAAATTTTTTAAATTCCGCTGCATAAAATAACTATATGTGATTCATAAATTTCCAATGGCAAGATTACAATATTCTCAAAATTAATTATGAATTATTTTTGAAGAATAAACAACAAAAGTTGTTGAAATAAATAATGGAGATTTTCATGAAGAAATGCAATCTCATGAGATCTCATGAGATTGCCTCCAATTGGAAACAAGTGGTCGTCCACCATGTTCCAACAGGAGATGCAATCTCCATGATGATTGTCTCCCTTATTTGATTGGTTTAATTTATGATTGATTTATATTTGATTTGTCAAATATATTTGATCTAAATTAAATTATAAGTTGTTGGTTTTTACCAACAACAATCTTGACCATTGGATTAAACATAAATAAATCTCATCCATTGATTTTATGTGTCCCATGGATTGAGATCTATGGATCCCAAAACCCTATAAATAGATAGGCATACCATGCTCTATAAGGCTATGCTTTTGAAGCACATCTCTCTCTCATTCTACATGTCAACCCTCTCCCTCTCTCCTTGGTGGTCGTCTACCATACCCTAGAGGAGAAAGCCGTCGTAGTCCTCTCCTCCACGTCGTCGCTTCGATGCTTTTCGGATCAGTGCTACACTTGTAAAGAAGGCGTTCGATCTCGTACGACGAGATCAGGAGTTCACCGTGCTTGGATCAACTCGTTAAATTGCGAGGATCGTGCGACTCATCCCCGTGCTCGCAAGCTTCTTCTCCGACGATCGGACTTGAGACAGGAGGTCTCTTTTTGTAGAGACTCGATCAACCACGCTTCAAGAGGTTTTCCTTTATACTTGTTGTGGTTATAGATGAAACGATCCGAGAATCGTTCTTGGATCATGTGGTTTCATCGCATGAAATTTTTTAAATTCCGCTGCATAGAACAACTAGTTCGACTCGTCGTTCTTCGTCGTATTCGATACGACGCTCACGCTTCCATGATGCGCTTGAGGATTATACCATATCCTTCAAGTGGTATCAGAGACTTAGGTCGAAGGTTTTTGATACCGATATGCATACCTAGGACGACTTGGGTTCGTTGAGGTCGCGAAAGTTTTTATCGCATTTGATTTTCACACTTCTGTTTGGTGAAAAAATTAAGCCATGTTTAACTGTTTAAACACAAATTAATCATGTATTTTGTTCCCTATTAAATAAGAAAATCATAGGATCTGAGTTTATGTAATTTGGATTCCGTTTGCTCGAGATATGGTTGTTTTAATGAACATGTATTCACTATTGTGAGAACTGCAAATCTTAACATGATTAATGAGTTAATTACTGTTTTGATCTGCCTAGAAATGTGTGAAATATCACTTGTCTTCCATCCTAAATCAAATTAACAATCTTTGAAAATTTATTTTGTCTAATTTGGATTTAAATTGATTGAGATATGTTAATTTTAGTAAGTAGGGATCACTGCTGAAATTACAGTCCTAATCAAGAATCATGTGGTTGTCAATTAGTGAAATTAATTGTTAATTTCATGAAATAATTATGGAAAATATTTAAGAAATATTTAATGATGACTATTTCTTTAATTGACTTGGCCTCAACCAATAAATTGATTAGATTTGATCTAGATCATAATTGGAAACACAATCATCAAACTCCTTTCTTGAATAGGATTGGGAATTTGTCTAGCAAATTTCCTTATAATCAAAAATGTATTTATTATTACTATATGGTATAATTTTGATTGAAGAACCAATGATCATCTCAAGTACAAAGTGATTGACTCGGCATTATTTTTTCCCAAGGAAGATATGGTGTCTAGTCGGGGATCGATCGGGTAGCGGGTTGCACCGGATGTGGTCTGTCCCACTCCCGTCGGTACTGGCCATGACAACAGGTAGGGAACGAATGATGTCTAAGAGATCATGATGTATTTTTCTAATTATTAAAATTCAAATTAATATGTATTTTACGATAATACCATATATATATATATTCAAGTAAAAACAATCAAGTTTGTTAATTGAATTGGATTGATAATTAATTTAATATGATTGAATCAATTATGTCCAACTAAAACACTCTATTATGAATAGAGTCATTATTTCCCTTGGAAGAATTAATTATATGAATATGATTCATGATAATTAATTAAAATTTGAATATGAGGTGGAGGATCACATAAGTGACATCCATGGTCTCCCGTCAAGGCGAAGGGTTTCCGTCGCTAGAGATTGCATATAGGAGACGCCTGTACGAAGTGACAGCTCCTATATGCAAGCGAATCTGGATCAGACTCTTTGCTTCTAGAAAGAGTAAGGCCGTATGCGTAGTGACCCCAATATCCGATCCTCATATTATTGAGACGATATTGGATTGCGCATAGCGAGCACTATTCATGTTGACAGTTGGTTCAATTAATGACGGGTCAACATCACCTTAGGGGTGGTGGGCCCAGGTGTTAAAGATCGAATTGGGAATGCAAGTTGGACTTGCAAGGTAGATTATGTTCCCGCTTCTTTTTATCGGAGTTGCAGATTCTCATATTATTGGGATGTAACAAAGATAAGGAAGGAGATCCCAGATCTTGTTTCAGATATAATGGTAAGTATATCTCTTACATTGAAAGTGATTAAGGGAATGAACTTTCAGTGTTGACAAGGCAAGACAACTTTGATATAAAATTCCTAAATAAAAGTAAAATATGTGTGTATATATATTTATGCAAATTTCTTATTTCAGATAATCCTTCAATAAACCCGCTCAATATTATACTCAATAATAACCAGTATAATATCATGGATTTGATCCATGATCAAGATGTTGTACTTGCAGTTGGACACATAATGTATGTGGTTGCAATATGCAAGTCTTCCTCATAATAATGAGGAATGACAATTAAATAGACAATAGGACTTCAACCCTAGGGTTTGTATGTCTCTATAGTCATGATCTCTCATCGAATGTACTTTAGAAGTGACATGTCGATATTGATCATAATTGTCAAATAATCCTTAAAAAATTCTAAGAAGATGTTCTGACATACATATGTGCTCTCGACATTTAATCGTGAATGATGTGGTTCTCTGCATCATGCAGAATGGTGGCTCTATAAGAGATGATGTATTCAAATTGTTTGAGTACCTACCTGAACCAATGTTTTAAGAGTCTACATTGATGTAGATACGATGAGTGTCGTCATTCTACTGTCTATACTCTGGTCATTCACGATGCTTCATATTATTCATGTTGTATGAATTGAATGAAGCATGTATAAATGTTGAAATACTCTTATATTGAAATTTTTGATTTCAACATAAGAGATCCTTTATCTTGAGCAATGGTTGCTTATAGATAATGGGAGCGCAGTGGAAGCATGGGTTAGACCCAAGTAAGAAGGAAAGTCAAAGAGTTGACTGCACTTCTGTGACTTCCATATGAAATCCAAAGAGTTGGATAAAATGCCAATACTGCAATAAGCTGATGTGTTGATAGTATGACTATCAAATATATCTAGAATCCTTAGAGAAGGACTCGGATAGTGCATCAGAATAATCTACATATAATCATTGAAATTGACTTTCTTATTCGATAAGATAAAGTCTAATAATTTTATCTTATTCTTCTAATAGCACTTGCAATTGGTTGCATGTGTATTAGAAGACTATAAAACTTGATTTTAAGGTTTAATAGTCATTCACATAGATATTGATGCAATAGTTGCAACAATCTCTGTTGGATTGATAGACTTCATAATTTCAGTGGGAGAGCCCTTAGTCTTAGAGAATGTCTCTATGACCTAGATATTAGAATACACTCATTGTTTATTTCTAAATGTTGGAAATAAACATGAATTCTGGAATAGACCTACCATAAAGAGTTATGATGGAGATATTTCAGATAGTAATCTAAAATCTTGTGGACTCTACTAAATTAGAAAATTAATGAATGGTTCATTAACATTTCTAATACTAAAATAAAAAACTTAAAATATCAATAGGAGAATGAAGATCATTTGATAATGATCTGGCATCAAGCCTTGGACATTTGTCTGTTGATGTGATCAATAGACTAGTGAGAGATAAAACTTTAGATTGTCTAATTTCAAATCCAATATACTTGTGAATATTGTATTCAAAAGTATAAATGTCCAATACACCCTTCCTTAGAATGGTGTAAGATGTCAAGGTATTCGAGATCTCATACATATTGATGTATGTGAATCATCTATATCAGAATAAACACTATAAATATGTGATATCTATTGATGATTATTTGTGATATGAGATTTCTTCTCTTCACTTAGAAACCTTTGAAATGTTCAAAGATTTCACAAGTTTGGTTTAGAACCAAAGTTTGAAGGAAGATTAAATGAATTTGTTCTAATCAAGGTAGTCAGTACCTATTAGATGAATTCATGGAATACCTCATAGAGATATGAATATTATTTTTTATCTCACTCCTAATTAACCTAAACTCAAGAGAGTTGTAGGGAGATACAATTGGATCATGTATGACATGATTTGATCAATAATGATTTTTAGCATAATTACCTATTAGTTTCCAGGTATATATGTAGCAGAGACTACAATATATATCCTTAATAAGGTTCCAAGCAAGTAAGCTGGAATTTAGCACTTGAAAGTGCTACTTCATTAGGAAAATAAAGGATGGTATTGGATACCTACTTTATGACCTTGAGATTCTTAAAAAGATCTCATCTTTGAGAATATGATTCTTATATGATGACTCTCTTGAGAATCAAGATGAAAATGAAGTAAAGGAACTCATTTAATCTTGAGAAGATAATGAGGCCCCTAAAATTGGAAACTAAAAGGACAATTAAAGATGAGACACTAATACCTATTCAAATAAGTTTGAAGATGGATTCCATGTGTCAGTTGAATCTAACAATGATCTGACTTCATGTGATGAAGCTTATGAAAATCATAGCATGGAAAGATGGATGTTAGCAATAAAGTCTAAAGTAGACTTCATATACAAGTGTTGTATATGGACCCTCGAGGATCCACCTATATGGGTAAGACCTATTAAGGTGTAAATGGATCTTCAAGAGAAAGAGGAAATCTGATGAGAAGGAAGAGACCTTCAAAGCACGGTTCATAGCCACGAGCTACATACCGAAGAGAAAACATCGCTTGCGATGAGACTTACTCTCCAGTGACCTTGCTTTAACCCATCAAAATATTGCTAACCATAGCTACACAACTTGACTATGACATCTTCACAATGTGAGTCAAGATTGCATTCCTCTATAAATACCTCTCTGAGGATATTCACATGAAGTAGCCCCAGGGCTTCATGGTTGAGGAAAGAAAGGCATGCAAGCTAGAGAACTCCATCTATAGACTCAAATATTCTTCTTGTAGTTGGAATATTGGATTTTATGAAATCATAAATGTTATGGTTTCAGATAGAATCTTGATAAACCATATGAAGCTTAGTGGGAGTGCTATTGTGTTCATTGTGCTAAATGTAGATATCCTAATAATTTGGAATGATCTAAGGATGATAAAAATAAGTGTTTTATAATCTGGTTGTTCCATACCTCGAGATATGATCTCAAGGATACTTCTTAGATCTTAGGTCTGAAGTTGTTCAGAAGCAAAGAAAAGAGGGTATTGGGACCATCACATTAATGGTATACCTTGGACATTTCCATGGAAAGTTCCAAGAAAGGATTATTTCCCTCAAGATATGGTACCGACCTATCTAAAGGAATAGCACCTCAAAGAGTTGAGGATGTGAATGCTAAAACTGCTTGTCCTTGTGCATCAGTTTCAAGAATCCGAGTGTATGCTAGATGTGTACAAAAGTCAGATGTCTGCCATGCAGTGGGAGTAGTAAACGGTTACTGATCCTACTATGATGATTAAACACTTGATTGCAGTAATAACAATATCTTCGAAGATGATGAAACTTAGAGATAGTGATCTCAAAGTCTTATCTTCAAAAGTTTAAGACCTTGTAGATAGTGATCTATAAGGGTCTTAACTGTAGATACCTTAGGAGATAGAGATCTCTAGGAATAAAGGTATTCTGATAAGGATTATGAGCATACTGGTTATAATAATTATCAAGCTATAGCGTCAAGGACACTATAACAAAATTGAGTATTGGTTGCATAAGATGCAACATTCGCATTGGATGCGAGCACTGTTACTAGGGGATATGCAAGTGCCGTAAAAGGACTTGGTGTAGTCTCTTGGGAACAAAGTGACTGATCAGCTTACCTAGCTATTTTCTAAATAGGCTACGATTATCACATGAGTATGGGTTTAAATGATTAAGCCCATTAATGGCTCTTTAGGCTAGTGGGAGATTGTTGGACGCGCGAGCCCACGGCGAGCCATTATGCAATAAATGTTATTACGAATATCATTCCCTGATCTGAAATGAAGAATAAATAATTTGCATATAAGGTCCCTCTGTACAACAAGGGTTATGTACCATGGCCAACTTAATAATCATACATCTGTTGATTCATTGATTGAACCTTAGAGGCCGATGCTTGGATGAATATCTAAGGAGTTAGATAGAGGACTCATCAAGCATCATCAAATGATTGTTAAGTGATGATCTCCAGCCTGAGTAGGGATGGTAATCCTTTCTCATTAGGCTAATATCTGACCGACCTCTTGATGTAGGTCCTCTGCATGGGAATAGTGATTCGGAGGTGCCAGATTAGTTGAGTCCATGAGTTGACTTAACGAGATCGAGAAAACCAAAGACCTATGTTGAATACTGTCACAGCATAGGCATGCATCCTCTGACCAGAGACAGATGTGTTACTATACGTCTGAGTATGTACATTTGGTAGACCAATAGGTTGATGACCTAACCAAGGTCTATACACCGACGAGCTGGTGTGCATGTAAGGACATATGAGTACTACGATCTCTCAAAGGGATCATACAGGTTCACTTATGAACCGGGAGACATGAGCTCACCCATGAGGTATTGGGACTGATCAAATTCCATGCATGGTCGTCATGCTTTGGAAGCATGAAATGAATTTGAAGGTAAGATATACGCTTTGTGAAAGCATATGATCTATACCAAAATCCCAAAAGACTAAGATTGAGAAACTTAGTGATAAAACCCTGAAGTTGACAGTGTAAAAGTGATCTATATCTTTAGGATGATCATAGGTCTTCTAGTATACAGGATGTACATGTATTGGAAATACATGAGGGTGATGTGATCATAAACGATTGTATAACAATGACGCTTCCATTCCGAGGGAGTGATGAAACAGGTTTGGATTTTAGCGACTCCTCTATGTAGAGAAGTAACCTAATCTTAGTCCAAATATTGTACATTGACCTGAATGAGTTTCAGATGCAATGAGAAGATTAGGTTTACGGTCTTGATTTAATTAAGCATCTATGGGAGGTCCATGAGATCTGGATTTGAGATGTGATCTTAATATTCAAGTCACTATACGTGGAACAATACAATTGCCATGTCCTTATCTCCAAGTATCTGCAGAGAAATCGCATTATTCTTGAAAGTGTTCAAGGATAATTCCATAGTTGAATTATATCTAAGCATTGAGAAATTGATAATTAAATGTGATTTAATCATCTTGATGTTTGTGGAAATTAACCAATATAATTAAATGTGATTTAATTATTGTTGTTAATAATAATGTGGATAGCAATATCCAATTATTCATAATATATTATAAATGTGATTTATAAAGTATTAGAGAGAGCTAATTATAATTTATATTTGATAATTAATTATTGATGTGTATTGGATACACATTGTGTAATTAATTGAAAATGTAAATTATATTTTGTTTCGGGTTGTGAATGTGATTCACAAATTTCCAATGGCAAGATTGCAATATTCTCAAAATTAATTATGAAATATTTTTGAAGAATAAATCACAATAAAAGTTGTTGGAATAAATAATGGAGATTTTCATGGAGATATGCAATCTCATGAGATCTCATGAGATTGCTTCCAATTGGAAACAAGTGGTTATCCACCATGTTCCAATAGGAGATGCAATCTCCATGATGACTGTCTCTCTTGTTTGATTGGTTTAATTTAGGATTGATTTATATTTGATTTGTCAAATATATTTGATCTAAATTAAATTATTAGTTGTTGGTTTTTACCAACAACAATCTTGACCATTGGATTAAACATAAATCAATCTCATCCATTGATTTTATGTGTCCCATGGATTGAGATCCATGGATCCCAAAACCCTATAAATAGAGAGGCATACCATGCTCTCTAAGGCTATGATTTTGAAGCATATCTCTCTCTCTCTCATTCTACATGTCAACCCTCTCCCTCTCTCCTTGGTGGTCGTCCACCATACCCTAGAGGAGAAAGCCGTCGTCGCCCTCGTCTCCGCACCGCCGCTTTGACACTCTTTGGATCTCCATCTTCTTGGAGTGCTACGCTCGCAAAGAAGGCTTTCGATCTCGTACGACGAGATCACGAGTTCATCGTGCTTGGATCAACTCATTGGATTGTGAGGATCACACGACTCATCCCCGCGCTCGCAAGCTTCTTCTCCGACGACCGGACTTGAGACAGGAGGACTCTTTTCGTAGAGACCCGATCAACCACACTTCAAGATGTATTCCTTTATACGTGTTGTGATTCTAGATGAAACGATCCGAGAATCGTTCTTGGATCATGTGGTTTCATCGCATGAAATTTTTTAAATTCCGCTGCATAGAACAACTAGTTCGACTAGTCGTTCTTCGTCGTATTTGATACGACGCTCACGCTTCCGTGATGCGCTTGAGGATTATACCATATCCTTCAATATATATATATAGAGTGTGTGTGTGTGTTGATCATGTGAGAGTCAAAAACTGTGAGAGCATGAGAGCAGTGAATCTGGACCACTAGATTCTACTCCTTTCTCTCCTCCTGCAATCAATGAGGAGAGAGATGACATAATCCAGTGGTCCAGAATTATTGCTCTCATGCTCTCAAAGTTTTTGACTCTCATAAGATCACCCCTATATATAAAGAGTTGATCCTGTGGGAGCTAAAGTTTCTAAAAGCATGAGAGCAGTGAATTCATACCACTAGATTCTGCTCTTCTCTCTCCTGCAATCAATGAGGAGAGAGACGACATGATTTAGTGGTCTAGAATCATTGCTAATGCTCTTACAGATTTTGGCTCTCACAGGATCAACCCTATAAATATATATATATATAGAGAGAGAGAGACGAATGATCCTTTGAGAGCAAAAAACTGTGAGAGCATGAGTGCGGTGATTCTGAACCACTAGATTTTATCTTTTCTCTCATGATCTTCTCTCTCCTGATTGAATCTAGTGGTCCGTAATCACTGCTCTCATGCTCTCATAGGTTTTGGCTCTCACAGGATCATCCTATATATATAGGGAAAACTTGAATTGAGGTGGCACCTTACCATCTCTTTGGTGCGACATGCAATAGTAACCATCAGATTTTGATCTACGGCTCTCGACAAAACTGCCAATACATCAAAAACCGATGTTAAAACAATATATAATATTCTATATTTAGAAATAAAATTTTTATTATCCTTTTTTATATAATTTTCCAAGCTGTTATTGACATAATTACTTATTAAGATTAGTATCGTGATAATTCCCTCCCTTTTTTGGCCACATGAAAGGGTCGTGTCGACATCCTCCTCCCCATTGTTCGTCACCATGTAGACCTCCTCCTCATGATGTGTTGCACCTACGCATCGCCTGCTACTTGCACATGCCCGGAGGTCACCAACGTTTTGCTCTTCACCACATGCATTCACATGAAGCTTGAGAATATATGATTCTCCCTCTGTCGTCGTACGTCATCGTCATCTGGGTTCTCATTCACGCACCCATCAGACACCTCTAACCTCTCTCTCCTTTGCATCATCACCTCCTCTACATTACTAACAACCAAATTGGGATGGAATGTTATTGCACGATATGTACTTTGATGATTAATCAACCGAGGTTGTTGTCTCACGACTATGTTTACGTGATGGTCAAGGAAGGATAAATATTTATGTATTTGTTACTTTGTATTTTGATATTATCACATGATTTTGAAATGTTAAGTCTCCATTTTTGTTTTTTATTTTATCTCCCTGTTTACGAACTCAATGACGATGTCGAGCCATCAATTTGTTTCTTTTGAATGCCGTTCTCCCTTACTCGAGATTCTTGTCTATGTTCTTTTTTATTTTTGAGTTATTCTCCTTCGGCTCATCAAAAACATCGACGAAATGCTCAAGATCTCTATTAAAAAAAGTTTTAGGTTAGTATTTTTTGCTCATGGAGGATGCATGTTCTTAATATTTTTTTTCATTTCCTTCAATTCTTCATCTCCCCACCGGAAATTTTCATTATTTTTGCATTACAATCTCTATATATTTTTATAGTTTTTATATCAAATTTCAAACGATGAGGATGATTTCTCAGTTACATTCTAATATCAGATCTTTGATGGTTTCATTATATTTTTCATTCTAATTCTGTTCATTTTCAATTTGTAAATTTCTATTTTATTTCATTTTTGTGCACTCTTGTTCTATTACATTTTCATGCACTTCTGTTCAATTTTAAGTTCAGTGTTTTGAATGCATGATCTAGATACACGTATCATATTTTAAGTTTAGTGATATTGATTGCATCATTTTACAATGCATTACACCTAATTACAATACATATGATTATTTTACATTTTTCTGTCCAATGTCATATTGTATTTTACATTCAAACGACTTTGCACTAACTATACAAACACATTCCGATTATTTTTATATTACATACGGTCATTTTATGCTTCCATATTATGTTTACAATATCTCATTTTATTTTTACATTATGTAGGTCACTTGGATAACTTTCAATGAGAGGAAGAGTGGTAAAGATCGAGACAACCAGATCTTACGGATGTCATCAATTAGGAATTGACTGCAGAAAAACAGGAGACGAATGTAAAAAGAATGAAAGAAATGTAAAATACGAATTACAATTGTAACATATGGTGATGAAATGATGGATTTATTTATTGCAAGGCTTCATTTTGTTAGTTTGATATGGTATTGGATGTGCATAAATTTCGTATGTTGAATGTAAAATAAACCCGATGAATGTGAAATATGGGATGTATTTATTACACTACAAGTTTAATGCCCCTAAAATTAATATGCATATGTCATGTAACATATTTAATGCGTTCGTAATTTACCTCATCTAATATATTAGGAAATATAGTTGTAACAAAAATCTTATCATTTTAGGAATGTTTTCCACGTGTACATCAATTAATTAGCACATGGTTAAAACATCCTATATTTTAGGAAGCACGTCTACCCAAAAAAATCAATTTTTATCGGATTTGGGTTTTTTTTGCGAACGCTAGTGGTTATGATTTTATAATTTATAACACAGAATTGTAAAATATCCCAATCATTCGTAAATTGATAACAATTATTTCAAAACGTGAACCTTTATTCCATCAGATATTTCTGGAAAATTATGTACATCACTCGGCATATACCTAAATATAGAATGATCAATGACGTGTTTTTTACTAAATCAATACTGATTTAATCAACACCCATATTAGGAATGTTAGTTGTCATGAAAATCACCTATGGTTTCAATCTCACTCGTACACTCATCATCCAATGGTGTAAGATGACACATTTTCATAATCAAGGAAAGGTGCCACCTCAATTCAAGTGCTATATATATAGGGTTAAATGAGGATGTAGCCAATTTGCTACTCCCATCCCCATTTTCCTCCTATTTTTTATTTTTTTAGAAGATGAAAATATGTATATTCGTCACTATATCCTCCCTAATATGTCATTCCAATTTCGTCTGAAATAGATACTCCTATGCCCTCCATTTGAAGGGGGTCAATTTTAGCAATTCTGAGACTGTTAAAATTTGATAGTCTTGATGGAGGGGATAGAAGTCTCGAATTAAGTCGAATTTCTAATGATACTATGGTGGCATATTGTGATCTAAATTTCAGTAGGTTTTATTTTAGAAAAGTAAAAAAATCAAGGGAAAAAGGATGAGAACATGTAAGTTAGCTACACCTAGGAAACATACTCCTTTTTCCCATATATATATATATATATATATATATATATGGAAAACTTGAATTGAGGTGGTACCTTACCATACATATAGTGTGACACTTCTGATCAACCGTCCGATATTGATCAACGGTTCTCGACAAAACCACCATTCTACATGAAAACCACTATTAAAACTGGTTCCAATTCACTATTTTTAGAAACAAATCTCTTTCTTCTGTTTCAATCCCGATTATATTGCTAGATATTGATTGTGAGTAATTATTATCTAAATTTACCATCTCATTCGAATGAGAGGGAAAAAGATGATAAAAGGTCTTCAACGGAGGAATGGACGACAATGATGATGGACGTGTGTGACAACGACGTCGGTGGTGCGTGACGACGAAGAAGACGATGCATGAAGTGACAGGAGATGGTTGCGCATGGAGGTTGCGTATTAGTAATCATTTTTTTCATTTTCTTTGTATTCAACCATTAAAAAAGTTCCAGGTTAGTTTGATTTGATTTGATCTATGTTTACACGTTTCATTTTGATTCCATCTTGATCCAATCCTCAATTGTTTCTCATCTATTTCATATTTCAATCCATGTCTCTAGTCTTCAATATCTTTTTCATTTTTCAGTCCATGTCTCCGATCTTCATTGTTTAATTTCAAGTTCAGTGCTTTTGATTGCATGATACATATATACGCATCAGATTTTAAGTTAAGTGGTGTTGATTACATCGTTTTACAATGCATTACACCTAATTACAATACATACACTCATTTTACATTTTTCTGTCTCATTTTCACAATGTCATAATGTATTTTACACCCAAACAACTGCTGCACTACATGTATAAACACATTCCAGTTATTTTTATATTACCTACACTTATTTTACGCTTCCATATTTTATTTACAATATCTTATTCTGTTTTTACATTATGTAGGTCACTTGGATAACTTTCAATGAGAGGAATAAGGATAAAGATTGAGACAACCAGATCTTACAGATGTCATCAATTTGGAATTGACTGCATAAAAATAGGAGACGAATGTAAAAAGAATGAGGGAAATGTAAAATACAAATTACAATTGCAACATATGTTAATGAAATGATGGATTTATTTATTGTAAGTCTTCATTTTGTTAGAATGTCTGACATGGCATTTGATGGACGTAAACTTCTTACATGGAATATAAAATAAGCACAATGAATGTGAAATATGGACTATTTATTTAATATGGATTCATTTATTACACCACATGTTTAATATCTCCTGAAACTAATATGGCATATGACATGCAATATTTAACGTGTTCGCAATTTAACCCATCTAATAAATTAGAAAATATAGTTGTAACAAAAATCCTATCATTTTAGGAATCTTTTATACGTGTACATCAATTAGTTAACACATGATCAAAACACCCTATATTTTAGGAAACACATCTATACAAAAAATTCAAATTTTCATCGAATTTGGGTTATTTTTGCGACTATCAATGGTTATTCTTTTGTAATTTATAACACTAAATTGTAAAATATCTCAATCATTTGTAAATTATTAACAATTATTTCAAAACACGAACCTTTATTCATTCGGATAATTCTGGAAAATTCTGCACATCATGTGAAATATATCTAAATATAGAAAGATCAATGATGTGTATTTTAACAAATTAATACTAATTTAATCCACCTACATATTAGAAATTTTAGTTGGCATGAAAATCACCTAGTGGTTTCAATCTCACTCGTACAGTGATCATCCAACGGCCTAAGATGACACCTTTCCAAAAACAAGGAAAGATGTCACCTCAATTCAAGTACACCCCTATATATATATGGGTTAAATGGGGCTGCCCCCTAGAGGGAGCTAACTTGGCTCCCCCCACGCTATTTTGCCCGTTTTTTTATTTTTTTTGAAAATTTCTTCAGTGAATATTCATCATTATCTCCCTATATTATGCTATTAAAATTTCGTGCGAAACAGAGACTCGTACCGCCTCCATCCAGACAGTCATTTTTTAACGGTAACAGAAATTGCTAAAAACGATCCTTCTGGATGGAGGCCGTAGGAGTCTTTGTTTCACGTGAAATTTGAATGACATAATATATGGATATATTGATGAAAATCCACGGAAGAAATTTCGAAAAAAATGAAAAAGGGGGCGAAATGACGCGGGGGGAGCCAAGTTAGCTCCCCTCATGGAGGCAACCCCATTTTACCCTAATATATATATATATATATATATATATATATATATATATATATATATATATATGGGGCTGGGGAAGCTGCACCCGGGGGTGTAGCTAACTAGCTGCACCCGGCCATTTTTTTCATCGATTTTTTGTGTTTCTGAAATGAAAACTAGGGGAATTTAAATCACTATATATCACCATGATATCATACCAATTTCAACTAAATTCGACATTTCTATCATCTCCATCAAGGCTATGACATTTTAACGGTTTCAGAATTATTGAAATTGACCATATCTAGATGGGCATGCTAGGAGTGTATGTTTTGCATGAAATTTGAAACACATATTCCATACAATAAACTAAGTAAATCTCCCATAAGTTTCCTTCAAAAAAATCAAAAATCAAAGAGAAAAATACCCGGGTGTAGCTAGTTGGCTGCACCCCCCGGTGTAGCTTCCCTTTTCCATATATATATATATATATATATATATATATATATATTTATATATATATGGGTTAAATGGGGCTGCCCCCCCTCGGGGGAGCTAACTTGGCTCCCCCGTCCCATTTCGCCCGATTTTTTTATTTTTTTTTGAAAATTTCTTCCGTGGAATTTCATCACTATATCCCTATATTATGTCATTAAAATTTCATACGAAACAGAGACTCCTACGGCCTCCATCCAGACAATCATTTTTTAACGATAACAGAATTGCTAAAAACGACACCGTCTGGATGGAGGCCGTAGGAGTCTCTGTTTCGCACGAAATTTTAATGACATAATATAGGGATATAGTAACAAAAAATCCACGGAAGAAATTTTCAAAAAAATAAAAAAATCGGGTCGAATGAGGCGGGGGAGCTAAGTTAGTTCCCCCCATAGGGGCACCCCCATTTTACCATATATATATATATATATATAGGATTTTTATCCAATGTGCACAGGGCACATTAGCGTTTCGGTGCGCACCATTTATTGGCCATACACGTGTATTACCAATTGAGTGGTTACCTATTTCGAAGGATGTTGTTTTAGGAAGGAGATTAATATGCAAAGCGATTTAACAATAAGTGTTATTCCAATTATATCTCGTCCTATAAAATAGGAAGATCGTTTTGGAAAGAAAACAATCGAATAGATGATTTCTTACAGAAATTCGAGATCCAAATGCTCATGTCAGTAATATATATATATATATATATATATATATATATATAATAGTCAAGTAAATGATTGTTGCGAGATCAGTAATATCCAAAACAACGGTCAATAATTTACATTCATTGTATTACATGTTGCAGAATTCAGTAACATATACACAATGGACAAGTAAGTGCTTGTTGTGATGTCAGTAAAACCATAACAAGCGGTCAGTAATTTCTATATGTATTACTACTTTGAATAGAACTCAGTAGTTTCGACACAATACGTACGTAAATGGTTGGTGTGAAATCAGTAATATCCAAACAACGATCAGTAATTTACATTCATTTTATTACATGGTGCATAATTCAGTAATATATACATAATGGACAAGTGCTTATTGTGAAGTCAGTAATATCCAAACAACGGTCAGTAAGTGCTTGTCTTATATCACATGTTCAGTAATATGTGTACGATTCTCAAGTAATAGCTACTATGAGATCAGTAAAAACAAAGTAATGGTCAGTAAGTCATGGGCATTGCTCAAGTAAGAAAGTAACTACTTGTCAAATGCAATGCACATTACATAGACACTGGTATTACTAACCATTTGTTATGTTATTACTGATCGCACAACACACATTTACCTGACCATTTTATACATATTACTAGATTCTGTACAATGTAACTATTTGGATGTAAATTACTGATCATTTTTTTGATATTACTGATCTCACAATACGCATTTACTTGACCGAATTATATTTATTACTATCATAGCGTTTGGATCCTTAATCATCCGCGTGGAATCATTTATTTGAATTGTTTCTTTCCAAAACTGTCTTCCAATTTTTAAGGACGTTGTATAATAGGAAATATAGGATTTTTTAAACACGTCGTAGCCTATAATTAGAAATATAATTATTGTTAATACACATGTATGGCCTAAAATGAGTGCTCATTGAAACGCTAATGAGCCCTGTGCGCAGTGGATAAGCCCTCTATATATATAGGGGACTTATCCAATGGGCCATGTGCCCATTTGAGATGAGAAGAGCCCACTCATATTTTACCAATATATTCTATCATTTTGAGTTCAATGCATATTTATTTACAGTTGTTATGTCATATTCTTACTATTAGTAACTATTTTCATATAAACAAAACCTTAGATTCATAGGAAATGGTCATTAGTAAGAATAAAAACGACACTAGTAATACGAATAATCATATAATCATTTCGTATGAATCTAAGGTTTTCTTTGCATGAAAATAGTTACTAATAGTAAGAATATGATATAACAACTGTAAATAAATAGGCAATGAACTCAAGATGATAGGAAATAATGGTAAAAAAAGAGTGAGCTCATCCCATATCAAATAGGCATAGGGCTCATTGGATAATTTCCATATATATATATATATAGAGAGAGAGAGAGAGAGAGAGAGAGAGGAGTGATCCTATGAGATGAGATTTTGTGAGATGATGAGATGAGACATTCTGGACCACAAGTTGTTGTATTCTCTCTCATGTCTTTCTCTCTCCTGATTGGAACTAGTAGTCCAGAATGCCCCATCTCACCATCTCACCAAAATCCCATCTCATAGGATCGTCCTTCTCTCTCTCTCTCTCTCTCTCTCTCTATATATATATATATATATATATATATATATATATTGATCCTGTGAGTGTCAAAGCTGCGAGAGTATGGAAGCAGTGAATCTGAACTCAAAGAAGCTTGCAGGTCCTTTCAATATCATATGACCGAGCAACGTCGAGTCTCATCATCGTTGGAGCATCTTCATCATCGATCACTTCAGACCCAGTGGAAGAGCTCGAGCAACTTCACAACGAAGCTCCACTGTTGGGGGATCCCTCGTTGTACTTGAAAAAAGCCAAAGAAAGAGGAGCCATTAGTCACCCTCCACTACGCCTTCATCTCAACAAAGCTCATGACCACCGAAGAGGAGATGCTCCGCCTCCAATCTGATGGACTGAAGGAAACGAAAGTGGAGCATCAGCTGATATGGGAGGGATCCCTTTGATTGTCAAGTGGACCACATCAAGCCACATAGGCAAGCCTTAGCCATGCTGCATGCATTCTTACTCCCTCGCTCTTATTTGGGTCCTGCATGGTCAATTTGCATAGATGCCCTCAGATCTTTTGAATTTTTCAAATGTGCCTTGTTTACTTACTGGGCTAATTGCAAGAGAGAGCGGGTGTCTTTTTAAAGCTTATTTAAACCTCTTTCATTTAAGTTATTATGGAGCCTGATTAGGCTTGAATTGAATCGTGTATGAAATGTCGATTGAAGCCTATTCTCTAAACTTGTTAATTCACTGGAAATTATCCAAAAATTGTGCAAAAATATCGTTTGTGAGAATTCCAACAAGCAAACTTTTTCCATCTTTCATTGCGATTCAATAACTTTTTTTGTTTGTATAGATTTTTTTCTAAATTCATTATTTGAATTTTCTAGAGGCAACCATGCAATTTCTTAATGAATAAAAAATACTCCTAGATGCAACTTAATATATTCTACAAACATGATTTATTGAGAACTTCCATTTTAAATTCATTTACATTTTAAGGTCTTTTTCAAATATTTCAAAAATATTACAACGTGTATTCATCTTATACTTCGTTTCGCATTTTTATTTTGAAAAATATTGTATTGCATCACTAGAATAAAAAAAGTATTAGAACACTTGCATTGAGCACATATAATTCACCTTTTATCTAAAAAACAAAAAATGTGAGATAAAAGTCTCGAATTAAGTTGAATTTCGAATAAAATCACGATGATTTATGGTGATCTAAATCCCTCAAGGTTTCATTTAAAAAAATTAAAAATAAATAAAATAACTTCATGTAGGTAGTTGTTACCTACATACGTCGGACGCAACCTCCTTTTTCCTATATATAAGGCCGATATTGTGAGAGCATGAGAGCAGTGATTCTGTACCACTAGATTCAACCAGCAGAGAGAAGGCTAGGAGAGAGAAGACATAATCTGGTGGTTCAGAATCACTGTTCTCATACTCTCACGGTTTTTTGCTCTTATAGGATCACTTATATATATATATGAGGAAATTAAGATAATGTTGGTCTTTCCTGAGTATAGAAAATCCACATTAATTTAGGTATTTTTCCCATGTATTTTAAAATTTATGATTTTGTGGATTTAATAATAAATATTTGCATATCATGTACATCAAGATAAATTATGAAATTATTATATTGGTCGAAAATGTTAGTTTCATATGGATGCTATAGTTTACAAAATAGCCTGATCATCATTTTTTACAATATATAGTTTATACTTTATAAAGTTGTTACCGAATTTACTAAATTAACAATAGCTTTTAAAAGTTCAGGAAAGACACGCCTCATTTGAAGTGATGAACGTGGGAGTTATATGCAGATGAAGTGCATAAATATTATAACAATGTAGAACGCGAAATAGAGGAGAGACACAAAAAAGGATAGAAGAGAGATAAAGATAAAGAGAGGGAGAGAGATAAGAGAAGCAAACAAATAATCAACCCAAGAAAATACAAAAAAAAAAAGAAAGTGTTTTTTTTGTATCTTGAGAGAATATTCAATTGTTTTGGGAGTTTTGGACTCTATACATAATATATTTTTATAGTCTTTGGATACTTTAAAAACATAAGGCAACTACATTAATTTTCTAGTAATTTTTAAGATATTTTTTAACCTAAAATCAAATATTGATTTTTAGAAAATAGAAATATGATCGATACTGTCCACAAAAATTCCTTGTGATGCCCCAGCAGTACGGTACTCCAAGGTATATTTTTGGGATTTTGTGGTGATGCAATTAAAACTTCATAAGGAATAATATATTAAATTCTGAAGAAATTCCCTAGGGCATATGTAATAATTTCTCTCAAAATACTTTGGCTAGTAACTCATCTCTCTTTTAAGGTACAAGTATACCCAGTTTCATCAGAAAATTCAATGCCCATATTTTACTAAAATTAAGTAGTAAAATGAATACATTTCACAAAATTAATTCTAGTAATTTTCTTTCATGCATAAAAATTTAAAAAAAGTAAATGTAATCTTATAGAACATTAATTCTCTTTACAGTAAAACTATTTTTACAAAAAAATAGATCTAAGACGAGAAAGTTACATGGATGCTAATATATGGTTATAAGTGCAAATTATATGATATAAATGTAAGCTAAAAAAGAAATCAGAAACTCCTTTGCAATTTAAAAAGTTGAGTTCAGAGGCTCAATTGTACCGTGGGCGCCACGTATCAAATTGCTGTTGGGATTTGATGGAGAGGAGTGTTTCTAGAAAAATGACGAGCTCCGAGGGTATGCCCACAAAATTCGTACTCACGTCTATAGTGCAAGGGGGGCTACCTGCTAATCGTGGATCTCTATCTAATGGCTCGTGATACACCAATTTGGATAGCCGGATGATGTGAGATCCGCACAATCTCGTGTCTCCCGATCAGCCGCATGGCTTGGCTAGTGACGGTGGATGGTTCGCAGTGGGGGATCAACGCCATCAATCTTGAACGGCCAAGATTAAGCGCAGGATGGAGATCTGAATGCAGTTGCTAACATCCCCCCTCTTCCTTCCTCTTCGGTCGAGTGCAAGAGGGAGGAGCGCACATGTGAGGGCTCTGAATCTCTGATGGCGTGTATTGGCCTCGGTTACACCTGCAAGGAAAAAATATCTCGATTTAGGGACTCGTATGACGAGTGAGTATCAAAAAGGGTGTGTGTAAGTGATTGGGCATCCTTCAACAATGGTGGTGGATGAAGGAGAAGCTCTTTCTGGTTGCAAAGGAGATCCATAGAAGCGGGTGCTCAGATGAAGTGGATCCATAGAACAAGGAAGGGAAAGGAGGACGAGGGAGAAAATCAGAAGAAGAAGAAATGAGGAGAAAGACGAAGGTGTATCGGGGATAGTTGGGATGACGCATGAGGATTTAGACTTGAGACAGTTATCTGTCTCTGTCTCTGCTACATATCATATGGCTCTCCAGATTTAGCAGATAGATGAAGGGGAAGAAAGGCTCTGCCAAAGGTTTTATACCTTGGATTCAAAAGATGCATGGGTTGTATTTTAATCATAGGACAAGGACGAGGGTAGGTCAGGGTCTAGTGTTTACGGTGATGGAGTAGGGGAACATAGGGGAGGAAAGAAGATGGTTGCTACATCTTTGGTAAGATGGAGAGAAATGGGAGAAGTGGGTGCATTTCCTTAACCTTTGGTCAATGATCGAAAGTAGGACACATTGAGCTGGCGGTCACCTAGAAAATGAGGGAGCCACATTGACTCGACTTTGACTACGTCAAGACGCGAGTCAAAGTGGCTGGCAGGGTGCATGCATGGATGAATGGGAGCGTGGGAAAGAGGAAACGTGGACTTGGGTTGACTGCCATAGGAAGGATCGTCTTTTGTAGTGTTGTCTCTCCAGTAATCGTTTGAGTCGCTCGATCTTGATCGAGCAGTTAGCACGATTTTGCATGGCATGGGTCCACAAAAAAGTATAAAATCGTGTGAACCGCTCGATCACAATCGAGCGGTTCAAGCGGTTACTGCAGAATCTGTTGCAGTGTCCGCTACAATAGACGACCCGGTCCCTGACTGTCAAGTATTGTGCCCAGAAAAATAAGAAATATTAATTCAAATAAAAATATAAAATAGGTATTAGATGCCTCAAATAAAAAAATATTCTAAAAAGTTGCCGAAATAATGCAAAGCAAAACCAACGATATTATTAAAAGCATTTAATAGGTATATAGTACGTATTCTATTCAGTTTTATATTTTTTTCTTTTACTTTTTAGTAATATATATTATACTAAATTATGTCAATATAATTCTTAGCCGATATTTCCTAATTTATTTTAGATTTCATTAGGTGAGTTGTAGCTAAATGGAAAGTTCTCTATTACTTACATGTACAGTGATACCAACTTTCTTTTTGGTGTTTTCTTGACTTTTTATTTTTTAAGTTTCCTTTCTTTTTAAATTATTAATATATATATATATATAATATAATATAGTTACAAAGTACAAAGAAAGAAACTAACAGCCTTTATTTTTGCATAAAATAATAGGCTTTTGAGTGTGTAATATGTGTGGTAAGCTCAATTTTCACCGGAAAAATGCATGAAAAATGGTTTCATCACATAGCATCATTGGAAGATTTCCTAAGATAGAAAGATCCTAAGATAGAAAGAAAGAAAGAAGAACAATGTCCAAAGAAGAATTTCGTTTTCTCGGTAAACAAGAGTTCAAACTTCAAAGGACAATTTTGATCAAGATAACGAAGACTATAATCTTTCATCATCCAAAAATTCAAGTCATTTCTAAAGAAGTCAAAAAAGCGAAGAAAAGATATAAAATATTTTCACACTTTTGATGAATTAATTGTTCATTCCAGTGAGTAACATGGTTCTGAACTTTCCCTTAATTCCCATAGCTTTATTATTAGAAACATTTGACATGCTAATTATATTACTTTTTTATGATAACAAACTTTGAGAGTACGTGTAATACTAAGATTTCATGGCAAATTCCCTCAAACATAAAGCATAAATGAACATATTTATAGAGAAGCAAAGCTACTCAAGAACATGTTTTAAAAAAGATGTCAAAGATGAATTCAAAGGACAAGCTGAAAGCTTAGACATTGCAAAGAAAAAGAAATTAAACCTTTGTAATACATGCTTATATAAAATGTCTAAAAATATATAGAACCTTTGAAATGAGGTGGGACCTAACCGTGGAGGAGGAAAGCCCAACCTAGAGACCATGAGATTTAAATGTGACAGTATCTTATCTCAAAAAATATTTTAGTCGCCGTGTATCATTTTGAATTTTATTTAATCCTTTCAATTTACTATTTTAAACTCATTAACTTTGATTTTTTTATTTTTTTATTTATTCATTTCCTAGCATGTTCTCAACAAACTGGATTTAGATATATATTTGTAAAACTCCAATGAGCTTATGTAAACCGATATTCACATTGTAATACGTTAATACTTTTTTATGTTCTCGGCTAATAGTTTTAGTAAAATATGTGTTTCTTGTTATAAAACTTGTATGGTTCTTTGTAAAATGAATTGCATAATTGTAGTATATTGCTATTTTCATATTTTTACAAAGTATTTTTGAAAGTATGATGCATAAGTCAAATGATTTATGTAAAATTTGCACCTCCTTTGTAAATATCGCATGATGTTCTGAAAAAAAAAGTCAAATAGTAACGCACGGTTACTTTTTTTTAGAAATGGTAGTATGTTTGTGAATTTGTAAGTCAGTAAACGAACTATGTAAGATACCTTCAATTATGTGAAAAATAGTTAGCTATGTAAAATAAACTAAATCAGAGGTGGTGATCAACCGTCCGTCGAGATGTTGTCTCGATGAATGGTGATAATGGCGGCTCGATGCATGGGAGAGGTCGTGGTTTTACACATGGTGGTTACGGTAGTAGACTTAACGTCCACATGCACCCTTCACCTCCTTGCACATCAACTTTCTGCCTCCACATCTAAGCCATAAGCCTACATGCCATCTCCATCCACCGCCACATGATGTCTTCCTTCCCCGCACCATCGCCAACCACCTTTATGTACACCGACTATCTTCCTCCATCTCCATGTCCCCGTCATCCGCCTCCATGTCGTCTCCATCCATTGCCATGTGATGTCCTCCATGTCGTCGCTATCTGCCTCCCCATGTTGTTGTCCTCCTCCACATCGTTGACATCCTCCTCCTTGCACCATTATCCAGCTCCACCTATCAACAATACATTTTAAATCTTGAATTTGATAAGATAATGGACACAATATTGGAGATATTTGTTACAATTCTAAATCTGAAATAATCTAACGAGTTCATAATTTATTTTTAATCAATAAAATAATTAAATAACATACCTTTAATTAAAACAGCGTGATTAAAAATATTTGGACATTATGAAAAATCTCCATAAAAATAGTTAGACCCCATAATTATGTATTCATCTTTGTAAAAATTCTCTTATTGAGCTCAGTTCCTCTAACAAATGCATCCAAAAAGCAAAATCTCATTTCACCATTTCTATTTGAAGGAATAATAACATCTAATTAACATAGAATTTTTACAAAATAAATCAAGAAAACCTAAGAATATGTAGGGATGCACCTGTATGGACTAATTGAAAATGTGAAATAAATAAAATGCTTTAATCTCAATTGGCCCAGTGATAAAAGTCTAGTTATAATGTGGTATTTATTGAGGTGTTACAACTTTGCCATAAGAATGTCACATGGAAAATTCCATATATGGAAAGGATGCATATGGAGATATGATGTAACATCAAAATGATTCTATACTTTTTTTCGCTGCTTGGCTAGCTTATGTAAGAAGATATCCTACTCTAGCACTCGCTTGTGTACGATTTGTATGAGGATTGTGGGTGTTTACAGTGTCATTCCTGACATTTTATGGGCCTTAGTCAAAAGAAAAACTGGGCATTTATACAAAAAACATGCAAGGAGCAAACGTTCTCTGTAAAATGGTACATGAGAAAGTAAGAGTAATGTGAACAATAATAAGTGGAGCTTCTTACAGGTCTTACCAACAAGCAAATGTCAATAGTAACAATAATAAAAACTATCGGATTTATATATGAGAGATTGGAATGTAAAAGTTGTGATGGTTTTGTCTTTAAGCAAATACATAGAATGGTGAAGATGGGTGATAGTAGGCCCTTTAAAGTATGTGTTGTTTTGGCTTTACAAATTACATAAATATAAATTAATATCATTAGCTAATATATATTACTCTACGATTTATATAAAAAAGGATATTTCTTAAATTGAAGATTGGATTGCATGTAAAGATGCGCCCATAAAGTTGATGTATTATGTGTCATTGCACCTCAAAACTACCGTTGAGACGGTGTTTAGATTGCAAAATAATCTCATTTATAAATTCAATATATCTTGAAACCCCTCTAATAATCTACTGACAGAAACAATGAGCTCTCACTTTAAGATCAAAGTTCAAACCACCCCACCCCTTCAACCAGTAAAAAACTTCACCACATCTCAAACACCAAGTGAGCTATTTAAACATCCCATTAGAATTCTAGATTGCGACGAGTGTCTTACAAAGTATCACTTCTGTCTGATTTGACTATCAGCATATGTCTGCAAATACCATCAAATCATGCTGTTTTGCACCTATACGCAGAGGCCGTCGAAAATGACAGGAATTTCTAGAGAGAGAGAGAGAATGAAGAGTGGTGGGTGGGGCATTGATGATTGAACAAGAAAAAAGGCTTTGTTTTTTTAAAAAAATGGGAGCAAATCGATGACGTCATCTTCTACCATTAGAAGAAGATATATTGCAGTTGTATGGAAGACTTTCCTATGCCATTGACCCATACGATTTTATACCTATTCCTCTCTGTTTCCTTTTTAATTTCAGGGAAATCCGTTCTGGATCATAATATACGTTATACTTTAGGATCCTGATCTCTCTAACGCCTCCAATTTCATGTTTATGTATGTTGTGGTCTGAAGATTTGGATTTGTCATCCAAAAGAGATTGGCGGCGCAGCTTGTTGCCCGTCTCCCAACAATTTATTTGTGATATGTCTTGAAATAGAATAATGTAATTAATGCTATGCACTTCTGTCTTCCTTTCCTATTTATCACAAGACATGTCCATAAGTATGCATCATCATGTATGATCGCCCACTAGGAATGCAAACGATCCTTATTCGATCCACCACTGTATCCGTTTTAAATATATTTTGATATTTGTATCCGTATATATTTTAGAATTGATACGGATATGGATGTCACTTTCATATATGTTGATATCCTATCCGCATATATGTTTTCATATATAAATAGATATGTAGATTTATTTTTAACCATATATGACATAATTTTATACCTTCTTTCACAGTATTTGGTATAATTATTATGATATAAATATATTTATTATATGTGTATGATTTACATTTATCCAATATATGTATATTTAATCTAATATGTGCGTTTGGTTCGTGGGTTATCCAGGAGTGGATAACCCGGTTTTGTGTTTGTGTTTGGTTGGTGGGTTAAGGGTTGGGAGGGTTTGTGTGATGTGATTGTATTGGAATTTGAAAAAGTTGGTAGTTATTATGATATGATTGTATTAAAATTTGAAAAAGTGGGTGGTTGTTGTGATGTTATTGTATTGAAGTTTGGAATAGTGAGTAGAAGTTGAGTATTTTATGATTTTTAGATGATATGATGGTATAATATATAATATTTTTGATGGGAAGGGAGTGTGCCCCAGTAGTGGGTTAAAAGTGAGGGTTTTGGGGGGTTACCCACCCAAAGTGGGGAATGGGGAGCCTACACCCATGTGTAGGGAACTTACCTACACTTATCTATTTTTTTCATCATTTTTTTATTTTTAAAATAAATTATTGAGGAATTTAGATCATAATATATCATTAGGTATAATTCAAATTTCAGCTTAATTCGAGATTTTTAACTTATCCATCACGATAGTCAAATTTTAACGATCTCAAATTTGTTGAGATCGACCCATTTAGATGCACGTGTTAAGAATGTTTGTTTTATACAGAATTCCGAACATGTATTCTGTTTAATATTCTAGGTAAATCCCTCAAGGATCCATTTTAAAAAAATAAAAAAAAAACTAGAGGGGAAAAGAAACGGATGGAGGTAAGTTACCTATACATAGGTGTAGGCTCTCCATTCTCAATGTTTAATATTATTCGTATATGATCAATATCCGTTTTATATATTTATCCGTTTTTGAAAGATATGATAACATAATTATCATATATGTCAATATCTTTATCCACATTCATATTTATGGACGGAAACATATAAATCTATATCTTTATCCTTCTGTTTGCATCCCTATGACTATTGCCAACCTATTCAAATCAAATTACGTTATTGTTGCACTCGTTAATAATCTTCACGTGAAAATAAGATCCATCGTCTATGATACATTATCTTTGTTGTGTGTACTCGATCTACATATGCTGCAATTAAAAATAACTATGATCAAAGTATGTTTTAGATATTGGAACATTTACATTTTATTTTCCAATATTGTTTCTAGATATCTATGTATCACTATAAAAAATCAATCCATACTACTTAATGATTTCAATATAAAGCATCAATCTATAAATCTACACTTCATAAATATCAAGAATAATTTTATATCTATTGAAGCATTAATTAAGTGATCAAATATATAGTAAATGAATTTAAAAATTTGAGGTATATATCCACATGTATGTCAGTGGTGATCATCAAGTGGTTATCATTAGAGTGATAAAACTTGATTTTTTGAAAAGTTCTGATATAAAATATTCTTAAGGTAAATTATACAAAAGTACCTGAGGTATATACCCGATTTCAATGTCAAGTGAACTTTAAAAGTTAACGATTTGGTTTTCGATCTTTTAGATTTGTCTCAATGTGATCATTCACTATGTCAAGTGAACTTTAAAAGTTAACAATTTAAAAGTTAGACGATTGTTTGGTCTTTCAGAGCTTAAATTAAAATGGCTCAAAAATACATTGAACAAATCTTAAAAACAGGGCACTAAATTTTTAGCTTTTAAAGTTCATGTATGACATTAAAATCGGGTGTATTGTTCAGGGACTTTTGCTTAATATTCTCTTAAATTTATCTTAAACGCTAATTATTACTAATTTTGAATGCCCGTCACATAAATCCCCTTTCTATTGTGGAAACATTATATTTTTAAAGAAATTGTGATAATGCCATTGCATATATTTTTAAGAATTTTAAAAATGATGATTATATAATAGCAGGGCCAATGACTGATTGCCAATTCTGTCTTTTTTACTAATGGTTTCGATCTTTTGAGGACAATACTTAGGCCCTGTTCGTTTAGTGAATAAGGGGAATGGAATAAGGAAAATAAGGCCCCATTTTCCTCCAAACACGGTTCCCCGTGGTACGACTATTCCCCATTATTTCATCTTATTTCGCTCTTATTCCTATCTTTATCCCACCTTACCTACCTTTATTTCACCTTATTCTCCTTATTCCTATCCTCCAACCGAACAAAGAATAGATCCTTATTCTCCTTATTCCCAATCCTTATCCTTATTCCTGTTTATTCTCGAACCGAACGGGCCCTTACTGTTTTATAAATGTTATATATATTCTTACAGCTAGTAATCATTTTCACAAAAATAAATAAATTCGTATGAAATGATCATATCTTTACTTGTATTATTGGTGACTTTTCTATTCTTACTAATGATCATTTCGTATTAGTTTACAATTTACTTTTTCCAAAAATGAACGAATAATAGCAATAAGATATAACAGTTGTAAACCAATAAGTATTATATTCAAAATGCAAAATCCTTTGGTAAAATGAATGTGCTCAATACAATAATCTCAGCACTCATTGGAAAATTTTCCTAATCTAGATTTAGTTATAACTATATTTTAATATGTTGACATAGTTTCAATCATATTTATATAATTAATATTAGATAAATACATTTGTTATACATGTTTTATGTCTAAGCATTCCATATTTAAAACTAAAATATAAAATATCTCTGCTATTTGTAACCTTTCGATATTAAAGATATGGAAATACTATTCTTTTATCGGTTAGTATATGCTTCCATTTTATTATCTTTTGTAGAAAAAAAAACTATAGAGATCACATATCATAATTGCATACTCTGTATTTTTCCGGTACATGTAATCATATAAATAGTTCAAACTATGTATATATCCGTTGATACATGTAATCATATAAATATTATAAACTATGTAAGTTTCTCTTGATAAATATTTTACTAAATTAAAACCAAGACATATAATTAAATTCATATATAATCAAAAAGGGGCAAAAAACGTCAATTATGTAGAAGATACACACGTGAAGATGAGTTTTACTATAGAGCTTTCATTTTCAAATAATGAAATTAAATTTCAAATTTACTATAGTCTAATATGCAATAAAATAAATCCATCCTATTGGATTATCAAAATGTGATTTACAATAAATCTAATTAAATCAATTCAAATTAAGCCCATAATCTTTGCACCCATTAGCGTATCCATTGGGCTCATGTGGGTACGCACTTTAAATGGGCCTATTTTGTTAGTATTTTAGCCTCTTTAAAATGGAGGCCCGGTAAAAAAGGGCTTGGGTTTGGATATTGAAGTTTATTTACGTGTTTAATATTATAATAAAATCAAACAAATTTGTCTTAAAAATAAATTCTATTTTATTAAATGTAAATATGATATGCATTCATTTTTACAAAATTGATGATCCCTGGTATTAAACTATCTTTGTTCAAAATGTACGACTGAGGAATGGACGACTTGGATGAGGAGCCGAACCCTCATCCAGATCATCCATCCTCCATCCGACGCATCCTCTACATTGCATCAGGAGATGCTACAACAAGTAATCTTCTCACAACAATAGAAGTGTCGATTTTTTTCAGATCTTTCACTTTGAATCCACGGGGAAATGAATACTATTTTTACTCTAATTACCAATTTAATTGAATGCGAACAAATAAAACGGCCTAACCCTGGAAATCTCTCATCTCTAATCTGTGAACACCAATTAAGGTCGATTGTGTCCAAGTCACAAACACTTGCATCGAAGCACACACTTCACACGTCAATGCAACCAAACCTTAACTATAAATTCGATCTCCACTTGGCGTTGATATCAGAACGGAGCAAATCCAACATGAAGTTCAACGGGGTCGTCGCCTTGGTCTTCATGGTGATGTTCTTCGGAGCCGAGGAGGTGGTGAGCTCCATCTCCTGCCAGGAGGTCGAGGCCGACATGCTCCCGTGCGTGCCGTACCTCATCGGGGCGTCGCCCGACCCCGAGGACCACTGCTGCAGCGGCGTCCAGACACTGCACGGAGCTGCCAAGAGCACCGCGGATCGTCGTGCGGCTTGTGACTGCATGAAGGCAGCAGCGTCCCGTTACAACGTGAAGGAAGGAGCCGCCGCCGCGCTCCCGCAGCTCTGCGGCACACCTTTGCCGTTCCCCATCTCCCTCTCCATCAACTGCAGCTCGTGAGAACAACTTAGCTATGTTTTATATGATTAGTCCACAATGATATATATTGCTACTGCTATTCTTATTTTTGATGAGAATTCCAGTCCCGGGGTTTAGGTTTTCGTTAACGAAAAAAATTGATCCTGATAATTTATTGGAAACGGGCTCTGATTAGGTATGAAAATGGATATGGATATATTTAAATATCTCTTTATCGTATTCGTAAATTTATCAGATACGGATATCAGTATCCGAATATTAATTGAATATGGATCGAATATGATTATGGGTTGTAATTTCGGAATGTGGATACTGATATTGTACTGGCTTGAATATCCAGATCGGATCAAGATATCCGAATACAAAATTTATTATTGTTTTATATATTAGTTAAATGTAATATAAGCAATAAGCCGTGTAATTATATTAGTATTATATATTATATAATACAATATATTAATGATAACTTCTGGGGATGGTACGAACAAAAGTTAGGAAACCATATCTCTCCTTTTGCTTCCGATAAAGAACGCATGTCACATTGATGCTCACTTTTATTATGATGCAACTTATTTATATTTCATTACCATTTTTTCAAATCATTATGAACTTTGATAAAAGTTCAATTCGTATTCGTATGGGTCTTTATTCGATATGTCACTACAAAACAATTGAGCTATAGTGACGTTTTTTTTTTTCAAAATCCGTCACTAAATTAGACGTTGTTAAATATATAAATACGACATTATTCTTTACAAAATGATTTTTTGCGCTCGAAATCAGCGACGAATATCATATATGTCGTTATATCATTAGCAATGGTCCACATAGCGATATTTATTCGTTGTCATTTTTTAACTTTTTAATTAATCGTCGCTAAATTTTGAACAAAAAAAAATAGCGACGATTAGTTGATATTTTGAAAATCAGCAATAGATAAGCATTGCTATATGGACCGTGCTATGATATTCGTCGCTAATTTTGAGTATGAAAATTCATTTCGCAACGAATAATATCATCGTTATATATTTAACAACGGTAATTTAGTGACAGATTTTGAAAAAACCGTCATTATAGCTCAATTTCGATGTAGTGTGTATTTGGATTTTATGTTTATTGGATCCACATTTGTATTCAGTCTTTACTCGATCCAAATTTGGCTTGGCTCTTTATTTGATCCATATTCGGATCCCGTTTTTTATTTGATCCGTATTCAGATTCGGTAAATCTCCGATTCAAATTCATATACATCTTTTTAAGAATATGGTTTCCTTAATGCATATATGAATCGTATCCATATTCATATTCGATATAGATGAAGTGAATATGGATATGGAAATATGCATATCTGATCCATATCCGATCTGTTTTCATCCCTCATGTTCAGATAGACCCATTGATAACCACTAAAAATACTTAAGCTTAAGTTGTCAAGTAATAATACCTAACACTTATAACTCAAATCCACACTTCGTGAATTTTAGATGTAAAATTATTCTTTGCGGTTTTGGGTGTTACAATTCTTTACTGGGCTTTAATTTTGCAGGATCCCATGATGGAGAATGGCTTTAAATAACTGAAAGTAAAGAGAGGATTATCGGCCCATTATATATATTGATGCAGGAGGGAGATGTTCCTACAAGAAGGGTCTTGCATTTATGATATTGAGATTAGCAGTATATGATGTATTTTGATGCAAGGAAACAAAATGGAACAATATTAGCAGCGATCTTCTTTGGAAGAATACGAATCCCATCAGAGGAATAGAACTTTTTAAAGTTGGTATTTTTCCTGTATTTTATAAAAAGCTGAATTAATATTGTGTCAAATTTTTTTTTCTAAAATAGTGGCTTCTACTGTTATAAAACAAAAAAATGTGAGACTATTCGTAGGGTTCACGTGTAAAATTTGACCCTTTCAGCAGTCCATTAACTGGACAAAAGAGAAAGCCCAAAAGCAACTCACTATCAGAGATGGATCACATCACCAACACTATTAAAACAGGGCTGCAATTTTACCACCGAAGATTTCAAAATCTGAATCCAATTGGGAACTGGAAGTTGTAAAGGAGAAACAATTTTACCAACAACAATTCGTGTAAAATATTACGGGCATTTCTGATTATAAGAGGCCCACATCTTAAGAGGGCCCTGTCGTTCACGTGATACCAAAAGGGCCCATTGGGCCCACTTGAAGCATAGAGGCCCTCTGCACCTGACATGTCCCCGTCGAACCTGGCCCCGAGAACCTACTAGCCCACTACATGTTTGGCTAGTGCAGACAAGTCCCATTCCAAGGGGGGCTAAAAATATGCCGAGCCTCCGATAAGCGACATCGGCCGGAACGGGGACCTTCGTCGGTAACTTGATGGAGACAGCTCCGTCAAGCTGCTGATGTCCTGGTTCTAAAACGGAGGCACCAGCGGACGACGACGAGGACAATGTGTTGGGATTTGGTCATGTAAAATACCAAGTGAGGACAGCCTCACGTTGTTATACATGTCCAGTCGATCTCACGCAACCAACTAGAGGGTGATGTTTGGCAGCTGTCTGGTCATGCTATTCGCCCGGCGATGGTGTGATCAGTTTTGCACGTTTAAATGATCTGGTGGTTGAAAAGAATGTAGTATTTTTAAGTCAAGTGATAAATTGATTCGAAATCGTCTGCTTGATGATGTGCGAAGAAATTTAATAAAGTTCTAGTGGCATTCTCAAACATAGGATAAAACACACAATTATGCACAAAACAAAACAAATAGAGGGTGCGAGATGCAAATTATCCCAGAATTTACCATTACATTTTTTATCCTCAATGAAAAAAATCGCATCTGTCCACACACTTCAGAAGTAGTCGAATCTCGGAGGCTCCTTCCTCCGCTCACCGCCGCCCGACGGCGGCACCACCGGCGGCGTCTCCGACCGCAGCAGAGCGAAGTTAACCCCCGAGAAGAACGGGTGCTCCTTCACATCCGCCGCTCCCCGCGCCGATCCCAACCGGTGGCGCGGATCCTTTACCAGCAGCCGTCCGATCAGGTCTTTCACCCTACGGTCTGACGGCCTCCCGGCGCCGGCGCGTTCCGGAGTCGGGGGAAAGGTCAGCGGCTGCCGCACGATGTTGCGCAGTGTGGCCTGGTTGTCGGGCCCAGCGAACGGTGTCCGGCCGTGGAGAAGTTCGTAGACGAAGACGCCGTAGGCCCACCAATCCACCCCGCTGCCGTGGCCCTTCCCGTTCACTACCTCCGGCGCTACGTACTCGTGGGTCCCCACGAAGGACATCGAGCGTGCCTCGACCGGCTCCGCCACCAGGCGAGGCCGGCCGAAGGTTGCACCCGAAGAGGAGCAGCGTCGTAGGAAGCCGAGCTTGGATTTGCTTGCTTGCTGCTTCTTTCTAAAGGAGAAGAGCCGAAGGGGTAGGCAGGAGGGTGCGTCGCCACGATCCACATCCTCTTCGTTATCGAGGATGGGAGAGGCAGTCGACTCGAATGACAGGTCGAAGTCGGAGAGCATTATGTGACCGTCGGGACGGATGAGGACATTCTCGGGCTTTAAGTCGCGGTAGACGATCCCGAGGAGGTGCAGGTACTCCAGTGCCAGCAGCACTTCCGCCGCGTAGAACCTGCTTGTTTATTTTTGTATATGACAGATCGTCTTGCTGTCAGAAATTTGTAATGATCCAGCAAAAAAATATAATATTCTGTTGACGCAGTACAAACCTGACTGCGGCAGGAGAGAATCGTCTCTCAGGCTGACGGTGGCGAAGGGAGTGGAGGTCGCCGGAGGGGCAAAACTCCATGACGACGCAGGAGTAGTGTGCAGCGTCGAAGTCGGCGTAGAGCGTCGGGAGGAAAGGGTGGTCCAGGGACCGCAGTATCCTCCTCTCAGCCTCCGCTCTCCCGAGCTTCTTCTTCTTCTCCATCTCACGCTTGTCGACGACCTTCATCGCGTAGAGTAGAGGGTTCCTTGCCTGTCGTCCGATGGCGAGCTCCCCTTCTACGTCATCGCGCAGGTGACAGAGGTAGACGGTGCCGATATCACCGCTACCGATACGTCGGACGAGGCGGAAGTCCTGCGGACCGAGAGGAGCTCCGCGGCGGAGGATGGCAGCCCATGAAGGATCGGAGGACGATCGATGGGGCTTCCTGGAGTAAGAGGAGACTACAGGGGAGCGTGACGCGGGAGAGGCGTAGGACAGCTTTGCGTCGGGCAGCGCGTAGGCGTCGTAGGACGAGCGGGAGAGGCTGCTGGAGCGGGCGAAGCCGCTGCTCAGGGAGGAGCAGTGGCTGGAGGAGAGGTCCCCGTCGGAGTCCCGGAGAGGAGACATCGGCGTGATCATTGTGAGCCAACTAGCGATCAAAGCGGACAATCAAACTCTCAGAAGCATTGGTTTATATATATACATGACACTGGTATCATCACATGAAGGGGAAGCATTGGATATGTTGGTGGACGATAGAGATGGGTAGTAGTACGGCATCATTTATACCGTGGGTGCAGTGGTTTAATATGACTCTAATCGCGATCCTTATGTATGTGGATCATTTGGAGAAAACGACTCGTGTCATTTGAGATTGCGACTTACAGACCAGATGCGGTCGTTCTGGATAGGGTTTATGTTGATTTCAGTGCCAGGAACACTGAATCAAGATGTCAATTAACGAGCGACGAGTACCACTGTGATTTATTATTCTCCGTAACAGTACAAATTGACTCCAGGAGGACCTAACACACGTGGTCGGCCCCCTAGTTGACGGAAATCAAAACAAGCCATTTTCAAGGGGCGTTTCTCATAAAATACCCAATAAATTTTGACCAATGTTTTTGAAACCAGATCGGTCGCCGACCGGTCCGATCGGTGAACCGAGCCTGGACCGGTCCGGTTAACCGGTTTAGGCTGGTTCGGTTCGATAATTGTATATTTAGTTAACCCATCCGGTTCAACCTATTTTTTTGACCCGGTTTAACTAGGTTCAACCGAAGTTGAACCGCATTTAATTTTTAAATTATTTAAAAATTCTGTTGGTAGTGGGAATTAGACCCATGACTTTTGGTTACCTATTTGACACTTCTAACCAACTATAGTAACACAACTTTTTGCATGTATTGGGTTTTAAATATAAGTAAGCTATTATCATGTTATAGAGCATTTAGTCCAAATAATATATATATATATGATATGTATGACATTTGATGGTGTATAAGAAAAAAACTTTATGTATACTGTGAAATATATACATTATCTATGTATTTTATATATTTCAAGTATATTTAAGTGTATATTATATTAGGGGGCAGGGAGCCTACACCCTGTGGTGTAGAAAACTCCCTGCACCCACCCTATTTTTTTATTATTTTGATTTATTTTTTGAATTAAAAGTTGGGGGGATTTACTTAATATGTTGAGGGGAATATGTGTTTCAAATTTCATGCAAAACAAACATTCCTAACATGTTCATCTAGACATGGTCGATTTCCGCAATTCTGAAACCGTTAAAATTGAGTAGTCTTGATGGAGATGCTAGAAGTCTCGAATTAAGTTGAATTTGAAATGACAACATGGTGATACATGGTGATCTAAATCCCCCAAGGTTTCATATCAAAAAAATCAAAAAATAATGAAAAATTAGGCCGGGTGTAGGGAGTTTCCTGCACCTGCCGGTGTAGGGTCCTTTTTCCCATTATATTATATATATTATTTCATTTCGGTTTGATTAGCCGGTTCAATCACTTTTTTTCACCGGTCCGGTTTAATCTGGTTTTAAATAATGATGATGTCATCATCCGGTTGAACCGGTTTGACTACATGATTTGACCCGATCTGACCATTTCAGCAAGGTTTCCAGTTCGATGTCCGGTTCGGTTTCAAAAACCTTGATTTTGACTGTTAATTACATGCAATAATCCGGTAATAATTTTTCTTTCCGCAAAAATATCGAATTTAGAGAGAATCCTGCAAAGAAAAGTCGGCATTCTGCATCTACGCGATAATGTCCAGTAAATGGGAATATTAATTATCAACATATATCGGGCATTTAGTTATTTGATGAATTCATATATTTTTGATGAATTCATGAACATGTGTCCGCGTGCATTTGCCCATCGCCCAATCATGGGAATGTTCTTGGTGATCAAATTAATATATATTATCCTTTTTTCGTATGATAACTGGAATGCCTTCCTTCGCTGCCACAAGATATATCTATCCTTTGACATTGTTTTGTATGATATTATTCTTAATAGCAGAGAGAAAGAGGAATAAGGACAGCAACTTCATATTTTGTTATTACGTGTGAACCACATTAATATATTATCTGCTTAGCTTAAGATAATGCGTATTTCTGCCATGTTTGTATCTTAGCTCTTAATTTACATACTCCTATAAATGATAATAAATAATAATAAGTTCATTGAAAACATGCATGTGTTGATTTAACTGGAGTTTCTCTGTTTGTGAGTCCGATAAAGAGCGATTTTGTTGCGGGATACGTCAGCTAAAGTGGCTAAGCATGAGAAGGCATGCATTGACAATCAACATGTATTCACCCCTTTGGTTTTGATACATTTGGGTTTTTGGCAAGTGAAGCAGTGAAGCTCCTTAAGAGGATTCAAAAAATCATGCATAGCAATGTTATGGTTCCTAAGTCTATGAATGTTGTATTTCGAAATATTGAATTTGTCATTCAAAAGGAATTGGCGGCGCAGCTTGTTGCCCGTCTCCCGTCAATTTCTATGTAATTCTTGAAGTTTTAGTAATAATTGAAGCATTCATTAAGAAAAAAATGTTGTTTATTTATTCGAGGAAAAATGGCAGTTGCAAATGAAAGGTACCGATAATGATGCTCACTGGAAAATAATTAAACATAAATTTATTCGTAAAGTATTTTGCAATATAAATATGAGATGTATGTGTATGGCTCCATGTGAGGGCTATCTATACCTATAAATTAAGATTTTTTTCATACAATTTAGGAAAAATCTGAAAGCTTATCCAGAATTACTAGCGAATGCAAACAAATCCTTTTTTTGTCCCCGTTGTTCATATTATCAACTTATTCTTTTCTTGTTTTTTATAGACCATCATTTATTATTTCGACATGTGGTAAATCATCTGTGATTTACATGTTAGTGTCAAATAAAATCAAAGTTCAAATGTTTTACGTATCTTTAAAAAAGAGAATAAGCATGTTTGATATTATACGTAAATGTGCAAATTGCAAAATAATGAGTAGGTCCACGACAGCATTGTTGTCAAGCACGTGATTGTCGACGATTTGTGTGAGCATATTGTTTGTGGGCTACATAGAAATGCCACCAACTTGTTCTCTCTTCTATTTTATTACTCCCATGCAAAGAGGATATGTCTTAGCAATGGAAAGAAAAATTTTGTTGTAGATACAAAATTTATAGCTTTGGATAACATAAGTTATTTTGTCGCAAGCTTGACAAATGTTGTGCCAACGATTTTTTTTAAAAAAATAAGTTGATTATATATTGAATTAGCTAAAAATATGAGTTGCAAGTACTTTCATTTAAGATAATATTACTTACCAATAAGGAAAGAAAATGTTAATAGAATTAAATACAAAATTCTACAAATATTTCAAAAGAATATTTTGTAACGACGACTTTGATCTAAAATTGTGCCAACAAAACTTTGACTTGCAACGGTTTAACCAACGTACAAAATCCATTGACAAAAGTAGGGTAGCCAATGAACTGTAGCAAGAATGTATTCATTGCCATTACTCTAGCAATGAAAAATTTGTTGCATTTAATGTCTAAGGAATCTATAGCTAAAATATCTCGTACTTTGTGGTAATCAAAAGCCTGTTGCAAAAGAAACAATTCATCGCTACATTTTTTGTTACCCGAACTCGTCATTATTATGGTTATTTGTTGTAGTGTTTGACTAATTATAAAGACAAGGCCTAATATTAACGTGCCTTCCAACGGAACCAACAAAATGGAAACTCTGCATACTGTCAAACTTGTTTTAGAATGGGTTTGGCTACCCCATCTAGTGGAAGCTCCATGGGAATGGGTGGAACTCTTGCTAGGTCAAAGCTCCACTAACATAGGAACCTCCCCATCTAGTGGAAGCTACTACGATTACATGCTGATGAATCTCCATTTTATTCCTTTTTATCTATCATTTTAACTTTAAAAACTCTAGATAACACATGTAATTAAATATCCCTTATTTGCACAAATTAATACTCATTCTTTGTTGTGTATATTGTGTATTAAACATTATTTTTAATGCCAAAATATAGAATAAAAAAGAATAAAAGAATAAAATATCAAAGATATTTTATGACCCTAAATCTCGAGACCTAGGCATCTCGATGACTAGGTCGACAAGGAATAAAGTAGGGAGAGATAAGGGCTAGTGACATAATAAAAATCCCATTTATTTATTCATTAATAAGTATTTTGGGACCTATTTATCCTTTATTATTTATCCATCAAATGAAGAGACTTTCTACATGAAAGTTGTAGATAATAATGTAAATAAAAATACAAATTTAGTTTGTACAAAAATGATACACAGTGTTCATTTTATACACAGAATAAAAAGCCAAAATCTCAACTTCATAGACCCATATCTTCCAAATAAAAACCCAAAATATATAAAAATCATCTCTAATTGTATATAATTTTTAATAAGCTATTTAGCAAAGGTGGTTCTATATTTTTTGGAGTTAAGGTGTGAAAGTTAGATTTTGGACCCTTATTGTATACCATACCTGAATAAATTATTCAAGTTAATAAAACATTATTATTTTTATAATTTTATAATTTTGTAAATATTACATGACTCATGTACATATTAAAACCACAACAAAATCACCAATAAAATATTAAAATAAAACAAGTATATAAAATATCTAGGTAAAGTACCTATGCTAATACTTGTAAATAAATAAAAGGGAAATCTATTCTTTAATTCTTTTATTCATCCTATATTTTTTGACTCTTGTAAATATTATTTATATTTTACTAAAAATATAAGGATAAAATAATACCAAAGAAAATACATTAAAATAAAATAATAACCATATACATAGACAAAATACCTACATGTATACATACATAATGCATATCCCTATTTATTTAAGTATACAAATAACATCATAACAATATAATAAAAATATATTTATGTACCTAAAAATAAGTTATAAATGTATAAAATAAAGAATAAAATAATAAAATAAAATATACAAAATAAAAATAAAATAGTCAAAACATAGATGAACATACCTATAAATATACCTATAAACATTAACTACTAATATCTAACATCAAAAAATAAATAAAAATCATATTAAAATAATATATAAAATAATAAATATTTTAATTTTACAATAAAAAATTAATAAAATCATTTATTGTATTTAATTAATTAATTTCGATAATTTTGAACTAGTTTGTCTTGTAGCGGTCGACGTGGCCCAATCACGTTGCTTCCTTCGTTGACCTTAGAGTCAGTTGCTTCCCCATGCTCTGCTGCTCGTCAGAAGTGTCAACTCCCCATTTTCCTCCTCTTTTTTTCGCTCGATACATCGATCAAATACCCTCGATTCCTTCACAAGAAATCATCATTAATCCTCCATGATTCACGATGGCCCTTTTGATTCCGTTTACATAGCTAGATTTTATCCAATCAAGCCGTCAATAAGGGTGCCCAACCTTCGCATCCCTCTTCTTCTTTGGTCACTATTTCGAGTCTTAGAGCCTCGCATCTTTATCTAGGGAGTACCCTCGTGACAAGAGGAGCTTCCCGGCGGTCTGGATCAGCTCCAGGAGGACGGAGGTGCACCCACGGCAGCCGTCCGTCCACCTCTGCTCCCTACCTTTGCCGGCAAGTATGAGCTACGCCTTTCCTTTCATTTTAGATAGCATTTACTTCGCGCATTTTAATTCTACAATTAGTTTAGTAAGTAGCTTAGCAATTTAGCCTAATAAACTCGATCCGTAGTTTGTCAGAGCTCCACTCCGGCGAGCTTTTCCACTGTGTTATCGCCCGTTGACCGACTCGCCAGCCACTCCCCTTCGTTTCCCAACGCCTTCTGATCATACCACACGCTTCACTCACCCAGATCAACCTCTGATCTAGCCCCGACTTTTTTGGTATTTATTAATTAGCCCTATAAATAATATATTCAGTATAAATAAAATAGGTAAAATTGCATATAGACTCATGTAGTTGTGTCATATTACAAACAGGTCCATGCTAGGTCACCTCACATGTCGCTCCGCATGAGGTGGCCATTTTACAAGTACACCCCTGTTAGTCTTTGTATTTGTTTTTGGTCTAATAAATTTTCAAGTACGTTGTATATTTGTAGTTAAATTGCACAGAGGCCCTTGGAGTTTATTTTATTTACATGTATACCCCTATTAGCAATTGTATTTTTGTATGCTTGTCGTTTTTATTTAAAGTAGATATGGTGGCTTTAAAATTTATAAAAAAATAGGTTTAGGTTCCTGATTGCTTGTAGTTTCACGTCATGATTTTATTTCACAATTTTGGACCTTTTTGATATTAACTAAAATCATTTAGAGTGCAAACATTCTCGATCTACTGTATAAAATACCAAAAAATATAAAAAACATTTCTGAAAATCCCAAAAAATATATTTTTCTTATTGGTGTATTTTTAGCCTTCAGACCAAAAATCACTAAAAATGGAAAAACAAACTCTTAAAAATTGGAAAAAAATCCAAAAACCTTGATAAAAAATATATAAAATTCCTAAACTCCAAAATTATGTTTTTTCTATTTATAATTTTATCTATATTATTATCTTAAATTAAATAGTATTTCGAAAATTTTGGATTTAAATTTCTATTTTTAATTTCCATTTCAATCTCCACCTATTATTTTATACATATTTTCAACTATTTTTAACTTTGAAAATATATAAAAATTAGAAAAATTCACTAAAAATCACAAAAAAATTAAAAATTATTTAAAACCAAAAATATTTTTCTGTAATTTTTGGATAATTTTAGTTGTATCTATACCTATATTATCCAATATTATATATAGTCTATTATATATTATATTACTTATACTAAAGAAAATGAAAATACTAAAATCCAATATATATGTGCACATATAATATATAAATACAAAAATAAAAACAAAAGAATATATATATATAACAAAAAATAAAAAATATAAACTTAAAGAACCCACAAAACATATATGTATATACATGATGAATGACATATCTGCTCTGTGTTTAAAAATAACTCTAGGCTACCATTTTTGCTCTCGGTGGTTCGACCTCTACACACTTACTTGATATGCATTTGGTTGTAGAGAATAATAAATTTTAACTCACTTGTTATGTTATTCATTTCTTTAATTTATATTATGGGTTATTTGTTGATTGATTGAGGTCTATGGAGTAGTCAATGATTGACTCGTTGAATACGATATATAATTTGCACATGTTGTAGTATGTGCACTTAGCGAATAAGTGAGAATTGAGAGAAGATCTCCGTGAAGAGTGTCTCAGCTTTAATTTATATCCAGAGCAAGTCCGAGGTCGAACACAGGGAGGCAAAGGAAAAATGTCTGGTTAATTTGAAAATTAAGATCTAGATTTCCAATGCAGATTTTTTAGTATTTTTATGCAAAATAAATGTAACACTAAGAAAGCACACAACTAGGACAAATTAATTTTAATGCAAAATCAGTTCAATTTAGCCTACTGTATTTTTTTCTACAATCCTGATCTAGAGATGAGTACAAAACACATTTTTTTGAATTTTAGGAATTATAATGCAATAATTAAAAATGCACTTTTTATGGGTTTTTTAGCAATTTTCACACAAACAGAAGCAAAAATCATGAAAAATTTACTGGAAATAAAACATGATACAAGGAAGCTACAGTAATTTTTTTGGATTTTTCGGACAATATATGATTTTTTTGTCAATTTATTAATTAAAACAGAGTGACGACAAGTAATTGATTATTAATAAATCCACTTATCAAATTAGCCAGAGTGCGAATTATCTCAAGAATCTATTTAGATGAACAATCCAGGAGAGTTGAAATTTCACATAAACATGATGTGTGGATTTAATTAAAAATCATTTCTTAACATCACTACATAATTTATTTATGACACAGGACTTCTCCAATTAAGATGAGATTTGGATAGTAATTTAAGCATATGTCAAGGCTTCATTCCTGATTTTTTAAGAATTTTTGTAGTAACCGTGAGTGAGATATGAATTTAAGAGTCCAGATTGGATAAAATACATAGAATTTCTCTTGAACAATTTTAATTAATTCATCATAACTCACAAAAATATAAATAAATATCTCGATGGTAGAACATTAGTTGCTCAACATAATGATATTTTTTATTAAATAAAACGATGCAATGTTGATGTCCAAATCGATATGCACATACAAGGTTATCAGTGCAAATTCCGAAACAAAATAAACAAACAACTATATATAGGGGTCACTTTGCAATAATAAAAACATTGAAATAAAAATTTGCAATTTTTATAAAAAATAAAAAAAAAGGAAAGGACCTTCTTCTTCACGATGTAAGGGAGTAACCCAAAAGGGGACGGGCGGACTTGAGTAGGGCCGTAGCGCGCAGAGGCGGTGGCTTGCACAGGCCATGCACAAAGATGGTGGCGAGGCCGACGTGCGGCGGAGAGCCGTAGGATGGAGCTCTGGCGGAGGAGGGGCTGGCCGCAGGTGGAGAGAGGGTTGTGCTTGGTCTGCGGCAGAGGAGTGGAAGGCGAGCATCAATGCATGACCATAAGGAGAAGCCACCGCCTGCGACTGCATCGAGGAGCGTGGAGAGGCGAGCGGTGAAGGGCTACAGGCGGGAGCGGCCGATGGCTGCCGTGGAAGAAGGAGGGGGACGGTAGCGGAGCCGCTGCTGCTCCCTCCGTTTCTTCTTCTTTTTTATTTTTTTTATTTTTTGAATGTTTTTTCTATTTTGATGCAATTTATTTATTTATTTTTTTGTTAAACAGGAAATGCAAATAAAAAATGATGTGGTTATGGTGAGGATGGTATTACGATGAAGTAGAACAAATTGAACTATGTAGGTGGTAATATGATGTGATAAAAAATATGCAAAAATATAAACGATGCTAAAGGAGAAATTTACCTATGATGGACGTGGTCGCCTATGTTGTGCTCACGAGAAGCATAGTCTTCGCTCGAATCATCCGCGAGTGATGAGCTCGAGCAGCGTGCGGATGCGGCTATGATGTTGGCCAAAAAGCCAACGGATCTCACCGGAGAGAGGGTTGTCGTCGCTCGACCGCGGTTGTGTCACTGTCACTGATTCAACTCTGGAAACTAGGCTCTCCTCACATAAAGATGAATCAAAGGCAAAAATGAGGAGAATGGGATGTATATAAAGAGAAAAAATGAGAAGTTATTAAAGTGGTGGGAGGTTAATAAAATAATGAGGTTGAATTAGAAGTTAGAAAATTTGGTGGAATGATGGAGTTGAATGGTAGTTATTGTAGAGAATGGAAAATAAAATAAAATAAATAAAAGTAGCCTACTTTAAATGAGAGAATAAAATGAAGAAAATAAAATGGAATATTTACAAAAGTAGGTCCATAAAAACACTTTGTGCATGGATTTTTTACTTTTCTAATTTGAATTTTTTATATTTTTAATAAAAGATATTTACAAACTAAAAATACAATAAAATAGTAGAAATAAAATAGAATATAAAAGAGATTTTTTATATTTTTTAGTAAATAAGAAGAGTAAATAAAAATGAAGAAAGAAAGAAATGTACAATATATACAAAGTACACCTAGGTCCTAAAATCCAAATTTTACAAACGAGCTCTGATTTTAATGAAACCACTTCCATTGGATAGATAATTTTATAACTTGAACTTTAAAAGTAAGTTTGGTGAATTTGGAGTTAATGCGGAGCAGGAATTTGACCGGGAAGTTGGACTTTACGGCTTTGTCTTTGGGATCTAGGAGCATTTATTTGAAGCGAAATTTGTTTTGTACTTTTATATTTTTATATACATTTTTATAAACAAGTCAGAGAAAGAATAAGCCAAAAAAGAGTTGAAATGAAATTATTAAAAATACATGAAGTTTTAGGCTATTTACAAGTGAAAAACACCTTTAAATTTGCGGATTTTTATTGTTAATTTCTTTTGTACAATCTAATATATAATAATTAATGTGTTTTATTTGCAAGAGTCATTTTGTTAATATATTGATTTTATGGACATTTATTTGAGACTTTACTCAGGGATTTTGCTAAGATCAAGATATTGAGATGATGAATCGCGGATTCATCACCCCCCTATACTTAAACTTTGCTAGTCCTCGAGCAAATAAAGAATGAATAAGTTGGATTAAACCCTGACTGTGCATGTGAATACAAGACTTGATCTGTTTAAGAACTCTCAATTTTAGAGATCCTAAAATTCTAAGTTGAACCAAGCTCTAGTCAAAAGGTATCCAATTTCCCTAATCATCAGACTCTCTCTGTATATATATAGTAGGGATATGACTTACGTGTGGACTGCAGTTATAAGAGTAGACTCACAACGTCACCCCAGGTTCCAGTCCAAGAGACTCTCCTAAGAACCCGATCCTCAACACTAGGAAATAAATCATTTCTTGCATCCAATCCACCGTATCTTTAGTTGTCAAACTTAAAAGTGTAGATGGAAGGACAATTGATGGAGGACATAGGATTGTGTCATTTTTTCTCTCCCTCTCATTGGAACAACGATTCTCTCAAGTACCTTATTACTCAACGCATATTTTTGGTGTTGATCAGTGCGTCCGTCAAGAGAAGTTGGAATCGTCTGCACTTGTTTTCCTGCGAGTACACCGGGGTGTGCCTTTTTAGAGTACCTATCGTACCTTCTACACCCAGACTTGTAGCATTTACGATGCAGAGCCCTTTTTTGGTGCAAGCCCGACTCTTGGTCCTAATAGCGATGGTCCAAGTGGATACTTTGGAATGGTAGGGAGCGTTTGCCTTTGGTGGAAGCTCTTTTGATAATTGACTTTGTGGAATAAGAGCTTTTCTTTAATATTTCATTGCTTTGTAATATTTTTGGCTAGCTCCACTGCTTAAGAGTTGGTGCACACTGATCAATATTTTTTAATTTTATCACACCCTAGCACTTAGGTAAATATCAAGAGATAGTACAAGAACCATGTTCTTATACTGGCTAAAGGTGCTGACACTCAGGTTTCATGAAGCCTTCATTGATTTTATCCCATCCTCGAGCACCATCAAATTAGGTCCAAACTCAAATCCCTCATCCCAGTTCCTCAAGTGACATTTCAGCTCATCTCATCATAACTGCAATCGTGTATGTGAGGTATTGATCATATTCTTAAGGTAGAGACTAAGCATGCAATATAGCACACAAATCTTTCAAACTAGGAAAATGTGAATAATTAAGTCAAAGATCCTAATGACTAAGGCTGGTTAACTCAAAAATCTCAAGAGCTCATAAACCAAGTGTTCTTGAACATCACTAGTCTTGTGTGAAAGTGAATGTGTCAGGGGTTAAACCAACCCATTAGTTATTTTTTTGTTTTTTTCTTCTTTTTTTGTTGTTTTTTTTTATTTTTTTGAAAAACAAAGGAAGAAAGAAAGATGTTTTTTAAGTTTTTTTTGAAAAACACACACATTTTTTAAAAGCAAAGAAAGAAAATAGAATTTTTTTGTTTTCTTTGAAAAAGTTTTTTTAAGCAAATAAGGGAAAAAAGAGTTTTTTTAATTTTTCACCAATTTTACCCACCCCATAATTATTGTAATATATACAAAAATACGCAAAGTGCAAGCTATGGGTAAAGTATATATGTAATATATACACACCCCCCCTATACTTAGACGGTGCTATATCCTCAGAGCACAAGAAGCGGGAAAAAGACATACCTCATGCTAAGCGTAGGACAGCTAAAATAATAAAAAGTATAGAAGTCGATCCGCCCCCCCTATACTCAGGCTCCGGTCAGCCTAAGTGTAGAAGAAGAGCAAAAATGGGATGGTCGAGGTCAAGAGGTGAAATGGATGAGTATATACACATGGCGGGCATCGGTCCCGCCATACTTAGGCTTTGGTCAGCCTAAGTATAGCAAATGAGTGAGAACCGATGTGATGTGAAGAATATACAGAGAAGGGAGAATGTACAAGAGTAAATGAACCTTCTAAGCTGCTGAATCTTGATGTTGCATCTTCATGAAGAATATGATGTATCTGCTCTATGCTCACTCTGCATGAAGTTGATGACCTCGACTTGGACCAACTGCTCTTTAGAATCTACAAAATGCTTCAACAGTTGTCCATTCACCACATGAGATTGTGCACCATCTGTGAGATCAATTATCACTACACTTCCATTCCCATGCACTTTCTTAACAACAAAGGGACCCGTCCATTTAGATTTAAGCTTCCCATGGAATATCTTCAACCTAGCATTAAACAAACATACCTTTTGTCTAGGAACAAAGTCTTTGCACCTAATGTGCTGATCATGCCATCTCTTTACTTTGTCATTATAAATCAAACTGTTGTCATATGCCATGTTTCGGATTTCCACGAGCTCGTTTAAGTTCAAGTCTTGACAAAGCTTCCCTAGGTGACAACTCCAATTAATCTGCTTAATTGCCCATTCGGATTTATGAATTAACTCTGTGGGCAAATGGCATGGCTTGCCATAGATCATTCTAAATGGTGAAGTACCCAATGGTGTCTTGTAGGCTGTCCTATAGGCCCACAGAACTTGGTCCAAGAGCTGGGACCAGATCTTCCTATCTGGACGAACCAACTTATGCAAAATATTCTTCACCTCTCTGTTCGAAACCTCTGCCATGCCATTGGACTATGGGTAGTAAGGACTGGTTACTCTGTACTCAAATCTGAAGTCCTTAGCTAAAGATCTCATATCTCGGTTCACAAAGTGGCTACCCCCATCAGATATTAAAACTTTTGGTACCCTGAACCTAGCAATAATATGGTCTCTCACAAACTTACAGACAGTCTTGTTGTCTGCGGTTCGGGTTGGGATAGCCTCCACCCACCTAGAAAGATATCAACCGCCAACAAAATGTAATCATGTCCTTGGCTGTTGGGAAAGGGACCCCATAAAATCTATGTCCCATGCATAAAAAACATCACAAATAATCACCGATTGCATGGGCATGTCATCTCTCTTTCCAACCGTCCCTCCCATCCTTTGACAGATCGGGCACGACCGTACAAAATTAATAGCATCTCTAAACAAGGTCGGCCAATATAATCCACATTGAAGTACCTTGTGAGCGATTCTCTTTCCCGAATGGTGTCCTCCAGCCTCAAGTGAATGAAAATATGTGAGGACACTCTGGTACTCCTCTTGAAGAATACACCTTCTCCAAACACAATCCGGCCCTTCGAAGAAAAGGAAAGGATCGTCCTAGTGGTATCTCCTCGAATCCGACTTCAATCAGTCAATGCTGCTCCTAGTCCAACCATGGGGAACCTGCTTGGAGACAAGATAGTTCACCATGTTGGCATACCACGAGAGAGAGTCAATAACACAAATTGACGCGTATGGGAAGGTCTCTCTAATCTGCTCATAATCAGGAGAATCCTTAAGCTCAATCCAAGAAAGGTGATCAGCCACAACATTCTTCACTCCAGGTTTATCTTTTATCTCCAAATCAAACTCATGTAGGAGTAAAATCCACCTAAGAAGACGTGCCTTCGCATCCTTATTATCCATTAAATACCGAATGGTTGTATGATCGGTGTAGATTGTCACCTTAGAGCCCAAAATATACGACCTGAACTTCTCGAGGGCCTATACTACAGCGAGCATTTCCTTTTCAGTCACTATATAATTCTTCTGTGTATGATCTAATACTTTGCTCGCGTAGTGGATCTCAAACGGGATCCCCTCTCTCCGTTGTCCTAACACAGCTCCTATATTTAAATCTGAAGCATCAGTCATGATCTCAAAGGGGAGAGACCAGTCAGGAGCTTATAGAATAGGCGAGGCACAAATCTTCCTCTTCAAGAGCTCAAAGGCCTCCAGACACATGTGATCTACAATGAACTCAGTGTCTTTCCCTAAGAGCTCAGTCAGTGGACGGGCGAACTTAGAAACATCCTGAATAAATCTCCTATAGAATCCAACATGCCCTAGAAAAGACCTCACTGACTTCACGTTGGTAGGTGGATCAAGTTTCTTGATCACCTCCACCTTGGCAAGGTCAACCTCCATTCCCCTTTTGGAGATGACATGCCCCAACACGATACCCTACGTCACCATAAAGTGACTCTTCTCCCAGGAGAGTACCAGATTCACCTCTCTACACCTCGTGAGGACTTGGTCCAAGTGCGCTAAAATTAAAAGAATCACCATGGATCGAGAAGTCATCCATTAACACTTCCAGGAAATCTCCCACCATCTCGGCAAATATGGCGATCATGCATCGCTGAAATGTGCTTGGGGCATTGCAAAGCCCGAATGGCATGCGCTTGAAGGCATAAGTGTCGAATGGATATGTGAATGTGGTATTTACCTGGTCCTCAGGGGCTATGGCCACCTGGTTGTAGCCTAAGTACCCATCAAGAAAACAGAAGAACTCTTTCCCTGCTAATCTCTCTAAGATCTGATCAATAAAAGGCAAGGGAAAGTGGTCTTTCTTGGTCGCTGCATTCAAGCGCTTGTAATCGACATAGACATGCCACGATGTGGGTACTCGTGTCACGATCTCTACCCCCTCCTCATTGGTGACCATATGAATTCCCGACTTCTTCGGGACAACATGAAGCAGGGCCGCCCACTTGGAGTCAGAAATAGGGTATATAAACCCTGCCTTGCACCATTTCTCAATCTCTTTCTTCACCACTTCCCGTAGATTGGGGTTAAGTCTCCTCTGGAACTCACGGGAAGGTGTCACATTATCCTCAGTAAAAATGTGGTGCGAGTAGAGAGCGGGTTGATCCCCACGAGATCTGTCAATGTCCAGCGTATTGTTTTGCGGTTCCTCTCTAAGACCTCTAACAACCTAGACTCCTGTTCTAAAGTCAAGTCTGAACTAATGATAACAGGATATCTCTCTTTGGGTCCTGCAAGAAAGGCATACTTGAATGTATGAGGTAGTGATTTCAACTCTGGCAATGTGGTGACATCAAGCAAATCTGACTGAACTGAATCCGATTCCGTGCTGCATGAAGGTGAGCTAAACTGTGTAGTACTCGCCACCAACTCAGAAGTATTAGGAGTCGGATCGCCAAAGAAATGCGGTAGTTCGGCCAAAGCTATGTCCGACTCATCATCTATGTCCCATGATCGTTCCGAATGAGATGGAACTGACAGATCTAGATGGATCTCTACGTTATCATGGGAATAGGTAGATGCATCTCTCACTAGATCAGACCACACCTGGCAAACTACATCATCTACTATGTCATTTCCAGATGAAAGGGTCTCGCTCTGTCCTGAAGGAATCTGTCCCCAAATCCCAACTGTGCTAATCATTTTGCAATCTGCCTCTGAAGATGAGTACTCTGTGCTACTCTCTGAATCGGGCCGCTGACACTTGGTTTGCTTCATCTCAAGGTTCACTTTTCCGCCTGGAGAATGGAACTTCATCATTCTCATACCATAATCGAAAGCTGCGCCTACGGTCCTAAGGAAGGGCCGCCCGAGAATGATCTGAGATTCTCTCCAATGATTGGGGTCTCCATGTCCAAGATTGTGATGTCAACCTGATAGTTCTGCACCTCAATCGAGATAACAACATTCTTCACTTCTCCCTTAGGTCTCTTCACTGAACGATTTGCAAATTGGAGTAAAGCTCTGGATTTGCGAAGTGGTCCCAACTCCAATTTCTGATATAATGCTAAGGGAAGTAAGTTGATGGAAGAACCGTTATCCAAGAGTGTGCGTGCAAACGCAATGTCTTCAATACGACTCTCCACATAGTGAGCACCCATGTCTCTCTTTTTCATTGGCAGTGTCTGATTCTTGAGACAATAAGTTGTGGCTACTGACGAGACATGTGTCTTTATATTTTGGTTCTCTTTCTTCCTGCTAACCCTTGTAGGTATGCATCTCACCTTATGGTATTTTTGGAATGCAGGATGGTTAGCCACATACTCATCAAATGGTACCTTTACAATGATATTTTCTTTACAAAATCGTGCCATATCGGGGGGTCATCTTTCTGAATCTTTTTGATGCAATTTCTTGTCGTAAGAGAATGGGAGAAAGGGGTTGAAGCTAGGGAAACAAAAGATGAAGAGTTTGAATCATGAACTGGAAGATCATTCTTGGCATTAACGAAAACAGAGTTCTTCATACATGAATCTTTTTGATGCAACATGGAATCAAAATCTAGACTATCTACTATAGGTTGTGGAATAGAAGCTGGAGTGGTATTCACTACAATCGGAGATGCAAGGTTCTCCGTAGAATCAGAAGTGTATCCATACTGCCGATGTTGCATACGTTCTCTCCTTCTCCTCTCGGCTCCCTGAGTAGAAATCCCCGAATGGTGCTGATAGGGCTCTGGAATATGCAGCCTCTCCTCCTCATCCTCTGAAGACTCCTCAGGTACAGATCCAGAGATGCCCCTCCTTATGTCCCTCGCCCGGTCAGATACTGTCATGGCCTTTCTGCTCCCGAGTGACATGATTAGCCTCGTTACATGAAAGAATCTCATGTTCAGATCTAGGAGATGTTGAATAGTATACCTGACCAAAATGTTGTAGAGAACTAGATCGGTTCAGGCTATTAGGGTTAGCTTGAACTTGGGTTTGGATCGAGGTAGAGGGTGCAGTATGCTCACCTCGTCATCTGGACAGGCGGTTGACATCCACCCGTAAGTCATGAATTTCGTTCTGATAGGAACGTTGCTCGTCGAGTATCTGCTGTTGTATATTGACAGGTCGCTAAATACGATGTTTAATTTGGTCACATTATAGTACGTGTACTTAGCGATTCAGTCAGAACTGAGAAAAGGATCTCCGTGAAAAGTGTCTCGGCTTAATTTATATCCCGGGCAAGTCCGGGGTCGAACACAGGGAGGCAAAGGAACAACTTCGGGTTAATTTGAAAACTTAGATCTAGATTTCCAAGCGATTTTTTTATTTTTTTAATGCAAAAACAAAGGTGAAAGGCAAATGCGGGTGAATCAAGACACTAAGTAATCAAACAATTGGTTAAATTAATTTTAATGTCAAATTAATCCAATTTAATCAAATTATATTTTTCTTAGGATATTAATTCAGTGAGGAACACAAAACATATTTATTTGTATTTTTAGGAAATAAAATGCAACAAATAAAAATAGACACTTTTTATGGGGTTTTTCACAATTTTTCAGATAGTAAGCAAAAATTATGAAAAATTTACTGGAATAAAAACATGACACAAGGAAGCTACAGTAATATTTTTGGAATTTTTTGACAAATTATGAATTTTTTATGGATTTTTTAGTGTAATCAGAGTGATAGTGAGTAAATAATTTCTATTAAATCCACAATGCCAAATTAATCAGAGTGCAAACTATTTCAAAAAGGTATTTTCATATAAAATTCAGGAGACTTGAAATTTCGCAAAAATTATGTACGTGGATTTAACTAAAAATCAAATACTAAAATCACTCTACAATTTATTTCAGGAACAAGACATCTCCGCTTTAGATGAAATTTGGATAGTATATTAATAACATATCAAGGCATCATTTTTAATGTTTGTGGAATTTTTAGAGCAACCGTGTGTGAGATATAAATTTAGGAGCTCAATTTGGGTAAAATATGCAATAATTCAGTTGAGCATTTTTAATTAATTCATAATATCTCACAAAAATATAAATAAAAATTCAAAATGTAGACAATTAGTTGCTCAACATCTTGCTATTTTTTATTGAATAAAAAGATGCAAAGTTGAAGTCCAAATTAAAAGATGAATACAGGGGTGTCTTTGCAATTTGTAAATGACTTAAACAACACAACAAAAGCACATGACTGTTTTGTAATTACATAAACTATGGAGGAAACAATTGCAATATTTACAATAAAAAGAAATAAATAATGAGACCTTCTTCCTTGTGCGCAGGTGGAGCCGCGGTGGCTCGGCGGAGGCGCGGCGCGCGGACGAGGCGGGGCGGCGGCGCACGGCCGTTGCGCGAGTCGGATGCTGGGGGGCGGCTGTCGGCAGTTGGGAGGCCGAAGGTGGGCAGCGGCGGCGCCGCTAGCGGGCGGAGGTGTGGACGTTGGGCTGCTGGGCTGCGCACTGCCGCGACGACGGTGGGGCGGGTCGCCGCTCGCGTGCGCACGGTGCCGCCTGGCGCGGCGGTTGGAGAAGAAAGGTTGGGTGGCGGCGGTGTTGGAGCTGCTCCCCCGCCCGTTTTTTTTATTTTTTTATTGTGATTTTTTTAGATTTTTTTAACTACTGCTATGCAAACTATTTTTTTATATTTTTTCTATTTTTTTAAAATGGGAAATAAACAAATGTAAAATGACAAAAACGAACAAATGCAAAATGGCAAATATGAACAAATGCAAATATGATGGTGGGTTAATCACGATGATATAAAAAATGATATGGGGATGTGATGTGATGGATTAAAAAAATGGCGATCCAAAGAACAAGGAAACAAGATATTAGATCAAATAAAATGACAAGAGAAATGAGGAGAAATACTCACCTGAGGTTCGCCGGATTAGCGGAGCAGCTACGCTGAACTCCTGTCGTCGCTTCGATCCGATTGGCGAAATGAAAATCGAAGAAGCTAAGTGAGCTCGATGGGAAACTTGTGACGCGGAGCGAAGCTCCGCGGATCTCATCTGAAGGAGGTCGTCGCTTGAGGAAGATGCCTCGTCGCTGTCACCAACAAAACACTCCAAGCTCTCTCCTTTTCTATTAGAATGGCGGATGGGGAAAAATTGTGGATGTAAAGAGGAATATAAAGAGAAGAGAAAGGGAGGTTAGAATGGAGGTGGTGTTGAATGGGAGGTTAGATTAATGGTGGAGTTGAATGGAGGTTAGATGAAGAATGTGGGGTGGAATGGGAGTTGTTTGTAGAAAAGAAGATGGAAGTTAGTGTAGAGAATATGATTAAATAAAAGAAAATAAAAGTAGGCTACTAAAAGAGAAAATAAAATAAAGAGAATAAAAAGAGTGGGGAATTTACAAAAGAAGATATACAACATGTACATATTTTTTTGTTTGCTTTTCTTTTTATAATTTTTTTTATCCTTTTAATAGTAGATATGTACAACAGGAAAATACAATAAAATACTACAATCAAAATACAAAACCACCATGATTTTTTTTATATTTTTAATAATTAAGAAAGATAAAATAAAAAATGAAGAAAGAATGAACATATACATAATATACAATGTACATCTAGGTCCCAAAACCCAACTTTTGTAAATGAGCTCTGATTTTAATGAAACCACTTCCGTTGGATAGATAATTTTCTAACTTGAACTTTAAAAGTGAGTTTGGTGAATTTGGAGTTCATACGGAGCGGGAATTTGGCTTGGAAGTTGGACTTTACGGCTTTTTCTCTTTGGGATCTAGGAGCATTTATTTGAGGTAAAATTTGTTTTGTATTTTTTTATTTTTATATATATTTATGAACAAGATAGAGTAAGAATTAGCTAAAAAGGAATTGAAATGAAATTATTAAAAATACATGAAGTTTTGGGCTATTTACAGGTGAAAAGCTCCTTTAATTTAGCGGCTTTTTATTGTTAATTTATTTTGTACAATATAATATACAATAATTAATGTATTTTTTTTACAATAGTCATTTTGTTAATTTATGGATTTTATATACATTTATTAGGGAATTTACTCATGGATTTTGCTAAGATCAAGATATTGAGATGATGAATCGTGGATTCATCACCCCCCTATACTTAAACTTTGCTAGTCCTCAAGCAAATAAAGAATGAATAAGTTGGGTTAACCCCTGACTGTGCATGTGAATACAAGACTTGATCCGTTCAAGAACTCTCGATTTTAGAGATCCTAAAATTCTAAGTTGAACCAAGCTCTAGTCAAAAGGTATCCAATTTCCCTAATCATCAGACTCTCTTTGTATACATATATAGTAGGGATATGAATTTAAGTGTTGACCGCAGTTACAAGAGTAGAGTCACAACTTCACACAAGGTTTCAGTCCAAGAGACTCTCCTAAGGACCCGATCCTCAACACTAGGGAATAAAATCATTTCTTGCATCCAGTCTACCGTCTCTTTAGTTGTCAGACTTGAAAGTGTAGATGGAAGGCCAGTTGATGGAGGGCATAGGATTCTGTCATTTCTTCTCTCCCTCTCATTGGAACAAGGATCCTCTCAAGTTCCTTATTATGCAACGCATATTTTTGGTGTTGATCAGAGCGTCCGTCAAGAGAAGTTGGAGCCGTCTGCACTTGTTTTCCTGGGAGTACACCGGGGTGTGCCTTTTTTGAGTACCTATCGTACCTTCTACACCCAGACTTGTAGCATTTACGATGCAGAACCCTTTTTTGGTGCAAGCCTGACTCCTGGTCCTAATAGCGGTGGTCCAAGTGGACACTTTGAAATGGTTGGGAGCGCTCGCCTTTGGTGGAAGCTCTTTTGAAATTTGACTTTGTATGGAATGAGAGCTTTTCTTTGACATTTCATTGCTTTGTAATATTTTGGCTAGCTCCACTGCTTTTACCAAGAGTTGGCGCACACTGATCAACAATTTTTTATTTTATCACACCCTGGCACATAGGTAAATGTAAAGAGATAGTACAAGAACCATGTTCTCATACTGGCTAAAGATGCTGACACTCAGGTTTCATGAAGCCTTCATCGATTTTATCCCATCCTCGAGTATCATCAAATCAGGCCCAAACTCAAATCCCTCATCCCAGTTCCTCAAGTGAAATTTCAACTCATCTCATCATAACTGCAGTCGTGTATGTGAGGTGTTGATCATATTCATAAGGTAGAGACTAAGTATGCAATATAGCACACAAATCTTTCAAACTAGGGAAATGTGAATAATTAAGTCAAGGACCCTAATGATTAAGGCGGTTAACTCAAAATCTCAAGACCTCATAAACCAAGTGTTCTTGAACATCACTAGTCTTGTGTGAAAGTGAATTGTGTCAGGGATTAAACCAACTTATTAGTTAGTTTTTTTAGTTTTTTTTTATGATTTTTTTTATGTTTTAGAAAAAGTTTTTTTTCAAAAAAGTTTTTTTTGGGAAACAAAGGCAAAGAAGTTTTTTGTGTTAGAAAAGTTTTGCTTCTTTTTTTTCAAGAGTTTTTTTTGAAAAAATAGGTAAATAAGAAAGGACTTTTTTTGAAAAGGTTTTTTTAAGAGATTTTTTTTGAATTTTTTTACCCACCCCATAATTATTTTATAATATATACAAAAATACGTGAAAGTACGAGTTATGGGTAAAGTATATATGTAATATATACACGCCCCCCTATACTTAGCATGTGCTATGTCCTCATGGCACTAGGTGACAAAAAGCCATAGCTCGTACTAAGTATAAGTGGGTGAAAAGAATAGAAGTGAAAAAAATATGGATAATACACAACGGACATCGGCCCCCTATACTTAGGCTCTGGTCAGCCTAAGTATTGGAAAGAACACAAGAATGGGGGACCGATGAGAATGGGAAAGAATATACAAAAAGAAAATAAAAAGAAGAGATGGAGCAACTCGGGTCACTCACCCCCTATACTTAGGATCTAGTCATCCTAAGTATAGCCACAAAATGAAAACGATACGGAACTGGGGCGAGTGATGCGAATCACGGGGGAGGGAGGGAAATAAAGGAAGGAAAATATGTACAAGGAGGAGTGAGAATATACAAGGATCAAGAAGGTTTGTGACGGACCTTCTTGCAGGAGCGATGGCGAGGATAGTATACATGTGTGTCGCTGTCAGAATTGTCCGCAGAGGAATAATAGTGAGGTGTGGGGAATGTCCAACGAGGGTCGACACATGGTTGCTTGCTCAAATATGGCTTCAGAACAGCCGAACTAAGCTCACTTATGTAGATCACCTCATCCGGACCTGATGAGGACTCCTCAGAAAGTTCCTTATCTAGAACATCGAAGGTAATCTTCTTAGTCGGTTTTCTAGAACCTGAAGCATCAAGAGGAAGAGGAGATTTATATGTCTTAAGGAGTTCGGGGGAACACCTCAAGGAATCAACACCCATCTTCTTCTTACCAGATGACCGACTAGAGGATGGAGCAACCGATTTATCAAGATTGGTCAATTTGGTCCCAGTTGTCACTTTTGGTATATGTTCTGGATGTGGTGTGTGTGAGGTTCTGACTAGAGGTTCATCATCAGATGAGTCACCATATGCATTGTAATACTCCTGCAGGATCAACACATGTCTCTGATAAGGCACATTGTTCTCAGTTGGCTTGACATTGTTGGCTTCCTGTGTCGAATCATCGAAATGATCAAGGCAATCCATAAAGGTCATGTCCGACTCAATGATAGATTCTGGTCGTGAGTCCTCTCTAGAAGCTGTCGCGGTGGTGGTGCAAGCAGTCGACGGTGTGTGGTTGTAGGGAGTCTCTAAACCAATAGTCATCTGGACAGTCGGTATCTCAGGTGTAGTAGAGAGACGGGACTCAACTGTCTCTCGAAGGTCACGACTGTTTACAACTTTACGGGTTACCTTGGAATATCATGTGTCTTCAAAGATCGGGTGAGGTCGGAGTGCTCCCAATGCAGAGAAATCGATCTCCCGAGTCTCGCAATATAGTTGCCTTAGACAAGGCTAAGAACGGCTTCCCAAGAATGATCGAAGACTGGGTAAACTCTCCTCGGTGCTCAGTGTCAATGATCGTGAAGTCTATCTCCAGTAGAGCACCTTGGAAAGTAACGATGACTGAAATGGTTCCTCTCGACCGTTTAATGGTCCGATCTGCCAACTGAATGATCTCTCTTGACTTTTTGGCAGATCCGAGTTTGAGCTTGGCAAACACGGAGGTCGGGAGGATATTAATCGGTGAGTCATCATCGATTCTTGCATGGGTGAATGTGGTGTCTTTGATTTCACAATCAAACCTAGGCAACCGCTTTACTCTGCGGCTCTTGGTTTTTCTCCCTATCATCAAAGATGTGGCCATAGACACTATATGTATCTCAGTCCTTGTTCTCTTATTGTCTGACCTTTTAGGCATCAATTTACTTCTCACAAATCTTTTAAGGTCGGGAAAGTGTTCAATGGTCATTATTAAGGGAAGCTCAAAAATCAACTCTCTATCAAGTGCTTCCCTAATTGCAGGATCCAATTTTTGTAAGTCTTTTCCATTTTCAATTTTTATGATATTTTCTGATTTTTCCATTTTTTGGGTCTTTTTGATAGATGAAGGATGACTAGGAGAATGTACAGACTTTGTTTTGGAGGGAAAGTGGTTAGTAGAAGAGGGAGGTAGAAGGGACTCCAGCTGTACATGACGTGTGGTCAATCCGGTGTCTTCCAGGTTTTCAAAATTCAATCCGCAAGATCCATGATCCACATTCCTACCTGGACTCTTAATCAGTCTACCAATGTCATCCTCCAATAAGTTCTCATGACACATGGTGAGAGATGTCTGCTCAGTTGGAGGATACCGCTGAGATCTTGGGATCTTATACTCAACATATCTTGACTCAGGCGTGTAATGCTGGGTTGAGTATGACCCATCTGTATGGCAGATGTTGGTCGGAGCCTCATAAGGTGGAGTCAGTAGACAGGGAGTCTGTAGATCGGTCGTATGAATCCAATCCCCTGCATATGTCGGTTCTCCGAATGGGTGATATGAAGGTTGGTCAATGTGGTCTCTATCACTCAGGTCAATCAAGTCAGGAAGATTGTATGGTGCAGGCCTCTCCATTCGGTTTGTCTGGTCGACCATGTTGTACCCTAAGGTTAAGTCGTGATGTGTATATAGCAATTGTTCTTCTATCCCAACTCGAGGTGAAAGTGAGGTATGTGGGGTCAACTGATTATGTCAATCATTCATCTCAACAGTCGCTTGCTCTTCGATTGGTTCCTTGATTCCAGCAAGCAGACAAGAATATGGTGAGTCAATACAGAGTGGTTGTGGGTCATGGGTGTAAGAATGTGGGGTAGGTGAGAAGGACGAAGAAGTGCGGAAGTCAGTCGGAGTTCTGACTTCGCGGTTGGGGTGTGGGTATGAAGAGGAATGAGAGGGTGGAGATGATCGAAATATGGTCGAAGAAGAATGACGTGGATATAATGACCAATATTCTGATATCTTGGAGGGAAAATGGGAGAATGAAGCGGTTCGAGGAAGAAAGCCTGCAAGTGCACCAAATAACACACAAAATAAACAAACACAAGAGCAAACCCTGAGTTCACCTACTCAACAAAGTGATGGTCGCAAAAGTCCGACCGTTTATCTTTTTAGTTTTAATTAGGTGATAAATCAAGATATCAATCCAATTACGTGTTGACCGGCCAAATGACAGAGGTAAAGGTACAGAAAATAATAGGTCGTTGCGACCTCAATCACTCGGGCTGTGTCAATCAAGAAAAATCAATCACTCAAATAAGATACAAACAAGCAAGCACACAATAGAGCGATCTAGCTATAGGATTAACCTGGTATAGCTCCCAGGGTCGAACACAAGGAGCACAGATTGGCCTTGCGGCCTACGATGTAGTCAGAGTCCAAGAGAGTACTTTTTTTTAATGTTTTTCTTTGTTTTTATAATTTTTTTAGATTTTTTAAATGTAAAGAAAATGAAAGAAAGGGAAAACAAAGGAACTTCAACAAATTATTTACAGTATTAAAAATCAAGCAAAAATTCAAGAAAATGTGTTTTTATGTTTTAAATGTTTTTTTACTGTTTTTGGTGAATTTTTGGGATTTTTCTAATGAGTAAATTATTTATTAAAAATCAAACAATGCGAAAAACAAAGGGGACTGTCCAGCAAGGCTTAAGACCCAAAAATAAAATACTCTTGGATCTCAAAAAGCCCTAAAGGTAATTTTCCTATAATCTAGAAAGAATAAGGAAAATTTAGGCACCCTAATTATTGTTTTTGGATTTTTAATTTATTTATTACAATTTTTATTGGTTTTTAGGGGTTTTTCAATTTTTAGGGTTTTTAAGTGATGAAAAGTAGCCAAAATTGGCTTGAAAATCAAACAACAAGTAAACTACAGTATCTAATTTTTTTGGAATTATTGGTGGAGTTTTTATATTTTTTTGGTATTTTTAAAGTCAAACAGTAGCAAAAATAGGTGTTTTTGAATTTTTAAAAATAATAACTGCAATCAAAAATGTCCCCAAAAATCATAGAAATTCCTACACCATGGCAGGAGCCATGTGTCAAAATCTCATTGGATTTGGAGGTCGTTTGATATTTTATTCAAAAATAAAGGTGGGGCACTGTGCACAGGGACCTATGTGCAAATACCCAAAAGTTCTGGGGTCCTGGTGCAAAATACCCAAGAAGTCACGTGCCAAGCACGTGCCTGGGGCACTCAAGGACCTAAATGTAATAAAAATAAGTTCCAAGGACCTATTGATAACTCGTATCAAAAGTCCAGGGGCTTATATGCAAATTTCCCAAATAAAACGCACATGCGCATAATCAATGCTCACAGGGGTATATATGCAAATAAACAAAACTTTTTATTCAATGAATAACATCCAGAACTACAAGGGGTCTTATGCAAATAACCCAGAATAACACGTGACGACGCACGTGGTTCACAACAGGCGGGGGTATAAGTGCAAATAAAATAAATACGAGGTCCTTGATGCAAATAACCCAGAAAATAAACAACTTGAATTAAAAGTTACAGGGCTAAAAAGAAATAACAAACTACGAGGGGGGCCTACGATATTTACCCCTTTATTAGCCGACGGTCGGATGGGCGCCACGTGGGTGATCTGACGGCTGGATGTGCGGGCGCTACTCTTCTCTTCGTCCCTTCGGCTCGATCGACGGTGGGGAGAGATCCACGTGGCTGATCTGACGGTGCTGGGCTCCTGCGCCTCTCTCCTCGGTTGCGACGGTCCAGATGAGATCCTCAGATGGATCAACGGCTGCTGCTCCTCTACAGATCGACGGCTAGGATGAGAACTGGAGTGAGGTCTTCATCGGACGGCTCTGGAGGGTGGAGGAAGAACTCGACGCCGGCGAACTTCGCCGACGTCCTGCGTGAACTCCGGTCCTCCTCAGCTGCGCCTGAAGGTCGGAGAAGGTCCGGCGTGAAGTTGCGCAGCTGTTGCGGGTGGCCAAGGGCCCAACCGAGCCCTGGAGGGGCTCCGGCGAGGCCTAGTGGCTCGAAGCTCCTGGCTGAACTGTGAAGGAGGCTCAGACACCCCCTTTGGACCTGCAAAGTGGTCAAGAAGCTTCGCGGGGTCGAGGGCAAAGTGCCTCGACCCGGTTAGGTGGCGTGAAGGTGATCGGTGCGGTGGGGCGGAAGAGCTCCGGCGAGGCGACGGCGGTGGAGCTCGACTCCCAGATCCTGTGCGATCTGGGTTGTGCGAATGGGTGAAGAAGGTGCGCGGGGAGATGGCGAAGGTGATGGTAGGGTCGGATGGTCGAGATGATACGCGAAGTGATCGGAATCGGAGATGTACGTCGGAGCTATGATTTGGGCGTAATCGGAAATTGGAAGAAATTAGAAGGAATTAAGGCTACCTGATGGATGCTGGAGACTGTGCTGGAGCGTGGCTATCTCCGGGTCGTAGCTTCGAAGGGCGTCAAGGCCTGAAGCTCGATGCTCAACGCCGGCGGCGGAGCAAGGACGGCGAAGTTCGCCGGATCGATGGATACGCTTCCTCGCCTTACTGCAACAAGGGCACAGCTTGCTGTCACTCTTGCGGAGCCGATGGAGGTCACTGGGAAGGAAGAGAAGGGCCAAAGATGGGGCGCGGAGGCGGCGGAGGAAAGAATATATAGGGTGACAGCGTCGACTAGGGTTGAGTGGGGACAGCGAAGGAAAGCGTGGATTTGATGGCGGAGGATCCGGCGAGGGAGAGGGATGAACGGCGAAGAATCCGGGCACGGGGGTTGAGCGGGTGACAGCCTGGAGATGCGTGGAAAAATCGGGGAAGGAGGCGCGGCACGCATCTTCCAGAAAAGGAAGGAGTCCGCGGGGGAGTTGACCGGGGTCAACATTCCCCCGTGGACCAATCAGGAGCGGCCACGTGTGCCCGAATTTTGTTTATTTATTTTAGGGTAGAAATAGGCCGAATTAAAGAAAACTCAAAACATGAAATATTTTTCTTTTATTTTTTTCTATTTTTTGGTGATTTTTATTTAATTTTTGGAAATAAAAATAGGGTAGCTCTATATATAGGTATATGTACACTATATGGATTTTTATTTTTGATTTTTTTTATTTGTTCTTTTTATGTGTTTTTATGCTCATTTTGTATTTTATTTATTTACAACATGAAATATGGAATAAAAGAATATTTTTATTTTATTTTTATCACTTATATACAAGGGTGAAATAAATGGTTGAATACATTTATATACATGGTATTTATACAATGTATTTTTGTATTTTCAATTTTGTAATTTTTATTTGATTTTTGTTTTGTTTCTTGTTATTTTATATATTTACAAAATATGCCATAGAATATTTACAAAAAGTTTAGAAAATAATTGAATTTATTTACAAGGTTAAATAAATACAATGGTGTGGTTTATACACATGGTGAAGGAAGGGTATTTTTGAATTTTTGATTTTTATCTTTTTATTTTGTTTTTAATAGCTTTTACAAAATATATACAAAATATTTACAACATATTTTTGGGTGAGGAGAATATATAGTTTTATTTAGAGAGGTATATACACATGTGAGCCCTATCTCCCTCTACTTTGGCTTTTATGCGGTCAGGCCCATGCTGAGCCCTCCCTTGGGTTAGGTTGCTCAATATTTATTCTAAATATTTCCCTCTTTTTCTTTTTGCTCTTTATTCTTTTATTTTGTGCACAAAAACATGCTAATTATAGGTTTTTACACAATGCATGCTTTTGGTAATTATTTGTATTTACACATATCTGCATGTATTTGCAAAGGTTTTTGTAGCTAAAATATAAGAATAAAGAGTGATGAATGGGTATTCATCACCCCCCTATGCTTAACTTTGCTAGTCCCTTAGCAAACACTTATTTGAAAAAGAAGTGAAAAAGAAAGAAAAAGAAAAAGAAAAAGAGGATGTACATGGATCAAGGTTGACTTATTAAATTTTCCTTCATTAAATTGAAATATGGAGCTCGATCAGATCTTTGGATTATTAATGTGTCGGAACCTTATTTGGACTTAAGCCTAAAACTCAACAGCCTCCAAGTTCCACCAATCTATGGGCAAGACTCCTCAATAAACCAGATCAGAACAAGTCTGCATACACAAACTCTAATGACCATGAATCTTTCCTTGCGGTGTAGGTGATATGTGGCTCCCCACCTCAGAAGTAACAAAGAAACAACCTCCCTCAACCTGGTAACTCTAATGCCTCGGTCTAGCAACTCTTTCCTCGAGAAGCGGGGTATTCCCTTCTAAGTTCAAGTGCAACCGGCTCAAGGAGAGGGAGTAGAAGTATAGAGTTTTGGAAGCTTAGCCAGTGTAGCTAAGTCTCCCGCTGCAAGCTTCATGAGATGTAACATGATACCATAAGCTTTTGCTTTTCACTCCGGTGGGGTTATTAAATTTTCAATCCGACCCACCACTTTTTTGGAGTTCTTTTTGCATTTTTGCATTTTTTTTTCAACAAACTTCTGTACAACATATCTACATGGTGCAGCATATATAAGAAATTTCCCCTTGAGCCAGTAGACTATCCCTCTTTTGAAGCTTTATTGCAACCCACAGCTTCTGTCTTTAGCTTTCAACACCACTAGACCAAGTTGAGGTGCACTTCCTTCACTATAAGAAGAAGAGAGGTTCCGCCTAGAAGTACTACCCTCATATGCTACCCCAAGCCAAAGGAAACTGCCTCCTCACCACCTCATCCATGGAGAGCCATGTGTAAAGTGCAGGTGCAAGTTAAGCCATTGTCTCTGAGAGTCATGCGTGTGTTGTTAAGTGCTCTACTTAGGCTTATCAAGATGATATATACTCATAGCCTAGTGGACTCAAAGAATTAAGTCCTTATGGACCTGAAAAGCCTTAACCCTAAGTCCTACAAGGTTCCTCTTGAAGTTAAGTGAATTAAGATCTTGTTCAAGCTCCATTTCTCAATTTAATTCCAGGCTTAATTTAAATGTCAACTCTCATCCAGGAAAAACTATATACATATATGTACACAAGATGCTATTTACAAATATTTTACAATCATGCAAAAAAAATTTTGAAAAATGTTTTGAAATCATGAATGATGCATGAGGTGCAAGTTTTGCAAAATGATATTTACACACATTTACACAAGATTTTTGCAAACTTTTGATTTTCAAAACATTTTGAAAAAAAAATTTTGTACTATATACATAATTTTGATACAAAATATTTACACAAGCTTTACACAAAAGATTTTTGAAATCATTTTTACAAAAATATTTTATACACTAGCTATGTATGTGCAAGAATAAAAGAGGTTTATGTACATGAAAAATTTTTAATTTTTGTGATTTTTAGCCATTTTATTTATTAACACACTCACACAAAGTACGAGTTATGGCTAAAGTATATATGAAATATATACACACCCCCCCTATACTTAGCTCGAACGATGTCCTCAGAGTGATCAAGAGCGATGAAGAAGACATAACTCGTGCTTAGTAAAAGGGAAGTGAAAAGGAATGGCTAAGTACAGGAACGAATAAATGAATAGAATGAGAGGAACTCGGTGGTTTCCCCCTATACTTAGGATTAACTAATCCTAAGTATAGAAAGCTGTACAAGAAGGGAAAGCCGAGTGATGAATATACAGACTCTGCCCCCCCTATACTTAGGGTAAAATATCCCTAAGTATAGGCAGCAAAAACAAGAGCAGAAAGAATGAAAAGAATACTCACAGGTCCGACATCCCCCCTATACTTAGGGTAAAGTACACCCTAAGTATAGCATAATCATAAGATGAAAGACGGGATGTGGGACTAAAGAATAGAATGATATGGACAACTGGATCTATACAGGCGGAGGAACAGTGAAAATCAGGCGTGAGATGTAAAAGATGTGAGTCAAAAGACCACATCTCACGCAAAATGAATAGCGGCAATAATAACGTCCCGCGGCTCATGATCTAGAAATGGTTTGAGCCGCTGGCCGTTCACTCGAAAGGTACTCTCAGAAGATAACTCAGATATATCAATGCTACCGTTATCGTGTACCTTTCTGACCAAGTAGGGTCCTTTCCATTTGCTCTGTAGCTTCCCTGGAAATAATCTAAGCCTTGCATCAAACAGCCATACTTTCTGTCCAATCTCAAAATGCTTGTGGCTGATATGAGAATCATGCCACTCTTTGACTTTCTCCTTATAATGTAGGCTGCTTGAAAAAGCTGCATCTCTAAGCTCTTCCAAGGCGGCTAACTCTGCCCTCCTCTGGTCTCCTATACCATCTGGATCCATCAATATGTCTGTAACTGCCCAAAGTGACTTGTGCCTCAGCTCAACATGTAGGTGACAGGGCTTGCCATACACGAGGCGAAAGGGAGATGTACCCAATGGAGTCTTGAAAGACGTCCGATATGCCCACAAGACCGAGTCCAAAAGCTGTGACCAATTCTTTCAGTCAGGGCGGACGACTTTCTGCAAAATATTCTTGATCTCCCTATTCGACACCTCAGCTAGACCATTTGTCTGTGGATGGTATGGAGTGGCAACACGATGGTCTATACTGAACTCTCTAGCAAGTGCCTTCACCTGGTCGTTGATGAAATGAGATCCCCCATCAGAAATCAGAACTCGTGGAACCCCGAACCGCATGATGATGTGCTTCTTCAAAAATCTGCAAACTGTCTTTGCATCTGCGGCTCGGGCGGGGATAGCCTCAACCCAACGACTAACATAATCTACGACCAACAGAATGTACTCAAATCCCTGACTCTTAGGGAATGGACCCATGAAATCGATGCCCCATGCGTCAAAAACCTCACAGAAGTGAATGGGCTGCATCGGCATCATATCACGCTGTCCACAAGTGCCCATCCTCTGACAGTCAGTACACCTCTTCACGAACTCATCAGAGTCCTTGAAGAGTGTAGGCCACCACAAGCCGGACTGGAGCACTTTCTGTGCCGTTCTCCTCCCCGAATGATGTCCTCCTGCCTCAAGCTTGTGGCAGTAAGTGAGGACGCTATGGTGTTCCTCCTGAGGAATACACCGACGCCAGATGCTATCCCCTCCTTCGTGGTAAAGGATGGGATCCTCCCAGTGGTAGGACTTGGCCTTCGCAAGGAAGGTCTCAATCCTCTGCTTGGGCCAGTCTTGTGGGACTTTCCCAGCAACGAGAAAGTTCACAATATCGGCATACCACGGGAGTGAGGCGATAGCAAGGATCGCCTCATCTGGGAAGGTATCACAAATGGGATCAATCTGCTCAGAATCCTCAGGCTGCTCTAGTCGGGATAAATGGTCCGCCACCACATTCTTGACTCCAGGCTTATCCTTGATCTCAATGTCGAACTCTTGGAGTAGAAGGATCCATCTAGTAAGTCTGGCCTTGGCATCCTTCTTTGACATGAGGTACCTGATGGCGGTGTGATCTGTGTACAAGGTCACTCGGGATCCAATGATATATGATCTGAATTTATCTAGGGCAAACACTACTGCTAGCATTTCCTTCTCTGTGACCGTGTAATTCCGCTGGGCGGAATCCAATGTGCGACTAGCATAGTGTATCGCAAATGGTACTCCATCCCTCCTCTGTCCTAGCACGGCCCCTACGGCAAAATCAGAGGCGTCCGTCATGATCTCGAATGGGAGAGACCAATCGGGTGGCTGAAGGACAGGAGCCTCAATAACACACTGCTGGAGAGTCTCAAAGGACGAAAGACACTTGTCATCAACAAGGAACTCGGTGTCTTTCGTCAAGAGGTCAGTCAACGGTCGGGCAATCTTGCTGAAATCATGAATGAATCTTCTATAAAAACCAACGTGCCCCAGAAATGACCGTAACTGCTTCAGATTGGACGGTGGTGTGAGTTTCCTAATGACATCGACCTTGGCCGGATCAACCTCCATGCCTCTGTTGGAGATGATGTGGCCAAGCACCGTCCCTTGAGTCACCATGAAGTGACTCTTCTCCCAAGACAGAACTAAGCGGGTAGCAATACATCGCTGAAGCACTCGGTCTAGGCATTCAAGACAGGAATCGAAACCGTCGCCGTAAACCGAGAAGTCGTCCATAAAGACCTCCAAACACTCCCCTACCATGTCCGAAAATATCGACAGCATGCATCTCTGAAAAGTCGCAGGGGCGTTACATAGCCCGAATGGCATGCGTCGAAAGGCGTAAGTACCGAAGGGACAGGTAAAGGTGGTCTTCTCCTGATCCTCAGGAGCGATGGCCACTTGGTTGTAGCCCGAGTACCCATCCAGGAAGCAGTAATGGCTCTTCCCTGCCAATCTCTCTATGATCTGGTCAATAAAAGGCAGGGGGAAATGGTCCTTCTTGGTGGCCTGGTTGAGTCTCCTGTAGTCAACACAGACCCGCCAAGAGGTGGGTACTCGTGTAGCAATCTCCTCTCCCGACTCACTGATCACAGTCGTGATGCCCGTCTTCTTGGGTACCACATGCAAGGGGCTAACCCACTTGGAGTCGGAAATGGGATAAATAAAATCTGCACTCCACCATTTTGATATTTCCTTCATAACAACCTCTCTTAGGTTGGGGTTCAGTCGCCGCTGGAACTCACGCGACGGCTTCGCCCCTTCCTCGAGATAGATATGGTGGGAGCACAACGAGGGACTGATCCCATGGAGATCTGCTACGCTCCATCCAATTGCCTTGCGGTTCTTTTCAAGAACCTCCATCAGACGGGATTCTTGCTCTCCAGTCAGATCAGCAGAGATGATGACTGGGTACATCTCAGACTCTCCCGCAAGGAATCTATACTTCAGCGAAGTAGGGAGCGGATTTAGCTCTGGACAGCTGGGTGCTGGCAGATCTGGCTTCTGAAGAAGATGTGTGTATGCAGACAATTCTGCCAAATCTGCCTGGGAGAATGAGAACGAACTCTCACAAACTGGATCTGGAGAAGGCGGGTCCTTTGCATTGTCTCTGGTCTGCTCTGCCTCTACCTCCTCCTCATCTGTAGGCTCAGGTGGATCCAGATCTGGCATCTGATCATCACAATCTGCCCAATCAGATTCTGAATCCGAGGGATCTATATCAGACTCGGTGGCATCAGTACCACCGGAGAACAAGGTGGCATCAGCACCACCATAGAGCAGGGTGGCCTCAGTACCACCATCACTAGAAATCGTGTCGCGATCAAGGTCCGACTCTGCTGACTCAATAGTATCCTGAACCAAGGCTGTGCTCTCCAGACTATCCTCTGCTATCATCTCTGCATCAGCTGTATCTGAATATGAGAGGATGGTCTGTGCTGCAGGATCTGCCCAAACTGCCTCATCATCTGTGATCACAAAATCACAGTCCTGGTGGATGTCTGGTCCTGCGTCTGTCAGCTGTTCTGAATCTGTACTGTCCTCTGAGCGGGATCTAGCTCTGGCTCTGTGGTCCTTAACCGTCTCTATTTGTATACTCTCGCCCTGGACGCGAAAGAATACCTTCCCACTGTCATGGTCAGTCACTGCCTTGGCTGTGGCCAAAAACGGGCGACCGAGGATAATGGGGGAATCGGTCAACGAGTCAGGGGTCTCCATGTCCAGCACTACGAAGTCCACGGGGAATTGCAAACCCTGAATCGTGACGACAACGTCTCGCAACAACCCCTTTGGCCTCTTGACAGACCGATCAGCAAACTGAAGGTATGTCCTGCTTTGTCTAAGAGTGCCCAACTCTAGGTGGTCGAGAAGGGTTGCCGGAAAAAGGTTGATCGACGATCCGCTATCTAATAGAGTACGATTGAACCTCTGCTCACTAATCTGACATCTGACATACGGGGCCCCTAAATCTGGCCTCTTAGTCGGCAGATGGTTCTGGATCGCGTAACACGTGGCTTTGGTCAACACATGAATTTCTGCGGTCTTGTTCCTCTTCGTCCTTCTGACTGTGGTCTTATCTCTCAAGGATCGCTGAAGAAGAGGGATGTGTTGCAAAGCCTCATTGAGGGTCAGCTGGATGTGAAATCGGTCTATCATGCTCTGGCTGAACTCCTCCTGCTCTATCTTTTTTGGATCTTTTTCTTTTTTCTTCCCCTTCCCCAACTCAAGGGCTCTAGGGAAGGGGATCACAGGGTCCTTCTCAGATGAAGGACTAGGAATAGGCCTAGACGGTTCGATGACCGGATCCTCACAAACATCATTCACCACAGTGGGATCAGAGTAAACTAAACCTTTTCCTTTATTCAAATTAAAGTTTTGAGAGACATTCATGCGAGAAAAGACAACATTTCTATCAGAATAAATGTTGGTGGCATCAGTACCACCTCTAGTTGGCTCCACAACTAGACGTCTTGCGGCCTCAGTACCGCTGGCTGGCTCGGCTCTGCTGGTGGCGTCAGTACCACCTCCTCGATGTGGTGAAATGGCGGCCTCAGTACCGCCGGTGGAATCAGCATCTCGGGTGGCTTCAGTACCACCCTCATCATGATGTGCGGCTTCAGTACCGCTCTCCTCCTCCTCATCTGGCGCTCTAGATGGATCCTCGTGTGGTCGCTCAGATGAGGCGCCGCCTGCTGGTTTTCTACCGCTCCTAAGTGTGACAAAATCAGCATCAAATAAATCCGAAGATGTATCATCAAATGGGTCACTAGGAGTGGCAAATTCAGTGTGAACTACCTGCTCAGATTTCCTCTTCAAGCTATTCGGATTCGGCTCGATCTGTGCAGGGATGGCGGCCTTCCCTCTCATCAGGTCCCGCATCTCCTGGCGGAACTCGTCCATCTCCCGTCTAAATGTAGCCTGCTGCTCTGTGAAGAGGCGGGCTAAATCATCCATGGCGGGGCTCTCATGGGAGCCCGACGGGTTGCCTCTCTGATAATGAGGCTGCTGGACCTGGTGCTGCTGTGGCTGAGAGGGGTAAGAGGAATGATGCTGCTGCTGGTGAGCCTGCTGCTCACGTCTCCAATTCTGTCCCTGCTGCTGATAGGGACGAGGTACGAAGGATGATGGCTGGTGTGGCTGATATGCAGGGGGCTGCTGGTGATCTCTCTGCTGGGAGTACTGCCCTCCCTGACTGGCTGGCTGCTGTTGGGACTGGTTACCCCCATTCCCCCACCTGAATCCGGGATGGTCTCGTCGGATTCCAGGTTGAGGACGGTCATACCAAATCCCGTTGACATCCATCAACGGCTCAGCATCAAAGGGGTCTGGTGGCAGTGCTGCCAGAGGCTGATCCGGCTGATATACCACCATCTGTAAGTCTGGAGATGGTGGTGACTGGTAAGAGGGCTGCTGCTGCTGGTACGGCTCCGCCTGTACAAGGTGAACTTGTCTAGGCTGCTGTAAGGAGCTGGAGCGCTGGGACGAGCTGCGGCTGCCGCTGGAATCGCCTCGCGACAGAAGACGGGGCTGAGGAGCCGTTTGTGCCTCCTGAAGACACAAGAGCTGGGTCTTCATGTCGCTCAGAGTTTGTGCCATTTGCTCCATCTGAGTTATGCCCTGGCACTGCTTCTTCTCTATGATTTCCATGCGGTCCAACTTCTCGCTGATAATCCCCATGTCCGCAGTGGCCGACTCTGCCTGTGCGGCCGCAACTGTGGACGAACTGGATGGACTTGCATCAACCCGTGCTATCCGCTGATACTGCACGGGTCCTGGCGGCTGCTGAGATCTTTGTGTGTACAACCGAGTCTGGGACATCACCATGTAATTTTCTGCCATCTCTTCGTAGATAGCCCAGACTTGGTTGTGGTCCTTGGCAAAGTAGGACCCGCCGCAAGAAGCATTCACCAGACCCTGAAGCTCTGGTGTCATCCCACTAAAGAAGCTCTGAACTAGGTTCGGCTTCGAGATGTCGTGATGTGGGCATCTATCCAGAAGCTCTCTGAACCTCTCCCATGCCTCGTGAAATTGCTCGTTAGGGAGCATGGAGAAGTTGTTGATCAGGGCCCTTGCTGCATTCGTCCGCCCGAGTGGATAGTACTTGTTCAAGTACTCGGTGTGGAGCTGATCCCAGGTGTAAACAAACTTCCCTAGATGTTTCAGCCAGGCGGCTGCTCTATCTGCCAGTGAAAAAGGGAAGGCCATCATCCGAATCGTATCTTGGTCCACACGACGGTCGTGGACAGTGCTGCAGATCATTAGAAACTCCTGGAGATGGAGGTGGGGTTCCTCAGTGGCGAGTCCGTGAAAATGAGGAAGCATCTGCAGGGTGTTCGGAGGGAACTTGAAGTCCCCCACGATAGCAGGTATCACCACCCATTGGTGCATCAGTGTAGATCCAGGGTTGTGAAGCTCCCGCATCGGTCTTGCTGCGACAGCTGCTGCTGCGGCTGCTGCTGCGGCTGCTGCTGCGGCTGCTGCCTCTGCATCAGCGTCAGGAATGTCCTCCGACTCGCTCGGCTCGTCTCGCTCTCTTCGGAGTCTCTCCAACTCCCTCCTCATCTCTATCATGAATGCCCCCTGATCGCGTAACTGTTGCTGAACTGTCTCTAATGACGCGATCAGGGTGGAGTTAATCGCCCCTTGGTCTAAGACAAAATGTTCGGGCTGGCGATCGTCTGAACTTCCGGCTCCAGCCATAGGGATGTCTGCAAAATCAGATGAGCCCAACTCAGGTTCTGTTAAATCAATTCGTCTTTCCTCGGGCTCATGTCTCTCAGTAGGAAAAGAAAGGGGGTCGAGGGGGAACAGGGTGGAATCGTACTCGGGCCCGGAGAATTGGTCTTGACTCTCGCGGGCCAACCTAGATGATGGAGTAGCCGCGCCTGAAAGCGGTGCAGCCAGAGGCTGCCTAAGAGATCGTCTACCCATCATCTTGATCTGGCGAGTAAGGCGGATGAGATCTGGAGAAAATATGATCGCAAAGCAAACCCCTTGTTCACCAACTCAACACAATCTGAAGACCGTGAAAGCTCGGTCAATTTATCTTGTCAATTTTGTTTGGTGAACACACAAGATATCAGAGCGATTACGTGACCTGCTGGGATACCCGATACTCTCTCAACCAACTGTCCCGCACAGAAGAGTCGGTAATCAGTCGAGATGAGCACCGGAGGGCTTTACCTAGTGTTCGGGTCACTCTCTCGCACAATCAAACCAAACAATGAGGGGGTTGCTCTCCCCAAGACAAATTTTTAATGTGAGTGTCTTTTAGGGTCAATTGTGTTATCCAGTCCCAATTTTTATTGTTTTTCTTTTTAATTTTTTTTTCAAAATAAATACAAGCGGCCTAACGGTTTTTCCGATTCTCCTGATGATTAAGCCAAACACAGGGGGAGAAGACGAAAAAGCCGATGCGCGAGAAAATCAATGATGCATGCAGAGAAAGAAATGCGTACCTTGTCTCCAGCACTCTACATGCAAGTGATCCGCGCAGAATTTAAATACAGAATTAAACTACCTAAATGATGCAACGAGGAAAAACCGAGTCCTAGCTGAGCAATTTCTATTGATCGTGAAGAACAATAGTTAGCTAACGGAATCGAGTCCGGAGTCCGATCTTGGGAGTCACTCGGTGCCCGCCACAACGGGTCCTGCCAGCGCTGTATGTGACTCCTCACGGCACGTGGTCTCAAATCCAATTAAACTAACTTTTTCAGTGAATTTTATCAAGGTCCAATTACGTTCTATAGGAACAGATATTCTATTAAGTGTTGGGCCTTAGATATCTACGTCACAATCAACAGAAATTCCTAAATCTAGGGGCTCGAGAAAAACCGCGTAAACACCGGAAAAGGCAGCTAGCTATAAAAACCACGATAAAAGCCGCGAAAATCCGAATGGGTCCCCCGAGCACACCGGTGCTCGGCGAAACAGACCCGCTAAGTTACAAATGTCCACAAGTCCAAAGTCTAAATTATTACAACAAGTTTTGTTCTCTCTCTCTCTCTCTAAATAGAAAATTTCTTCTCCTCTCTCTCTTCCTCCTGCGCGGGTCCTCTAAATAGTAAGCTCCAAGTCGTCCAAGTAGTACCTCGCACAAAAATCAAAGAGAGATGGTCAGAAAACAATAATAATATAGAGAGACAAAAATCGAAGAATGAAAACTGACTACAAAGCCGTGCTCCCCGGCAACGGCGCCATTCTGTTGACCGGCCAAATGACAGAGGTAAAGGTACAGAAAATAATAGGTCGTTGCGACCTCAATCACTCGGGCTGTGTCAATCAAGAAAAATCAATCACTCAAATAAGATACAAACAAGCAAGCACACAATAGAGCGATCTAGCTATAGGATTAACCTGGTATAGCTCCCAGCGTCAAACACAAGGAGCACAGATTGGCCTTGCGGCCTACGATGTAGTCAGAGTCCAAGAGAGTACTTTTTTTAATATTTTTCTTTGTTTTTATAATTTTTTTAGATTTTTTAAATGTAAAGAAAATGAAAGAAAGGGAAAACAAAGGAACTTCAACAAATTATTTACAGTATTAAAAATCAAGCAAAAATTCAAGAAAATGTGTTTTTATGTTTTAAATGTTTTTTTACTGTTTTTGGTGAATTTTTGGGATTTTTCTAATGAGTAAATTATTTATTAAAAATCAAACAATGCAAAAAACAAAGGGGACTGTCCAGCAAGGCTTAAGACCCAAAAATAAAATACTCTTGGATCTCAAAAAGCCCTAAAGGTAATTTTCCTATAATCTAGAAAGAATAAGGAAAATTTAGGCACCCTAATTATTGTTTTTGGATTTTTAATTTATTTATTACAATTTTTATTGGTTTTTAGGGGTTTTTCAATTTTTAGGGTTTTTAAGTGATGAAAAGTAGCCAAAATTGGCTTGAAAATCAAACAACAAGTAAACTACAGTATCTAATTTTTTTGGAATTTTTGGTGGAGTTTTTATATTTTTTTGGTATTTTTAAAGTCAAACAGTAGCAAAAATAGGTGTTTTTGAATTTTTAAAAATAATAAATGCAATCAAAAATGTCCCCAAAAATCATAGAAATTCCTACACCATGGCAGGAGCCATGTGTCAAAATCTCATTGGATTTGGAGGTCGTTTGATATTTTATTCAAAAATAAAGGTGGAGCACTGTGCACAGGGACCTATGTGCAAATACCCAAAAGTTCTGGGGTCCTGGTGCAAAATACCCAAGAAGTCACGTGCCAAGCACGTGCCTGGGGCACTCAAGGACCTAAATGTAATAAAAATAAGTTCCAAGGACCTATTGATAACTCGTATCAAAAGTCCAGGGGCTTATATGCAAATTTCCCAAAATAAAACGCACATGCGCATAATCAATGCTCACAGGGGTATATATGCAAATAAACAAAACTTTTTATTCAATGAATAACATCCAGAACTACAAGGGGTCTTATGCAAATAACCCAGAATAACACGTGACGACGCACGTGGTTCACAACAGGCGGGGGTATAAGTGCAAATAAAATAAATACGAGGTCCTTGATGCAAATAACCCAGAAAATAAACAACTTGAATTAAAAGTTACAGGGCTAAAAAGAAATAACAAACTACGAGGGGGGCCTACGATATTTACCCCTTTATTAGCCGACGGTCGGATGGGCGCCACGTGGGTGATCTGACGGCTGGATGTGCGGGCGCTACTCTTCTCTTCGTCCCTTCGGCTCGATCGACGGTGGGGAGAGATCCACGTGGCTGATCTGACGGTGCTGGGCTCCTGCGCCTCTCTCCTCGGTTGCGACGGTCCAGATGAGATCCTCAGATGGATCAACGGCTGCTGCTCCTCTACAGATCGACGGCTAGGATGAGAACTGGAGTGAGGTCTTCATCGGACGGCTCTGGAGGGTGGAGGAAGAACTCGACGCCGGCGAACTTCGCCGACGTCCTGCGTGAACTCCGGTCCTCCTCAGCTGCGCCTGAAGGTCGGAGAAGGTCCGGCGTGAAGTTGCGCAGCTGTTGCGGGTGGCCAAGGGCCCAACCGAGCCCTGGAGGGGCTCCGGCGAGGCCTAGTGGCTCGAAGCTCCTGGCTGAACTGTGAAGGAGGCTCAGACACCCCCTTTGGACCTGCAAAGTGGTCAAGAAGCTTCGCGGGTCGAGGGCAAAGTGCCTCGACCCGGTTAGGTGGCGTGAAGGTGATCGGTGCGGTGGGGCGGAAGAGCTCCGGCGAGGCGACGGCGGTGGAGCTCGACTCCCAGATCCTGTGCGATCTGGGTTGTGCGAATGGGTGAAGAAGGTGCGCGGGGAGATGGCGAAGGTGATGGTAGGGTCGGATGGTCGAGATGATACGCGAAGTGATCGGAATCGGAGATGTACGTCGGAGCTATGATTTGGGCGTAATCAGAAATTGGAAGAAATTAGAAGGAATTAAGGCTACCTGATGGATGCTGGAGACTGTGCTGGAGCGTGGCTATCTCCGGGTCGTAGCTTCGAAGGGCGTCAAGGCCTGAAGCTCGATGCTCAACGCCGGCGGCGGAGCAAGGACGGCGAAGTTCGCCGGATCGATGGATACGCTTCCTCGCCTTACTGCAACAAGGGCACAGCTTGTTGTCACTCTTGCGGAGCCGATGGAGGTCACTGGGAAGGAAGAGAAGGGCCAAAGATGGGGCGCGGAGGCGGCGGAGGAAAGAATATATAGGGTGACAGCGTCGACTAGGGTTGAGTGGGGACAGCGAAGGAAAGCGTGGATTTGATGGCGGAGGATCCGGCGAGGGAGAGGGATGAACGACGAAGAATCCGGGCACGGGGGTTGAGCGGGTGACAGCCTGGAGATGCGTGGAAAAATCGGGGAAGGAGGCGCGGCACGCATCTTCCAGAAAAGGAAGGAATCCGCGGGGGAGTTGACCGGGGTCAACATTCCCCCGTGGACCAATCAGGAGCGGCCACGTGTGCCCGAATTTTGTTTATTTATTTTAGGGTAGAAATAGGCCGAATTAAAGAAAACTCAAAACATGAAATATTTTTCTTTTATTTTTTTCTATTTTTTGGTGATTTTTATTTAATTTTTGGAAATAAAAATAGGGTAGCTCTATATATAGGTATATGTACACTATATGGATTTTTATTTTTGATTTTTTTTATTTGTTCTTTTTATGTGTTTTTATGCTCATTTTGTATTTTATTTATTTACAACATGAAATATGGAATAAAAGAATATTTTTATTTTATTTTTATCACTTATATACAAGGGTGAAATAAATGGTTGAATACATTTATATACATGGTATTTATACAATGTATTTTTGTATTTTCAATTTTGTAATTTTTATTTGATTTTTGTTTTGTTTCTTGTTATTTTATATATTTACAAAATATGTCATAGAATATTTACAAAAAGTTTAGAAAATAATTGAATTTATTTACAAGGTTAAATAAATACAATGGTGTGGTTTATACACATGGTGAAGGAAGGGTATTTTTGAATTTTTGATTTTTATCTTTTTATTTTGTTTTTAATAGCTTTTACAAAATATATACAAAATATTTACAACATATTTTTGGGTGAGGAGAATATATAGTTTTATTTACAGAGGTATATACACATGTGAGCCCTATCTCCCTCTACTTTGGCTTTTATGCGGTCAGGCCCATGCTGAGCCCTCCCTTGGGTTAGGTTGCTCAATATTTATTCTAAATATTTCCCTCTTTTTCTTTTTGCTCTTTATTCTTTTATTTTGTGCACAAAAACATGCTAATTATAGGTTTTTACACAATGCATGCTTTTGGTAATTATTTGTATTTACACATATCTGCATGTATTTGCAAAGGTTTTTGTAGCTAAAATATAAGAATAAAGAGTGATGAATGGGTATTCATCATTACGCAAGGCTCAAAAGTAGGTTTTGGACACTATCCTAGTGATGCGTCCTCACCTCTCAACAATCACAATTAGCCAAGCATACAATGAGGGTTTTGCTCTCCCAAAACAAGTGTTAGTTTTAATCAGTTTTTTTGTCAACTCTGGTTAGCAATCCCGATTTTAAGTTTGGTTATCACTTGATTAGTCCATCAAACAAGGCACGCCTAACGATCAGTTCTGATTCCTTTTTAACCTAAGTTTTAAAAACCAAGGGGGGAAGGAGTCGAGAAAAACCGATGCAAATAGTGAAATCAATGATGCATGCCCAGTTAATAAGACTTACAGTGATCCCCGCGCTCTACATGCGGGATGCAAGGCAGAATTGAAATTTTATACTATATGAATGCAAACAAGGAAACCGTTCCTAGACAGGCAGTTCTATTAGCGAGTGATTAACAAGTTAGATTTGACTAATAGCCCTGCGGTCTAAGTGTGTCTCGTTAAATGTGATGTGTGGTCCTAAAAATTACGAGCACAAGCAATAAAGATAATCTAATAAAATGTGCTCTAAGAGCCGCGAGTGCAAGTCCTATTCTACGCCAATCAACCACACGATCACAAGCGGGTCCATTGTCCAGTCCGGATACAAGCGCGAGCTCTCAAACAAGAGCCGCTGTAAAGGGCGAATTACCTATATTATTACAACACAATAATTACAAAGATGAAAAGAAATACTCTCGAAAATAAATTAATTCTCCTCGCTCTTCAGCAGTCGACGCGCGCTACGTCCGTCGACCTCCGATGCACTCCAAGTCCACCGGGCCCTCGTAAGGAAAATAAGATTTATGTTAGAGAGTTCAAAAACAAAATATATACAAAAATGAGAAGAAAAGATAATTGCAAAAAAAATGGAATAAATACAAGTGGCTCAGGGGTCAGACTACCCGAGTAAATGAAAATCTAAATCCAAATTCTTAAATTAATCTCTAAGCCGTTTGCCTCTCCGGCAACGGCGCCATCTAACGGGTCGCTAAATACGATGTTTAATTTGGTCACGTTGTAGTACGTGTACTTAGCGATTCAGTCAGAACCGAGAAAAGGATCTCTGTGAAGAGTGTCACGGCTTAATTTATATCCCGGTCAAGTTCGGGGTCAAACACAGGGAGGCAAAGGAACAACTTTGGGTTAATTTGAAAACTTAGATCTAGATTTCCAAGCGGTTTTTTTAGATTTTTTTAATGCAAAAACAAAGGTGAAAGGCAAATGCGGGTGAATCAAGACACTAAGTAATCACACAATTGGTCAAATTAATTTTAATATTAAATTAATCCAATTCAAACAAATTATATTTTTTCTAGAATCTTAATTCAGTGAGGAACACAAAACATATTGATTTGTATTTTTAAGAAATAAAATGCAACAAATAAAAATAGACACTTTTTATGGGTTTTTTTCACAATTTTTCACACAAACAGTAGCAACAATTATGAAAAATTTAGTGGAATAAAAACATGACACAAGGAAGCTACAGTTATGTTTTTGGATTTTTTTGACAAATTATGATTTTTCTATGGATTTTTTAGTGAAATCAAAGTGATAATGAGTAAATAATTTCTAATAAATCCACAATGCCAAATTAATCAGAGTGCGAATTATTTCAAAAAGGTATTTTCATATCAAATTCAGGAGACTTGAAATTTCGCAAAAATGATGTATGTGGATTTAATAAAAATCAAATACTAAAATCACTCTACAATTTATTTCAGGCACAAGACATCTCCATTTTAGATGAAATTTGGATAATATATTAATCACATATCAAGGCATCATTTCTAATTTTTGTTGGAGCTACTCCCCTGCCCGTTATTTTTTTTATTTTTTACTGTGATTTTTTTAGATTTTTTAACTACTGCTATGCAAACTATTTTTTTATTTTTTTTCTAATTTTTTTGTTTTGTTTAAACAGGAAATAAACAAATGCAAAATGACAAAAATGAACAAATGCAAAATGGCAAATATGAACAAATGCAAATATGATGGTGGGTTAATCGCGATGATATAAAAAATGATATGGGGATGTGATGTGATGGATTAAAAAAATGGTGATCCAAACAACAAGGAAACAAGATATTAGATCAAATAAAATGATAAGAGAAATGAGGAGAAATACTCACCTGAGGTTCACTGGATTAGCGGAGCAGATACGCTGAACTCCTGTCGTCGCTTCGATCCGATTGGTGAAATGAAAATCGGAGAAGCTAAGCGAGCTCGATGGAGAACTCGTGACGCAGAGCGGAGCTCCGCGGATCTCGCCTGAAGGAGGTCGTCGCTTGAAAAAGATGTCTCGTCGCTGTCACCAACAAAACACTCCAAGCTCTCTCCTTTTTCTATTAGAATGGCGGATGGGGAAAAATTGTGGATGTAAAGAGGAATATAAAGAGAAGAGAAAGGGATGTTAGAATGGAGGTGGTGTTGAATGGGAGGTTAGATTGATGGTGGAGTTGAATGGAGGTTAGATGAAGAATGTGGGGTGGAATGGGAGTTGTTGGTAGAAAAGAAGAGGGAAGTTAGTGTAGAGAATATGATTAAATAAAAGAAAATAAAAGTAGACTACTAAAAAGAGAAACTAAAATAAAGAGAATAAAAAGAGTGGGGAATTTACAAAAGAAGATATACAACATGTACATATTTTTTTGTTTGCTTTTCTTTTTATAATTTTTTTGTCTTTTTAATAGTAGCTATGTACAACAGGAAAATACAATAAAATACTACAATCAAAATACAATACCACCATGATTTTTTTTTCTATTTTTAATAATTAAGAAAGATAAAAAAAATGAAGAAAGAATGAACATATACATAATATACAATGCACATCTAGGTCCCAAAACCCAACTTTTGCAAATGAGCTCCGATTTTAATGAAACCACTTCCGTTGGATAGATAATTTTCTAACTTGAACTTTAAAAGTGAGTTTGGTGAATTTGAAGTCCATACGGAGTGGGAATTTGACTTGGAAGTTGGACTTTATGGCTTTTTCTCTTTGCGATCTAGGAGCACTTATTTGAGGTAAAATTTGTTTTGTATTTTTTTATTTTTTATATATTTTTGTGAACAAGATAGAGAAATAATTAGCAAAAAAGGAGTTGAAATGAAATTATTAAAAATACATGAAGTTTTGGGCTATTTACAGGTGAAAAACTCCTTTAATTTAGCGGCTTTTTATTGTTAATTTATTTTGTACAATATAATATACAATAATTAATGTATTTTATTTACAATAGTCATTTTGTTAATTTATGGATTTTATATACATTTATTAGGGAATTTACTCATGGATTTTGCTTAGATCAAGATATTGAGATGATGAATCGCGGATTCATCATATATCCACAGGTCCAGACGATGAAGGAAGGTGATAAGACTGGGAAGGAGAACGAGAAGACTGGCCCTGTTGGCTAGGGTACTGCCTCTGCTGCTGCTGCTGCTGGGGTATCTGCTGAGATTGTGGGCCCTGATGGCCCGCCTGGTAATGGCCATGTCTGACATACTACTGGTATTGCTGTCGTTGCTGCTGGGGTGGTTGAAATCCAAGGCTCTGATGTGAAGGAGGTGGTGCGGAGGTGAATGCGGTGTTGTGAAAGTCGGGCGACGCTGATAGGTCTGTCGGTCTCCCGTACTTCACCTCCCAAACTAGTGGAGGCTCCTCTTGAACTGTCTCTGCTAATGGAGGTGGCTGCTGGAAAGAGTGGGCGTAGGATTGATCCTGCTCCCACAGCTGGGGTTGCCCTGACACCAACTGCTCCTGAATATGGTGAACTCAGTATACGAGAGCAGAGGGTGGCTGGTATCTTTATCTTAGATACCCTATCAGTCAACTCCTCCATTTGTTTTGGAATCTTGGAGACGCTCCGGTCCAATTCATCAATTCTCCTGTCAATCCTCTCGACTACAGTAAGCTTGTCCATAAAGAGTACCATGCTAGGGATCACATCCTGAGAAAGATCGACTACATCTGATTTTCCCCCTCCAAATGAGAGTAAACTGGGGGACGATGTATAGGCCCTTCTGGACATCTATGAGCGGCTGGTTTCAACCATCTGTTCGAATACCTTCCAGACGGTATCTGATCCTCGTGATGTATAGCTGCCTCCACAGGCAGCGCTCACTAAACCCTGCATCTCAGGGTTGAGACCAGTGAAGAACGATTAGACCAAGATATTGTCATCTAGTCCATGACAGGGACACTTCTGCAGGATGTCCTTGAATCTTTCCCATGCATCACAAAAGGATTCTTGGAGTAATTGGGAAAAACTCGTAACGCGTGTCCTCATCATGTTTGTTCTACTTAGCAGGTTGAACTTCTTCAGAAACAGGTCCTTGAACTGGGCATAAGTGGTGAATGTAACTCCCAAGTTCTTTACCCAATAGTCAGCTTTGCCACCCAAGGCAAATGGAAGGGTTGTGAGCTGATGAATCTGTGATTCATCACTCTAAAAGTTGAAAATAGAGTCTTGTTCCCGAGTAAATAGCAGCATATTTCCCCTTATCTTGCATAATCAACATTCATGCATGCAAGCATAATATCTGCATTTTAGCATTCATCTTTGCATAAAATAAGAAGCCAATTTTACTTGTAAATATTCACTTGTATATTAGATAAAATACCTTGTTTGTATATATTTTATACTAACTCCAAAGCCAATAAAACCAACTCTATAGTGTATATATTACTAACACTTATAAAAGAAAAATATCAAAAAATACTAACTTGTAAAATTGACCAATAAAACCCCAATCCAAGTTTGAGATTAGGAGCCTTAAAATGCGCATATCTCTCTCATACAACCTCCGAATCAGGTCTACTCACTTTGAAAGTAATATACATTTAAAGACCTTCAAAACAAGACTAATTTCATTAAAATCGAAGCTCGTATGCAAAACTTGGATTTTGGGCCCCTTTTGTATATTGTACATATTGACCGTTTCGCCCTTCATTTTATCTTTTTATTTTCTTAATTATTAAAAATCCAAAAAAATAAATTAAGTTGTAAATATTATTCTCGTATTTTCTCTATTTTTCTTTTGATTTTTCTCTCTTTTAAAAATGACAAAAAAATTACAAAAGTAAAATGTGGTATTTTATACCTATAAGGTACCACCCAAAAATATATTTTGTACAGATGATTTCCTTTGATTTTCAGCCCTTCACAAAAGTTGTAGATCTCGTCGAGACGAGCAACTTTTGTATTGACCACTTTTTGATTTAATTCCTTTTGTTATTTATTTTTTATTTTTCTTTGCATTTAGCTTTGGATTTTTCTGAGAGCAACACGTGGTGGCTCCGGAAGCCGCCACGTGTCAACCCCATGGTTTTTGCTACTAATTAAATAAACTCCACATGGCCGCATCCGAGCATGCCAAGTGGCGCCATCTCATCCCCCATCTACCCATTTCACTCCACTCTCCCTTGACTTGGGGAGGAGAGAACTTCGACACCTCCAACTTCTACCCCATCTCCTCCACCTTCTCCATCTCTTCTCCAACCGCCTCCTCCTCCTCTTTATATCCTCTTCATCTCCCACATTCATCCCCATCTTCCATTTTCACGGTGAGGGAGAGGAGAGCTCCTATCAACCTTAGGTGACATCTACGGAGTTTTATAGTTGAGCGACGACCCACCTTCTTCCCAGGCGAGATCCAAGGGGCTTAACCCTTGTCGCAACTCCATCGTGAGTTGCTGAAGCTCGGGCCAGCCGTTCCCTCGAGCAAAGACCAGAGCTCTCCCAAGAGCTCCCTCCCAGGCATCCCTTTCATCTGTTACAGGTATACATCTCTTCACTCTTCTTCTTCCTCAGTACACACCCATTCTCTCTCTCCTCGATTCATCGCCTTCCTCCCACTGAATCACCAAACCATTTGCACTTTCACAGATAAATCAACCATTATGAATGTAATGGTGATTTTTATTTGATTTTTTGAGGAGTTTTCTTCAACCAATTAATACATCATTTACGCCACGCTAAACTAATCAAAGACGAACGGGGGAACCTCCCATGTTTCCCCACATCCTTTCTCCCTCTCTCTTCCTCTTCAACCGCACCTCCACCATAACCGAGCTTGGCTCGAGCTTTCTCCTTCATTGCAGGTATATCCACCGAGGCACCGTCAACAACGCCTGCACCACCAAGCCAGTCGTCGACGTCATCACCTCCACGAACACCGCAGCCACCTGCGGCCGAGCTCCATAATCACCAGCAGAGGCTCATCCACGCTCACAGATCTTCAACAGCCATCCCCTGCCTCTCAGGCGCGCCAACCACCGCACGAAGGAGCCCCATCAAGCCGCGCTCCTCCTCGCGTGCGCTGCCCCAGCTGCTGCCACGCGATCCACCCCTGCTCGCCCCCGCGCGCGATGCGAGGTGTGCCGCTCCTCCAGCCTCCAGAAGCCCTCGAGGCACTCGTCGCCACCGCCCGCCTTCCTGAGTCGTGTCTCCCAGGCGCGTGTGTGCACCACCTCCCGAGCTCCGCCCACGACCGGCCACCTTCTCCCCTACGCACGCGTGAAGCTCCATCGGCCAAGTCCCCTGTTTCAAGCCAAGAAACATAGACTTCATAGCGCATAATAAAGACAAATTGGGCATTTGCAAAGGGGACACTTGCACCGCTTTGCAAGTTTTTTTTAAAAAAAATCAAGTTTCCGGTAATTGCATGTAAGTCCATGTTCTTCATTTTAGCTCATATTTCTTTTTCTGTATTGCATTTATATCCCTGTCTTTACACGCATCTTTAGGCATTCATTTAGCCTCATTTTTAAATTCTAAAAATTGTATTGTGTAGCTTAACTTGTCCTCTTTCATATGTGATACATGTTTGATTTTTGTGATATCAGAGGAATTTATGATTAATTAATTGGTGAAATTTTGATATATTTTGCCCATTTGTGCCTTTTAATTTGTAGTGAATTCTCTGTTGCTCCAAAAATCCCCAAAACTTCACGTTAGACTGAGGATACTTAGGTTTACATTGTGCCCAAAAATCATCTCATTTGCACGCATCTCGAGGTCTAAATAAATCATTTAGTGATTTGATTAATTGGTTTTTAATAGGTCCATTTCACATAGAAATTTAGGTTGATTAATTTTCCTGGATTCTTCATACTTAGATCTATCTAGAATAATTTTGATATCTGAAAATAGTGTGATTTGGTATTTATTAAAATTAAATTAGTCAAAATAACCTTGCATTCATTTTTAATTCATAGTTAATTCATCCAGTGTCAGAAAATTCTAAAAAAATTAGAGGACCGTAATTTCATCCCATTTCATAATCTGACCAAGTTTCATAATTTTTGGAATTAATTTGACCATCTTTCTGATTTAACTTGTAAATTGGCCTGATTTTTGCATGTGTCTTGCATAAAATATATTGAAAAAGACCAAAAATATTATCCACTGAAAATCAACCCTTGGACTTTGCTAAAAATTCACCTAAGGAGATAGCTGCCTCCCTGAGTTCAACCTTGGGCTTGCCCAAGTAAAATAAAATTTGCCGCTCGAGATTAACTTGATGTAATTGAAAGTGGTTTTTGATCTGCTCTCATTATCCGACTGCAATGAACATTCTTAATTAATTTGAACATTAATTTGCTCGAATTAACAAGGGTAGTGGGAGCATATTTCATGAGCCTAATATAATCCCGGCTAACGTTAGGATGTATGAGGTTAGCACAGATGAGCTCAAAGTCCCTTAGGAATGCATATGTCTCCTCATAAGCATTCCCATCAAAGTGTGGCAGCAGGTTCAGAAAATGCAGCTTCAATTCAAAATCAACAGTGGGTTCGGCCGGACTCAAGTAGTTCCGAATTCTATACTGTCTGGGGTTATACGCCACATCCATTGGTGGTTCGACTCCAACATTGAGTTGTCCTAACTGATCTCTCAATAAAGCGTGTGGTTGCTCAGATGCAGCTAATCTGGCTAGTACTATTCTCATCAGGTCCTCAGGGTGTTCTTCTTCCTCTTCTTTCTTCTTTGGAGGCATTTTTCTTGTATCTTCTTTAGGTCCTGAATCAGGAAGGTGTTCTTGATTAGAAGAGGATTTATGAATCAAGATATTCTCATCAAGGCGAAGGTCTTCCTTGGTGAGGTGGGAAGAGAGAAAGGGGATGGTTTGAGAGTAACCATCCTGAGAGTGGGTGATCATGAGCTCAAGAGGGTCATGAGTCCAGGTTGGTCCAAGTTGCGCCTGGACTTTGAAGGCATACTTCTTGTAGGGTTCAATGTGAGATTCGCAAAGTCCGAATAAATATCCCCCCAATCGGTCATCTTCGATGTCAAAAGAACCGATTAGAACATGATATTCAATGAGGTGCTAGTTCTACGGTGCACATAAATGTGCGGAGTAAACTCACAAAATACAAACACAATTCAAACCCTCAATTTCACCAACTCAACACGTGATGGTCGTAAGGGTTCGACCGAATTATCTGGTCAATTTTAGTTGGTGATAAATACAATCTTGGAAAGATTAACGAGATGTTAGGTGCCCATATTTTCCTACAGACTGGCTCGGTTCTTACGACTAGTTGGACCTACTTTCAGCCAGTATAGGAGTAAGTACGGACCGTATAAATACGACTAACCGTTCCTTGAGGACTAAGGCGTCCTTTAAACCTCCCACTCTGCTAAGGAAATCCGGACCGTTTACCCGTAGATCCTCATTGAAAAGTAGCTAATCGCCTAAAAAGAAAGAACCAGTAGTATGTAAGAAATCCTGGATTGGCTCTATCCTAGGGTCGTCTCTCTCTCACTTGCAAGTAAATCAAACAATGAGGGCTTTATGAACCCGTGAACAGGGGTTCTTTTTATTCCAATTTTTTAAATCGACATGCTCAATTCAGTCCTAATTTTAGAGTTAGGTTATCACTTGAAATTTATCTGAGCACAAAAACACGTCTACTGTTCAGTCTCAATTTTCTTTTTGACCTTAAGTTGTAAAATAAGAGGGGAATCAGAAATCAGAATGCAAAAGTTAAACGATGATGTATGCTCAGAAGAAGGTATACTTACAGTGAATCCCAGCACTCTTCACGCATAATGCAAAACTGAATTTTTAAATTTTACACTAAATGCATGCAGATCGAGAAAATCACACCTAAATAGCATACTATTAGCGGGGAAGAATTGATTTAATTTTAGCTAAGTAGTACGTGTCTATGTGCGTCTCATTATAAATCTTATCAGATAAGTGAATCTTCTAAGATATGTGTGGCCAAAATTACGATGGGCACAAACAAATTTGATGCTGAACTATCGTGTGCCTAATCCTTAAATTCGCCACTCAAGTCGAGCCCCACCCTCACCGGAGAGTGAAACAGGTCTCAATGCACCACAAAGTAATGTTCAAGTCTCTTTACAAGCGCGAGCTCTACAAGAGTCGTTATAAAGGAGCAAACTAGCTAAATAATTACAATACGATAATAACAAAAAATCACTCAAAAAATAAATTAACTATCCTTGCTCTTCAGCAGTCGGCACACGTCACGTCTGTCAACCTCCGACGCACTCCAAGTCCACCGGACCCTCGCAAGGAAAATAAAATTTATTTTAGAGAGATCAACAATAAAATATGTACAAAAATGAGCAGAAAAATAATTACGAAAAATGGAGTAATTACAAGGTGGCTCCGGGGTCAAACAACTCGAGTAAATGAAAATCTAAATCTAATTTTTCAAATTAATCCCTAAGTTGTTTGCCTCCCTAGCAACGGCACCATCTGATCGACTCGCTGAATACGATATATAATTTGCACATGTTGTAGTATGTGTACTTAGCAGATCAGTCAGAATCGAGAGAAGATCTCCGTGAAGAGTGTATCGGCTTTAATTTATATCCCGGGCAAGTCGGGGGTCGAACACAGGGAGGCAAAGGAACAATGTCGGGTTAACTAGAAAATTAAGATATAGATTTCCAATGCAGATTTTTTGTATTTTTTTATGCAAAATAAATGTAACACTAAGAAAGCACACAACTAGGACAAATTAATTTTAATGCAAAATTGGTTCAATTTAGCCTAATGTATTTTTCCTACAATTGTAAACTAGAGATGAGTGCAAAACACATTTTTTGAATTTAGGAATTATAATGCAATAATAAAAAATGCACACTTTTTATGGGTTTTTTAGCAATTTTTTAAACAAACAGAATGCACAAATTATGAAAAAATTACTGGAAATAAAACATGATACAAGGAAGCTACAATATTTTTTTTGGATTTTTCAGACAAAATATGATTTTTTTATCGATTTTTTAATGAAAATAGAGTGACTGCAAGTATTTAGTTATTAATAAATCCATGTTATCAAATTACCCAAAGTGCAAATTATCTCAAGAATCTATTTAGATGACAAATCCAGGAGAGTTGAAATTTCGCAAAAACATGATGTATGTATTTAATTAAAAATCATTTACTAAAATCACTACACAATTTATTTATGGTACAGGACAACTCTAATTAAGATGAAATTTGGAAAGTAATTTAAGCACATATTAAGGCACCATTCCTGATTTTGTAATAATTTTTGGAGTAACCGTGAGTGAGATATGAATTTAAGAGTCCAGATTGGGTAAAATACACAAAATTTCTCTTGAATAATTTTATTTAATTCATCATAACTCACAAAAATATAAATAAATATCTAGATGGTAGAGCATTAGTTACTCAACAAAATGATATTTTTAATTAAATGAAACGATACAATATTGATGTCCAAATCGATATGCAAATACAGGGTTATCTGTGCAAATTCCGTAAACAAAATAAACAAACAACTATATACATGGATCACTTTGTAATAATGAAAACATTGAAATAAAAATTTACAATTTTTACATAAAATAATAAAAATTTGAAAGGACCTTCTTCACGATGCAAGGGAGCAACCCAAAAGGGGACGGCCAGACTGGAGCGGGGCCATGACGCGCGGAGGTGGTGGCTCGCGCGCGGCCACGCGCGGAGGTGGTGCCAAGGCCGACGGGTGGCGGAGAGCCGCAGGATGGAGCTCTAGAGGAGGAGAGGCTGGCTGCAGGTGGAGAGAGGGTTGTGCTTGGTCAGCAGCGGAGGAGTGGAAGGCGAGCAGCGGTGCGTGGCCGGAAGGCGAAGTCGCCGCCTGCGGCTGCGTCGAGGAGCGTGGAGGGGCGAGCGGTGAAGGGCTGCGAGAGGGAGCGATCGGTGGTTGCCGTGGAAGAAGGAGGGGGCGGCGGCAGAGCCGCTGTTGCTCCCTCCGTTTCTTCTTCTTTTTTTAATTTTTTTATATTTTGAATGTTTTTTTACTGTTTTGATGCAAACAACTTTTTTTATTTAATTTTTTTGTTAAACAGGAAATGCAAATAAGAAAATGTTGTGGTGATGGTGACGATGGTATTATAATGAAGTAGAACAAATGGAACTATGTAGGTGGTAATGTGACGTGATAAAAAATATGCAAAAATATAAACGATGCTAAAGGGGAAATTTACCTAGGATGGACATCGTCGCCTATGTTGTACTCATGAGAAGCACGGTCTTCCCTCGAATCGCCGGCGAGTGATGAGCTTGAGCAGCGCGCGGATGCGACTGCGATGCTGGCCAAAAAGCCAACGGATCTCACCGAAGAGAGGGCTGTCGTCGCTCGACCGCGGTTGTGTCGTTGTCACCGATTCAACTCTGGGAACTAGGCTCTCCTCACATAAAGATGGATCAAAGGCAAAAATGAGGATAATGGGATCTATATAAAGAGAAAAAATGAGAAGTTATTAAGTGGTGGGAGGTTAATAAAATAATGGCGTTGAATTAGAAGTTAGAAAATTTGGTGGAATGATGGAGTTGAAGGATGGTTATTGTAGAGAATGGAAAGTAAAATAAAATAAATAAAAGTAGCCTACTTTAAATGAGAGAATAAAACAAAGAAAACAAAATGGAATATTTACAAAAGTAGATCCATAAAAATACTATGTACATGGATTTTTTACTTTTCTAATTTGAATTTTTTTTGTATTTTCAATAAAAGATATTTATAAAATAAATATAAAATAAAATAGTAGAAATAAAATGGAACATAAAAGAATTTTTTTGTTTTTTTAGTAATTAAGAAGAGTGAGTAAAAAAATAAACAAAGAAAGAAATGTACAATATATACAAAGTACACCTAGGTCCCAAAACTCAAATTTTATAAAGGAGATCCGATTTTAATGAAATCGCTTCTATTGGATAGATATTTCTAACTTGAACTTTAAAAGTAAGTTTGGTGAATTTGGAGTTCATACGGAGCAAGAAATTGGTCGGGAAGTTGGACTTTAAGGCTTTTTGTCTTTGGGATCTAGGAGCATTTATTTGAAGTTAATTTATTGATTTTATGGACATTTATTTGAGACTTTACTCAGGGATTTTGTTAAGAGCAAGATATTGAGATGATGAATCGTGGATTCATAAGTCAACACACCGATTGCAGTTTCGCCTTGTGAAACCGTATAACTCTCTTCAGATCTCGATCATCAGATGGCATATTTGCTGAGGAGCAACGAGTATAGCCTATTTTCGTCATTTATCATTTATAGACATTGTTTCTTATTCATGAATTTATATTGTAATTAATAATTGATTTTATTTTTGCATATAGTCATTCAATTATTCTTTGTATATAGCTCAGTTTGATTTTATGTGATTATCTGTGCTAATGTAAATTTTTTGTGACTTTGTTGTGAGGGCCCGCTATGCGAGGATGGTTTCTTAAGAGGCCGAGGTAGCCAAGCTTGGTGGAGACTGGTCTTCACCTTTTGACCAGCTGGGGAGGTGACAAATAAAGCAAAAAGAAGCTAATTAGCATAGACTTAGATTTATTTTATTTATTGGTGAGAGAGAGAGAGACGTTTATAATTTGTAATAATTAAAGACTTATACTCTACTCTCCACAACGAGGTCCAGTACCTGGGTGTCTGTTCACCTGAGGGCCTCGCCACAGTTTTCCGTATTTTATCGCTTTCATTTATTTTATTTCCCACTGTTTTGAGATTTCTGCCTTGTTTTTATTTATTTTTTTTTGTGTGCATGGAGCCCCTAGACTCACGTTGCTTGCCTCGGTAATTAGGTCCAAACCCTAACAAGAATGCATGTACCTATATTCTCTTACGTTTGGATCTAGTCAAATTAATAAATGTTAATTATTTGGATTTCGACCTACGTGCCGTGAGAGACATCATATATCGCTAGCAAGACCCATTGTGGCAGGCACCGATATGTTTCTAAGACCGAACTCTAGGGTTTGTCTCTGAATAATTAACATGTGATTTTTCACGATCAATAGCAGCTACTATTTAGGGCAATTTTGTCAATTGCATGCCGCCATGTAGATAGGTTTAAAAATTCTGCTTTGCGCACCATATGGAGAGAGCTGGAAAGCATTGTAAGTCCTCTAACTCAGCATGCATCATTAGATTCAATAATGAGATTTCCATCATCGAATCGACTTGCATGGCTTTTTCGCTATCTCCCTTTGATTTTGAGCACCTAGGACCTAAATGAAAATCTACAAAAATGTTAGACGCTTGTATGAAAATAGATCCAAAAAAAGTGAAAACCTAAAAAAATTAAACAAAGGGACTGCTAAATAAACTTCGACCTTAATTAAAATTTGTAATAGACTTTCAATGTCTTGGGTTCATAAAGCCCTCATTGTTTTCAGGTACCTTAGGAGGGGACCAAAACCCTCCCATGAGTAAGGCACGACCTGCTAAGGATTAGAGCCAAAAACCCGGTCTGTAACTGCCTTGTGTATCGCCTGGATTTCCGGAGTAATGGTGCTTTTATCGTACGTGACCGAGTAGGGTCTTGTCAGCGATGGTGTTCCCGCCTTGTGTGGAACATCGACATGTTCTGAAGTACTGAGCTTAGGCCATGCCTTCACGGGTGTGTATGTCTCATTGGTTTGCGTCCGAGTAGGTTCTTGCACGCACATGGGTGATTCCATTGCGAGCAAGGACCGAAGTAGCGGTTTCGCCTATCAGCTTCCTCTCTCTATTTCTTTGGCTAAGTAGGGATCCAGGAAGGATTACAAAGACCTCAAAAAGTGCATACTACATGTTACAAAGGAGGAGGACAAGTACATGATACTTTTCTAGCAGTACTCTCTCTCCTATTTGGTTAGCATGCTAAGGGCTTGTTAAAAGATATGCCTGAAATAATAACTCTAAAACTGAAAAGATAATAAATAACCAATCCTTTACGGCTTCACATGGCGTGGGTTGGTGAACCAAATTTTGTATTTTGTTTGTATGGATCTAGATTAAGGTTCAAATATCAAGTCCCGCGCATTTGCGCAAATTTTGTCATGTATGTTTTCCTTTTGACCCTCGCTCAGTTTGAGCATTTCTACTATTTTACACTCCATTTTATTCCTCATTAACCACAATATTCTTCATCCTGCATCAATCTCCTTTTTACTTTACGATGGCGATCTATGGATGGCTTAGTCGGGACTCCGCCGACACCCACATCGATTCCATAGACTTGACATCATCAATAATTCGAGGTAATTCCCGAGAATCGGGTCCAGACTTTGCGAGATGGTCTCCATACTCCTCATCTTCTTCTCTTTGAACACTCAATAAATCGGGATCACTTTCATCACACCTTCGCCGTTGTGAATGAGAGTCGATTACAATCTACATCTTTTTCATTCACAACACTCTGGGATTGACCATAATCCCATGTTTATCTTGGCAGCTAGGAATCAATTTCAAGTGGTTTATTTGGGACTTTTTCATTTCAGATAGAAGCCAGCCCCAGTCCTGGATCTGAACATCAAGTTCGTTTCTTCAGACTCAGACCCGGAGATGGCACCTCAAGGAAAGGACAAGGGACAACAACCAACTCCTCAACTTGAGTAGGGTCAGATGCCAGATCAGAATCAGGTGAATGCTCAGTTGTTGGATTCTATCTAGGCCATCCAGCAGCAACTGACCGATCATGCCCTTGCACTGACTACATTCCAAGAAATGTTGAACAATGTGATGAATCGACTAGCAGGAGGAGGAGGAGACAGACCAGCATGAGGCAGAGGGGACGGACCTCATGATGATCCTAACGAGGAAGAGCCGGAACAAAAAAGGTAAAAACCCATACTAAAGGGGACCTATAAATAGGAAACAGCTAGATGATCTAGCGGATCTGCATTCCACCGGTGCATGCTCATTTTGAGATAATGCCTCAATTCCTTGCTCTTCTACCATCATCAGCGAGGAGCCTTACATTCACCTACAGCAATTCTCAAGCATATATCGTACTACACACTACCCCAATGTTCCCTTAGATGTAGTGAAGATGATGGCGTTCCATTTCAATTTACAAAACAAGGCCCTATACCGGGTCAATCATTTGGGAAAGGTTGTCACGACATGGGAGGAACTGAAATCTGACTTTCTGCACAAATTCTATCCCCTCATTTGACTCAACCAGATGCGAGTCATGATCAGCAACTTCTCCCAGGGTGCCCACAAAATCATCCATGAAGCATGGGAGCGATTCACAGATCTACAGGACAAGTGCCCACATCATGAGATACCGAGGACCAGTCTGGTCCAACACTTTTTTGGAGGACTGAATGTAGAGAGCCAAAGTCTCGTTGACGCAACCTATGGGGGATCTCATTTCAACAAGGATGAAGACGTGTTTTGGAATATTTTTGAAGAAATGGTCGAAATAGAGTCTGCACTCTCTTCATCCCATGCCTATCAGAAGCAGCCACGGATCCTCCCGAAGCAAGTACATATGGCAGCGTCTCGTGAGGCGGAGAGAGATGAGAGCTCCAACCTCAACATCATCAGAGGCCATCTCTCAAAGGTTGATATCATCAAGAAGCGGTCACATGATCTCGAGAAGCTCTTTGTGATAGAAAAGAGGGCGCAACACTTAGACAAGCTAGACCAGATCACCAAGCAATTAGAGCTGTTGGAGAGCATCATCAGTTCAGTCCAGTTGGCGATACCATCTACAGAGACTCCTGCTGAGAAGACGGACGAGCTGTCACCGCCACAACGGCCTCAGTCAAGTCAGTAGTCACTGGCAGTCTAGCACGTGTACTACGTGCAAGCATCCGATCAGGGCCCGTCGCAGCAACAGATGGTGGTTTACCAGCCAGATTTCCTTCCACCTTCTGATCGATCCTTCTCACTACCATCATTGATTCAGGAAGTCAACGGTGTATGGAGCAATGATGTGCAGGTTAGCCCATCCTACCGGACATCCACAAGGACAAACACAAACCAACAGAGCCTACCACCAACCTCAGGGTGGTCATTTTGGGCAGTCCTCTCAATATCAACCTCAGTACCACTAGCCTCCGCAGTACCAACACCAATGGATGCAGAACCAGCAATATCCGCAGCCACAGTACCTCTAGCCACAGCCGTACCACCAGTATACGGTTGCACCATCAGCAGTACCCTCATCCCTCCTACCAGCAGTATCAGCTTCCTCCACCTCCTCAACCCCAACAGCAGTCTCAGCCTCAGCCCCACAACAATCAGCCACAACATTGTCTACACACTGAATCTCCTGAGGCAAGTCCTGTGAACCCTACCCTGGATTGCTTGACCCAACTTGTAAAATACCTAATAGATATGTTGAAGAAGTTAGACGGCCTGACCACCACAAAAAATTAAATTCCAGCACATGTCAAAGCAAATCCCAATAGCTTCAAACGTGAAGAGCTGATAGAATGTGATGTCCAGTCTGTGCCTGTAGAGTCAAATGATTGTAATATTGCTATATCTAATGTTGTCACTCTCAGGAACAGTAGGACTTTGCCTCCATCGACCACAAGCAAAGGGAAGGATAAAGCTTTGACAGGCAATTCGTCATTTTCTGCATCAGTCGTGCCAGCTACAGGGACGGGTGAGGAAGAAGAAGGAGGAGCCATGCCAGCTACCAGCCATTTCCACCACCACAAACAAAAATAACAAAAAATTTAGAAAACTCAAAAATACCAAAAAGATGTTCGCAGTCGACGTGAAGCTGGACAAGCCATGAAGGAGTCGTGAGCAGCAGCCGATCCTATGCCAGTCAAGGCTGCACTTTTTGCTTGTCCACTAGCCCTAGCATCTTTTCCACCAGCATGTACTCATTTTTGTGACCCGGATGTACATGATATTGTGGACAAGGATTTTGTTGTAAATAAGAACAATATTTTTGATTTCAGTAATGTGAATATTCCTTTTACTGATGCAATAGAAAGATCCAAACAATTGTAAAAAGAAAAAGTGCACTATCTGATCCTGGAGTTGTGGATATAATTAACAATTTGACAGTTGAAATTCCTTTAATAAAGTCCATGGAATACATGCCTGTTGTAAAGAAAGGTTTGAAGGAGGCATGTACAAACAAGCGTCATGCAGCACACAATAATAGATGCCGACAAGTTGAAAAGTACATTCTCACCATGGCCACAGTTGAAGCCATCAGCAATCTCCCACAAAAGAAACCAGATAAAGGAGCACCTTTGATCAATTGCGAGACTTTTGATCAAGTCTTCGAGCGAACCTTGATTGACAGGTTCTTCCATCAACCTCTTGCCCTCTTCATTATTACAAGAATTCAGGCTAGGTCCTCTCAAGCAGACACGGATGATCCTTCAGTTTTTTGATCAGACCATTAAGAGATCTCGAGGTCTTTTGGAAGACATTGTGGTAAAGGTGTGGGACATGCAGTTTCTAGTTGATTTTGCAGTCCTTGATATAGACTCACCGACACCCTTACTCTAAACTCTTATTATCCTAGGCCAGCCATTCCTGCACACTTCAGAAACCGTGGTTAATTATGGATATGGAAAGATCACCTTCATCTCGAAAATCAATAGAATTACTATAGACATGATCATCGAGCCTAAAGCCGTAACTGATGAAAGTCGTGCAACATTGCCTGAAGCAGATTGTGACTTCATTGGAGATACCCCACTCTCTTTGAACGATTCATGGACACATGAAATCCTCTTTCTTGAGGAGGATGTGGAAAGCACAGTCGATGCAAGCTCCGACAATACTTGAGATACAAAATACAATTTACTTATGCATCTCTTTGATTCAGACAATTCACTCCAGCCCGAACACAATAATTTCATTGCAAATATATTCGGTATCGGTATCTCTTCAGGAGATCAGAAGGTCACTGAGGTCGGCACTATCGCCAATGATCAGGCAGATCACCCTCCAACCAGAACGGTCTCCGAAGTGACCGAGAAGTATGTCAGATTAGAACCTGAATTAAAGCCACTTTCGACAGACCTCAAGTATGCTTTCCTTGCCGGTGCAGAAAATATGTATCCGGTCATCATCAACAGCAGGATGACCCCAGAGCAAGAATCTTAAATCCTCGAGGTTCTAGAGAGAAACCGCAAGGCACTTAGTTGGCATGTTTCTAATCTCCGCGGGATAAATCCTGCTCTGTGCTCACACCACATCTATTTGGAAGAAGATGACAAGACCTCCTGTAAATTTCAGAGAAGACTGACCCAAATCCGAGGGACATCGTTATGAAAGAAATCATGAAATTTTGTGATGCAGGCTTTATTTATCTCATCTTCGACTCCAAATGGATAAGCCCACTGCACATAGTTCCAAAGAAATCTGGGCTTACTGTGGTTACAAATGATAGAGGAGATGAGATATCTACTCGAGTACTGACATCCTGCCATGTATATGTTGACTACCACCGCCTCAATGTAGCAACTAAGCACTTCCCCTTACCGTTCATAGATCAAGTGTTGGAAAGACGGCCTAGCAAGGAGTTCTTCTACTTTTTGGATGGGTACTCTGGGTACAACCAAGTGGCAATCGCCCCTAAACACCAAAAGAAAACAACCTTCACTTGCACGTTCAACACCTGTGCTTTCAGGAGAATGCCCTTTGGCATGTGCAACACACCAGCGACATTTCAGAGATGCATGCTTGTAGTCTTCGCCGAGATGGTAGGCAGTTTTCTCAAGGTGTTTATGGATGACTTCTCTGTCTATGGTGATAGCTTTGATTCCTTTCTTGAGTACATGGACAGAGTACTCCAGAAATGCCATGAAGTCAATCTGTATTATCATGGGAAAAGAGCCACTTCATGGTCACAGAGGGGATTGTGATGGGTCATGTCACTTACAAACGTGGCATGGAAGTCGACCCGACAAAGGTGCATGTGATTACCAATCTAGAGCCACCTCAGACAATCAAGAACGTGAGGTCATTTATGGGGCATGTGAGATTCTACAGAAGGTTCATTCGTAGTTTCAGCTGCATTTCCCGGCCTCTTACAGAGTTACTATGCATGGAGACTGAGTTCAATGTTGATCAGCGGGTCCTCCTTTCATTTAACCAACTGAAGGAGCTAATCACTCAAGCTCCAGTCCTACAGCCGCCATATTGGTCTCTTCCATTTGAGATCGTGATGAATGCGTCACATTTTGCCGTTGGGGTTGTTCTAGGATAGAGGAAAGATAAGGCACCCCATTTCATTCATTATGCCAGCAAAACATTGGATAAAGTCCAGAGAAACTACACTGTAATAGAGAAAGAATTGTTAGTCGTGGTATTCGCCCTTGAGAAGTTCAGATCATATCTCCTTAGATCAAAAGTCACAATCTACATTGACCACTTTGCTATTAGATATTTACAACAAAAGAAGGATGCCAAGCCCATAATAATCAGATGGATCCTTCTCCTCAAGGAGTTCGATTTGGAAATTAAAGACAAGCATGGAGTTCAGAATGTGGTAGCAGATCACCTCTTCAGAATAGAGCCACAAGATCCTCCACTGAGAAGTGCACCCATCACAGACACCTTTACGGGCGAGTCTGGGCGTGGATTCACTCCTTTGAGATGTTTATATTCTCAACTACCTCGTCTCGGGCATAGTTCCACCTGAATGGACGAAGATTCGAAAAGACAAATTCTTTTCAGTGATCCATTTCTATCAATGGGAAGATCCTCTCTTATTCAGTGGAGGAGCAGATTGTATTTGGCGCAGGTGCATTCTCCAGGCGGAGCATCACAGTGTCCTCGAGCATTATCACTCGCTCGAATCTGGTGGACACCACTCTGGAGACAGAAAGACAGCGAAAGCATTGCAGTGTGACCTCTGGTGGCCTACATTATTTAGGGATGTCGCAGCATTTGTCAAACGTTGCACTGACTGTCAACGACTGAAAGGAACCCTTACAACTAAAGATTCAATGCTCCTAAAGATCCTTTATATCGCAGATGTATTCGATGCTTGGGGCATTGACTTCATGGAACATTTCTCTAACAGTCAAAGATACGAGCACATCCTTCTTGCCGTTGATTATATGAGTCGCTGGGTTGAAGATATTCACGCTCGAGCTGCAGACAACTGTACAGTGTGCCATTTTCTGAAAGAAAATATCATCTCGTGGTTTGCGATACCAAAGATACTGATATCAGATGGGGGTAGTCACTTCATTAACCAAAAGGTCAAGAAATTAATGAAGAAGTACACCATCAAGCACTGAGTCGTATCTCCTTACCATCCTCAAACCAACGATATGGCAAAACTATCTAATAGAGAAATCAAGATGATAATTCATATGCTTGTCAAGCCAGACAAGAAAAATTAGTCCCAACTCTTGGACTTAGTACTTTGGGCATATCGAACTGCTTACAAGTCTCCGTTGGACATGTTGCCCTACCGCCTTGTATATGGAAATCCATGACATCTGCTAGTGGATCTAATTCATAAATCATTATGGGCAGTTAAAATTTGTAATTTGGACTCACAACAAGGTGGTCAAAAAAGGAAAAATGATCTGAACAGGCTCCTGGAATTCAGAGACTATGCATATGATAATACATTTATTTACAAGGAGAAGGTTAAATGCTGGCATGACCGGTACATCAAATGAAAGACCTTCGAGGCTGGACAGAAAGTGTTTCTATTCGATGCAAAGTTGAAGATCTTCCCGGGTAAATTAAAAAGCAAATGGATAGGGTTGTTCAAAGCTCGAGAAGTGTGTGACAATGGCAGCATTGTGATATCAGAATTGTCTCCTAACGCACAACCATTTGTCATCAATGGTCAACTACCGAATCCCTACCTCGAGCATGACAGTTTCTTGGCCATTGTCGACTCTATCCAAGTACTACGCTCTGACGATACATCCACAACAGTAGCAGCATCACAAGATTCAGATAATGCCACAAAAAAATTCTTCCTTTAAGTCTTTATATTTTCTTCTTTTCTTCTTTTTGTTTTATGTTTTAGTTATTCAAAAAATGTGTGTATCGCCCCTTTTTGTCAGTATTCTACACTTAGGACGTACTTTGTCCTAAGTATAGGGGTGTACATCTCGAGTTATTTGAGTCTTTGAGCATCTCCACCGTCTCCTCTTCTTGTCTATACTTAGGGATATCTTACCTCAAGTATAGGGGGAGACAGTTTGAGTATGATATGTTCATTCCCACCCTTGATCCTCCCTGCTTTGTGTGCAGTTTGCTATACTTAGGATTATTTGAACCTAGGTATAGGGGGGACTGTCGACTTCTCATTCATATATCCATACCTCTATCGTTATTCTTTAGACTTTTTTATACTCAGTATGAGTTATGTCTGCTCTTTTTCTCTCCAACCTATGAGGACATAGCTCAAGCTAAGTATAGGGTGGTCGTATATACTGCATATACTTCAGCCATAACTCGTACTTCATTTTAAGCAATAAGCATGGTTAAATTACTTTATAAAACAACACATATTTCATTAAATTCATTAAATAAAAATAAAAAGCTGCATATTATTCCTTAAAATTTTTGTACTTGCTGATTAATAAATCAGGCGAAAATACTTTTGCAAAATGTTTGAAAAATAGTTTGAAAATGCTTTTGAAAAATCTTTTGAAAGTTGTTTAGAAAATATTTTGTAAAATATTTTCAACCTTTGTAAAAATATTTTGTTTGTAAAATTTCTGTTCTTTGTGTGAAATAAAAATGTTTGAAAAATGATTTGCAAATGGTTTGAAAATTGGTTACAAAAATATTTTGAAAAATCTATATATAGTATTTGAAGAACCTTTGCAAAATGATTTTCAAATGTATGTAAATATTTGTAAAAATTGTTTGTAAAAGTTATTTTGGACTATAATTTTCATAAAGGTTTGAAAAATGATTTTTAAATAAGTTTGAGGAATATATACATCACACTAAAATCCTTTATAAAAAATGATCATTTATCCCTTGTAAGTTCTTAAAAACCCAATTCGTGTAAATATAAGATGCATCCTTGTGTGAATATTATACCTGTTTTTATCCAAAATCTTTTATTTTCAAAAATCCAAAAAACATTTGTAAAAATAAAAACACCAAAAACATTTCAAAATCTTGTTGAAAAACACCAGAAAAATTGCATTTGCATAATCTTTTTCAAAAATCCATAAAAAGTTCAAAACTTTGAAAATTGCATCACAAAAATATTTTCCTTGCATTGTACATAGCATTCACAATTTTTCAGATTGAGTAAGTCTGAGTAAAATCCAAAGATTGGAGCTTGGTTGGACCTTAAATCTACCTAATCACGTGAACCTTATAGGAGTTGGAAATGAGGTACTTCAGGTCTAGTTGACTTAACTCTTTGAGAATAATGAGACTTTGTTCAATGGATTCTTGATTGCCTAAGTAGAGTATTTCGGAGCACACGCATTGCTCTTGTTGATAATGACCTAACTTGGGTACGTGCACCTTTCACTTGGCTCAACTCAGTTGGAGTGATGAGAGGATTGGATTTGTTGGTATGAGATGCACACAAGTGGAAACATTTGTCCTCGTCTAGGGAGGGAAATGCACCCCAACCCGTCCAGTAGCATAGACGTCTAAAGACAAGAGAGTGTGGGTTGCAATAATGCTTCAAAAGAGGGATAGTCTACTAGCTCAAGAGGAAAAACTCCTTATGTAAATGTAAATGTTGTTTTATATAGTATTTCAAATAAAATGCAAAAACCAAAACTTCCAAAAAAGTGGACAGGCTTGATTGAAAATAAAATACCTTCCAGGATGTACATATTTGTATAGTCAATAAAGCAAGCTTGTTCAAAGTCATATTATATGAGCCTGTAGATGGATGACTTGGCTACACTGGTCAAGCATCCAAGGATAGGTAGCTACACTTGCTACCGCACATTCTTCTCTTCACCTCCTCCTCTTGAGTTGGTTGCCACTTGAACTTAGAAGGGAATACCCCGCTCCTCGAGGAAAGAGTGTTGGATTGGGGAATCATTGGATTGTCATGTTGGAGAAGTCAGTCTCTTTGTCATTTCAATTGGGGAGAGCCACTATCGCACACACTGTACAAGTAAGATTCATAGTCGTAAGGGTTTGCGTATGAATTGAAGTATTCTGACATGGCTATTGAGGAGACTTGAGCAAAGTTTTGAGATTCTCGAAGGTCGTTGTATTTCAAATCCGATTCCCAATAAGTTTTCGTTCGCACTGAAATTTCAAAGGTCCGACTTAAGCTCCAAACTTTGATTTTGTGAAGATAAGTTTGAGAATTAAATTCAATCCATGTTCTTTCTATTTCTTTTCTTTGTTTTTCTAGTCTGCACTTATTGCATAAGTGTTTGCTAGGGACTAGCAAAGGCAAGTATAGGGGGTGATGAATCTCAATTTCATCACCTTTACTTTATTTAATCTCCATTTCATATCTTTATTTTATCATTTTGGCCTTAAAATATCTAGCTAATGCATGCAAATACCCCTTATTTGCACAAATTAACATTTACTCTTTGTTGTGTAAATTGTGCATTAAACATTATTTTTAATGCCAAAATTATAGAATAAAGAAAAGAAAAGAAAATAATAAAATATCATAGATATTTTATGACCCTAAACCCCGAGACCTAGGCATCTCGATGACTAGGTTGACAAGGAATAAAGTAGGGGAAGATAAGGAATAGTGATACAATAAAAATCCCATTTACTTATTCATTAATAAAGCATTCTGGGATATATTTATTCTTTATTATTTATACATCAAATAAAGAGACTTCTACATGAAAGTTGTAGATAATAATGTAAATAAAAATACAAAATTTAAATTATACAAAAATGATACGCAATGTTCATTTTATACACAGAATAAAAGGCCAAAATCTCAATTTCACATACCAATATATTCCAAATAAACATTACAAAATCACCTCTAATTATATATAACTTTTAATAATCTATTTAATAAAGGTGGTTCCATATTTTTTTGAGTTAAGGTGTGAAAGTTAGGTTTTGGACCCCTATTGTAGAATATACCTTAATAAAATATTCATTTTATTAAACTTTTATTGTTTTTATAATTTTATAATTTTGTAAATATTATCTATGACTCATGTACATATGAAAACCACAACGAAATCACAAATAAAATATTAAAATAAAACAAGTATTAAAATATTTAGGTAAAATACTTATGTTAATACTTGTATATAAATAAAAGGGAAATATATTCTTTAATTCTTTTATTCATCCTATATTTTTAGACTCTTTTAAATACTATTTATATTTTACTAAAAATATAAGGCTAAAATAATACCAAAGAAAGTACATTAAAATAAAATAATAACCAAATACATAGATAAAATACCTACATTTATACCTATATAATGTATATCCCTATTGATTTAAGTATACAAATAACATAATAAAAATATAATAAAATTATATTTATGTACCTAAAAATATGTTATAAATGTATAAAATAAGAGAATAAAACAATAAAATAAAATATACAAAAAATGGTCAAAACATAGATGAATATACCTCTAAATATACCTCTAAAAATTAACTAGTAATAAATGACATCAAAAAATAAATAAATAACATATTAAAATACTACATAAAATAAAAAATTATTACTTTATTTAATTAATTTCGATTATTTTGGACTGGTCTGTCCTGTAGCGACCTGCGTGGCCCAATCATGTTGCTTCCTTCGTTGACCTCCGATCAACTGCCTACCCAAGCTCTCTTGCTCGTCAGAAGTGTCAATTCCCCAATTTCCTCCCATTTTTCCGCTCGATACGTCGATCAAACACCCTCGATTCCTTCACAAGAAATCATCATTGATCCTCCATGATTCATGCTGGCCCTTTTGATTTCGTGTACATAGCATATATTTTTCCAATCAAGCCGTCAATAAGGGTGCCCAACCTTGTTTATAAATGACCACCTTCGCTTCCCTCTTCCTTTTGGTCACTATTCCGAGTCTTAGAGCCTCACATATTCATCTAGGGAGTACCCTCATGACAGGAGGAGCTTCTTGGTGGTCTGGATCGGCTCTAGGAGGATGGAGGTGCACCCACAGCGACCGTCTAGCCACCTCTGCTCCCTGCATTCGTCGGCAGGTATGCGTTGCGCATTTCCTTTCATTTTAGATAGAATTTACTTCACGCATTTTAATCTGCAATTAGTTTATTAAGTAGCTTAGCGATTTAGCCTAATAAACTCGATTCATAATTCGCCGGAGCGGACCATTGTGCTGACGCCCGTTGATCGACTCGCCAGCCACTCCCCTTCATTTCCTGATGCCTTCTGATCATACCATGCACTTCACTCACCCAGATCAACCTCTGATCCGATCTTCCAGATCTCCACTCCTCCACGTTGCCGGAGATCTGCCATATTGCTCTCCTTTTGCTCATCCCCCCACCTGACGCTCGCAAGAGCTTCGCCGTCTCGTTTCATGACTAACCCTTGCAGGAAAGAACCAGAATGGAGGCTCATTGAGCCTCATCAAGTCGCAGGAAGCACCTCCAGGTCAAGCTCCATTGTCGGAGCTTCACGCGACCCTCTGATCATTTTTGAAGCCCCTGGTCCACGCGGAAGACCCACAGGAGTATTTTGCCCACAATCTGAGCTCCTGGGGTGACAGAACTCGAAGAACCGACCGATCGAAGTTCGTCAGGGACTTCTTCCTCCGGCGTTCTTCCTTCATGCCTCATAACCGTTGGATCGAGGCCTATCTCCAAACCTTACAGATGTCTTTGGATGTTGCTGCCCACGTCCATTGATCTTCTACAAGGGGATCTAATCCTAATCATCCAAGTCCGAAGCATCATATTTACGGAGATCACGCCACGTGTATAAGTGAAGCTCCGTCGACCATTGGATCCGCACATTAATGAGGTAAATTGCTAAATCTAGCCTGACTTTTGGGTATTTATGAATTAGTCCTGTAAAAAATATATTCAGTGTAAATAAAATAGGTAAAATTGCATGTAGACCCTTGTGTTTGTATCATATTACAAACAAATCCATGTTAGGTCACCTTACGTATCGCTCCACGTGAGGAGGCCATTTTGCTAGTACACCCTTGTTAGTGTTTGTATTTATTTTTGGTCGTATAACTTCTCAAAAACGTTGTATATATGTGGTTAAATTGCATAGAGGCCCCTGGAGTTTATTTTATTGACATGTATGCCCCTGCCAGCAATTGTATTTTTGTATACTTATTGGATTTATTTAAAATAGCTATGGTACTCCAAAAATTATGAAAAAATAGATGTAGGTTCATGAATGCTTGTCTTTTCATGCCATGTTTTTATTTCGCAATTTTGGACCTTTTTGATATTTACTAAAATCATTTAGGGCATAAACAGTCTTTGACTACAGTATAAAATACCAAAAAATATAAAAATGTTTCTGAAAAATCCCAAAAAAAATATTTTTCTTATTGATGTATTTTTTAGCCTTCAGACCAAAAATCTTTAAAAATGGAAAAATAAACTCTTAAAATTTTAAAAAACCCAAAAACCTTGAATATATAAAATTCCCTAAAAACTCCAAAAATATATATTTTTTCTATTTTATAAATTTCTCTGTATTATTATCTAAATATTAAAATTGATTTGGAAAATTTTGGATTTAATTTTATATTTTAAATTTCCATTTCAATCTCCGCCTATTATTTTATTCATGTTTTCAGCTATTTTTTACTTTAAAAATATATAAAACTTAGCAAATTTCACTTAAAAAGTCTCAAAAATATCAAAAAATTATCTAAAACCCAAAAATATTTATTTATGCAATTTTTGGATACTTTTAATTATATTTATACATATATTATCCAATATTATATATAGTTTATTATATATTATATTACTTATTCTAAAGAAAAGGATAATACAAAATACCAAAATCCAAATATATATACACACACATATAATATATAAATACAAAATTAAAAACAAAATAAAAAAATATAAAATAAAAATATAAAAAATATAAAACTAAAAAACCCACAAAAATATATGTATATACAAGATGAATGGCATGTCTGCTCCGTGGTTAAAAATAACTCTAGGCTACTATTTTTGCTCTATGTGATTCGATCTCTACACACTTACTTTCTATACATCTGGTTGTAGAGAATAATAAATTTTAACTCACCTTTTGTGCTATTCATTGTTTTGATTTATATTATGGGTTATTTGTTGATTGATTGAGGTCTATGGAGTGGTCAACACACTGATTACGATTTAGCCTTGTGAAACCGTATGACCCTCTTCAGATCTCGATCATCACATGCTCAATCGGAAGGATGTCTAAAATGCTTTTCTTTTCTTTTATTAGCTAGTTGTATCTTTTCATTTCCATGACAAAGAGATGGTATCTTCCATCCTCTTTAAGGGAACCCCCTTATTGGTAGTACAAACTATTCTCGAAGTCAGGGTTTCTATTTGTCTCATAGTGGTGTGATCACAGCAAGAGATGTTGTGCCCCTGCAGGATACCCCATGGAGATCATGTCGAGCAACAAGCCAACATTATTACCATCAAGCGCCCCAAAGGTCTACAACATTTCATGTTATGGTCGCAACATAGCAGACTATCCAAATTGTAAACTCGTAGCATCCTCTTCTACACAACATTCCAAATTGCGCCTCTTGGTTAGTAAACAATTTCTAACCTTTGCTAGAGTTGTTATCTCCATTAGATGTATCTTTTCATCTGTGTGCCATAGAGATTGTAACTTTCCTCCACTTAAAGAGAACCCCTTACTGGTAGACCAAACTCTTCTCCAAGTTGGAACCTTCACTAGTGCACGACATTCCAAACTGAGCCTCTTAGTTTGTGATTAATTTCTGACTTTTGCCCGAGACATTGTCTCTCTAAGGTGCATTTTCTCATCGCATGCCATAGAGATGTGTTGAACTAGACTTTTTATGAGTTTTAGTTATTTAAGATAAAATATGGAAATTATTCACAAGTGTCGTCGCAACCTAAAGAAAGTCTCAACAAAAATTAATTTTATTTAATTCAATTCTCAAGCCAAGTAAATAAAGCAATCAAATGTGTAAGCAAGAGAAATGAATTTTGCTATTTATTTACCTGTATAGCATACATGATAGAACTCAGGGATGCTACAATAATCTTAAGGGTTATTTAAATCAAGGAAAAATGACTGTATGTTCTACATTGCCTGCCTGATTTGTGAGAGAGAGTCCAATCCCTTATACACTTTTGCTTTCAATTCGCCTCTGACACTCCATCTTCTTGCCGCATTGGCTACAACATTTGCCTTCAGGAAAAGTCATAGTCTTTTCGGAATTCTGGCCAAAATCTAAACTAGGGGACTCATATTCATCTCCCACTAGATAAGCTTCTCTCTGCTCTTGCGATCAGTGAAAAAAACACATACTAGGACTAAAGGGAGAAGAAAATGCCCTTATCTAGGAGAGAGGACTTTGTACGAGAAGATGGTAGCCCTTCGTAGAATCACATGGTCTATTAAGATAATGGTTGACTGGGCGATTTTCCCATCCACGTTAAAAGTCTCGAATCTCGAGGATGTGACCGCTAATCTGAACCACGCAACCCTCGTATCGAATATCTAGTTGCGGGGAGTATGGGTAGGACTCTTAGCCGGAAGAGGGGAGTGGAGGCTTGCATCTTCCCTCGATACTCATCCCCCTGACTTCTCTTTCCTCCTTCATTCTAACCAGACTCCTTACCTTCTGTCCTAGCGACTATGTAGCCAAAGACCCCGAAAGGTCACCTATAGTCTAGTTGCGAGCCGTCTCAATCTTTGACTAAAAATTAAAATAGAGCCGAGTTGATTTCATTATACTTAGGATAACAAACAAGAATTGACCTCGTGCTTGACCTTGTAGCGACCTTTTCTTGCCTTAACGTAAGCACACACTGGAAAGTCCATTTACAGGGTGAGCCCCATCCTTCGATAGTCTCAGGGCACCATATACGAAGGAGGCGAAGCAGGAATTCCCCTCTAATATATGATTGCAGTAGTCTGAGGTGCCTTATCCCAACCAAAACTCGATTGTGAGAGAGCAGGGATCCATCATACAAGTAACCCGGAGAGAAGGCCGGGGCAACTTGTCAAGTCGCGATAGAGACCTATATAACCCAAGCCGAAATAAGACCTCCCGATGACATCGTGAAAACGAGGGTCCATAGGGGGGACCATAGTCTAATATTAGAAGAGGCTTAGCCTTAGCGGATTTTAAGAAATATATACAAGCTTTGAATATCCCGTTGCACGTCTATCTAACTGGCCTTAGTTGTTAAGCTGCCGAGCGAGTCAATCAAACAAATGGAGGTAGGTAGCTCTGGTATTAGTTGAAGCAGAAAACGAGAGGACTGGTTGGTAAGAAGAGGCATGTGAGATGCATCACCTATCTCTCTTCTCCTTATCGCTTCGAGAGAGAATTCCCAAGGCTGAACGAGGGGATCCGTGGAGCCTGAGCGCTTTCTCTAGTATTGATAGTTGGATAGAGGAGTGGGAGAGTGAACAATGGACAACCCCGACTGAGGGTAAGCAGTTAGCTTAGTCGGTGAGCCCCCAAGCATCGAGCATGTGAGCCAGCGAACCTATTGTTCAAAGTCGGGTGCTCAATCTCAAGGAGAGCACTCGCACTCGCGGGGAAAGCCAGACCCATATAAGGTAGCCCTACCCAAATTCCTACTTTCTTTGTTCATTCTTAAGGGGGTCTGTTCTACTTGCTATAATAGGGTGGGTACCTCCTCAACTTGCTTTATTGCATTGATGCTCTGATTTGACTTCGAGAAAGAACTAGAGGAAAGGGGGTCAGTATAGAGGGCTGAGACATCGACATCAGGTCTCCGGGAGGAGTCTCTTTATGTGATTCTTGATTTTTATGCATTTTTAGATTTTATATTATTTTTTATGTTTTTCTGATTATATTTTTTAATAATTTTAAAATTTTCAAATATTTTTATATTTTTAATAAAAGAAAACAAACAAAAAAGAAGACAATATAAACAAATAAAGGAAAAAGGGTCCTTTGTATTTTCAAATATAGCAAAAATATACAAAAAAATTCAAGTAAAATTCTTTTTGGGTTTTTGATATTTTTATATTATTTTTATGATTTTTAGATAATTTCATATTTTTAGGTATTTTAAAACAATAAAAAATTTAAAAACAAACAGAAAACAATGAAATGTTTTTACGATTCTAGACTATATAATAAATAAAAAAATATGGAAAATATATACATAAATAGAGAATATTTTTCAAGGTTTTAAAAATTTATTATATATATTGTTTTTTTGGTTTTATATGAATTTTTAAGTGTTTCTAGTGTTTGTAACTTTTTTATTTTTATAAGGAATATAGAGATGAAATTAATATAGAAATTAAAACACACAAAAATAAACACATGATATTATTTAAGAATTTTCAAATAATTTTTATTTATTGAATAATGCAAACATGAGAAAATTGGTGCATTTTTATTTATTAAAAATATTAAAACTAATTAAAAATTAAAAATAGAATTACGGATAATAGATCTCTTAGTAGTGGCTAAATATGATATTTAGGGAATTTTTTTTGACGTTTAGCAATTTATTAAGCCAAATTAAACATCAAAACACTACATTGCAGCATAGGGTATAAGTGCAATGAAGTTTATTATTATATAACAAATTAATAAATGTGTGGGGCAACCATGCAATTTGAACAAAAATATATCATTTATTAAATATGTCTGGACTAAAATGCAATTTAAACAAATAAAAGGATGATATTGCAATTTTCAAGCACAGACAAAACGACACGTGTCCAATCAGGGTTTATTATAAATAAAAACAAAAGCAGTGCTAGAGTGTAAAAGCTTCACTAATCCACGTGGTGAATCAGACGGCTTTGATCTGATCTCTATTTTGATCCGACTGTTGTATATGGGTGCACACGGATGGATTGGATCTGATCTGGTGATGCGATCAATGGTTGAGCTTTGGGGCTTCTTGGATGATATGGATCAAATCTGGCGTATATTTTCTTGATCGTACGCTTCGCAAGCCACCTGGAAGAACACTGAAGAAGGAAGTACCATGCGAACTTCAATCGGCCGATCTCAGTTTTTAGCACCTCCTGAAGGTCAGTAAAGCTCTTTGTGGTGCTTCTATGTTGATCTGATATGATTTGAAGGCTCAACAATGTCAATTCTCTGAACTGGATCTCAAGGGCTTGCATGTGAAAAGCGAGTTCCTAGATCTCGATGTGAACCTCTGATCGCACTCCTGCTATCTACAAAAGGTGTACTACTCGGAGGCGGAGCTCTGGCCTGCCTTATTAGGTGAAAATGAAGCGGAAATGGGGATAGATGTTGACTCCGACGGAGGTGGTCGGATGAGGAGTCAGATCCCCATATCTGATACTACCTGGGGTAGTTCAGGTATGGTAGGAGATGAAGGGTCTGGTGAAAGTAATGGACAGATTGGATGTGGAATTGGGTAATCAGAGGGCTCCGATCATGTAGATCAGAGCTCGGAGATGAAGAAGTGATCAGAGCTGTAAAATGAAATTAAGATGTAGAATAAAATGCATAAATGAAACTAATGTTACATAATTATACCAACGAATGGAAAGGAAGGGTCTTCGCCTCGATCTGTGATGTCGGTCAAAGAAGCTTAATCGTCCTCCAGCGAGCTCCGGTGGTGAATGTGGATCTCGGCTCCTAGCAAATCTCACGCACTCTCAATCGTGCAGATCGTTGTGCTATCACATGGGCTCTCTATAGGGATCGATCTCGTGTGCAAATTTCACTCAAAAAAGATCAGATCTGAAAGCTTATCGGAGGGGATATATAGGCACGGCTACATGTGAAATTTGAAAAGAAGAGCGTGTGTGAACCGAGGCGGGATGGGCACATTTATTCAGGTGATCGAGAGGGATAAACAGACTACAAGATCCATAAAGGAGGTGGGCTGAAAGGGTGAATGGATCGGCCAGAAAAAAGAAATGAAGACGCTCCAACGAGCTTATTCCGGCGAAGGCAAGAGGAATAGGAGGTTGACCAAGGTCAATTGACCCAGGACCGCCCAATAGGATCCAAGTAAGAACAGGACAAAGACTACTACATGATTAAAATTCAATAAATTGTAAATAAATTAAAATTAAATTAGTAAATGAATTTAAATAAATAAATTATATAAATACAAAACGTTAAGAATTTAATAAAGTCAATTTGGGTTATTTTTAATAAATTAACAAAATTAATTACAAGGGTTAAAATATATAATCCTCTTTATTCATTGGTATGTTTCCCTATATATACAGCATTTGTATTTTAAATAAATTATTTTTTACAAATAATTATACAATTTAATACTTTATTTATTTACACTATTTTTCAAGGCTTTTAATTATTATTTTATTTTTATGAAAAATAATTAGGTTAAATAAATAGGTATATTTACAATATACATAGTGGTATATATACAATATGTACAATGAATTTCTTTTTCTATATTTCATTTTTCTTGAATATAATACAATATTTACAAATATTAAAAAATACAATATGAACAAATATGTATATAAAATAAATATATATTTACACAATATATAGTACAAACAATATATAATACACTCCAAAAAAGCCACATTTTACATCTTAGCTCCAATGTTAGAGAACCACTTTCATTTTAAAGGTTGTTTTATTTAGAGTACAATAAAAGTGAGTTACTTTATTATGAATTTTTATGGAGAAGATATAGGTGTAGGAAGTTTGACTTTACGGCTTTTTCAAAGTGTCATTATTTACACAATATACAATGATTCTCCTTGCAATTATTTTTAGTATTTACAACTCATTTTTATGTATAAATACCAAGAAGAAAATATTTTTATTTGAGATGAATTGCATGATTAAAAAATAGTAGAAATAATTATATACAAATTAATGGTGTATATGCAATGATGGATAGAGATGAATGGAATTGAATTTTCTTTATTTTTCTACAAGTGACCTTATCTCCCCCTACTTTATTCCTTATCGATGAGGTCAAGTCTTGACCTTCTCTCGGAGTCACAGTCAGCATGTATTTATTGTATATATAGACTTTTTTCCTTTTATTTCTGTATTTATTTATTTATTTTAGATTAAAAATAATGGTTTTTGTATAATATTTACAAGATAATAAGAAATAATAAAATAAGTGTTTTATTAATATTTATAGTTGTTTAGAAAGGGATTGTAAGATAAAATAAATGAATAAAGATAATGAAGATTCATCATCCCCCTATACTTTACCTTTTCTAGTCCCTTAGCAAACACCTATTAGAAGAATCACTCTCCACTTCCGTCGCTCGCCAGAGAGCGCCATCCCAACTCCTTATCGCTCATTTTCCACACCATTTGACCCCTTGGGCCTCTCTTTTGTGTGTTGAACTAACCTTCCAGGTTCATAAAATAGCCTTGTATGAGGCGATTTTGACTCCTGACAAAGCTTCATATGCTCCATTTCTTCCTTGACCTCCAGAACTCCACCGTTGAGCTCCAGACCTTGCTTGAGCATCTCAGCGGCTGCTGACACCTCCAGGAAGCGTTTGCACCCTTTTGCAATGCCAGAGACATCGGAGGATGGAGAGATCGCTGGAAGAAGCTTGCCCAGGTGGAGCTTCTTCCCTGTTCTTCCTGATGTTTCCCCTATCATCAGATTAGGAGCTTCGCTCATGTCCTCCAGCTAATGTTCGGTCCTTCGCCTCGCAACCTTCAGATCTTGGGTTGGGATCTAATCACAGCCACACACCGGTGATGCGGCATCGGTCGTTGGTAGCGTGACACATGGATAAGTGAGAAGCAGCAGTCGTTTGATTGCTTGCTTAGGGGTATTTTGCAACGAATCCCCTAGCCTATTGAGTTTTCATTTCAATCATAAACTTTTATTTGTAGTTTAAAACTTTTTGTATTATTTGCATAACAACCCCCGTACTTATTTTATTTACATCTGAGTCTTGTCCACTTCACCTCATGTGCGCATACATGTGATGTGCTTGGACATTTTGTAGAAAGCCACCTACGGGTTGTTGTTATTATTTAGTCCACAAATTTTTTTATTATATGTAATATTTTGTGGATACTTTGCAAAGTAGGCCTTGTACTTTCTAAATATTACATTTCTACCCTTGTTATGCATATTAAATTGAATATATTTGGGATTTTTATGCAGAGGCCCTTGTATTTTGGTTTTTTGTTATGTTAGCATTTAAAGTTTATTTAAATTATGTTCAGGTCCCTACCAACATATTAATTTTTATTTCTTCTGTTTCCTTTATTAAAAATATCATTTTACATCAAAATTTATAGGAAAGTGATTTTAAGTACATGAATCTATATTAAATCACATATATTTTTATAGGGAAATTAAAACTATTTTCCTATATTTAAAAATTCAAAAATATTGCATTTATTCTTTGTTTGCATTGAAAATACAAAAATATTATAAAAATGTTTTGAAAAATTCTAAAAAATTATACTATCTATATTATACTATTTTTGAACTCCATATTAAAATCATTAAAAATTTTAAAATAAAAGTACTAAAATTGAACAATCTTAAAACCTTATAAAATTAATGAAAATTATTGAAAATCCAAAAATATCATTTTCTATTCATGCATCTTATATATAGTATATATTATGTATTAAAATAGTTTTAGAAAATTTTGAGGTATTTACCCTTTTTTAAATTTCAAAATAATTCGACCTTGTATTATTGTTCATTGTTTTGTAATTTTTATTCTATAAAAAATATTAAAAATAGCAAAATTTATAATAAAAATACCTAAATTAAGCCAAATATAAAAAAGATAAAAATATTTTATTTCATCCATTTTGAGTATTTATAGCTATATTTATATATATATATATGCTAGCATATATTCTATATATATAGCCATATAGACTTATATTATTATTAGTATTAGTATTATTATGGGAAAAGGGAAACTACATCGGGGGCTGCAGCCAATTAGCTATACCTGGCCATTTTTCTTATTGGTGTTTGATTTTTTTTAAGGAAACCTACGGGGAGTTACTTAGTTTATTGAGTGAATATGTGTTTCAAATTTCATGCAAAACAAGCATTCTTAACATGCCCATCTAGATAGGATCAACTTCAGCAATTCTAAGACCGTTAAAATGTGATACTCTTGATAGAGATGATAGAAGTGTCAAATTTAATTCAATTTGGCATAAGACTGTGATGATATATGGTGATTTAAATCTCCCTAGGTTTCATTTCAAAAACATAAAAACCCAATGAAAAAATGGTCGGGTGCAACTAGTTGGATACACCTCTGGGTGTAGCTTCCCCATCCTCTATTATTATTATTAAAAATACCCTATATATTTTTAAAATCCTTAAAAAATAAAAAGGAATGCACCTTAAGGTATTTTCTGATTTTTATCTATTTTATGTATGTTTATTATCTATAGTATTTATATTATATTTATATATATCTATATATACATATTACATATCTTAAAAAGAAAACTAAAAAATCAGATAATATAAAAAGAATATAAAAATATAAAATAAAACAAAAAATAAAAATTAAAATTAGAAAATAATATATTAAAACCCCACAAAAAATCCCTATAAAAACAAAAAAATATTTATTGAGTTTTCTTGTCGATTTTTGTGGTCTATTCATGTTGCTCCTTAGTAGTTTGACCATTACAACTTCCATACTATACATATCATTCTGTAGGGTATAATAGATTTTAGGTCACTAGTCTTCATTGCTTGAGCCGTATTGTGGGTTAATTGTTGATGAGAGATTGATATACGATCTGAGTACTGTGAGAGCAGTCGACACAACGATTACCAGAGCTGACTTTTCTGGCACCGCAGACCCTCCAAGAACAGGTGTTAGGATCCCATGTTAAAATCTCTTTCATCAAGGTACGAGGCTTCTTATATAGTGTTCAAGTGTGTAATCGACAAAGGGCTAAAAGTAGTAAGTTTTTAACTCAAAATTCAAATATTTATCGATCATACAGAAATACTGTGATAAATCAGTTAGAATTGATCGATCACTTCATGTCATTAATCATCAACTCTAGATGTTACAGAATTCAAAACTCAAAGATTGAGCGATCACAAAACATGACTTACCGATCAACAAATCATAATGTTTAGAAAAAGTTATCATTCAATGTATGGTCGATCAAAAACAAAGCAACTTCATGATTACTTTACGAATCAGAACTAAAACTTGATCGATCAAAAAGATGGATTTTCTGGAACTTCCAACTAATCGATTAGATTAATAACATTGATCGATAAAACTTGATCGATCAACAAGAAATATCGATCAAACTAATTCTAGAGGTTGACTTGAGCTTTGACTTAGGTTCTTGTAGTTGACTTCTTGAGATAGTACTTTAATTCTTAGGAATACATTGGATAATGTTGTACCGATACAAGAGGACGAACCGGTTCCTGCATCTGCCCGTGTAGCTGAGCATGTTGTGCCTACACCGTCATCCACTTCAGACCAGCGGTTTGAGGATCTTGTCGTCAGACTACGGGATATCATGCCTCCTGCCACTACTGACTCACCAGGAGGACACTCAGACATTGCAGCTTCAGCCTCTGCCAGCACGTCAGCCACATCAAGCACATCATGTAGCATTTATGCTTTTACATCATGTCACAGTTCTGATGTTTCGGAATGGATCATGGAACCCTGTGCGACACATCATCTTTGTCGGGACAGAGATAAGTTTACAACCACATATAATAACAAGATACAAAACAAGTAAGACTTCTGAAGAACTTCTCTTGAGGTCCTAAGATTGAGATTCTATAAAACAATGCACAAATGCAAGTAGATCCAATATATGTGTATGTCAGCTTTAAAACATAGTTATGAAGAGAAAGAAGGTTCTAACGGCGAGATGGTGGTTAGCGGTTTATCAGATACTAGGAAATAATGGAGTCGAGGTGGAGGGTGTTCGTGGCTTGAATGTCTATTGCAAATGGTTGAGGGTCAAGTGTTGATAGGGGAAAACATCGAGGTTGATGGGTGCAATGTGTGATTGTGCAGGTGTAGGAATAACATGAGGGAGTTAGAGCTAACATGGGGCGATCAACTCCTCCTTATTGTTGTGATGAAGCCCAAGTGGATGGCAAACTAGATGGAGACCAATCTCCAGTATGGATCGTTGTCAATGGAAGGTGGGTGAGGTGGCAGGGTGTCAGCGAATAAAAACACACCACATGGCACTGACTGAAGAGTGAGGACCAACATGTGGCAGACATAAAAAATTAAGAAAATGGTAAATAAAGAAAACTCAAAATTAATCAAAAGAACTAAAATCAAGACATGTTCCAGATGAAAGTTGTAAATCATTGATATCTACAACATTAATCAATAGCTTAATGCAAAAGAAGCCATATGTACAAGATAATAATTTTTTGAGTTTATAAGTATAAAATACATGATTTTAAGGTCTCGTATATTTTACTTCTTTTTCCCTATAGTAATATATACATAAAATACTTTAATAAAATATAAATATATGTTTACATATTAGTCTAAGTTTTTGAATTTATAATACTTAAAAAAGTGAAAATAAAATAAAAAAGGGATTTATATACATATTTATAGGACATAATATACAAGTATCGTTTTCCTTTTTAATTAGTTTTATGATTTTTTTCAATTTTAATTCAATTGTAGTTAGTTGAAACATAAATTAAACAAATTAAATGAAAAGAAAATAAATTAAAAAAAGTGAATTAAGATATATGAAATGATACATTAAAGTCATAATAATTGCATACAATATGAATCCAAAACTTAAGTTTCACATGTATGCTCGAATTTCTTTGAATTTGATGTTGTTTTGTTGAAAACTAATTCTACAATAATTCAACGGTGAGTAGAGTTTCGCAGACAACTATATGAGAGAGAATTTCCAATGTTTATTCTTAGTTTTCTCAAACTAGTGTTCATATTTATTTGCAATATATACATGTTAGTTCGTATAGGATTTCTTATCGAAGTTGGTTAGTATTATGTGTATAATGGAGTTGATTTTATGTTATTTCGACTTAAAATGAAATTACTAAGAATTATCAAGGATTGTGTAATATACACATATGAAAATATAAAAGAATTAACTCCTTATTTTTTTGATTTTATTTCTTGAACTTATTTATAAGTCAATAATACAGAATTATCTCATTTTATTATCGATGTTATTTTCGCTTTTTATGTGTTTTTGTTGTGTCTTTGCTTTAAATTTAAGAGCAAATTTTGGTATAATGTAGATGAAGCATATATTCATAAACAATCGCATATAATCTTTATTTTTGTTCTTATGGCTCTCATGTGATCTTCATCTTCAAATAGTGTATTTATCCATTTATTAGATGAAATTCGATTTTTTTTATCACATAACCCATTTAGTGAATCGTGATGATACTAATGGAGCTCACAATGTAATATCAGTCTTGATGATACTAGTGGAGCTCACAATGTAATATCTCAGTAAAGAGAACTATGAGACTCAAACACGAGTCTTGATGTCAATACCATATGTCAAGACCGGTTGAGCTATGTCGTGATGGGTGTGTGACTTGGATGATAACACTATAGGGCTGCTCCTTGAGGGAGCTAACTTGGCTCCTCTCGCCTCATTTTTCTCAATTTTTTTATTTTTTTGAAAAATACTTCCGTAGAAATTCATTACTATATCCTTATATTATGCAATTTAAGTTTCGTGAGAAACAGAAACTCCTACGGCCCTCATCTAAACAGTCATTTTTTAACGGTCGCAAAATTGTAGAAATCGACCATGTCTAGATGGAGGTCGTAAGAATATCTGTTTCACACGAAATTAGAATGGCATAATAGAGGGATATAATAGTGAAAATTTACGGAAGTATTTTTCAAAAGAATAAAAAATAGGGAAAATAGAATGGGGAGAACCAAGTTAGCTCCTCCGGAGGGTAACCATTGATGCGAAGTCGATCAAGGTGCTTTCTCCCATGGCAATGGGGATCATGTCACGAAGCAGCATGGGGCTGCTCTGGTGAAGGTGGTCAGGTGGGTAGGGTTTGTTTAAGGCAGGCGATGGTTGGAAGTATGCACATCTTTTATCTCTATCTGAGAACAGCTCATCCAATAAATATTCCTCTCTCGTTTGTTCGAGGACAAAGAGCTATGAGGTCTAAACCCAACCTGGCGTCTTTGATCCCTTCCCCTTCCTTCCTGCTGCATGCATGCAAGTTGTTGAGAGAGAGACGTGTATGATACGTTAGTTTTAGTCCATTTGAGCAACATTACAAGGCCTATCGAACATGCCTGTAGCTCATCCTCTAAGATGGGTTTTTTTTTCTTTTTGGTCCGTGCACGTGAGATGCGTAATATCATAATCGGTATTTGATGGGGAAGGGATTCGCCGACGCTAATTCTATCTATATGGAGTAGTGCTAGAATGGGTTAAGTGTGATTATGATCCGATCAAAGGACATAAGATGCTAATTGAGCCCTACCAACAATGATCTTCACCTTGATGAACATCTTCTTCATAAAGAAGGTGTTCATATTCCGTATACTAGTGAAAAGGTTATTACGACCGAAGAGTCGATGAATGCTCTATCACTGTAAATGCAAGGGTAAAGTAGCATAAAGGTAGCCTTTTTTTGAGAGGTGAGATTGGGAGAACAAATTCTGCTGTAAGGCAGAGGATTGCTGTAAATGGAGAGTGCACATGAGCCGCTCGATTAAGATCGAGTGGTTCGCAAGATAAGGGCCCACAAAAGCCTGGATTTCATGCGATCGATCTTGATTGAGCGGCTCAGGTGCACTCTTCATTTATAACAATCCTCTGTTGTACAGCAGAGGATCTGTCCTCTGCTCGTGTAAGATTTGTTTGAATTTTTTTTATTGATTACATAGCTATTTCAAACCATTGAAGTGAATTCAGATGCGGGTAGGAATTAAGTTAATGTGAATTATGCCAATCATTTTAAATGAGATATAAAGAAGCCTACATATTCCTGACAGTAAGAACACTATAAAACAAATGACTCATCTGCCACACACTACAATAAAATAGAGCTATAGTAACACTTTGCAAAATCCGTCACTAAATCATCCGTTGTTAAATATATAACAATTGTATTATTTGTTATGAAATTACTTTTTATATACTAGAAAATAACGACGAATATCATATCTGTTGATATGTCATTAGCAATGATCCATATAGTGACGTTTATCCATTGTTATTTTTCGAGTAACTTATCGTTGTTAAATTTGAATAAAATATTAAGGTTGATTAGTTAAAATTTTGAAAAATAATAACGGATAAGTGTTGTTATATGGACCATTGCTAATAATATAATGATCGATATAACATTCATCATTAATTTCAAGTATAAAAGATTATTTTGAACGTTATTGTATAGCATTATTTTGTTGTAGTGACACAAGCATTAACAAGTGGGGATGCAAGCGGCTAACGATGCATCAGATATCCATCCGCCATCTTATCTATTTTTACAGCGGATACATATATATATTTTTTATTTTGAGGATATGAATACAAATATAAGTTCTTATTTTTACAGATATGAATAAGAATACAAAATATTTTTTAAGATATCAATATGAACATTATTACATAATTTTCTAACGATCAAGAATATGGATTATATAAGCCCATATCAATGTCTACAGGTACATTTAAATGCGTTAGAGGATTATATGTAACATATTGCATTTTGAAGTCATCTTCAAATCAAGTTGGCTAATTAAGCATATTAGTTGTATTTGTAGTTTATGTAATTTTTATTTAATCAATTATTAATTTCAACTTCACAAAAATATTTCTTCTAAATGTAAGTGTTAAGTGGCATTTATTATACAAAGGATAATCCGTATCCATTTGTTAAATATTATATTTGAATTATAATTATCAGTATGTATATTTAAACATATAAATTGCAATTTTTAATATACGTATCCTGATTTTAAAATAGATAAAGACATGTTACCATCTGCATCCATATTAACCAGCCTTCCCTCTAGCGACTGTTAATTAATCTACGTATTATATTACTATTATCATCTACCGTACGTACGTATTAGATACGATTGCAACAATTATTGACCTCCAAAAAAGTGGCGGGACGATTAACTTCCACGCTAATCTGTGTTTAGTGCAGCAAATCACTGCTTAGCATGCTTTATTTACATTTAATCAGTACGATGCTACATGACGATGAACAGTGAGGGCTTTGGAACCATACTATACTAGCTGGTACTGTAACCCATGGCAGTGACAATTAACAATTTTTAGATTATCGGGGTGAAAACTATGAACAAACATTATAACAAATTACTCGGTGGTAGTGAAAAATGTTGCCTGTGGAATTTTTTTAAGGATAAATTACAACATTGTTTTCTTTATGCATTGATTTTCAATTAACTTTTCAAAAAAAAATACCCTTCAGTTTAAAAAAATTGGCAAATCCTTCTCCCAGTATAAGTCGGGTCAACTACATGAATTCTTGCTAAATCCAAGCTGAAAAATTCGACTATTTTTTACGCTGGTTGTCGACTACCTAATGCTTGGCTATTACCTTTCAGTTTAACCTCTCCCAAATCCGTTATCTCACCTGCAAGGCCAGCAGCGATATCTCTTTTTCTTCTTTCAATCAATCCACTGCAATCCCTCCTATGTCTCCCTTCTAACTAATTACTCTTCCAACCTCTAATAAAATCCGCATCACAGCTACCCTCTCCCAACAAAATAAACAGACAACTTTAGGGTGGAGCATTGAGCCGGGTCGGCTCGGACCCGACACTAACCCGCAAAAGTTCAAACTCAGCCCGAACCCGATATACAAATGGACCAAATCCGGGCTATCATATTTCAAAAATATCATGCTTGACCGGGCCGGACCCGAACCGAAGTACAAATGGATCGAACCCAAGCCCTCATATTTCAGAATATCATGTTAGAACAAAATTTGAGGACATAGATTTATAGTCACAATACATCCAGTATTCGTTTCATCCATTAATAGTAATATTATATCATAACAATACATCCAATATTCATATGTTGTGGATGAATTATATTATAACAATAAATTGAAATCAAAAGCAATTTCATGGAATCAAAATGAGTACGGGTTGAACCCAACCCGAATCCAAGCCCGTCCAGAATCTGAACCCAATCCCACAGGCCTTGGGTCGGGCCCGGATCCTCGGTTTGCTAAAAAAAGCAGGTCTCGATCTGACCCAAGACCCACGGAAAATTGACGGGTTCGGACCAGGCTTTCCCAGGTTGGGCCGGGTCGAGCTTAGCCCAATGCTCCACCCTAGACAGCTTATTCACAATCTTACCCATCCAAAAAACTGTTACATTCTGCCGGCCCATGCATACATAAGCAACCTTAAAATTTTTGTTTTTGGAACGTAACAAAGAAAGACTTAATCTGACTCTTTTATCTCAAACATAGCTTTCCATAAGCTTCCGTAACCGATTTTCTGTAAGTCGTATCATAAAGTTGACGACTCCTTTTGCTACGATAAAAAAAATGACGATCATGACTGGGAACAGAAGCATGGATGAGATGGGGATCGTTTTCTATTTTACCCTTTTTAACAACATTTTTTTCGGTTGGTACAAGATCTAGTATTACGTCTAACAATTTTCCGTTACCAAAGTATGTAACTAACATCATTTGTACAATTCTCTGGGCAGTAGAATTTGTGCAATGCTTGCATTGCCACAAGTACAAAATTCAGTGCCACAAATTATTGCTACAACATAATTTTATAGTAGTTGTGGCAACTGGCAACCGAATTTTGTCACCACAATAATTTGTATCGGCTGTTGCAAAAGAAAACAAAAGAATATCCCGGAAATTCTATCACCACAGCTATCATGGTCGTGACTACAAGTGATATTTGGAGTGTAGTTGTAATTATAACTTTACCTACATAACAATTTGGGTCTACACCATGGGATAAATAAATTTTCCAATAGTTTTATTTGCAGAACCTGGCATGTCACAGATGGCTGGAACTTCATCTACTATGAATTGAACTTTGACAATTGCAAATAGCATGTTGGTTACACGAAAAACCCTAATTTTAGTGAGATATTTTTTCCGTTTAGAAACAATCCGTATATTAGAAGTAAAATATGTGTATGAGCATGATAAAAGGAAACCTTTCTGGAGCTGGGATTATCAGAGCATTGCAGAAGCTTCAGTACAGACCAAAATGAACTTGTATGCCTCCTTCAGGGTCCACACCTTTTTTTTTGATGAAAAAGAGGGTGAGCTCCCAAGGTGGGAGTCACCGCAAAAGTATAATATCATTAATAGGAAAGGATATAAGTTACATTACCTGGCCTCCCAAAAGTTTATGAGAGCCCTACAATGAGACACGACATTTTCTGAAGAAATGTATTGCGAACTATGAGAAGAAAGGAAAATAAATAGCAAGGGGAAAAACAAATGAATTTTCTGAATGCATGCAAGTTTACGAGGCACAATTAGACCACGAATTAGATTGCTTACCGATCGGACAATGAACAAGCTCGATGGGAAAAAAGGAGGTAGCACCAGATTACAGGTCGATGGCAACTCTCAAGCCATCGTAGGCTAGCTGTACAGGAATCCCTTCCCTGGACAAGAGAAAGAAGATGAGCAACACGCTCTCTGATATTTCTTACAGGAGAAATGAAAAGGAAGATTGAAGTAATATATCCGATAAATAAACGTACCAACCAACGTACATGCTATTGTGGAGAAATTAAAAATCAAAAGGAAGATTGAAATAATATATCCAATAAACAAAGGTACCAACCAACTTACATGCTATTGTTGAGAAATTAAAGTCGCAGCATTTCTGTTGAACCGTGTGAGATTCCGAATGTGAATGGTAAATAAAAAATATAAGGATACGAGACTTCTCTCCATGACATAAACACGGGTGCTTGATTGAAAGCACGGCCAGAGGATGTTGGATGCTTATAGTTGCAAGCAAAATGACAAGACATATGTGACGTATAAAAAGGGATCAAATACACGGTTAAACAAACAGAAAAAAAGAGGTAACTTAACATCAACAGAACAAGAAATGAGAGACATATTTAAGTGGTTTCTGTATCTAAAACTGAAAATGTGAAGAGTTTGATGTTGGATCCTCCGAGAAGAAATCAGGAGATCAAAGAAGTTTAAGGAAACTAATAAAAATGAACATGCTTAATTGATTGCAACTAATCTCCCATATGATCAATAAAGAATGTGTTTGGAGAAATTTATACATGAAGCCACAACCCAAATGATTGTTTTAAATTTTTATCATGCATACATTAATTGCCAGACCTATATAAACTATGTGCTCTCAACTAAATATCTATCTGATGAGTTCAAAATCAGAGAGAGAATTTGGAAGTGGTTTGAAAACCCTAAACATTTGGGAATAGCTACTGTTCCATGAACTGAGGTCTGAAAAAAATTATGAAAATACAATTGAATTTGAAAAGTAAGAATTTCTATAAAAGTTTCATCACGTAATTTAAAGTTATATTTGTGTGTTCATAAGTTCGATATTCCTACAAGGTAAGTGTCCAACTAAAGTTTTCCTAGATACATATAAGACAAGCTAAGTTCATAATTACAAAACTCAACTATAAGGGTTTTAATATTATGTACGAGGGTTTTTGGAGTAAATATTGGAATGACATACCAGAAATTATATGAAATCCAGCTTATTATGGCTGTGATTTTTATTATAAAATAGGACTTCCACAACGACCAATTCAAATCACCATGTAGACTTGGGAAGTTGAAATGAGATGATCCACCATCAATCATAATAAAGTCGAGTTGATGGCACGGTAATAAATCAACGAATCGCCATTTTACCTTTTGGACCAATCAGCCAGAAATGCGTTGTCTTTATGGTGATCAAACTCGTGAGTCATGCCAATCAACAAAGCACGCTTTGGGCGGATCTTTTTTACAGCTTCGAGAGTCTGAAAATAAGTGATGAGTCTACATTAGACACATTTGACACATGCAATATTAGACGTAAAATATATAAAGAACTCCTAAGAAACCAACCTGAGGAAAACAGAAGTGAGTATTATGGGAGCGTTCCTGTGCAACAAAATAAGAGAATTTAATGGATTGGTAGATATCTTGTGGACCTACTAGAAGCCCGTAAAACTAGCAAAAGCAGGTTGTTTTATTTATGTAGCATAATTCTTTAACAGAGTTCATTTAACTGTTAACCATCGACCATTCTACCAAAGTGCCACATAAGCATGAAATAGTTCCAAATGCAGGTATCGCTCGGACCAAAAAAAAAGGTACTAAAGTAAAAGGAACATTTGTACCAACAGCATTATTAATTATCGTACATGACGGTTTATAAAGATTAGTAAGGAACTTCATGAAATGTGTATTGCCAAAGCAAGATTGTTATACAAGTTCTTTTTATAAAAGAAAACGATAGTTTCAAAAATACCTAGTAAAATTCTCATATGGCAGAATTGTTAGATCCACGAGTAGAGGACTTCTTGTGCCTCTCGACCAGGCTTGCGAGGATGGAAGACCCATCTGATGGGAGAGATTCTTGATGTTGGAGAGATGTGGATGGAAGACCCATCAGATGGGAGAGATTCGTGATGTTGGAGAGATGGGGTGTTCTAGGTTTAGAAGGCTTATGGTGTTATTTATGCTCCTCTGGTGGCAGGAACTGAGGAGATTTGACTGGGATTGTGCTAGGATCTGGACTTGGGAGATCTGTGCTAGCATACGGATATTTGTGTGGCTGCTGAGAAAAAAAGAACCATTTGACTGGTGCTAGGAGGGTTAGATTTTTTCCTGGGGCAGAGGCAACATGACGTAGATGTGGCGAAGCAGCGAAAGACATTAACCAACTTTTCTTTCAGTGCCCTGCTTTTATGGAGGCGCGGAGCCAGTGGGGTAATGCGGACGCTTTCTGGTCTTCCTTTGGGAGTAAATGGACTGGTTCGATGGAAGGTAGAAGAAAGATTTGTGTTCTTTTTTGGGCCATTTGGCTGGCTAGAAATTGTGTCGTCTTTCAGATCTTTCATTGGCATTATGTTCTTGCGCATGCCAAAGCTCTAAGATGTCCGGTGCTTGTAAATATGATTCTTTTAAGTTAATATATTTTTTTGGATGGTACTCTAAAGGAGGTTCATCCCATCATTTCTCAAAAAAAAACTAGTAAACCACCAAAATAAGAAAAATCACAATGCAACAATATCTAGCAATCACATAGATATTGACAAAGTCATAGCAAACGTACTGACCTTATACAGGGTGTCGAGGATAAGAAGATCCAATTGACCAGCTCCATCTTTAGAAATGGCTGAAAATATCAAACATTAGATCATTAGAATATAACTTTTCTCGTAAATTTACTAAGTGAACAGGTACTACATATGCATGAGGGGTCACACATACAGCATGCTAGGTAAGAAGTTAAATTGCCGACCATAATTGAATCGACTGCTACACTGTACAACAACAACAACAAAGCCTTTTCCCACAATTAAGTAGGGTCGGCTACATGGATTCTTCGCCTCCATTCAGATCTATCTTGGGTCAATCTCGGACTTATATCCAAAAAACTAAGATCCCTTCGTATAGTCTCTTTCCAACACTTCTTGGGCCGCCCTCGCCCTCTCTTAGCCAGCTCAACATCCTAACACTCGCATCTCCTAACCGGTGCATCAGTTGACCTTCTTTGCAAATGACCAAACCATCTTAAGCGGTTTTCTCGCATCTTATCCTCGATCGGAGCTACACCAACTTTCTTTCTGATTGCATCATTCCGAATCCGATCTTTACGTGTACGTCCACACATCCATCTCAACATTTTCATTTCTGCTACAGCCATTCTCTGCACATGTCTATGGTTCACAGGCCAACATTCAGAACCATAAAGCATAGCAGGTCTCACGGCTGCTTTGTAAAACTTTCCTTTAATTTTTAAAGGAATTTTCTTATCACAGAACAGCGGAGGCTCCTCTCCACTTTAGCCAGCCTGCATTTATTCTATTAGTAACATCTCCATCAATTTCCCCATCATGTTGCAAAATAGATCCCAGATATCTAAAAGAATCTCTCTTCTGAATGTTATCGTCACCAATCTTCACCTCGATTCCTTCACAATTGCTTCCATCAAAGGTGCATTCCATATATTCCGTCTTAGCCCTACTTATACGAAAACCTTTAGTCTCCAATGCATGTCTCCAAACCTCAAGCTTCTCATTTACTCCATCTCTAGTCTCGTCAATCAGCACAATATCATCAGCAAATAACATACACCAAGGTAACTCATCATGAATGTGACTTGTCAACTCGTCCATAATCAAAGTAAAAAGAAATGGACTCAAAGTTGAACCTTGATGTAAACCAATGTTGACATCAAAATAGTCAGTCTTCCCCGTCGGGATCCTTACACAAGATAAAGCCCTATCATACATATCCTTTATGAGATTAATGTATAGGACAGGTACTTGTCTCTTCTCCAAAACTCTCTACAGTATCTCTCGTGGGGCGGAATCATAAGCCTTCTCCAAATCAATAAAGATCATATGGAGATTCTTCCTTTTAGCTCTATATATCTCCATTGTTCTCCTCAGCAAATGGATGGCTTCAATAGTTGAGCGACCTGGCATGAAACCGAATTGGATTTCTTTTACTTGGGAAACTTGCCTTAACCTTCTTTCGATCACACGTTCCCAAATTTTCATAGTGTGACTCATCAGCTTGATACCTCTGTAATTTGAACAATTTTGAATGTCTCCTTTGTTCTTATAAAGAGGCACCACGATACTCCTCCTCCAATCTTCAGGCATTTTCTTGCTTCGCCAAATAACATTGAATAGATTCGTAAGCCAAGTCAAACCACGCTCACCTAAAACTTTCCATACTTCTACAGGGATGTCATCCGGTCCAACACCTTTCCCAGGTCTCAACCTTCAAAGCCTCATCTACTTCTTTTCTTTGTATTCGTCTATAGCATGCACGATTCAAGTAACTTTCACTACTAGCTAGATCACCCAAAGTGATCTCTCTATTTCCTTTTCCAATGAAAAGTTTATGGAAGTACTGCTCCCATCTAGTCTCTATATCATTCTGAGTAACAAGCACGTGACCTTCCTCGTCCTTAATGCATCTCACTTGAGAAAGGTCTTTGGTCTTTCTTTCTCTTGCTTTGGCCAACCTGAATATATCCTTCTGACCCTCCTTAGAGTTGAGATTTTTATACAAAACCTCATAAGCTTTTGACTTAGCTTCGCTTACAGCCTTCTTTGCTTCCTTCTTCGCTATTTTATAGTCTGTGACAGTTTCATCTGTTCTATCCTCGACTGCTACACTGTACTTAACAAAAAAAATTAAAGCTCGCTTCTACGGCTTTGCAGTTTGCACCCATTTTTCTTTAGAAAAACAAAAAAAACTTAGAAATGTGCAGGTTATACAAGAACTGTAACTATATCTCTATGTGCAGAACTATGATGTTCCTTATATTCTACCAGATCCAACTTACACCACTATGGTTTGGGCACAGGTTTAATATAAGTAATGCAAATACAACAAGACCACATGGTCATGGTTTGAAAAAGCGCACCTCCGAGATGCACGAGGCATACGCCTCGAGGATAGGTGGCCTGGCCCCAAACCACTCTAAGGCGGCCGCCTCAGCTAGGAACTGTGAAGCGGTCGTCTCAGCTGCTCGAGGTGGTTGAGGTGTGAGGCGAGGTGCTGGTTGAGGCATTAATGATGTTCTGAGAATTTTTCTTATATAAATCTTTTTGCTTATTGGTAGTTTCAAATGTTTATAAAGGTTTAGTCGTTAGGATATAATTATACAAGACAAATGCTTAAATTTGACAGTTTTCGTGTTCATATTTACCATTAAACATGTTCAATTATATTAATAAACTCTTAACATTACACCATTACACACATTAATCCACAAATATCATAGAAAATATTACCAGTAAATTTATTTTTAAGGAGTGGTCATACAATGAGCTATGTATTGTACCAAGCAGAACAAAAAGATAGAACTCAAGGTGAGTTTATATACTTCCGTATAGATGAATCCCATATACACGTGAATTTATATGCCTAAAAAGAAAGAAAATAGTTAATAAGCAATTTTATCGCAGGTGTTACCGTCTTGTTGGGGTACCACACGACAGGAGGGGCAGCATATGTCGATTATTCAACTTGGATCAGATGGTTAGGATTTAAGGCATATCAAAAGACTCCCTCTCTGATTGGATGGAAATTTATGAAAAAGGCATATAGAGTTGTATATCTTTTCTTTCAGTATTCATATTTTATAATTTCATCATATGTTACAGTGTTACATATCATATGTTAGTCAGAATATATATAATTTCATTAATATATATTTTATTGTAGTCTTTACGAGTATTTATCCTTATAAACCAAGCCTTACGCCTCAACCGCCTTGAGGCTACGCATCACCTTGATTCCCGTGAAACCGCATCATTCCACTTTTCGTTTTTTCAAACCATGCACCTAGTGCAGGAACCTTGCGCATTAACTTCGTTATGTCAAATGAGACTTGATGGTATTCCTTCGATCAATTAGCACAATCAAAATAGAATGTTAAATCACAAGAAGTTTTTTTGTTGTTCGGTTGTATTAACTAGTAGGAAACAGTATTATTAGATGCTACTCATGTAATAGCCTATTGGGTTCAGGAAAGAGCCGAATAACTTGTAAAAATAAGGTTTATCATATATTTTAGCAAGACGTGTTCTCTATTGAAATAAATAATGAGGAAGCAGAATCAATAAGAACATTAAAATATGAAACAAGAACGTTCAGATTTTACGTTGAACCCTATTCCATAAAGAGCAGGATGAAACCACAAATAAAGGTCTCAAATGGTCGAATCTTCTATTGGAATCCATCAATGAATAGAGGGGGTGTGAGGCTTCTTATATAGCCCCACAAATAGACCGGAGTCCCATTTATAGATGATGTGGGGCTAAAAAGAGAACATGGTATTTGGATCCTGGAGTTACCCACCTTTTACATACTTTAACACTCGTCAAGCTGGAGTTGAGAAAGTCGTAGCTTGCAACAAAAGAAGATATACACAACTAATCATCGCATGATACATCTGAGAGAGATGGGAGAAGACTTACTCGAAGTAATCGATGCTGTAAAAAGACCCCGCACGAGGAACGACTCTACGACGATTAAGTCGTGCATGTAGTAGAGTCGTTGCGACAACCAGGTCATGCTTGGAGTAGAGTCGTTGTAAAAGAAGACCAACGTTGAGAGTAATCGATGCTCAGGAAGATGGATGGTATGCAGTAGTAGTATGGAGTGTTGATCTTCATGTCGTGGATAAGCACTAGAAGTCTGAGATGATCCTGGGTAGAAAAGTCCATATGGAGTAGTTGATGTTGAACATCAGAAGTGGAGTAGCCGTCTCTATGAGAATATCAAGAGTTTGGCCTTTCCTATATGTGAATCCTGACATGGCCTCTCCCAATTTTTTATGGGGACCTGGAGTCGGTTCGATTATATAGGGACCGTGGAGAAGAGATTGTTTTCGTTGAGGAGCCACGATTAGATAATGATGAACGCAATAGAATTTTTGTAGATACATCTCAAGTAAAAGAATATATACCTTGCTCCACTCCCCCTTTAACACATACTTGTTAGAATAAGAATATGGAGGATCAAGTTGGAAGAAACAACGGAGAACATACATTTTTCCTTTCAGCTTTCCCCCTTTTTAAGCACTCTACCCTTTTTCTCCTCATAGGCCGTATTCCTTCTTTTTTTCGCCTTTCCTTTTTCTCTCAATCGATTCCTTTTATCCTTCATATCAACCTTTTTTTCTCGACCCTTTCTCATTTTTTTCTTATCTTCCCTTTTTTGTGCATATAAAAGCAACCCAGCCTGATTGGGGCCTGAAAAACCTTGGACCCATTTCTATTTTTTTCAGCATCAGACTAATGGACCCAGTACATAATTTCCCTTTTTTTAATTCACGGGTCTATTGGGCCCAAGCAAAAAAAAAGTTGTAGCATGCCCCCCCATCATGCTATTAAAGGCCCCAATAGAGAGGGAAACCTTCTTTATTCTTAAACGAAGCCATGGATGCCCTTTTGTCTTCCAGGCTTCAGATGCTTTTTTTTTTCTCAAGCACGAGGGTAGGGAGAGAACGGCATCACTAGTAGAATCTCCTGGAGTGGGGGGGGGGGGGGGGGGGGGGTAGCGCCTCCTGGAGGAGATGTCATCGCAAACAGTGCCTCTTCTTCTTGCATCAGAGGGATTCATCGGGCATTGGGACTTTCCTCTTCTTCTGGCTTCCTCTTCTGTTTGTGCCCGGAGGGCTTCATCGAGCATTGTATGCAACTCGTGATGCCTCACCTAGTCGACACTGCAGGCAGCGCGGTCAAGGAAGGAGGAAAAGTCTTGTTGGATGGCTCTATCGATTGTAGGTGTGTATCGCCACATCATGGTGAAGCGGTGAGACTTTCGAAGAAGGATGGTTCCCGACCAAAATGGAGATGTGTTGGCCATGGGAGAAGGATGGTTCAATCAGAGTATCACCTGGATATGAGATTCAAGGGAGAACGATCTGGAGGATTGGGGATTCGAAAGATGTGTGTGCTTGTTTTCTGTCAAAAGTTAGGGTTCCAATCGGGAACCCTTGATGCTATGTTGGAGGTGGCATATAACCTGTAAGGTCAGGAGACTGACGGTGGCGTATATCCTGGAAAGCGGCAATGCTAGAGATGCCTTGAGCCATACAAAAATTAGGGTTTTATCAAAACCCTAGAAGTCTAAAACTTGAACAGATCGTGAAGAAAATGAATCTTTAATAACAAATTCAAAATCGAATGGCCATGATATCATGTTAAAATAAATAATGCAGAAGCAAAATCAACAAGAACATAAAATATGGAACAAAAACGATCAGATTTTACATGGAACCCTATTCCATAAGGAGCAGGATGAAACCATGAGAGAAGACCTCAAAGGGTCAGATCTTCTATTGAAATCTCTCAATGAATAAAATGTGGAGCTTCTTATATAGCCCCACAGACAGGCCGGAGTCCTACTTATATATGATGTGGGACTAAACAAGAGAACAGAGCCATGACCTACACATGGTTTACGTGAAAAGCAAAGAGGTCCATGATGTGGCATTCACCCTATTGAGGCATTTTACCTCTTTGTTGAAGTCAAACGCTTCACAGAACCACCTATACAATATAACCTGTTGAAGGAAAATAGCAAGATAATCATTCATCTAACCCTAGAGCTCTCTTATATAGGAGAAAAGCTCTACGGGTAAATTACAGGAAAAAGGACAATTAAAAGACCAAATAACATAATTACTCTAACACTCCCCCTCAAGCTGGAGCATATATATCTATCATGCTCAGCTTGGAACAACATTGATGAAAAGGACCTCTGGCAAGAGCCTTGGTGAACATGTCTGCAATCTGCTCTCCTGATGATACATAAGAAGTTGAAATAAGCCCTTTTTGAATTAAGTCCCGTGTGAAATGACAATCCACTTCAATGTGCTTTGTCCTCTCATGGAACGCTGGATTATTGGCTATGAACAAGGCTGCCTGATTATCACATTTAAGACGCATAGGAAGAGGTACTTCAATAGTTAAATCATTCAAAACCGATTTAACCCACATCATCTCAGCACTACCTTGGGCCATTGCCCTATATTCTGACTCTGCACTGGATCGAGCCACGACATTCTGTTTCTTACTCTTCCATGCAACTGGTGAGCTGCCAACAAATACAATAAAGCCTGAAGTAGACTTTCTATCATTAGGGCACCCAGCATAGTCTGCATCAGCACAACCTGTGACAGATATAGAGGTATCTTTCCTAAACAGAAGACCAGCACCTGGAGACGACTTCAGATATCTCAAGATCATAAAAACAGCATTCATGTGAGTCTGTCTGGGTTGCTCCATAAATTGACTTACCCTATTGACAGCAAAGGCTATATCTGGTCGGGTAATAGTGACATATAGCAACTTCCCCACGAGCTCTCTATACCGTCTCTTGTCCACCTCCTCAGAGTCATCATCATAGAGTTTAACATTAGGATCCATAGGAGTAGTAGCTGGTCTACATCCTGCCATTCCTGTCTCAGATAACAGGTCAGTAACATACTTCCGCTGTGTCATTACCATGCCCTGCTCATTTCTTGCAAACTCCAATCCCAGAAAGTAACGAAGTGAACCCAGATCCTTCGTAACAAACTGCTCACTAAGAAAATCCTTGGTTGCTTGAATGCCCTGCTTATTACTACCAGTGATAACAATATCATCCACATAGACTAAGATTATCACAGTACCTTGCTGGTCTCTCTTTACAAAGAGAGTATGATCTGCTGTAGATCTGACGAAGCCCTTCTGTTCAATCAACTCTGAGAGCTTCTGAAACCAAGCCCGTGGACTCTGCTTCAGGCCATATATGGCCTTATGAAGACGGCACACCATACTGGACTCCCCCTCAGCAGCAAACCCTGGTGGCTGCTGCATATAGACCTCTTCCTGCAAGTCACCATATAAGAAAGCATTCTTGACATCTAACTGAAACAGGGGCCAGTCACGGACAATAGCAACTGCAATGAGAATTCGTAAGGTAGAATGACGGGCTACTGGAGAAAACGTCTCCTGATAGTCCACCCCATATGTTTGGGTGAAACCACGAGCCACCAACCTGGCTTTGTATCTATCAACCGTACCATCAGCCCTATGCTTTACAGTAAAAACCCATTTGCTTCCGACTACAGACGCACCTGGTGGAGGATGCACAACACTCCACGTACCACGTGACTGCAACGCCGCCATCTCCTCTTCCATAGCCAAATGCCATGGACTGCTCTGTAGTGCCTCCTGATATGACCTTGGGATTTCCACTGCTGATAACCCAAGGACGAACTTGCGAAACTCTGGGGACAACCGCTCCAAACAAGCCTGTGATGCAAAGTCCATCCCATATTTGGGATTCATTGTCCGCGCACGCTTTTGCCTTCTATGGGCAATAGGAAGATCAAGATCATCAGCTGGAGGAGGGGTAGTATCATCTGTGCCCTGTACATCTGTCTGCGTATGCAAATCACCCGTGCCATTATTAGTACTCAAATGTTCATTACATACCTCGGGCGTGCTGGATGATGGAGGAGGCACATGAGCAGAGGGTCGACGCTGATAGACCTGAGGATAAAAAGTAGAAGGTGGTGGTAGAGGTGGTGGTGGGATAGGCTGTGGTGGTGGTGGCGGCAGAGTAGAGCACGGAATAGATGGTGGAGGAGGCACATAGATATCATCTCCTTCCTCTGAATGAGTGAGTCTGTCACCTGTAGGAGAAAAATACATAATGGACTCAAAAAAGGTGACATCTGCACTGACGTAGTACCTTCGTTTAACTGGATCAAAACACCGATATCCCTTCTGGGTTTTGGAATAACCCACAAAAACACATTTGACAGCTCTGGGAGAGAGCTTGTCAAGACCAGGAGAAAAACAATGAACAAATGCAACAGACCCAAAAACACGTGGTGTTAGGGAGAAGAGATCCTTCTCGGGAAACGCAGTCAAGAACGGAATCTTCTCCCCTAACACTGTCAACGGCATACGATTAAGAAGATAACAGGCAGTGAGAACCGCATCCCCCCAATAGGAGTGAGGTGCACGGCTCTGAATCAAAAGGGTTCTGGTCATATCTAACAAATGACGATGCTTCCGTTCAGCCACCCCATTTTGTTGGGAGGTATAAGCACACGACGTCTGATGCACAATCCCATGAGACATAAGAAATTTGGACAATTGGGTATTGCACAACTCTAGAGCATTGTCAGACCGTATGTACTTTACTTTAGCTGAGAAAATATTTTTTATTTCAATAAGAAAAGACTGAATAAACTGACCAGCATCAGATTTATTTTTAAGAAGAAAGACCCAAGAAAGTCTAGAGAAATCATCGACAGCAACAAGATAAAACCTGTGCCCTTGAAGGTCAGGGACACGACTTGGACCCCAAATATCAAAGTGTAGCAGCTCAAATAGACCATGATGACTTGGACCTATACGACTCGGAAAAGATGACCTGTGATGTTTGCCAAGTTGGCATGCCTCACACTGAAGATTGGACTTGGGAGAAATCTGTGGAAGAATATGGACCATCTTTTGCAACGGAAGATGGCCAAATCGAAGATGCCAAGTGTAGGGTGACACCGATCCAGCCCTCATAGGAGAGACACCAGCATAAGAAGATTTCACCAGCCTATAAAGACCCCCTTGCTCACGGCCAGTCCCAATAACTCTGCCCGTTAATATGTCCTGAAACACAAGAGTAGATGGATCAAATATAGCACGGCAATGTAAATCTTTGGTGAGTTGACTAATAGACAGCAAATTCATTGAAAACTTCGGTGCATAGAGAACATTGGACAGTCTCAAGGTAGGAGTCAACTGCACCTCCCCCTGACCAGTAATAGGGGAATATGTACCATCAGCTATCACCACCGATCGTTCAGATTGAGCAGGATGAAAGACACTAAACTGACCTCTGTCACCACAGAGATGGTGTGATGCACCTGAATCCATGATCCATTCTGATAGATCCGCCTTGTAACCTGTAGTAACGGCAATGGGTGTGGAACCTTTGAAGGCGCCCACAGATGGAAAATCTACCTTGTTGTCTGACATGACGACTACAATAACCTGTAGTTGGTGGTTACACAATCTGAAGGACGGCTAGGGCATATGGTGCACACGGCTGCACGCTACAGAACATGATCAGGATCGTTTGGGATTAAGCTACAGGCTGCCACAGTCTTAGGGTCTCTTTGCAGAGAAGATGAACTAAGAGTAAAAGTCTTGCTTGGGGGCTGTATTCCTCCTTTGCTTTCTCTTCTCAAGTCAAGTTCATCAGAAGGTCAACTTGCTGCTGCCAAAACTATTTATGCTGTGTCTCAAGGTGGAGCCAAGGATCATGTTGGTTCGAAGATATTCTCTACAGAAGGTGTTGTGCCGGTTCTCTGGGGGAACTGCACTCTGATCTCAAAAAAAATGGAAGTGTTGTGGATCACTTGCTTACTGGAGCCTTGAGAAACCTGTCTAACTGCGCAGAGGGATTCTGGGTGGCCACAAAAAGGAGTTGGCGGTGCTGATATACTTATCAAATTGCTGACCACTGGGCAATCAGATATTCTCGAAAATGTTTGCTTTCTCCTTGCGTCGATGATGATGGAAGATGCCTCTACATGTAAAGGTGTTATCTCAGCATCGGCAACCAAGCTACTCCTCAGATTACTGGGACCGGTGTTGGCTGCAAGGCTTGTGTGCACAGGACACGCACACGCACAGGACTTAGGGCTTTGCGCACACCAGGCTGGAGGCTTTGCGTCGCCAGGCGAGACGGCAATTACTGGTCAGGCGAGATGGCGATTACCCATAGATTCTCCAGCCGAGATGGCGAGATTAGGGCAAATCGCCTGGAGACCTCAAATCGCCAGGAGACTATCAGGAGAGGCGCGCGATCAGACTTGGGGCGCGCAGGCGATTTTGGAGCTTCACGCGATTTGGGGCTTCACGCGACTTGGGGCTATTTGGAGCGATGAGGGGCTTCACTCGATCAGAGAGGCGCGCGATTAGGGCTTTACGCGATCAGGAGCCCAGGTGCGCGTGAGCGCGAGCGGCAGCGCAGCCGCGTGTGCGGCGGCGCGTGGGGCGGCGCCAATGGAGAGAGAGAGGCTAGCGGGTGGGATGGGTTAGGGTTAGGTTTTCAAAACTCCGGCCTAGGACCGTCGCTCTGATACCATGTTGAAGGAAAATAGCAAGATAATCATTCATCTAACCCTAGAGCTCTCTTATATAGGAGAAAAGCTCTACGGGTAAATTACAGGAAAAAGGACAATTAAAAGACCAAATAACATAATTACTCTAACATAACCCCCTCTCCCAAAATACTAGGGAATTTTCGCCAGTAACATATTAAAAATAGGTAGAATTGGTATCTTTTTCATCATTATTATTACTATTATGATGATGGTTTCATATCTAACAGTATAACACACTTTACCCATTTTCTTACCTTATTTCTGCTAACATGCAAATTTTATATAAATCATTAAAAAGTTGATCCTTCCATTATTGGAGCATTGCAGAATCTGAACCTAATTTCTTTGAGTTTCAACCATTTTAAACCGTTTATATGTTTTGTGATTCCCTTGGCATGCAATAAACATATTTCTGGCATTGCCTATTTCCCAACACAGCAGCAATAAATGAAGACCTCCGCTCATTTTTCTTGGTTGGTATTCATATATTTTCTCTCAAAAAAAGACAAATAGAAATTGGGAACAGGGGAATTAAAAAAGGTCCCCTTCTTCTAATCAAATAATAGCTTGAAATTTTGATTATCAAAATAATTTGTGTGATAGGCGCAAAGTAGCAGAGCCTACTCTTCAGTTAGAGCATCATGATCAACCTAATCACAGGGCTGCTCTCCAATTAGATTCTCATAGTCAATCCACCCGGGAGGCTGGGAACCTAATAGTGACAGACCGTGAGGAAGAGAAACAGATGAAGGTCATGGGTAGATTATTCTTTGCCCATCCCCTTCGCAACAGAACATAACCTTCAATTCCGTTAATACGATCTTCAATCTTGACCATCAGCGTTCAAAGTGCACAGCAATCTTGACTCTTAGCACTCAAAGTACACGGCACATTCACATAACGAAATCTAACATTTTCACCATATTTTTTCATGGGGAGAAAATGTTTACCATATTCTGTGCTAGGAAGAAAACGAGAAACGTCAGATAGATAAGCAACCCTTGATCTGATACCAAAAAGATACCCAAGGCATACATAATCCTCTCCATGCATTACCTAAACATTGCATTAAAAATCAAAGACATTAGATACGGTAGTGCATACATTGAATATCAAGTATGATGTCATTGAGATAGAAAGTACTGGCAAGGGAACAAACTGTAGACCCGATGCTGTGAATGGTTTCACAGAATCGCTCTCGATAATTTTCCAGTCAAGCTGAGATACACGCCTTATTTCTTCACCTGTTTTAAGCTTTCTAGGGACCAAGTATGGAAACTTGATGGCAAGGCTGCTCAAAACAAACAAATAAAGAATGCATCGGACGAAAAATTAGTGTATAAAGGGAAAAATGCTTTGATGCATAATAAAGCACATCATTTATCATTTATGGCAAAGAACAGATACAAATGAAAAGCAAAGAAAAGAAAACCAATTTTGAGACAGCCAATAAATAGCACCAACCTTGTCTATGTAAATCATATCTGTCAGCCAAATTCGGAAACTGTAAGGGCATGTTTGGTAATTGGGTTGGGTTGGGGTATCCTCCTGTAAATAGCAGTTGTTTCGATGGTTGGGAGGGTTGGAGAGGGTTGGGATGATAAATGTGATGTGACGTTGATTATGTATTATATTAACTTTTATGATTATAACATGTTTTTATGTTAGCTTTTTTATTTAAACGTGGTTAAAAAAATATTATACCAAAGAAAATGTAGGGTCCATACATATTCCTAACCTAGCAATGCAAGGATGGAGTTGGAGGTATGCTAGGATACACTGGGATACCCTGGCAACCAAACATGCCCTAAAAAAATCCCAACCCTACAACCTTACATATCCTCTTATGAACGAATATTTTTACACCCATACCCCAGAAGTCTTTCAGAATTGCATTATATTCAATATAAATTTATAATATGGTGTGAGCCCCAAGGCGAGCGAGTCCTACCTCACACTCATTTCTAAGGTCAAAGAGCTATTAGGACCATACCTGGGCTAACCTTAATTAATTGAGGTCATGGGCTCTCACTAGCACCCTAGGACTTGGATATGTGAACCCATACCCCAGATATAATATAATTGCAGTAAGACCTAATCTAACTACAACTAGCATGCTCACCATAAAGGATGGGAATCTATATTTGTCTGGTCGTTCATACCCATTGTCCACTTTATCAATATGAGATCGTTCTGCCGTGTGATATTCTTTCATATATATCTGAAAGAAAGCACTCGCAGGACCCTTAATCGATAATATTATAAAAGATCACCTCACAAGAACCTCTGTCAAAACACTTTCATCTTGCTTTGCATCATTACAAGGGGTCCAATCAACGATATATTTGCTACTATATATCTATATATTTATAATGTACTTTATATAAGAAGTTTCAAATAGGAGAGGAAAACCCCCAACCTATGGGGGAAAGACATAATCTGGCCCAACAAATACTGGGATATATTAATAAGGGGTTAGGTTCCCCGTGCGGCACCTAACGTCGAGCTGAAGCCTACCACTATCTAACCGCGCCTCAGATTTCACGAGAAAAGTGTTGAGGACCCAAAAATCTGAGGGCGTCATATATACGTGGAGAATTATCCATTAGAGGCCAGTTGTCAACTGTTGAAAGAGAACAATAACTTACTATTCATAAGGTCCTAAGGTTCTCTTATATAGAGAAGAGACCCCTTAAGCAAATTACATAAAGAAGACAGAAAGAATATAGAATACATAAAAGAATCAAAACATAATAAATATCTCAACACTCCCCCTCAAGCTGGAGCGTAGATATCAATCAAGCTCAAGCTTGGAACATCGCTGGGAGGAAAACCCTCTGGCTACTTGGTGAGCATGTCTGTTGTCTGATCTCCTGAGCTAGCTGACATGTGTGGTGGCGATGATGCCCTTCTATATCATGTCTCAAGTGTAGTGACAGTCCACTTCGATATGCTTGGTCCTCTAATGAAAGGATGGGTTGTTAGCAATGAAGAGAGCAGCCTCGTTGTCGCATCGGAGGTGCGTGAGAAGAGGCACCTCAACTATTAGGTCAGTAAAAACAGATTTGATCCACATCATCTCTATACTAGTGTAGAGATAGTTGTTCGTCTTTTATGTTATTTCAGTTTCTTTATGTACCTCTCATGTAATTTACCCAAGGGCTCTCTCCCTATATAAGAGACCCGAGGGCTCTATAGAATAAAGTATCGGAGTACTCTTTTACCCTAACATGGTATCAGAGCCCTAACCCTAATCTAGGGTTTCTCTCCACCGCCGCTCCCCCCCCCCCCGCCGACTCTCTCCCACCGCCGCCGCCCCCAGGGCGCCGCCCAGGGCTCCGCCGCCGACCCCAGGTTGCCGCCGACCAGCCCGGGACCCTCTCCTCGTCCCGCACGCGCGCCGCCGGAGCCAACCACCTTCCGCCCCGGCTTCCTCCAGTCGCCGCCGGGGACTGTATACACCGTCCAGCCCTCGCCCAGCCCCCCACCAGTCCCCGCACAGCCGTCATCTTCATTGGTAGAGGCTTCCGGAGCCTCTACTTGTCGCCGGGTGCCGCCCCTTCGCTCGGTCTCGGATAGATGATGGATTCAAGTGCATAACGTCTACATGTGCACTTGAATCCTTAAAGTCTTGGTAGACAACCTCTTCCTGGTCTATCAATAGTTGTTCTTCTCCGGCATCATGTCCGAACAAAAGCTCGATATGCCCTCCATAGGTGCGTTCAAAGGTTCAGCACCGATCGTCAAAATGGACGGGACAAACTACGAACTGTGGGCGATGCAGTTCCTCAGTCTCATGAAGTCGTGTGGTAAGAAGCATATTCTTACCGAGGATGAACCGCCGGAGAAGACAGGAGTCTATGCCTCATGGGAGGCTGACGATGCGTACGCCAAGGTTTGGCTCTCAGGTACGCTCACGACAGAGATAGCAAATGATGTTCTTCACCAGCCCACCGCCAAGGCGATGTGGGACATTTTGGCCATGACGTACTCTCAGGTCCGCAAAGAGACGAAGATGCTCCAGTTGCAGCATGATATATTTACCACGAAGCAGAATGGGAGACCTCTCCATTCGCTGTACACGTCGCTTCGTGGTATGTTCGAGAAGCTTTATAGCACCATTCCGCTCACAGCCACGCCATAACAACAGAAGACGTTCCGCAATGCCGCTATGGTTGGCGTATTACTCGCTGCCCTAGACCCGGAGTACGAGGCCGCACACTCTCAGATCCTAGCAGATGCCACTATCCCGCCGATGGAAGAGGTATACAGGAGGCTCAGTCGTGTACCTGTTCCATCCGCTACAGCGAATGCACCTCCGTCTGCAATGGCAGTTTCCAGGGGACGTGGTGGTTCGTCCTCGTTTCGTGGCAGAGGAAATGGTGGACGTGGACGCGGAGGTCGCATACGGTCCACGTGTTCTTTCTGCCGCCGTACTGGTCATTCGGAGGATACGTGCTATTCCAAGCACGGCTTCCCTCCTTCTGCACGTGTCGCGGATCATGTTCAGGGTCCTTCAGCTCCTGCTACAGATCACAGGTTCGAAGAGTTAGTGGCATGACTTCGTGATATCATGCCACAATCGTCGCCAGAGGGTGCTGAAGTTTCTGATGTTGCAGCCTCGACGTCAGCTAGTACATCCGCCTCTGCCAGTGCCTCAGGTAGTCCTCCAGTCTCACCTCATTGTCATGATCTCACAGGATGGATTGTCGACTCTGGAGCTACCCATCATCTATGCCGTGAGAAAGATATTCTTCAGTCCTACAGAGCTGTACAGCCTGGTCGATCTGTACTCATAGCTGATGGCACTCATTCTCCTATCATCGGTCAGGGGGAGACGGCTTTGCTACCCTCTATGCACTTACAGAACGTCCTACATGCTCCAGAATTCTCTATGAATCTCTTATCCATTAGTCAGATTACACGTGATTTGCACTGTCGTGCTATTTTTGATCCATCGTCTGTTATTTTTCAGGACATACTGACGGGCAGGGTGATTGGCTGTGGTTCTGAGCACAATGGCCTCTATCGTCTAGTCCGTAACTCCTACGATGGCGTCTCTCTGCATTCCCAAGGCGCCGTATCTCCGTACACCTGGCATCTTCGGTTCGGTCATCTGCCCCTGCAGAAGATGCGTCACCTACTGCCTCAGATCTCTCCGAGTTCCTCCTTTCGTTGTAAAGCATGTCAGTTAGGGAAGCACCATCGATCTAGCTTCCCAGGTCGTCAGAGTCGGAGCAGTCACTCCTCGTTTGAATTACTTCATGTAGACATTTGGGGTCCAAGTCGTGTCCCAGATCATCAGGGACACAGGTTCTATTTAGTAGTGGTTGATGATTTCTCTAGAGTGTCCTGGACGTTTCTTCTTAAAAATAAATCTGAAGCAGGAAGTGTTATTCAAAATCTTATTAATGAAATCCAGAATGTTTTCTCTTCTACTGTTAAGTATGTGCGAACTGATAATGCATTGGAGTTCTGCACTCGCTCTCTTGCTACCTTTCTTTCTTCAAAAGGCATTGTTCATCAAACCACATGTGCTTACACCTCCCAACAAAATGGGGTTGCAGAACGTAAGCATCGACATTTTCTTGATATTGCTCGCACATTACTCATTCAAAGTTGTGCTCCATTATCTTTTTGGGGAGATACTATCCTTACAGCATGTTATCTAGTCAACCGAATGCCTACAACTGTTCTTGGGGAAAAGTCCCCAATCTCTGTTCTTTTTCCAGACAGAGACTTGTTTGCACTTACACCTCGTGTCTTCGGCACTGTTGCGTTTGTCCACCGCTTATCTCCAGGACTTGATAAGCTCTCTCCTAGGGCTATCAAGTGTGTTTTTGTGGGTTACTCCAGGACACAGAAAGGATACCGTTGCTATGATCCTGTCCATGACAAATACTATGTGAGTGAAGATGTTACCTTTTTCGAACCTGTCATGTATTTCTCACCTGCGGGTGACAGATTGGCCTCCTCCACTTCTCCAGATTCCAATGTCTTTGTTCCACCACCGCCAAGCCTGGGTCAATCCTCTACTCCACCAACACCACCACCACCACCACCTCCTCCTCCTGTTGTCCCTTTCACTAAGTTCTATACGAGGCGGACAGGCCATGCTCAAGCTACAAGTCAACCATCCGACACGCCTCAGGTTTGTTCTGAAATTAACAATAACGATGGCTTAGATAATGCACCTGTGCAGGAACCTTTACTACAGGAGGAGGAGCAACCGGTCAGCACAGTCTTGGATGATTTGGACAGGCCCATTGCTCATAGAAAGCAGCGCAGACAGTGTGCTACATATCCCCTTGCCTCTCAAGTCTCCTTTCATCGACTCACTGGGGATTTCCAGAAGTTTGCAGCTGTTGTATAGTCAGTTGAGATTCCACGGACATATCAGGATGCAATGAAGATTGACTGCTGGCGACTTGCAATGGAAGAGGAAATGCGTGCTTTGCAATCTAGGGGAACTTGGTCTCTTGTCCCCATTCCTCCAGGTGCCTCAGTAGTAAGTTGCAAGTGGGTTTTTACGGTGAAATACCATGCGGATGGCCGTCTAGACAGATACAAGGCCAGGCTCGTTGCACGGGGATTTACACAGACATATGGTGTAGATTATTTGGATACCTTCTCACCGGTGGCAAGACACTCTACCCTTCGCATCCTTCTATCGGTTGCAGTGGTACGTGACTGGACCATATTCCAGCTTGATGTTAAGAATGCTTTCTTGTATGGTGATCTACAGGAGGAAGTCTACATGCAGCAGCCACCCGGGTTTGCTGCTGAGGGGGAGACTCAGAAGGTGTGCAGACTTCATAAGGCTATCTATGGCCTTAAACAGAGTCCCCGTGCATGGTTCCAGAAGCTCTCTCAACTTATTGAACGACAGGGGTTCAGAAGATCTAATGCGGACCACTCACTGTTCGTCCGGAAGACCCCTAGAGGTACCATTGTTGTTATGGTATATGTTGATGGCATATTGGTTACGGGAGATGATGCACAGGGAGTTGAGATCACCAAGTCTATGTTGGGCAGCCAGTTCATTACAAAGGATCTAGGCACAATACGATATTTTCTGGGGATAGAATTGGCAAGAAATGCACAACGAATGGTGATGACTCAAAGAAAATATGTCACAGATTTGCTAGTCGAAACAGGAATGACTGGATGCAGACCTTCAAGTACACCTATGGACCCGAGTATGAAGCTGTACGATGATGATACCGAGGAGGTGGACAAGAGAAGGTACAGAGAAATGGTGGGTAAGCTCTTATACATCACTATAACTCGACCGGATATTGCCCTTGCAGTAAACCGGGTGAGTCAGTTCATGGAGCAGCCGAGGCAAGTACATATGGATGCCTTATACATGATATTGAGATATCTGAAGTCTTCCCCAGGCACAGGGTTGCTATTCAAGAAAGGTACAGATCTGTCTATTTCAGCCTGTGCAGATGCAGATTATGCAGGATGTCCAAGGGACCGTAAGTCTACTTCTGGATTTGCTGTCTTCATAGGAAGCTCTTTAGTCTCTTGGAAAAGCAAGAAGCAAACTGTTGTGGCGAGATCCAGTGCCGAGTCCGAGTATAGAGCCATGGCACAGGCAAGCACAGAAATGATGTGGGTTAAAGCAGTCTTAGAAGATCTGAATGTTGACGTTCCCTTGCCTATGAACCTTCAATGTGATAATCAGGCAGCATTATTTATTGCCAACAATCCAGCCTTCCATGAGAGAACCAAACACATAGAGGTGGATTGTCATTACACTAGGGACATGATTCAGAAGGGCTTTATCTCCACGTTTCACGTCAGTTCAGAGGATCAGACAGCAGACATATTCACTAAGCCATTGCTCAGAGGACCCTTCCAGAGATGTTCTTCCAAGCTGAGCATGATAGATATCTATGCTCCATCTTGAGGGGGAGTGTAGAGATAGTTGTTCGTCTTTTATGTTATTTCAGTTTCTTTATGTACCTCTCATGTAATTTACCCAAGGGCTCTCTCCCTATATAAGAGACCCGAGGGCTCTATAGAATAAAGTATCGGAGTACTCTTTTACCCTAACAACTAGCATGTGTCATTGCCATGTATTATGATTCTCATTGGATCTGGCAGGCATTGTCTACTTCTTGCTCTTCCATGACACCAAAGAACTCCTTATGAACATTGCAAAGCCAGATGGAGACTTCCTGTCCTTGGGACAACTTGCATAATCTGCATCTGCACAAGCTGTAACGGCAAGGGATGTACCTCTGTTGAATAGAAGATCGGTGCTAGGTGAGGCCTTTAGATACATCAGAATCATATGAAATGCATCCATATGTGTTTGTCTAGGCTGCTCCATGAACTGACTCACTTTGGTTATTGAAAAGGATATATATGGCCTAGTTATGGTCGCACATAGGATTTTCCCAACGAGCTCCATGTACCTCCTCTTGTCTACCTCCTCAGTATCATCACCATACATGCTCAGGTCTATGGGAGTAGTGCCAGGCCTACAATCCGCCATGCATGTCTCAGAGAGAAGATTCGTAACGTACTTCCTCTGGGTCATCACAAGACCTTGCTGGTTCCTGGCAAACTCCAGTCCCAAGGTCCTTGGTCACAAACTACAACCTGGGAAATCCTTAGCAACATGGATGGCGTGCCCATCATTCCCTGTAACAATGATATCATCAACATAAATAGGTATGGCAATTGTACCTCTCTAAGTCCTCTAAACAAACCATGAATGATCGACAGTCTTGTTGCTCTATCAAGTCCACGAGATTTTAGAACTATGCTCTTGGACTCTACTTAAGTCCATAGATCACTTTGTGAAGCCTGCAAACCTTCTGACACTCCCCCTCAGTAACGAACCAAGGTGGTTACTGCATGTAAACCTCCTCTTGTACGTCACTATAGAGAAATGCATTCTTCACATCTAGTTGATATAGGGGTCAATCATGTGTTACTGCAACCAAGGTTGCAGAAAGCGGTAGTCGGTACTCGGTCGGCGGGGTCACCTATTAAGGATTAGTCGGCAGTCGGGCAACTAGTCGGATTTAGTCGGTCATTAGTCGGTTTTGTATTTTTTTTTAATTATTTTAAATATATTAATCATTTTTATGCATATATTCTTATATATATACATATATCTGTACATTTTATATACCATCTTAATTAAACAAAAGAAGTAATTGACTTTAAATATAAAACTAAGCATGATAGAATATGTTTGCTTTTAAAAAAAAGTGAAAAACTAAAAAAAAAGATTGTTGTAAAAGTCGGCCGATTAGTCGGGTGGACCGACTAAAGGCCGACTAGGCCTAGTCGAGTCGGCTACCCCCCCCCCCCCCGACTCGACTAGTCGGTCGACTTTTGCAAGCTTGACTGCAACAGAAAGAAGAATATGCAGTGTATAATGCCTAACTACTGGAGAGAAGGTATCATGATAGTTCACCGCATATGTCTGGGTGAACCTACATGCCACAAGTCTCATCTTGTAGCGATCTACGTTGCCATATGCTCAGTGCTTTACCATAAACACCCACTTGCATCCAACAGCAGATGATCTTGTAAGAGCTATAGCAATGCTTCAAGTGTCATGCGAGTGTAGCGCGGCTATCTCCTCCATGGCAAGGCGAAACTGGCAGTCATGTATGACCTCCTGATATCTCTGTGGTATCTCCACGGATGATAATGATATGGCAAATCTCCTAAAGTCCTTGAGAGTCTGCTCAACAGGAGACATAGGCTGCAAGAAGATATGTAGCACAAGTATGTCTCTGCTTCCGCAGAGCAATAGGGACATCTAGATCATCTACCACCTCAACATGTAAACTACCCTCCTGAGGGGGTACTTGCTCATCCTGTAAAGAATCATGTTGCATAGACTACTCAGTAGTCTCATCAGTAGAAACAATGTGATCATTACATACCTAGGATGTGGTGGATGATGGAGAAGGTCCATGAGCAAGGGGACAGTGAGAGACCTGCGAGTAAACATACGTGGCAAAAACTGAGTCAAGGTACTGGGTGGCGGTATAGGGGCATCCATAGGAGTAGGTGTAGGTATTACCGTATTGGAGGTAATAGTGGTGGTGAAGGTGGTGGAGGCAGAGTAGGTACTAGAGGTGATGTAGCCGTAGGAAGCATGTATACCTCCTTACCACAGTCAGATGGAGTCAGTCTGTCACACATAGGAGAGAAATGCATAACAGATTCAAAGAATGTGACATATGCACTGACAAAGTATTTCTGTCAAAATGGATCAAAACAATGGCACACCTTCTGGGTACAAGAGTAGCAAACAAAGACACGATTGGCAGCTCTAGGAGAGAGATTCTCACAATCAGGCATCATATTGTAAACAAAGGCCACAAAACCAAACACTCGGGTGTAAGGAAGAATAGGTCATCGGGAAATGAAATCGAGAAAGGAACCTTTTCTCCTAAAACAGAAGATGGCATGTGGTTCGTCAAGTAACAAGTTGTGAGGACCACACCACCCTAGTAAGAGTGAGAGGTATGACTCTGAATCAAAAGGATCTGGGTCACATCAAGTAAATGACGGTGTTTGCTTTCGGCGACACCGTTCTACTGGGATGTGTAAGCACACGAGGTCTGGCGTACGATGTCAAGAGATCGGAAGAACTCAGATAGCTGTAAAGTGCAGAACACTAAGGCATTGTCAGATCACAAATACTTGACAGTAGCAGAGAAAATGTTCATTATTTCATTAATAAAGTTCTAATGAGAGACCCAGCCTTAATTTATTTTTTAACAAAACAATCCAAGAAAGTATAGAATAGCCATCCACAGCAACAAGATAAAAACGATGTTCCTGATGATCAGGAACACAACCGAGATCCCAAATATCTAAGTGAATAAGCTCAAATAACTAAGTACGGCTAAGACTCTAACGACAGGGAAAAGAAGAGTGATGATACTTCCCAAGCTGGCAAGCCTCGTACTGGAAGGAAGATCGCACGGAAATCTATGGTAGGACATGGCATATCTTCTGCAGAGGAAAATGGCTAAAACGAAGATGCCACAAGTATGGTGAGACTGGTCCAGAAGGAATATTAGAGGCATCAGCATGAGGAGGCCGGACCAATCTGTAAAGCCCCACTGCTCACAGCTTGTTACACCCCAGGATTCGGTTCCTCGTTTACACAACATTCGTAATATTATATTCTCTATTGATTGCATTAGGTTACAGAAAATGAGGGAAAATTTCACATTTCGAATGACATTTACAATAATGATAAACAACCACAGAACTAACAAGTCACAAATTCTTATTTCATTAATTTCCATATAAAGTTACAGGTGTCAAAGAATTGACATTATATACATGTATCCCAAAATTTTTTGAGAAAAACATGTATCCCAAAATATAGCATAAGAGACAGAAATAAGAACATAAGAGATTTTACATTATTCTGAATAAAAACTATAATGTATTGTCAAAAGTAAACTGCGTGACGCGGGTGCTTTACCTACCATTCATGTTGGGAAGAAAAAAATATCAACAACAGTTGAGTACATCTAATTTATAAAAATAGCAGACATTTCAGTGATTCAAAAGAAAGCAAGTATATAGGATTTTGCATTTAAATTTAACAAGCTACTTGTTCACTTATCACATCATTTTATTGTTTATAAATCATGTTGATGAATCTTAGTAGAGGTAGATGATGAGTTTCATGATTTGATCTTTGTCTTTGTCTAATTTCTCAAGCTTAGTGGATGGCATGTGTTCTTGGTCTGAGTGTGACCTCACACTATGACTCTAAGGTGTGAAGAATGCCTTAGGATTGGGGTGCCTCCATAAGCATGTAGTAGAATGTAATGCATCCTAATTAAGTTCCCAACACGTCCACTAGCTTCTCATAACATTCGTAGTAGTAGCTCTTATTCTGATTATTTCTGTATCATGATCTTTTCCTCACCAGGACCTATTGGCAGGATAGTAAACATCCTCAAGAACAATACCAAACTCAACAGTAACCAAGCTCAATCGTAACCAAACTCAACAGTAACCAAACTCAAGCGGAGAGGAAGCCTCCGAAGAGACTCTTCCGTCTCGCCCTCCTAGTGGAAGTGCATTCCAGGAGAGGGTTAGACACACTCCACAAGTACACCCCTGAGACGGGTGAGAGAGACTCTCCGGATTGAGTCACTCTAGACAGGCCCAACCGATATAGGCAAACAAGCTCGTAAAAAGAAACTAAGGGTCCTCCAGCTTAGGAACACCTCAAGACGGGGGTCAGCGGAGCTGGTCAAAAAGAAAACTTGTGGATCTCAACGAGGCAAAAAACTGCAAAAAATCGGGAAAAGATTGTGATCCTAGACCCACGCACTAGGCGATCGCTTCCCTAACTGGGCTTCCTATCTCTCCCCCAGTTGAGGGTGACTGCGCCCTTGCACAGTCAGGAGTAAGGGTCACCATGACCAACACAATTAACTACCATCACTTGTTCACCATCACTTACTTGATTCCTCATCTTCTCTCGATCTCTGATGTGGTTAACTTTACAGATCTAGACATCTTCTCGACATTCTTATATAATAGTGATCCATAGTTAGTAATTCATATCTAAAGGATTAATCACAAAGATTTTCAGTCATTGATCATATATTATCTTAACTCATAATTTAGTGGCTTGATTATTGATCCGGATTTTATGTCTTTCTATGAAAATACCACAATGATCTCATTTTTCAAATCATGAAATTTGAAGTTGTTCATTAGATCTGGATTCAAATTTAGATCAATACTAGATTCCCAACTTTTCTTATTTACATGATGAGATTAAGAGTTACTCATTAGATCTTCGATTTATGTTCAAATTAATACAAAACCAACTCTTTCCGGCTGACTCGGTGAATTTTAAAGCTACTTATTAGATCTGAATCTAAATTCAATTCTATACAATTTCCCTCAAATCTTTTCATCTTTAAATCATGAGCTTAGTAGCTAAATAAGTGATATTAGATCTAATTTACATGTTAATCACCCCCAAATTTCATCTTTCAAGCATGCAAACTGTGGCTTGTTTAGTGGTTTGAATTTAGAGGCTACTTCATATGTAGATATATAATTATATATATGCATGTATATTTATGTAAGCCAAATATATATATGTATACATAATTAAAATCTTAAATTAAATTAAACTTCAAGAATCTTTCATATCAAAAGTTTAATAAGTGAACTGTAACATAATTTTAAATTTAAATTAAAATTTAAAAACAGTACAAGAATTCAATTTCTTTCATATCAAAAGTTTAATAAATGAAATCTTAAATTAAAATTAAAATTTTAAGAACGATATAAGAATTTAATTTCTTTCCTATCAAATGTTTAAAAAGTGACTAGTAACAGAACCATAAATTAAAATTAAAATTTAAGAACATGAATTCAATTTCTTTCATATCAAATGATTAATAGTAAAGAATTTTAAATTTAAATTAAAATTTAATTTCATATCAAAAGGTATCTTAAATTTAAATTTAAGAACATGAATCTAATTTCTTTCATATATTCTTTTCTTATTCCAATTCAGATCTTTGAACTGAAGAGATCTAAAAGTCAAATTTTATTTCATAATTTAGTAACTTTTTGAATAGTAGTTATCTTATGCAAGAAACCTACTTTTTTTCTCCATTTTCAGTAGCAATTCTGCAGCAGAAAATATACAATTTGAACCATAAATTCTCAGCCAAATAATTAATCAAGTAGCAAAGCATGCATATAAATCACCTAAATTTATTCATATTTTAAGGCATGAACAGTAGCTTATAATGGTCTGAATTTAGTTTATTAGCATGCAATTCGCCACCAAATCTTTAAATTTCCAAGATAAAATCAATGGCTAATTCAGGGGTTTTGAACTTGGGTCTTAAATTACATAAAAGACAACAAGAGAAGGGGAATTGTACATTGGATCTTTAGTTTTTGAAGATCAAAATTTGAGCTTAGATCAAGGCATGTAACAGCTCCTCCAAGAGAAGCAGTAGCAGCAGTTGGTGGCTGCATGCAGCAGCCCAAAGGCAAGAAGCAACAGCTCCTTCGACTGCTTGTATGGGAGGAGCAGTAGCTCCCATGCTGCTAGGCTGTAGCAGGAGCACTGCTGCTTGAACGCATCAGCTTGCAAGCTGCTTAGAGGAGAAGCAGATGCTCCTATAGGAGCAGTAGTTGGGGCTGTCTGGAGAGCTCCAGCGGTTGTTTGCTGCAATTGGGGAGCGGTTGGGGGCGCTCCTTGTTGGAAATTTGAAGAGAAATTAGGGACTTTATGAAGGAAAGAAAGAGGGAAGCTCCAGCAGCTTCAGCCGAAATAGAGGAGGAAGGGGGCTCCTTCGAATGGAAGCTTTGGGAGAGAAATTGGGAAAGAACAATGTGGGAGGGTTTGATATAAATAAGGGAGAAAGGTGCCTTAGATGTTTGCCAAATGGAGAAAGAGGGTGCCCGTGAATTAAAAATTTTGTATTTTTTAAACCTTTAGCTCTCTTGTTTATAGAATATCAAAGTCATCTGTATTTATACACTGAATTTCTGATTCAGATGAATAATAGTTTGTTTCGATTGTCTCTGAATGACGATCAAAATGAGTATAATATTCATATACTTCTGATCTGAGATGAATTCAGAGATTGTCGAGATATGGTCTTGGGTTACGATTGTATTTTGTGATTTTACTTGGTTAAACGACCTCTGATCGACGAACGGTCAATTTCGTTGGTCTTATTTTGTTGATACGAATTTTTTGATGGTCTCAAATTATTTTACGATTCGGATTTTGCATCGCGGCTTCTCTGATGGTACGCATTACAATGCAATCGATTTTTGATTGATTGGTCCCAACTGAATTTTGATTTACAATCTATTGATTGATTTAGATCATTTAATATTGATCGATAGTTTTATCGGATCATATGAACCCCAATCGGGTCGGGTTTCGATTTCATATTCAGGTGACTCGGATCCGAATGTCACAAATATAAAAACCTCAAAGGGAGTCTCGTCCTTGAGACTCGAGTCAATGATATTATGTGTTTTATCTGGGTTTCATCTTGCCATAAAAACTTCAAAGAGTTTTGAACCCATAAAAACCTTAAAGGAAAAACAAGCCATATTCCTTTAACAATATATATAATTAAATTGACTTGTTTTGACAATTACCTGAAAGAGTTATGGGTATCGTACCCGCATGTCTGCTCCAATCTCCCATATCACTTCTTTGACACCATGTCGGTGCCATAGCACCATAACTAGGGAATCTTTCTGCTGCGAAACTTCTTCACAGTACTATCAAGTATCTGCACTAGCCTCTCCTCATATGACAAGTCGGGCTCCACGTCAGGGTTCTCATAGCTGATGACGAATCAAGGGCCGTATACGTACTTCCTCAGGTTGGATATATGAAATACATCGTGTATAGCTAATAAGAGTGGAGAAAGAGCTATTCGATAGGTCACATTCCCCACATGAGCAATAACCTCAAATGGTCCAAAATATCGTGGCGCCAGCTTGCCACGAACACTAAATCTCTATACTCCCTTCATGGGAGATACTTCTAGAAATGCCCAATCTCCCACCTGTATTTACATGAATTTAATCAGTATGAAAGATTAAGTTAAATCTTAATAGTCATATTTGCAAACATATTAAGAGAAGATGATCGGATTACTTGAAATTCCAAATCTTTTCTCCGACGATCTGCATAGCTCTTTTGGCGGTTCTGTGCCGTCAGAAACTTCCGCCTCACAAGATCAACAACCCTCGCAGTCTCCTCCGAGAGATCTACGAAGTGAAGAGCGTGATCACCTACCTCCGGCCAACTGAGAGGCGTGAGGCATCTTTGCCCATATAGGGCTTCGAATGGTGCCATGCCAATACTTGAATGATAGATTTCGTTGTACGTGAATTCTATCAATGGAAGATGGTCCTTCCAGGACCCTTTCCACTCAAGAGTGCATGCACATAGTAAATCCTCGAGTGTGTGAATGATGCGCTTGCTCTGTCCGCCGGTCGGTGGATGGTATGCAGAACTCATCTTCAGTTCTAGTTGTAGTGCTGACATGAACCGATACCAGTAGTGAGATGTAAACCTTGAGTCTTTGTTAGACGCTACCTCAAGTGGTATACCATGAAGCATGATAATATTCTGCACATATAACCAAACCAATCTAGATGGAGTGTAGGTCATGCTGATAGGTATGAAATGAGTTGACTTGGCAATGATCGAAATAGAATCATGGCCAAATGGTGTCCTTGACAATCTAGTAACAAAATCCATAGAAATACTCTCTCACTTCCACTCAAGAATGGGGAGGGACTATAATAACCCTGGTGATCTCCTATGCTCAGCCTTGACCATCTGACAGGTCAAGCATCTGTTGTCATGACATGCCACATCGTGCTTCATCCCGTCCCACAAGAAATGTCGGCGTAGATCATAATACATCTTTGTGTTGCCATGATGAATAGACAATATTGAATTATGTGCCTCGTCAAGGATGTCTCTACATAATTGCTCATCGTTGGGCACAATGACCCGACCAACCTTCCACAAAATAGACTGTCACCACAAAATCATCAAATTCGTCCGTTAGATCTTCAAGGCGAAGACAACTGCCGCCGGCTTCAAGTCATGGGTGGGGTAATTCCGCTTATGCAGTCTAAACTGACGTGATGCATATACAATCGTGTGACCTCGCTGCATTAGAACCTCTCCTAAACCTTCTCATGAGACATCTGTATATACTGCATAATCTCGAGTGCTCGAAGGAAGTGCAATAATGGGCGCAGTAGTCAATCTTTCCTTCAATGTCCTGAAGGCATGCTCGCACGAATCATCTCAGATAAAAGGAACCCCCTTCTGTGTCAATCGCATCAAAGGAAGAACAACTCGAGAAAATCCATTGACGAAGCGTCTATAATAGCATGCTAGTCCAAGGAAGCTCCAAATCTAAGTGATTGTCTTAGGCTGCTCCCAAGACATAGATGCATCAATCTTCGCAGGATCAACTGCGATACCTACTCCAGAAATGACATACCAAAGGAATGAGACCTAGGATAACCAAAACTCACACTTGTTCAATTTTCATACAGCTTGTGCTCTCATAATGTGTCCAGGACTATCTTCAGATCATTCGCATGATCCCATTCATTTCGAGAATAAATCAGCACATCATCAATGAATACGACCACAAACTTGTCTGAGTATGGACGAAAGATCATGTTCATCATGTCCATGAACGATGCATAGGCATTTGTGAGCCCAAACAGCCTTACAACAAACTCATAATGCCTATATCGAGTCCTGAATGTTCTCTTTGGAATATCGTATTCTCGAATCCCCAGCTGATGGTAGCCAGATCAAAGATCGATCTTCAAAAACACCGAAGATCTTTGTAGTTGATCAAATATGTCATAGATGCATGGCAGAGGATAATGGTTCTTCACCGTTCTCTTATTCAGATGTCAATCAATGCACAATCTCATCGATCCATCCTTCTTCCTGACAAAAAGAACTAGAGCACCCCAAGGTGAGGTGCTCAGTCTCACAAAACTCAAGTCAAGTAACTCTTGCAACTGCAACTTCAGCTCTTTCAACTCAGCTGGTGCCATGTGGTAAGGAGCCATCGAGATTGGCATGTGTTTGGTAGCAATATGATCTCAAACTCAGTCTCTCTCTCAGGTGGTAATCTTGGTAAATCATCATGAAATACATCTGGGTAGTCTGCTACTACTCGAAGGTCCTGGGTCATCGACTCTCCACCAGATGTCTCTCGAAAAAATGTTAGAAACATGGCACATCCATGATCAACAAGTCTATGGGCTCTCAATACCGAGATGTACTCTATTTTGGAGTCATGTAATGTACCCTCAAAAGTAAACTTGGGCAAGTCCAGAATCTTAAAGACAAACATCTTCCGAAGAGCATAATAAGCTGATAACAAAATCCATGCCCAAAATCAAATTAAACTCATCAAGATGTAGTAGCAGACAGTCTGTGATCATCTCGTGACCACCAATCAACACCAGTAATCATCTAACTATCAATCTAATGATGAACAATTGGTCTCCTAGTCCATGGATGTGATATGGAGGATCTAGGGCCTCTGCAACTCTACCTACTTAAGCTAATAATCTTGAAGCAATAAAGGAATGTATCACTCCAGAGTCAAACAAACCACGTAAAGGTCGGTCCAAAATTGAGATCATACCTTTCACTACAGTAGCTGCTGATCGTGCCTACTCCTCAGTCATTGCATGTAACTGACCATGTTAGCTGGTACAGTACTCGAACCGACCACGCTCTGTGGTTGTCTCGACGACCTCCTGAAGTTGGAGTTCCTGCTACAGAAACCTCAGTATGATGTATCTATGGCTCAGAAGGTTGTGGTTAGTGTCGAGGCGCACTAGAGGCCTGAGGGAAATGAGATCGATAATGACCCCATCGGTTGCACAAGTAACATCGAAACTAGGTAGGTGGTGTGGTCGTGTCTGCGCTCCGAGTCAATTATACAGGGGATCTCTCCACTCTCTGCGAACCAGATGGTCAATTCGAACTGTTTACACGTCCGACAAGTGCTCCTCCTAAGGAAGTCGATGGAGATTAGTGAGCATTGTCAAAGAATGCCGAACATGAAGGATGAAATCGTCAGGCTGATCTCTGTTGCTGGAATTTTTATTTTAGGAAATAAATATGAAGATGAGAATAAAGAGGGGTGATGTGATGAATGATGATGATGGAGTGGGATGATGGTGATGGCATGATGAAAATGATGATGTACAAATAAAAAAAATATGGCTATGAGGTGGTGTATGAGTGATGATGGTGTGATGAAGAACCACAAGAAAAATAGATGATGTTGGATAAAAAAACTGAGAAAATGCCTGGAATTTCACCAGAGGGCGGAGCAGCTATGTTGGACTCATGTCGTAGCCTCGAGAAGGACGGTGGAATCCTTCGAAGTTAAGTGCATCTGATTGGAAGCTCGCGACACAACAACGTTGATGCTGCAGATCTCGCCTTTGAGGTTGTCGTCGCTCAACTTGTCTCCTACAGTTGTCACCTGAAGGTTAAAGGGGCTCGACCTCTCTTCTATCGAAATGGCGGATGGGGAAGAATGAAGGAAAAGGGAATAAAAAGGAGGAGGAGGAAGTTAGAAAAGAGATGGAGAAGATGGCTTGGGTGGGAAGTTGGAGTAAAGAATAAGTAAAAGAGAAAAATACAACAACAACAAAGCTTTTTCCCACAATTAAGTAGGGTCGGCTACATGGATTCTTCGCTTCCATTCAGATCTATCTTGGGTCAATCCCGGGCTTATATCCACAAAACAAAGATCCCTTTGTATGGTCTCTTTCCAACACTTCTTGGGCCGTCCCCGCCCTCTCTTAACCGGCTCAACATCCCAACACTCGCATCTCCTAACTGGTGCATCAGATGATCTTCTTTGCAAATGACTAAACCATCTTAAGCGGTTTTCTCGCATCTGATCCTCGATCGGAGCAATACCCACTTTCTTGTTGATTGCATCATTTCGAATCCGATCTTTACGTGTGTGTCCACAAATCCACCTTAGCATTTTCATTTCTACTACAGCCATTCTCTGCACATGTCTATGGTTCACATGCCAACATTCATATCCATAGAGCATCGCAGGTCTCACGGCTGCTTTGTAAAACTTTGCTTTAATTTTTAAAGGAATTTTCTTATCACAGAGAACAGCAGAGGCTCCTCTCCACTTTAGCCAACCTGCATTTATTCTATTAGTAGCATCTCCATCAATTTCCCCATCATGTAGCAAAATAAATCCCAGATATCTAAAAGAATCTCTCTTCCGAATGTTATCATCACAATCTTCACCTCAATTCCTTTACCATTACTTCCATCAAAGGTGCACTCCATATATTTTGTCTTGACCCTACTTATACGAAATCCTTTACTCTCCAACTCATGTCTCCAGAACTCAAGCTTCTCATTTACTCCATTTTTAGTCTCGTCAATCAACACAATATCATCAGCAAATAGCATACACCAAGGTAGCTCATCCTGAATGTGACTTGTCAACTCGTCCATAGTCAAAGTAAAAAGAAATGGACTCAAAGCTGAACCTTGATGTAAACCAATGTTGATGTCAAAATAGCCAGTCTTCCCAGACGGGGTCCTTACACAAGATAAAGCCCTATCATACATGTCCTTTATGAGGTTAATGTATAGGACAGGCACTTGTCTCTTCTTCAAAACTCTCCACAATATCTCTCGTGGGACAGAATCATAATCCTTCTCCAAATCAATAAAGATCATATGGAGGTTCTTCCTTTTAGCTCTATAAATCTCCATTGTTCTCCTCGGCAAATGGATGGCTTAAATAGTTGAGCGACCTGGCATGAATCCGAATTGGTTTTCTTTGACGTTGGAAACTTGCCTCAACCTTCTCTCGATCACACACTCCCAAATTTTCATAGTGTGATTCATCAGCTTGATACCTCTATAATTTGAACAATTTTGAATGTCTCCTTTATTCTTATAAAGAGGCACCACGATACTCCTCCTCTAATCTTCAGGCATTTTCTTGCTTCGCCAAATAACATTGAATAGATTCGTAAGCCAAGTCAAACCGCGCTCACCTAAAACTTTCCATACTTCTACAGGGATGTCATCTGGTCCTACACCTTTCCCAGGTCTCATAACCTTTAAAGCCTCCTCTACTTCCTTTCGTTGTATATGTCTATAGCTTGCACGATTCAAGTAACTTTCACTACTAGCTAGATCACCCAAAATGATCTCTCTATTTCCTTTCCCAATGAAAAGTTTATGGAAGTACTGCTCCCATCTAGTCTCTATATCCTTCTGAGTAACAAGCACGTGACTTTCCTCGTCCTTAATGCATCTCACTTGAGAAAGGTCTTTGGTCTTTCTTTCTCTTGCTTTGGCCAACCTGAATATATACTTCTGGCCCTCCTTAGAGTCGAGATTTTTATACAAAACTTCATAAGCTTTCGACTTAGCCTCGCTTACAGCCTTCTTTGCTTCCTTCTTTGTTATTTTGTAGTTTGTGACAGTTTCCTCTGTTCTATCCTTAGACATAGCTTTAAAGCATGCTCTTTTAATTTTTAGCTTGTCTTGCACCCCTTCACTCCACCACAAAGCCTCCTTTTGACCTGGGGCTCCTCCCTTTGACTTGCCTAGCATCTCTTTGGCTACCTTTCGGATACAAGATGCTACTGCCTCCCACATCTCGTTTGCACTTCCACTACAATCCCAAGATAAATCTTCTAAAACCTTCTCCCTGAAGCTCGATTGCTTCAGTGGAAGATTCCACCATCTAGTTCTAGTGATCTTAGGAACCCTCCTTTTCTTTACCAGCCCTTTTATTTGTACATCCAAGACTAACAAGCGATGTCGGGTTGTCAAACTCTCTCCTGGGATTACTTTGCAGTCTTTACAATACAACCGATCTCTTCTCCTCAACGCAAAGTAATCTATCTGTGTTCTCGTTGACCCACGCTTATAAGTAATTAAATGCTCCTCCCTCTTCTTGAAGAGAGTGTTTGCTATGAAAAGATCATATGCCGTTACAAAATCCAGGATGACTTTTCCCTCTTCATTTCTATCCCCAAAACCATGTCCTCCATGCACACTAGCATACCCTGAAGCATCTTTTCCCACATGTCCATTAAGATCTCCACCTATGCAAATCATCTCTCTTCGTGGGATTCCTTGTAAAATCTTATCTAGATCCTCCCAAAAAGCTTGTTTAATCCTTTCATCTAAACCAATTTGCGGTGCATAAACTGAGGTTATATTCAGAATTTCTTCTTCAAGCGCCAATTTTAGCAAAATAATCCGATCCCGATTCTTTGCACCTCAAGCACACAATCCTTAAGTAAAAGAGAAAAATATAAAAATAAAATAAGTAGGCTACTAAAAATAATGAAGAGAAAAGAAAATAAAAACGAAAGAAAAATATAAAAATGAAAATAAATAAATGGAAATAAATAAATAAATATAAATAATTAATTAAAATAAAAATAATAAATGAATAAATAAAATAAAATAAAATAAAATATGAAAATAATATAAAACAGGTTGACACGTGGCGGCTCCAGGAGCCGTCACGTGTCGCACCTAGAAAAAACAAAAATTAAATGCAAAAAAATCAAAAAGAAATAACAAAAAGGGTCAAATCAAAAAGTAGTCAACACGAAAGTTGATCGTCTCGACGAGATCTACAACTTTCGTGAAGGACCGAAAAGCAAAATAAACTATATGTACAAACTGTATTTTTGGATGGTATCTTATAGGTATAAAATACCGGATTTTTGTCTTTTGCATTTTTTTATTTTTATATAAGATAAAAGTCAAAATAAAATTAGAAAGATATGAAAGAAATATTTACAACTTAATCTAATTTTTTGAATTTTAAAAAATTAAGAAAATAAAAAGACAATAAATAAATGGGACATATGTACAATATACAAAAGGGCCCAAAACCCAAGTTTCACATATGAACTCTGATTCTTTTGAATTTAGTCTTGTTTTGAATGTAATTGGACGTGCATCAATTCAAAAATGAGTAGGGGTCCATAGGAAATTGTATGAGAGAGATATTCATGTTTTAAGGTTCTTAGTCTCAAACTAGGGTTGGGGTTTTATTGGTCAATTTTACAAGTTAGTATTTTATTGATATTTTTTCCTTTATTAGTGTTAGTGATATATACACTATAGGGTTGGTTTTATTCAATTCTGAGTTAATGAAAAATATGAAAATATGGTGAATATACATGTGATATTTACAAGTGAATTTGGCTTCTTATTTAATGCCGATATGCATGCTAAAATGTAGATATTAATTCTAAGTGCATGAATGATAAAAATGCAAGATAAACGATGAAATGCAGCTAATTACTCGAGAACGAAGCTCTATTTTCAACTTTTAGAGTGATGAATCACATATTCATCATTGGGGCGCGAAGGAGTGGTTGCGATCGCATCTGATCAAAGCGATCAGACGACGGGGAGAGGATCGGGGGTATGCGGCCCAGATCGAATCCAACAAGATGGATCTAATGGATGGAAAGCGTGATGCGTGGAGAAGAAGTGTTGGGCCATGTGGGCACCCCTAGGGGGGCCATGTGGGCAGCCCTAGGGGGGGCATGTGGGCAGCCCTAGGGGTGCCACGTGGCCCAATAGAAAAATTAGAAAAGAAAAAAATTAAAGGAAAAAAAAGAAACAAGCTTCAAAAAAAAGTGTAAAACATGAAAGTTGTAGATCTCGATGAGATCTACAAGTTTTATCTTGAACAAAAAGCCAAAATAAGTTATATATACATAGAAAATTTTTGTACACATTTTTAAAGAATAAATATGCTTGTTTTAAATTTCTTCTTCTATTTTTTTGTATTTTTAATTTATATTTAATGTCAAAACAAATATATACAACAATTATCTAATTTTTAGAATTTTTAATAAAAAGAAATAATGAAATAAAATAATGTTAATTATATACAATAAATAGGTTTAGTTATGAATAAGGGTTAGTTTGTTAACCAATGTGAATTAGGGTTAGATTTTTATTGAAAAGTTGAGATAGAGGGATAATAAATAAGAGATGTGATGATAAATCACAAATTTATCAAGGAGTGATATTGAAAACTATTACTTTCCCTTTAAGGTATTCTTTCAATTCATCTAAGAGGTATTCACCACCTCAATCAGATCGAATTCGTTGTATCTTCCTTCCTATTTAGTTCTCAACCAAAGCCATGAATTCTTTGAACTTTTCAATGGTTTCGGATTTCTGACATAATAGGAAGATAAAATCATGTCGTGAATGGTCATCGATGAATGTCACATAGTACTGATGTTCATTACAAGTCACAATGTTAAATAGATCGCATACACCAATATGCATAAGGTCAAATATACATTCACATTTTTCACATTTCTTAAAAAAAGATGCCCTAGACAATTTTCCTCAATACAATGCTCGCAAGTTGGTAAATCACATAGTTCTAGAAAATCCAAAAGTATGTCCCTTACCAATCATTGATCCTATCAACAGACACATGTCCAAGTATTTGATGTCAGATTATAGTTAAATGATCCCCATCCTTCCTTGATCTTTTAGGGGTTTAATTATCATTAACGGTAATAACATTCATGACACATTCATGTGCATTTAGTTCATAGTGTACACCAGCTGTTAGAGAACTATTTGATATAAAATTACTATAACAAATAATGATAAGTTTATTGCAGAAAAAAATCATGTCCAACTAATTTACTTACAGATAGATTCTTGTTAACATCCAGAACATAGAAACACCATTTAATAATTAAAACTCTTCCACTAGATAGAAATAGGCTACACGTTCCAATGACGACCATTGCAACCATCGCATCAGATCCCATCTGGATGACTATTTTCCCTTCATCAAGCTTTCTGATTTCCTAGAACATATGCAACAAATTGCATGCATGAACAAATGCACCAGAATCAACAATCCAACTTCCTTCCCGTCCTACGAGCAAGTTGATTTCAATGATGAACGTAGATGAGTTACATGCCGATTGTCAGACCTATATCTTTGCCCTTCTCAAGTGTCTTCAGGTATTCTAAACAGTTGCACTTCCAGTGTATCGGCTTGTTATCAGACACCCATCCTCTTGGATGTCAAATCTGTAGAAGCCTTTGAAGATAGGCCAACAGCTCAACCCTTCTTTTTCTTGTGGATTGGACCTCTCTAGGATCTATACTCCCTATCGTACTTCCCTTTAACTTGTGCAACCGTTGCACTGCCAGATGGATTCTCTTTCTTCATGATATCCTTAGTGGACTTGAACGAAGAAAGTAGCTCAGCATTCGTTAATTTCAATATACTCATATGATATGAAACAATGAAACCATGGAAAGACTTAGGGCGAGATAGAGGTATAAAATTAGTTCGGATATATGCATCCATCTCTTCCCCAAGTGTCTTCAACTCATAGAGGCATGCCTTGGCATGAGATATGCCTCACGCTTGCAATGAAAGATTTTTCTTTGATTTTAAGGGTGATTGATCTAGCCAGTTTCTAGTCTCACTTTCCAATGTAGGAATGGCACTTTGTGCTGCATCCATGTTTCGGAGTGGGTGATACATCAGGTATGGGTGTTAAAGGAGATCTTTGGTGAGGTGTCCAACCCAAGGGTAAACTACTAAAAGTCCACATAGTGTCTTTTGGCAAGAATGACTTGGAGATGATGGAGAATGAGAGTACACGATACTGAGCAAGAGCAATTGTCATTAACACAGATTGGTATGCCTTTGGTAATCCCTTCGTGTAGGATGACTGATTAGGGATTGATGGTCTAGAGGTTGAACAGAAGATTCAAAGATCAAAAATCAAGTTGTTGAGCATGGGAGTGTTGAGGTCAATTTGTTGTTGCGCACGGGAGGGTTGAGGTCAATTTCTCCACCGTACCTTTATCCTATATATTTGTTTTCAAATGCAGATAAATGAATTGACGGTGTGCGGCAAAGGTTCCTTTGTAAAAGGGTTGAGGAGGGGAGCAAGGCACGTGGTGAAATGGGAGGAGATCTGCAAACCAAAAAAGGAGGGGGCGAATATTATGAATTTGTGGTCTCTCAATGAAGCATTTCTGTCCAAGTAGATCCTTAAGTTGCTTCAAGGGAAGGAGATCTTCATGGAGAGTTATGGCGGCCTATCATAGAATATATCCTTCTTTGGAGGAGAGGTTTTGTCACAGATGTCTACAGTATTCAAGGGTTTGATGCACGCAATAGCTAGTGTAAAGCCGCTTCTAATACAGCAATTGGGGGATAGAGAGGATTTTAGATTCCTGTTTGACAAAGGAAATGAGTACGAGGGTGGTGAGTTTTTTCTGCTCATTGTGGTACTTGATAATGGGATACATGAGGTCAAGATTTTAGTTGACACCTGGGAGTGGACAAGTGATGGTGGAAAGCAAACGTACAAAAGATGTCAAGACCAGAGTAAGTTACTGGCAATTTTGTGGGTCCTTTGTTTGGAATGAGAGGAATGCGATGGTTTACAGATGCAAGAGTTAATATACAGAAAATGGTGTTTGTGGCCTGAAGGCATTGTCTGCATCATGGGTGTCATTGCATATGTAATAAAGTGGTAAAAGGAAGTTGTAATCCTTATATGTTATTAAGGTTTAATGAAATGCAGATGACACGCAATGACAGGTTATCATCTTTTGGCCTTCCAAAACAAACTAGAAGGGATTGAATGTAGTACTCTAGTAGTGCAACTTCAGGTGAAACATGGTGCTGAAAATAAATCCATCACGTGGTATACAAATTCACCAAATCGTATCTTTCAAGCCCTTCACCATCAACAAAATCAAAGTACTTGCAACAATTTCAACGCAAAATCACCTTGTGTTATACAGTTTCACCAAACTGTTTATCTTTCAAGCTCTCTTACTTTCAACAATATTGAAGTCCTTGTAACACAAAATGATCTTGTGTTGTACAATTTCACCAAACTGACTAACTTTCAGGCTCTTTCACTTTCATCAATATCTTTTTAAAAGGAAAAAGAGGGTCCATGTATCGGTGTGTGCCATACTTCCAACAATATTGAAGTCCTTGTAACATCTCTGAAACAGAATGATACATGAGGGATGGCATGTTGAGTCACCAGAAGAAGAGACGCTTGGACCGCGATGCTTCCGTTGAGGCGTCAATGGCCATCTCGCGAAGATTTGCTCAGTTCCGCCTCGGTGTTTTTCCTCGGAATGTTCGAGGCATCGTTAAGAATTCTGCTCGTTGAAGAGAAGACCTTTTAAGAGCATGGGGCAATGCAATCAGATCATCAAGAGAAGGCAATAGGTTTAATCCATGGATTGGTTACTAGACAATCTTTTACATATTTGGTCAATGGAGAGGCCTTCAGTTCAAGGTAGTATTGCAATATTCACCGACTGGACCAATTAATTGGTCCAACTATTATATCCTGTGGGGTGACCCCAGAGAATAACTCCGGTCGGTGAGTCGGGCGACTAATGAAAATTGATATTTTTTTGAGTAAAATTTGGAGTGAACATCATTACACCCTTGAAATAATATTATTAATTATTATACTTTTCCGTTTGTTATATTTCTTATGTGTCAAATGAAAGTCAGATGTAAATTGTTTGATAGTAATTCAATTGCTACTTTTATCTTGTTAATTAATGGCCATATTTGTATAAATGTATATGATTATATGTATGGAATAATGGCCATATCTTTATAAATATAAATTATATGTATGAAACATACTTCCGAGTCAACAAAAACAGAACAATGCTTGTTCTTTACTCACTAACCCTTCCGACTGAATACCGTATATCGACTTTGCAATACTAGCTCAAGGTACCCGATGAAAGAGGAGAATGAGGATGAAATCCTTGTCGGCGCATAAGGGAGGGAGATTCGGACCTCCGTGTTGTTGAGACAGAGGTTAGGATGATAGGAGTGTCATTCTTGGGTGATGTTTTAGCTCTGAATCAATGTGATGCACTCATGTGAGCTATCAGGTAGCGAAGCTTCGTTGTCGTATCAGGAGCATTAGAGGAAAACATGTTTTGCGGGAGAAAACTATGTTTTAAGGATGGAGAACAGATACGAAAGAGAAGGGGGATATGTGTGTGTGATTGTGGTTCCTATCCTCTCAAGGAACCTTGTAATGATGAAGACGGGATTTAGGGTTATTGGTAGCTATTCAAAGATACTATTGTTGGAGTAGTTGGTTTATGCGTCTTTTATATTGTAGATGGGTAAATGGATCTCTTCAGGATCCATTTACCCAATCCATGTGTTTAGTCCCACATCTACCAGTGGTGGGACGTGGACGCTCTGTAGAGGCCATATAAGGAGCCTCAGACCTCCTGTATCCATTGAGAAACTCAATAGAATATCCGCCCCTTTGAGAGCTTCTCACGTGGCTTCATCTCGTTCCTTATGGAGTAGAGTTCCACGTAAAAATATTGGTCTTTCATGTTTCATATTTATGTTCTATGCTATGTTTATCATTTCGCTTCCACATTCCTATTTTCTAACATGGTATCAAAGTGGGTTCGATTCTTGTGGAGTTTTTTATTTCTTTTATTTTGGTCGAGAGTCGATTATGGTGTTTAGTTCTAGAAGATTAACTCATGTATTTTCAAGTTCAAGATTCTATTTTTGGGTTTTCTGAAACCCTAGATTTCTTTGTTAAAATCAAGCTTCGGCGCATTCCTATTTCCATCAGCCGCCAGGGCTCCTTCCTGATCTCCTCAGGCGGCACTGTCGTTCAGCGGCAGGGTTCCTTCCAGTTCAGACTCGACCCAGATCTCCATATCCAGCAGGAAAAATTTTTGCTGATGACTCATGTCTCCTGCAAGTGGCACAGCTCGCCGCATCTCGACTCTCGTGCAGGCGGCACGAGATAATCTCGATACTCCGGTTATGCAGCCGTCAATCTCCAGATCACCTCCTTACGGCGCCGACATCAACTCCTAATCACGCGCACCCCCTAGCGGCAGTTCTTGGAGACCCAAGTCACCAAGCGGCACTAAAGATTCGAACCCCTAGCCGCAGCACCTTCTTCAGTTCTATTGCGGCGTAGATCGCGCAACACCTTCTTCCAAGGGCCGCGCGATGCAGCCCTTCTCCAGGTGCCAACCCACCGCGACGATTCCCCAAGCGGCGCACCTCCTGGCTTCGCACCTCCCTGCGCATCTCATCACAGCAGCTCCTCTCGATCTCACGCAGCTTCGCACGCCAGGGCGCCATTTATTCTCTTTGTGATGAGGAGGTGGAGATAATTTATTGTTTCTTTTTGGGGTGTAACCAGGCATCGGTTGGATGAACTCTAGTAATCTCACCAGGTGCTCGAAACCAAATTTCAACTCTCCGTCCCGTCTAAACACAGAGATGCTACTACCAATTGCAATAATATGTGCACCCTGGCTTGCACGCAATGGAGTTACTTTTCAAGCAGAATGCCTTTATGTAAATAATGTGATCCATTCGGCTAAGACTCTACTCAAGTCATGGATTATGTAGTTTCTTCAATTTCTCTTAATTAATCCATTTGTGGTGGACAGCTTTACGTATTTCCATATTTTGCCTCAATTAAAAACATAACCTCGCAATCTAGTTAGATGGAATTAATAATCACAATGAAGCCATTATATTAGATGTTCTCTTTGAGTATTTCTCAAAATTACCATTACACCACATCCATTCGCATTCATTACTATTTGTAACAAATTGTTGGCAGAACACACCTCATCTATCTAGGATGGGTAATATTAGCCCAGAGTGTTGCATCTTGCTACAAGCAAAAGATATCCTTATTACAAAATTGAATAACCTATGACAACCAAGAGTATCACGCGATCTTAAATTCATCAAGCAGCACGTGATCTTAAATCCATCAAGCATATTTCTGCCATCTTTAAAACTCGAGAAACAGAACTTACACAACCTAGCTACTTGTGATAAAGCTTTTCTCAGTTGAATTAAGGCTTCTGCCCCATACATCTCACTAGACTGAAGATCTTTATCATAAAAAATAGATATGGGAAAATGTAAATTCATATGACTGCTATTCAACGAGATATTTCTACAACATGCCAACCAAAGTCCAGATTTAAAACTTCACAGAGACAATGAGATTATGGAGGTACCTATCCATGGTATGTTGGCTAAGGTAAATGGGCGTTGGGTCAATATCATTTGTAGGACTGAATGGCTGCACTGCACGTACATCATCCAGTCCAAGCACCGCATCCGCGTGCTCGTGGGTCAAGACTATCTGCGACAAAAAAGCACAACATCAGAATGCACCTAAAACCGATTCACGGGTTCACAATTTTACCACAGCCAGCGTACAGAATCGACTCTGGGAATCTTGTGGCGGATGAACCACCGCAGCGCCTGCTCCCTGAACGTCTTCCCGACGTCGATTATCACGTACCGGTGATCACCCCCCTTAGGGCAGTAGTCGATCAACAGAGACGTGTTGCACCTGAGAAATCAAACGCACATAAGGTCATCAAAATATCGCATATTTGCTTCGCGCAAAAAACACGGATTCACTCATCTTGCCCCCATATTTTCCCAGACTGGCGGACCTGTAGTTGGGATTCTTCTCGGGAGGAAGCGAAAGAGATTGCGAGCAGACGATGCAGGGGGGATCGGAGGCCTGGATCAAGCACATGGCGTTGGGGACGCAGCTGGAGCAACCGGTGCCAAGGAAGATGAGAGCGCTCCCGCCAGCATCGCCATTGCAGAGGGCGCCATTCTCGAGCATATGGACGGGATTAGGGTTAGGGCGGCCGTCCTCCATTGGAGAGCGGAGAGGAGCTTCTGGTGGGGTGGGGAGATCCGGAGGGGAGGAGGAAGCCGCGAGAAAACGGGGAGTTCCTCGTCGGCGGGAGGCTTGTTGGGCAGACACACAAATGTCACCAAACAGGCCCTTTGTTTGGTTTTTTTGCATGACACGTCCTTCTGATTACTTTAGCACTACAGATGCACCCCCCGAGAAAAGTAGGGATTCAATATATCCATATTTGTATTTGTTGTTATATATGTCTGATGCGAATATAAAATATAAAAATCCTAGTTTGACGAATATGGATATGGATGCTGATATAAAAATATAAACATACATGAAACAAATATATAATTTGTGCATGGATTTTTGTTATGTTTAATATACACTATAATATAGGATATTTAGTATAAATTAATAAAATATTATAATTGTTATACGCATCCCATCTTTCTGTGACTAACTAATACGCCATATATATTATATAAGATGCTTAGCTTAAATTATATAGAATAATCTAATAATCATGCACGATCTTTATAGGCTTAATAGTTAAATAATTATTATATACATTCAACCATCCATTCTCTTTTTAGAAAAGAACGTGTTACCTCGCCTCAGTGCCACCTTGACCTTTCTGCAAGTTAATCCTTCCTCAGACACCTCTCCACCAATATGCCAACATGTGAACACAATACAGGGAATATTTGTGTATTATCGTGCTCTTCATTGATAACTCTTAGGCCCTGTTCGTTTGGGGTATAAGGCGGAATGAAATAAGGGGAATAAGCCCCCAACACGCTTCCCTGTGGTACGACTATTCCCCATTATTTCTTCTTATTTCACTCTTATTCCTATCTTTATCCCACCTTACCTACCTTTATTTCACCTTATTCTCCTTATTCTTATCCTCCAGTCGAACGGAGAATAGACCCTTATTCCCCTTATTCCCCATCCTTATTCATGCTTATTCTCCTACCGAACGGGCTCTTAGACTTGGAAAGAAGAGTCATACATTCTTTAATGTGCGTAGTTCCACGAGTGCGGACTTCATCCAATTTTGTCATCTTTATTGAATGGAACACTGATAAAAAATTATTTATTGTGACTATTTAAAATGACAACACTAACAATGATGCATTAAGATTTATGAAAGTTCATCTAGAGGATTAATTTATTTTCCAAAAGATTGTTTTTTTTTCATATTCATTACACATCTTCTATCGTTATTCTTGTTGTCCAAATAAATTGAAAGTGGATGTTAATCAATATAGAAAGTACTTCTTAGCATGAGGTATATGACTTGTTCATCTCTAATTGAATAAAGTTCAACGAGATTGTAGAACAAATTGACACTAATTATATTTATAAGAGCTTGTTTCTAGATTGTTACAAGAGACAAAATTTAGCATTTTTAATGCTAGCGATGTCTTTAGAATACTAGGTTGTGCTTAAAAGATCAAGTATCAATGTTGCGAGCTATATTTTATGGGCTAATGATGATGAATGGGGATATAGAAAAAAGTTATTCATTAATTCCCATAAGATTATAATTTTTCGTACATCGCCCACATTTATTCTTGTTGTTACAAAATGGATTAAAAGTGATTCTTAAATCATTATAGAAACTACGTCTTAACATTATGGGTGTGATTTGCGCCTTTATTGATGAGGTTGCAGACTAAATTGATTCTAAACTTAAAAGGAGATTGCTTTTGGATTGTTACAAAATATGAAATTCAGTAATTCTTATGTTAGTGATGTCTTTGGAGTATAGGTTGTGCTTAAAATCGGGTTTCTAAGATGCGAGATATATTTATGAGCTAAAGGGTGATGAATGGACTATATAAAATAAATTATTGAGCATTTGAATCATTTTTATAAATTTATGGACTATCGTTTGGCTATAAATATGTATAAAGATATATTATCATCTTTGATGAAATAAAAATAATAACGGCATTCATGATATCATTAAAAAACTTTTATGTTCGGCTACAGATATGTACAAAGATATATTATCATCTTTGACGAAATAAAAAAATAATGGCATTCGTATCGTTAAAAATCTTTTATGTTTGCTTAAAAAATTTATCAAAAATTTCCTATTTCAAATCATCGTTTGATCCTAAAAAAGTGTCTTTTGCTTAAATGATGAATGGGATAAAAAAGTATCTTTTGCTTAAATGATGAATGGGATAATACTCAACCATTAAAAATTGAGCTGGAAATGTATGGGATAGAAGGATGATTGGATAAATAAACTTTAAATTTTGAAATAGTGGAAACAATTACTAAAAAGGTATCCAATTCTTAAAAAAATAAGTTGAGCATTTTTAGTTTTTCAGTATCTACAGTTGCATCTTTATCCATTTTCAGAACTAATAGAAGGTAATTGTTGCATATTATAGTAGATTGAACTATGATAGGGTGGAAATATTGATATATACTCGAAAGTGTCTTAAGAGTGAATCTCGTTGTTGGGATTTATTTAAATTTTTTTATTTCCTTCTAACCATATAAAACCAATATATATTTTTACAGATATGTGTATGCACTTATATTTATATTTATCTTTATCTTTATATATAGGGTAAAATATTTATGCTACCAGGGAGTAGCTAACTTTGCTCCCCCTACCTTTTAAAAAAAATTATGGTAATTTTTGAAAACTACTAGGGGTATAGATCACTTATTATCATGGTGTTCTCATTCAAATTTCATTAGAAAAACAGGCACCCTTAACATATCCATCGCAAAGGGGTATATTTAAGCAATTCATAGACCATCAAATTTTGACAGGTATGATGGATGGGATAGGAATCTTATAAAAATTGAAATTTGAATGGCAACATCGTATGAATAGTTGATCTAAATCCCCCAAGAGTTTTTTTAATACAACAAAAATTGAAAAAAAATGGCGGGAGTAGCCAAGTTAGCTACTTCATGGTAGCATATACATTTTACCCATATATGTGGATTTAATGGAACTGTCCCACCCTTTTATTTCGATGTTTTTTCGATCTTTTTGAAAAATCCTGCCATTTATTTTCATCATTGTATCCCTCTAATATGTATTCTAGTTTCGTTGGAAATAGTGACTCATATGCCCTCCGTCCAGAACAAGTCGATTTCGGCAATTCTATGACTGTTAAAATTACATGTTCTGGATGGAGGGTATATGAGTCTTTGTTTCTGACGAAATTGGAATGACATATTAGAGAGGTATAATGATGAAAATATATGACGATCTTTTCAAAAAAATAAAAAAATCGCTGAAATAAAGGATGGGAGCAGCCCATTAAACCCTATATGTGTGTGTACGCGTGCATGCATGTATGTGATACATGCATTGTTTGATACCATTAAAATGGACGAATAAGAGAAAATGTGGAAAAGAACTTGAATGCTATTATAGAATGTTTAACGTGCTATCTTGACTTTCGGTATATTTTAATATTTTTACTTTTTTTAGTTATTTCAACTCTAGACAATTATATGATTACATAGATCATAACCTATGGCATAACCAATATGTTTTCATTTTATCTTAGATATACATGTAGATGTAAATATAAAGATCTTCTTCTTTATTTTTGCAAGCAATGATACGCTAATTCAGATCAAGTCATGTAATAGAATTGTTTTGATTATTTATCTTTTCGCATTACATTTGATCATTATGGACAACTACCACTTTCATTCAAATTAAAAATACTTTATCACTTTACAGTAGCTGGTAGATTTTTTTTAATATTGATTACTATTTATTTATGTTGTTTAAGTTATTCTTAGTAGAATCTTGTTGCATTATTTTGCCTATCATGAAATATGACATAATTTATATATTGTGTTGTGACGTTGACATGATTATTTCTATACAGTGTGAGATTTTCCTCAAATAAATGTGCTACCATGCACTTTTTAAAAGCATGATCATATAATGTACGTACCACAGAATTTACCATTATCAATGTTTTAAAACATCCCCTTTGGTTCTTTCTAACATATGTTAGAAAACGTCCACACGTTGCGCCGGGCTAGCTTTGTCGAGATAGGTTTTTATGGTGTTTAAAAGAACGTAGATACATCCACATCTTTGAAGATGTTTAAAAATGTATGTGAAAAATATGCTTTGTGGACACTTTTAAAAACGTCTACACATTAATAAATTATACGGATGTTAGAAAACGTATGCAGAAAATCTATTTCGACGTCTTTAATTGTTGGTCCAAATGTTGTTTTATGGATGTTTTTTACTGCCATCCACACATAAATTATAAAAGGGGACGTTAGTAAACATACATGTATATTGTATGTGGATGTCCTTTAATTTTTAGTCCAATGTTTAGGTGAATTAGCTATATAAGAGTATACGATCAATCAGGGTTTATCAGTCTTTTTAAGAAGCCTTATTAGCATGATCAATAATGGGATTACGTTAAGAATCGAATGTTAACAATTTGTATTCGAGCATAAGAAGATATTGCACAAAAAATTAGAATTGTGGATGTAGTATGACCAAAGTCAGAACTAAGTCATGCATTAAAATGTGAAAATAAAGTCGAGTATTAGCTTGATTACAATAAATTCTAGAGTTCTTTTGTTCATTCAAAAATTCAAACCATGAATAGATTTAATATGTTATAAGCAAATCAAAATATCTCAGCATCTTCTTTTGTGTCTACATAAGGATCTACACCACCAGATATGTTGCTTCTTGATCGTACTTGAGAAGCATCTAATAAAGAAGTAGACATGGTTAAAAAGGATATATTAAGGTGATCATACTTCTAAAAATAAGTATCATAGAATGTAAGTGGAGAAAGTGACGACGACATCTCATCTGTTAAAGGGTAATTCTAAAAATATTCTATCATTCTAGCCGCTATTTTATGTTGAAGCTCTAACATCGTCTTCTTATTAATTGTATATATCTGTGACTTCCAATCCAGCACTTCATGTTGAAGGGATGCCACATTCTTTTCGTTTTCAGCCTCCATTTTTAGTCGCTCTTCCGCAACCCTCTGCTCAATTATATCCTCTGAAATGGATGCAGACCTACGTCATCCTCTTCCTTTAGGCACATGTCCTTGCCTCCTACCAATGGGACAATCAGAACATCCTTCATTATGTAGTACAATATTAGCCATTTCAACATCAGTAGTAGATGCCCTTCTGCATAAGCCTTAGCACGTATTTCTACCATTGTAATATATAAAAGGACAAAAGAGTAAACAAATATTATATATAGGTAATTTAATTTACATTATTCATCCAGAAAACTTATGTATGTTTGTTTATCTTCAGGTGTTGACCAATGTCCATATGTTGCCCTACAATATCATCCAACGACGCATGTCATCTTATGTCAACACTAAACTTTATCTTTCTGAATAACTGTATCTCTCAGCACAGTCATGAGATTTAGATGATCAAGAAAATTAAAGGAATTACAACAATTAACATATCCAAGAAGAAATTAATTTGAAAGATACCCAATGTCCTTGTTGAATGACAATGTATGACTTCGACCCAGTGGTGGAAAGATTCTTAACAATGTTTATATGTGTGTCATTGTTCTTCTGACACTGTTCTTATTTGTTGACGTAAAAAACCCACAAAAGAAATATTAAAACCACTTGCAAATGTAAAAAGTTCAACTGGCAATAAAATATAATCAACTTTCAATTACATATGTACTTGATGCTCTGGCTCTGTCCATATTTCAGCCATGACATTCCAAAGTTCAACTGGTACATTTTGAGACATAGATGCATCTCCTTTCTCTTTCCATGCTTTCTTTAAATAATATCGACACTCCCTAAAATGCTTTGAATGATGAGAAATTATTCCTTTTACTCTTCTAACGGTATTAAATCCTTGGATACCGATGAAGTGCTATACCAAAAAAACGACTTTACAAATTTGTAATACTAATATCTAGAAGAAATATAGAGGCAATTACATACCTTGATTCGATACAATCTATAAATTAAAGGGAAAGTCAAACCTACTTAGAAATTAGATGATCACGTCGAGTCAATTTAAAAATTAGGTGATCATATAGAGTCAAATTAAAGATAAACAAAAAAATCGCTCTTGTCTTGTTGTGCCATTACTCTAATTTGGAGGGCTCAGATTGTTTGTTGAAGTAGTTTACAACATACTCTGCTCTATGATGAAGCTATGATTCATCGCCTTTATTCTTTCATTTTGGCTAAAATCCTTGGTAAAATACATGTAAATACTCACCAATTCCCACTATTAAAATCTTAACCACATTTATTATTATATATTTAACACTTATTCTATCTAAAATAAAATAATAAAGAGAAAATTGAAAAAAAGGAGAAAAGAATGATGTATATAAAATATACAGACTGATCCTAACCTCGAGACCAGGTCAATATTGATGTGGTCGACAAAATAAATAAGTAGATGGAGATTAGGATCATAATTTATAAAAATGTCAGAAAATCAAGAACATAAAAATACCTTTATTCATTTTTCACCTTGTAAATATTTCACCTATTCTATTTATCATCAAGAAAAATTCAAATCAAAATCTTTTCTTCAGAAAGTTGTTTATGAAAATATGAATTAATTTATAAAAAAATATCTGAAAAATCATTCAATATAAAAATAAAATAATACAATGAACTGCAAAAGCCGTAAAAGCCGATTTCCAAGGTTCATAATTATTTATAGAAGACTCCAAATCGACCGAACTCACTTTTAAAGTTCATTTTATAATTAATACTATTTATTCAAAATATCAAAAAAATATTAGAATAAAATGTGTGAGTTTTGGCGTTTGGGCCCCTTTGTTTATATGTACTATATGTAGAATTTTCCTGATTTTGTAATTAATTATCTGTAATTTTGTTTAACTTAATTTTTTTCTAAAATGTTTCTAAAATGAATAGAAAATTATAAAAATATAATTTAAGTCAAAATGCCAATAAATCACGAAGCCACAAAGTTGTGACCTAAATTTTCCGGACCTCATAACCCGGCCATATGAACTCCGAATTGGGCATACTCACTTTTGAAGTTTGTTTTATTTAATTATCTATCAAATGACACTAACTCACTAAAATCAGAGTTAATATGCAAAAAGTGGATTATGGGACCGTATTGGTATAAATTGTACAGTGTACCTTAGTTTTTATCTTATTTAATATACATCATTTCATTATATTTATAAATTCTATTAATATTTTATCATTAAACTAAAATAAAAATTTATTTATTATTAAATTAAATTAACTATTATTTAATTATTTATTAATTTACTTAGTTATTTAGTTAATTACTTATTAATTCGATTAATTATTATTTATTTATTTAATTATAATTATTTATGTAATTAATTAATATTATTTACTGTTTGCTTAATTATTTACTCTAACCAATCGATTATTAATTATTTAATTAATTTAATTTAATTTTTTTTCTTTTTCTCTCTCTTACTTTCCCTTTCTCTCATGTCACCCTCTTCTTCCTCTTCCTTCTATCGTCTTCCTCCTTCTCTTCTACCGCCGCCTGTCGTCTCTCTTCCTCTTCCTCCTAGCTATTGGCCATTATGCTGGTAGACTAACAACCCCGCATCCACTGGACTCCCGCCAGTGACCGGCCCACTTGCTTGGCTGTCACGATACCTCCCTTATTTAAGGGCATCAACCCCCCTCAAGCTCGACCATCCACCATTATTTTCTCCTTCATTCCAGTGAGCTCCAGTGAGAGCGTGAGTGACTTGTTGCTTCACCATCGTCACAACGAGGAGTACGAGGGACGGCGAGATCTTCGCAAGTGTGAAGCTTTGCTCCGTCATGCACTAGCCTCTGCGACACGCCACCATGTTGAGGTGACGACTCCAGCCACCGACGATCATCCACTACTCCACTCGTGTTCATCATCATGTTAGAAATTCTTCCTTCGTCCCTTCTCTTCAGTTTTCCTCCTTCATCTCTCTTTCTCTCAATCCTTCCCTTCCTCTATATTATTTCTAAATCGATAGTCAAATCCGCTTTTGATTCCATCCCCCATCATAACCTCTTCAGTTATGTTCTACCCTACACATATGCACAACTCCGATCACGCACAGTGACCGGAGACTCCGAGTGAGATCCACCATTTTTGATCGCTCTTCCATTCACTATTCATTGATTTTACTTAACGAACAGTTGAGGATTTGTTCCTCGAGCACTATATGTACAATCGTAGGTGTTGAATCGTATCATCTGGAGACAGGCGATCCTTCAACGAGCGATCGAGGTCAACGAACATCCACATGCACAACCTACACATGTAAACCCAGTTATCAAGTCACTGATGAATCTGTGAGTCATCACTTTTAAAGTTGAAAATAGAGCCTTGTTCCGAGTAATTAGGAGCATATTTCCCCCAATGTTGCATAATTAACATTCATGCATGCATTGATAACATCCGCAATTTAGGATCCACATCTTCATGAAATAAAAAGCCAAATTCATCTGTAAAAATCACCTATCTATATATATTCTACGCTAACCCTAAATCCCATAAATTCACTCTATAATGTACATATTACTAACACTAATTAAAGAAAATATCAAAAAAATACTGACTTGTAAAATTGACCAATAAAACCCCAATCCAAGTTTGAAACTAGGAGTCTTAAAATACACATATCTCCCTCATACATCGTCTGATTTAGGTTTACTGACTTTTAAAATAATATACATTCAAAGAACTTCAAAACAAGACCAATTTCATTAAAATCGGAGATCGTATGTGAAACTTGGGTTTTGGGCCCCTATTGTATATTTTACATATTGACCTTTTTGCCCTTTAATTATTTTTTTATTTTCTTAATTATTAAAAATCCAAAAAATAGATTAAGTTCTAATTTTTTCATATTTTTTCTATATTTATTTTGATTTTTCTCTTATTTAAAAATGACAAAAAAATTACAAAAGATAAAATGTGGTATTTTATATCTATAAGGTACCACCCAAAATATACATTTTATACATATGACTTCTTTTGATTTTTAGCCCTTCACAAAAGTTGTAGATCTCGTCGAGACTAGAAACTTTCGTGTTGACCACTTTTTGGTTTAACCCCTTTTGTTATTTCTTTTCTATTTTTCTTTATATTTAATTTTTAAATTTTTCGGGAGCGACACATGGCAGCTCCTGGAGCCGCCACGTGTCACCCCATTTTTTATTATTTTCAGAATTTATTTATTTATTTATTATTGTTGTTTTATTTATTTATTTATTTGTTTGTTTGTTTTAATTTATTTTAATATTTTCTTTTACCTTTATTTTCTCTCTTATTTTTAGTAGCCTACTTATATTATTTTATTATTTTCCCCCTTTTACTTCTTCTCCTTAACTTGTCTTCCACTCCAAGTCACCACTTTCTCCACTACTCCATTCTCTCCACTTCTTCTCCAATTTCCTTCTCCTCCTCTTTTTATTCCCCTCATCCTCCACCATTTTTCTTCATCTGCCATTCAACGAGAGAGAGGTTCGAGCCTCGTTTAAGTTGTGAGGTGACAGTTCCTCTTTAGACGTTGAGCGACGACGACCAACAGGCGAGATCCGCGGTTAGTATTCGCGTAGCGAACTTCCCGTCAAGATCGCAAAGCTTCTCCAATTTTTCGTCGAACCGGATCGAGGCTACAACTAGAGCTCATCTTAGATGCTCCACGCCCCTACGACGAAACCACCTCCGGTAAGTATCCATCTCATTCTCCTTGTTATTTTATTTATCTAATATTTTTTGTTGTTTTGCTACACCATTTATCACCACTATCATCATACACATTCACTATTTTTATCTATCATCCACCTTCATTGCATCAGCACACCATCATTATTATCATACATCACTCACATCCACCAAATCTTCATTGCATTTTTTATTTCCTGTTTACAAAAAAATTCAACAAAAAAAATTTGCAAAAAACACAAAAAAGAGAGCAGGAGTAGCCTTGGACTGTCGTCTCAGTCGCCTTGCCCCCGAAGCCTGCCAGCGGCCAGCCGCCGCTGCGTCCGCCCGCCCGCACGCGTCGCGCTCCTCCTGCACTGGCTCGCGCCACTCGTCAACCGCCCGTGCCCAGCAGTTGGCTGCCCCTCCTCCAACGACGGCGCTCCACCTCCGCACGACGAGCGGCCGTCATCTCCTCTAGCAGGCCAGATCGCCCCGTGCCGCCCTCCTCTTGCACCCCCCCCCCCTCGGTCGGCCGCCCCAGCCGCGTGCTACCTCTCCTCTGCCCTAGTCCCCCGCCATCCTCTCCGCCGCCATTCTTCCCCTAGTGGCGACCCAGCGCTGATGCCACATCACACCGCCCCCGCGACGCATGACCCCCATGCTCTCCTTCCAAGAGTCGCAGGCTCGCTGCCCAGCCACCCCCGCGACGCGTATCCCCCAAGCTCTCCTTCCAAGAGTTGTAGACGCGCCGCCCAGTTGCCCCTTCGTCCCTCGTCATTCCAACTTGAACACCATCGATCGTGGCACATGCCGCTGCCACCCGCGTGGCATCACGCCAACGCCATCCACATGCTCGCGCCGCGGCGCACCCCCGTGTCGTACCCCCTGCCATTTCGCGAGCCTTAGCCGCGCCCCCATTTGTGCGCCTTAGCTTGTGGGAAAAGAAAAGAAGGTCGTTTTCTTCTTATTATTATTATTTATTTAGAAAATTACATTTGTACCCTTTTAGTTTCTTTATTTTCAAAGACATCCCTGTGCACGTTTGTTTATTGAATTTCACTTTCAGTTTTGCAAAAACACCCTTACGTTTGTATGCTCATTTTGTCATTCATCTCGCATCATTTTTTAATACAAAAAAAGCATTTTATTTATAAATTAATTCTGTACATTCTGACTATTTATTTATATTTTTGTGAGCATCAGAGTATTTATTAAAAATTAGAGTTTGAAATTAAATGATATTTTACCTATTTAGGCTCTGAAATTCACACAAATATAGTTCTTGCTCTAAAAAATTGTGGAAAATTTGTGGATGAAGCCTCTAGTTGTATTTTAACTACTTTCCAAATTTTCATACTAATTGTGTCTTTTGCATAAAATATATTACTTAGTGATTTAGGTAAATGGTTTTTAATTAAATCTACGAAGATCATTTTTGAGAAATTTCAATTCTCATGAATTCCTTATTAAGATATCTATTTGAGATAATTTTTTTTTTTGGATAATTTTGTCTCTTGGACTTATTAAAAATTAAATACTCACAGTCACTCAATTTTCAGTAAAAAAAATTCATAAAAAAATCATAAAGTGTCAGAAAATTCTAAAAAGATTAGTGTAGCTTCATTTCATCATATTTAACTTTTACTAAATTTTTCATAATTTTTACATTTCATATGCCACGAAAAATTTCATAAAAATCTCAAAAAAGTTTGCATTTTTCATTATTGCATCTTAAATCCAAAAATTCAAAAAAATACATTTTGCATTCGTCGTTGGATTAGGTTTATAGGAAAAATAAAATTTAGCTAAATTTGGATTAATTTAGTATTAAAATTAATTCAGCTAAGTTGCATATTTTCTTAGTAACCTAGTTCATCCAAGGTCGTGCATTTGCATCTTTTATTGCATAAAAAATTACAAAAAAATCTCGCTTGATAAACCGTGATCTAATTCATCTAATCTGAACCGAAGTTGTTCCTTTGCCTCCTTGAGTCAACCCTGGGGCTTGCCCAGGCTAAAAAAAAATATAAAATCGCACATTAATTAATTCATCGATTCTTCTATTCGTGCGGTTAATTTTTGATCAATCCGGATTTATTTGACTACAACAAAGTCATTAATTCGATACTATTAAAAGGGTAGATTCCGAGCCAATCAGCCACTGTTGATCGAGATTGGAGCCCGGTCTCTGCTACTGCCTGGAGTTTGTATCAGAGATTTGGAGCACCATAGTACCCATGGATCAAACGCATGAAGCCCCACATACCTCCGCGATCCAGAAGCATCACCAGAGACTTTTTTGAGATCGAGGCACAATCGACAACCTATGCCACCTGGTGCTGCTTCAGATTAAGAACAAAGCGTCGGGCCGCCCTCGAATCCTCGTCGCATCCGCTCATTTGGTTTGGGGATGAACGCGGATGGACGACTCGATTCCAGAATAAACAGGAACTATTCGATGATCTGCTGATCGACGGATGACAACAAGCCACGCATCATCATCGCATCGATCCCACCGCCCACCGCTTTAGCTTTAAGTAGTGCAAGTGCAGCGTGCATGCGCCCGGAGATATGATCTGGGCATTTTACATTGCAGCTCCCGAAACTCTCTTATATTCACGTACAAGTCCCGATGTTGAATAGTACATGTGATCTATCACGTGAAATTGGGAAGAATTGCAGCTCTAGCCTCATATTTTATTTTTATATTTTACAACTCCCGGGTAGCTGAAGAGTCATATGCACACACACGTGAAGTCTAGGCATTTTTGCGTGGATTTACCTCCTAGCTCCTGCATACATTGCACGTGCCCCCAGATTTACAGTATATTACGTATATACCCTTATAGTTGTATATACTATACTATACATTTTATAATACATAATAAACAAAATACAAAATATCAAAATATAATAAAAATTCATAAAAAAATTTATTATTTTGTAATATACAACATTAAATCAGTTTTAAAAATTAAAAATATTTTATAGCACTAAATAATTCATTTAAAATACAAAAATATAACAAGTTCATAAAATTCATAAAAAAATAAAAATACCTATAAAAATCCTATAAAAATTAATTATAGTATATTTTACATATTAAACCAAAAAATAAAAATTAAATATTAAAATCAATAAAAAATACAAAATATGTCAAAACTTTAAAAATTCATAACTAAATCAATAAAAATTACAAAAATACGCACATGTATCATTGTAAAGATACTTTCCTCTATTTTCTTATAAAAATAAAATAAAATTATTTATTACTTTTAATATTTTAAAATCAAAAATAAAAATATGTTTTCAAATAAAAATTAGTTTTCAACATTAAAAACCAAAATAATAAAACATTTTCAAAATTAAATAAATAACAAAATGCTTAAAAAATATAAAAACTACAAAATTAAAATCAAAATATAAAATTACAAAATTTGTAACTGTAATCTAACATAGGTATATTAAAATCATAAAAATAATATAAAATTCAAAAAAATCAAATAAAAATAAAAAATACTTATAAATAAATAAAAATTTGGAAACCCCTAAAACCTTAGTTTTCTATAATTTTACTCTAGTCTCTAAAACAGTTTGCTTCCCTGAGTTTGACACTCCCATACTTGACACTATACACATCTAGGTTATGAGTATAAATAAAACAAAAATAAATTTTCTGCTAAAATTCACCCGACCGCCATAGCGACGATAGTTTCTTCTTTTAGAGCTTTCAGGTTGATGGTTTTTCAGATGGTGTCGTTGTTGGGGAGGCAGCGCTAGGGTAGATCGTAGAGACCTTGGGTTTACAGTATTCTCGATTTTCCTTTTTCGCCATCTAACTTTTGTTGATTTTTTTACTTCACAGTTTTTTTATTTCTAATTTGTGCAACACGGGTTCCAAGCCGCACAGCTGAGAACCAGAAACCTTGACCATTTTTCTGTATTATAGAAGGGGCCCCGTCTAGGGCATCCCGACTTGTATCTCCCTCTCTTCTTCTCGAGGTCTGTTTCACCGAGTGTCATGCATTTGAGGGAGCAGGGCACCGACGGTTGTTTTTTTTCATCATGATTTTCTCAAAGTTTTTTGCGTATTTTTCGAGGCTAGGTGCTTGTTTAGGATTTTTCGATTTTTTTGCGCCTCCATAGTTAGCATTAGGATGCGCAACCTAATTGTATGCTTATCTCCTAAGTCAAAAATAAGAAAAAAATCATTAGACATTTTTTTCTTGAAAAAATCCAAAAAAAGTGAAACCCAAAAATAAAAACATGGACTACTAATATATTTGACTTAAAATTAAACGTAATGGACTCCATTTCTTTTGGGAGAGCAATCCCTAACGAATGTCTAGCAGGTACTTGATGAATACTCATTCATCACTCTTTATTCTTTTATTTTAGCTACTTATCTTGGCAAAACATCATGTATATAGTTGCAAATACAATAAATTATCAATAGGCATGCATTTGTTAATATTTAATAATCAGCATGTATTTGTGCAAAAATAAAAGATAAAGAATAAAAGAAAAAGAAGGAAATATTTAGAATAAATATTGAGTGACCTGAACCCAAGAGAGGGTCCAGACTGGACCTGATCGCCAAATAAAATAAGTAGAGAGAGATAGGGCCACTCTACCTTGTACATACACCTTCTTTATGTATACATTTTATTTTCATAAAAAGTAAAAATATAAATGTGTTTATATTCCATTGTGTATATTTCTAAAAATGAAATAAAAATTAGAAAAATAAAAATAAAATAAATTCTCTCTCACCTTGTATATAACACATGTATATATGTATCATGCACCTATTTATTTCACACTTGTAAATAACCAGTAAAAATAAAATAAAAATTATTTTATACTCCAAATAATATGTTGTAAATAAATAAAATATAAAATTAGGGTATTTATACATAAATAATGAAATAAAAATAATTATATAAAATATCTAGGTATTTTATACTTGTATATAATATAATATGATGTATATAGATTAAATTATTTTTCATAAAAATAAATAAAATCATAAAAATAGTTCAGAAAATAAAAAATATTTTTCATTTTGAACATTTTTTATTTTGAAATCATTTTCTATTTTTAAATTATTTTCCAAATCTTTTTAATTTCCTAATTTCTGATTGGTCCAAGAGGGATGTTGACCTCAGTCAACTCCCACTCCCGGACCCTCCTACGCTTGGATACGAGTCACACCCGATTTTCTCCCATTTTCCCACTCAGATCTCGCCATCCCTTGCTCCGATTTCACCGTCTACTTCTTTCCAGTGGATCAGCGACCCTCGCGAATCCCTAGGGAGTCGCAGATCCTCCTCGGACTGCGCGTTATCACCCGATCTCTCCAGCCACTTGGGACACCCTATAAGTTCTTCATTCGATTTCCCAGACTAGTATCTCGCGCCGCACATTCTCTTGAGACCCTAGACCTCTTCCCCTTGGTGACAGCAACTGGAGGAGCATCTTGGTGATCGGAGAAAGCCGCTGCAGCCGACGCTCAAGCTTCGTGGTCGGAGTTCCACCGCGACGAGCCTCCCCCGCCTTCCGCAGCAAGGTCGAGGCAAAGTCCCCCTTCACAACACCCACTGGAGCTGAGGATCTCTTTAGGACTCTCAAGTATCTTCGATTTTATTCCTAGCTCCCTTATCAAGCGAATCTTTCATTTGCCGCCTTCCACCGCTTCACCAGCTCCGACCCGCCGGTCGGAGCCTCATCAGCCACCCTTATCCGCTTCGATCGACAACCCAGTTCACCATCACCCCTCTCCTGCGATCTGAACCCTCTCCTGCGATCTGAACCCCCTAATCTTGGTTGTACGAGCCTAGATTAGGCTTTAGGTTTCCTCCCTCACTCGTTGGAAACCCCCAACTCCATCCATCACTGCGTCCTTTCGATTTCAGTCAAATAACCTTGGCCGGAGCCGTGCTCCGAGCGAGAGCTTTACCCCGCAAGTCTTGGCGCGCATGAAGGCACCCACTTCGCCTTCATCCAGCTTCGTCGGAGCTAGCCCAGATCACATCTACCTTCCAGGAGATCCGACCAGTGGAGAGCTGATCAGACCCATCCACCCATTGCAGAGGAGCCTTGCGAGTCGACCACCGTCGTCTGATTGTTCATCAGATCTGCCGATCTCCCTCGGTGCTCTGGTGAACTTCTCCCAGACGGAGTTCATCCAGTACCCTTCTCAGCCGTTGGATTACGCCTGTCGCCCAGATTCGATCACAGCCATCCAGAGCCTGTCCTTATTAGGCCGTTAGATCTGACATCTAATAGCCTCCGTACGCCCACGTTCGCACCCTCCAGACAGCCGTTGGATTCGCCAGCTGTCAGCACCATAGCCACACATCATCATCCAGTCAGAGCACGACACATGTCCCCTACACGCGACGCACGAGCCGCCTAGGTAATTTGCTCTGCTACCCTGCAGTTATTTCCTTTTATAGTTTAATCTGTAAAATAAAAGTTACACTATGGACCATTTTGCATGTTAGTTCCTGCATTTTCTTATATTTACGTTTTAGTCGTAGCCTCACGTGCTTCGTCACATGTAGTTGTGGGATAATTGCATTTAGTGCCTTGGACTTCTTCTTTGTTACATTTTAAAATTATAGTTTCATTGATTGCAGTTATACCCATGTGCGTGTTGTTTTATGACATGTGCTAAATTTGTTGGAGAATTTGTAGTCTGGCCCTGGAGTTTTTACGTGTGTTATGGTTTAGGCACTGGAATATATTTTCTTTGCGATTTGGTCCCAGTGTGTTGTGCTTCTTTGGTTTGATTTAATAAATAGCAATTTTCATCCAAAATTCATGAAATTTTGACACATGGCTCCTACCAAGGTGTAGAAATTTCCCTGAATTTTTGGGTTCTTTTTGTTTCCATTTAGTATTTTTAAAAAATCAAAAACCTCAAAAATTGCTACTGTCAATTTTTAAAAATCAATAAAAAATTTTAGAAACCTTTAAAAATACCAAAAAAAATTCTGTTTGTGTGTTTTGACTTGTTTTGATTTCAGTTCAATTTTTGTAGCATTTGCATCTATAAAAGCCATAAAAAGTGAAAACATTAAAAACCTTAGAAAAATTATTAAAAATTCATTAAAAAAATAAAAAAATACATTTTCTTATTCTGTAGTTAGATTTTTGTTTAGTTTATCATAAAATTGTGGTTAGAATTTTATAGGCATTGTAAGTATTTTTAAATTTCCTTTAGATTCGGGTTGTACACTGCCTTTTATTTTTGTCTTTATTTCATTTTTAGAAATTAATTAAAACTAGAAAAATCTAAGAAAAATAACAAAAATACTTGAATATTTCCAAAACCCAAAAATGTTTTTATTTTGATTTTCTGATCCTTTTTGCTACCTTAAATAATTGTTTGTGTGTGCATTTTTTATTTCTTTTACAACTTTTCTTAATTTTAAAAATTATAAAAAATTTTTGAAAAATATAAAATCCACCAAAAATATTTTATTTTATTTCTTTTTGACCCTGACTATTTCGTAGCTCATGCATTCCGTGCTCCTTGAGTTCGACCCTGGTAGTTATACCAGGTAAAATAAAATAGCGAGACCGCTGTTTGTTTGCTTGATTGATTTATTTCTCTCTTGGTGGTCTTGATTTTCTTGTTGACTGGGCTTCACATTTCGGGTCGCAACGACCTTGTTTTTGACCTTAACCCGGATCACGAAAGACTCGTCATCAGTACTTTCCAAATATGTGAGTGAGGGACGACCCATAAGATTAGAACATGAGCTTGAATTTCTTGGAAGACTACTGATATGACAGTTAGCCGCTCTACTCTTCAGTGAGGACTCTCGGGTAGCCGGAAACAGTATGGGTTTCCTTAGCAGAGTGGGAGGTTTAGAGGACACTGCGTAAGGCTATGTCCTCAAGTAACACGGGTAGCCAGAAACGGTCTGTACTTACTCCCATAATGGTTGAAAGTAGGTGATTAGATGCTCGGACTTGGGACATTCTTTCGGGAAGTTCAGGCACCTATCAGCTCACGTAATTTGTGAAAAAACTTACTTTGCCAACAACCCCTAAAACTGAAAAGATTAACGATCGAACTTTTATAGTCATCATCGGGTTGAGTTGGTGAATCCGGGGTATTGCTTTGCGTTTGTTTCTGTGGTGTAACTCTAATCTCTGAGATCTTTCACAGTCATCCGTCGTTTGCGTCTTTTCTAGAGTCTATTTTTCATTTTCTTGAGTTACGATGATGGGTAGGCAATCTTTTAGGCCGAATTTTACGACGTCGCTTCTAGACATACCTACCCGTTCATCTAGGTCGGTTCGAGACATATCGTATTTAAACCAGAGTTGAGTCATCAATCCTTCTCCGGGTGTGACTCCGACCTTGGAGAATCGCCTCCTTTTGTTTCTCTGTCTTATATATCTCCTTCTTTCCCCCTCTCTTTGTTTCGATCAAGTTGGTATTCAGATACAACAGTGACAGTTGAGCAAATGTGTGAGACCCGTGAGTTGAGTACATATCAGATGAGAGATCTGGGTCCACGAGTTGTTGAAATGAAAGTGCAGATTGAGCAATCTGCATCTTCTTTGGGAGCTGAGTCAGTTTCTCCATCAAGTTTACCTACTTTTTTAATTGATTCATACTTCATTTTACTACTGTCGAAGTTTCATGGGAAGCCGCATGAGGAGTCGTACGAGCATCTTTATGAGCTTGAGGGGATTTATGGTACTTAAGTCTACTCAAATATTACACCTGAGGAGGCCATAATGAAAACCTTTCTTATCACTCAAGGACAGAGCTGCGAGATGGCTCCAACATTTGGGAAAGGAGCGAGCTAATTGGGGTACACTTCGAGGAGTTTTTCTTAGAAAAATTTACCCCATTAGTCGAACCAACTTTACATGGTTGGTTATCAGAGAGTTTTCACATGATCCCCATGAGCCAATTCATGATATGTGGATCAGATTCCAGATCCTTTTGAGGAGATTCCCGGATCACAGGATCTCCAAAGATGAGCTAGCTCAAATCTTCTACCACAAGATGATCGCATATTAGCAAGCATTGGTCGATGCCTCGTGTGGCGATTCACATTGCAATCTTGATGAGGATTCGCTTTGGACTCTCTTTGGAAAGATCTCTGATGTCAAAACGAAACATGAAGGAGAAGTCAGACCACTTAGATGCGATCCACCTTCTACTGATTTAGGGATTACACATCAGGCAGTTGATGTGGAGACTGAGGCAGTATCGAGGATGGTCGTTGAGACAGCTACGGAGAATTCTTGTCCTCAGAGACCGATACATATTCCATTGAGTTTTCAACCGGAGTATGAGTCGGTTCCATGCTTCCCGGTTCAGGAACCTTGGATACCTATTCTTCAAGTATTCCAAGATACCGAGCGAGAGCCCATGCTGTTTCAGCCAACATACGAGCCGATTTAGTTTCCATATCACTGATGAATCTCCATTTCATCACCTTTATTCTATCATTTTGGCCTCAAAAACCCCAGCAAATGCATGTAAATAACATCAAATTGAGCATAATAGCATTCATGATTCATTGTAATTAATTGTGCATTAAATAAGGTTTTTAATGCCAAAATTATAGAATAAAGAGGAGAAAAGAAAAAGGAATAAAATATTGTAAATATTTTATGACCCAAACCCCGAGACCAAGGCCAGCATGGTATTGGTCGACAAGGAATAAAGTAGGGGGAGATAAGGGCCAGTATACAATAAATACTTCATTTATTTATGCATTTTTGGCACCTATTTTGTACATAATTATTTACTCATTAAATGAAGAAACTTTGTACATGAAAGTTGTAGATAATAATGTAAATAAAAATACAAAATTGAGTTTGTGCAAAAATAATACCCAGTGTACATTTTATACACAGAATAAAAAGCCAAAATCTCAACTTCACAGACCCATATCTTGCAAATAAAAACTCCAAATCACCCAAACTCACCTTTAATTGTATATAGCATTCCATGAACTATTTTATAAAATTGGTTTCATAATTTTTGGAGTCCATATGCAGAAGTTAGGTTTTTGGCCCTTCTTGTATATAGGACTGATTAAAATATTCATTTTATTCAATATTCATTATTTGTACAAATTCATATTTTTAGAATTTTGTAAATAATGTACATAATGCATACACATAAGAGAAGTTAAAGAAAACCAACATTAATTTGTAAAATAAAATAAGTCTACAAATTCATAGACAAAATACCTATGCTATATACCTATATATATATAAATAAAAAGGATTTTAATCCTTGATTCTTTTACTCTTTTATATTTTTATAATAATGTATACATTATACATAACTCATTAAAAATACAAAACCAAAATAAAAATCAAGAAAATACAATAAATAAATAAAGTATACACAATATATAGATAAAACACCTATAAGTATGCCTACATACACCTATACCTATTTATTTAAAAATGTAAATAAACTCATAAAAATCAAACAAAAATACCTTTATACTCACAAAAATAAATTATAAATTTACAAAATAAGCCAATAAAATAATAAAAGAAAATAAACAAATTAAAAATAAAATACATAAAAATACATGGAAATACATACATATACATATTATTCAAATAAACCTATAATAAAACACCTCGAAAAATTCAATAAAAATCATAAATAAATACTAGATGAAATAATACACATTTTTTATTTTATAAGAAAAATTAATAAAATCATTTAGGGCGTCAAATAAATCAATCTTCCATCAGGTCTTCTATTTTGGCGTTTAGCGGCTGAGGTGGACCAATCAGGTCCCTCCGCGAGTTGACCCCAGTCAACTTGACCTCCAGCCGCCCGATGTGACGCAGCCCGTCTCTTCGCCCATCTTCTCCCATTTTTCCCGGACACACCATCCATCAATCGAAGATGCTTCCTGCACAAGAATTACTTCCTAATCATCCATGATGCCCCGCCAAAACCTCAGATCATGTAGATACTCATTGGATCAGCCAATAATCGCCGGTCAATAAGGCCACTCACCAATGTTTATAAATAACAAGCTCCGCCTCCTTCCTTGAATTTGGCCACTTTTTATCCAATATCAAGCCTTGATTCTAGTCCTAGGATATTCCTCGTGACAGGGGGAGTGAGCTGGTGCCTCGAATCGGCCGGAGAGAGGAGGATTTTGACGCGGCGGAGCTCCGGTGTCCGCCCTGCTCCCTGGAGGCCCCCAGGTATAAGAGCTGACCTTCTATGCATTTTTAGTTAGTCTTAGATGTTAGTTTTTCATTCCAGACATTAGATTAGGTTTTAATTCATGCTTGTAGCTTAAAAATCGAAACTCGAAGTTCGCCGGAGCTCAGTTCCGGCGACTTCTCCACTGTGGTTCCGACTGTTTCCGACCGCCTCGTTCACCCCATCTCGTTCCTCGACGCCTTCTCCATCTATTACGCACATTTGTCCAACCCAGGACTCTAGGTCCTGGCGAATCGGGGCTCCTCCTCCGCCGTCGCCGGAGCCCCTCCGCCCACCGTCATTTTTGCGTTGCAGCTTCCAAACCCCGGGTCGAGGAGAAAGCTCTCTCGCCCGCGGTTCTTCCTGTGCATGGATATCGAAGAATCGAGCCCAAATGGGCTCGAATTGAACCAGGAAGAGGTTCCTGGGGGCCCCTTTCTTCTCCGATCTTGCTCCATCGCCTCGGACCCCCAGGAGCCATGAGACCACCATCAGTCGACGCGGGACGCTTCCAGCCACCTTCAGAACACCTCAGACACGTCGGAGAACCCTGGAGGAGCCCAAGCTCCTCGATCAAAGCTCGCCAGCCCCGAGCTTCTTCCCCGTTCTTCCAGGAGGCTTCAGCACCGTTGGATCAGGAGGCGAGCCCTAGATCAAAGGAGAACCGTCCGATGAAGATCAGCCTCGACCGTCAGATCAACCAGAAGCTTCTAATCTACACCCTTCATCGATGAATCGGCGTCGACTGTCCGATGGCTGCCACGTGGATAAGTGGCGCCTTCAACGCCGCAGGATGAAAAGCTTTGTTTAGGGGTAAATTTCATATCAACCCCTCTACTTTTTGTATTTATTATTTAATGCTAAAAATAAAAGTCTCAGTTGTAAATAAAATGCATATTTTGCAAAAGGACCCCCGAGGTTTTAAAATTTACACTCTAGTCCTTCCGCGCCTCACGTGCAGCAACCACGTGAGGCGCGTGAAATTTTGCATCTAAGCCCCGCCGGGTCTCTGTATTTATTAAATGGTCCTGAAAATAAAAGTCCACGTGTATTTTTAGTGTGATTTTTGCATGTATACCCCTGCGAACTAATTTATTTGCAAAAATACCCCTGCCAGGCCATTTAATTTTTGAATGCTTTGTCTATTTATTTTGTGCTCCATATTGATTCGAAAAATCTTAGAAAAATAGACTTAAGCTTCTGTTAGTGTACCCTTGCACGCCATATTTTTAGTTTTCCATTTTGTTGCATTTTTGCATTTATTAAAAATAAAAAACACGCCTTTTATTTACTGTCTAGATTATAAAATCCCAAAAAATATCAAAATGCCTTGCAAAATTCCAAAAAAAATTCCCTATGGTGTATTTTGAGCTATTTTAGTGTCAGTCTAAAAATCCCTAAAAATCTCAAAAGGAAAACCTTAAAAATACGAAAATACCCAAAAACTTCAAAAAAATATTAAAAATCAAAGAAAAATCAGAAAAATATAAACTCAGGCCCTACTTATGCTATATTTTATTATCGTTATTAGAAAAATAGTGTGGAAATTTTTTGAGGATTGTAACTATTTTTAATGTTCATTTTTATTACAGCCAGACCTTATTCCACTGTTTGCTATTATTTAGCTATTTAAATATACTAAAAATATTCTCAAAAATGCCCAAAAATCACAAAAATAGTAAAAAATGATGAAAAGCCTAAAAAGACTTTATCTCTTAATTTTTGACTATTTTTAAGTATTTTTGTAAGTATTATAGTACCCCTTTATGTATATTTAGGTATTTCCCAAAAAAAACATACATATATCTATATATAATATATATATCTAGTTATTTATATGTATTCTTATATGTATTTATTATTAATATATATATATATAAAATAAAAAAATATAATAATAAAAAAAATAATAATAAAATATATTTTATTAAAAACCCACTTCACACAAGGATGACTATTTTGCACATATAGGCTCATGCAATTTTGTATTGCTCTCTGTGGTTCGACCTCTACATGCTTGTTCCCTATACATTTTATGGTAGAGTAAATAAAGATTAATTCACATTTATTTTCAAGCTTGATTGTGGTATTACTTTGTTGTGGGTTAATTGCTGGTTGACTGGATGATTTGTGAGTGGTCGCCTCAGCGACACACTTTTTATTATTCATGGTGACCCTCGCGAATCGACCCGTTATCAGATGGCGACGTTGCCGGGGAGCAATGAGCATAGCCTAATCCATGTTGTCATTCTTGTATAAAAATATTCTTGATTTATTATTCATTTCTTGTGAGCAGCTATTTTTATTGCTATTAATCACCAGGCTTCATTTCTTCATTTATTGTGATTATTTTCTCTGCTCTATTTAATTGATTGGGCTTTACTAATACATTCTTTTTGTGACTTTAATGCGAGGGACCGCCACGCAAGGATGGCCTCTTAGGAGGCCAATGCAGCCAAGCTTGGAGGAGGATGGTCTTCTTCTCATGACCATCTGGAGAGAGCACCAAAGAAGCAAGGAGATGGGCATTAGTTAGAGCTAGGTATTTAGGATTATTTATTTTGTAATTTATGGTGAGAGAGAGACTATTTTGGCATGTATATAAACAGGACTCTACTCTTCACAATGAGGTCCAGTGCCCGGGTGATTGTTTACCTGGGGGCCTCATCGCGGCTTTTTCGAGTTTTCATCGCCTTCTTTCATTTTGTTTCCCGAAGTTTTGAGATTTCCGCCTTTCTTTTATTTTGTTTTATGTGCTTGGAGCCCCTAGATATAGGTTGCTTGACTCGATAGCTAGGTCCAAACATTAATAAGAATGCATGTTCCTATAGTTTACTTCGCTTGGATCTAGTCAAACTTAAACAAGTTGTTAATTTGTCTCTTAGCCCTCTGTGCCGTAGCGAACCCTGTAAAGCGCTTTCTCCTACCCTCAATTTGTTGAGCAGAGGAGGGGTGAGCCAAGACCGGACCCTCTTGGGCTAGAGATGAATGAGCAACTTATGGTTCTTCACGCTAATAGCAGCTTATGTTTAGGGCGATTTTGTGCCTTGCATACCGACATGTAGATAGGTTTAAAAATTCTGTTTTGCATACCACATGGAGAGAGCTGGGATGCACTGTAAGTCTTTTAACTCATCATGCATCATTCGGTTCAATGGTGAGATTTCCATCATGGAACCACTTGCACGGCTTTTCCGCTATCTTCCTCTGATTTTGAGCACCTAGGACTTAAATGAAAATCTACAAAAATGTTAGGCGCTGGTATGAAACAGATCCAAAAAAAGTGAAAACCCAAAAAATTAAAACAAGGGGACTGCTAAATAAACTTTGACCTTAATTAAAATCTGTAATGGACTATCATTGTACCGGGTTCATAAAGCCCTCATTATTTTCAGGTACCTTGGAGGGGGACCAAAACCCTACTCCCCTGAGCGAGTGCGACCCCTAAGGATTAAAGCCCAAAACTCAGTCTGCAACTGCCTTGTGTATCGCCTGGATTTCCGAAGTATTGGCGCTTCTATCGTACGTAGGCGAGTAGGACTTGGTCACCAACGGTGACTCTCTGTTGTGAGAGCATCGACCCTGTCCGAAGTATTGAGCATAGGCCACGCCTTCACGGGGGTGTCTGTCTCATTGTCCTGCGTCCGAGTAGGTTCTTGCACGCTCACGGGTGATTCTGTTGCGAGCGAGAACCGAAGTATTGGTTTCGCCTATCGGCTTCCTCTCTCTTTTCTTTGGCTGAGTAGGGATCCAGGAAGGGTTACAAGGACTCCAAAAAGTACAGACTACAGGTTACACAGGAGGAGGACAAGTACGGGATATTCTTCTGGCAGTACTCTCTCTCCTATAGGGTAGCGTACTAAGGGCTTGTTATAAGATATGCCTGAAAAATAACAACTCTAAAAATGAAAAGATAATAAATAGCCGAGCTTTCACGACTTCACATGGCGTGAGTTGGTGAACCCAATTTTGTATTGTGTTTTTATGGATCTAGATTAAGGTTCAAAGATCAAAGTCCCGCGCCTTTGCGCAAATTTTGTTATGTCTTCCTTTGACCACCCCGCTCGACCGAGCCTTTCTACTGTTTTGCACTCCTTTTATTCCTCGTTGACCATCGTATCCTTCTTCCAAAATCCGACATCCTCTTGTGCTTCGCAAAGTTGATCCATGGATGGTTTCGTCGGGACCATGCCGACACCTACATCGATTCCATGGACTCAACTCAGCCAATAATTTCAAGGCGATTCCTGAGAACCCGATCCGGACTTTGCGGATTGATCTCCAGACTCCTCGTTTTCTACCTTTCTCTTGGCCACCCAATAAACTGGGATCACTTTTGTCCCGCTATCGCCGTTGTGAATGGGAGTCGATTACAGTCTACATCATTTTTCCATTCACAACATGCTGGGGTTGACTTAAATTCCAGCTTCATCACGGCAGCTGAACATTAATCGCAAGTGATCTGATTCAGACCATCTCATTATGCAGATAACAGACAGTGCGAGCCCTGGAGACTACTCCGGAGTTCATTTCGTCCGACTCAGACCCTGACATGGCGCCAGGAGGAAAGGGAAAGGGTCAGCAGCAACCACCAGAGGGACAGGTGCCAGACCAAAATCAAGTTAATGCACAGTTGCTGGCATCTATCCAGGCCATACAGCAGCAGCTGACTGAGCAGGCCCTTACGCAGACCGCTTTCCAGGATATGTTGAATGATGTGATGAACCGTAACGACGGAGGAGGAGGCCGAGGCAGAGGAGGCAGGGGGGAGGAGGTGGAGGTGGAGAAGGTGGTGATGACCACAATGATGATCCCGAATTCCCACCACCGCCAAAGCCGACACTCAAAGAAACATACAATCCGGGAGACAGCCAGATGACCGAGTGGATCCTCATTCCACCGGTACACGCTCACTTTGAGCTGAAGCCCCAATTCATAGCCCTTCTCCCTGCATTCCATGGCAACACCAATGAAGAGCCGTACATTCACCTCCAGCAGTTCTCCCGGATTTGCCGCACCACCCACTATCCAAATGTCCCCCTGGACATTGTCAAAATGATGGCTTTCCCCTTCAGTCTACAGGACAAGGCCCTTTATTGGGTCAATCATTTGGGAAAGGTCGTGACGACCTGGGAGGAGTTGAAGTCCGCCTTCCTGCACAAGTATTACCCTCTCGGTCGGCTCAACCAGATGCGAGCCCGTATCAGTAATTTCTCCCAAGGAGCACACGAGTCAGTACACGAGGCTTGGGAGAGATTCACTGATCTGCAGGAGAAGTGTCCCCACCACGAGATCCCTAAGACCATCTTGGTCCAGCATTTCTTTGGGGGACTCAATATTGAAAGCCAAAGGCTCGTGGACGCAGCATGTGGGGGCTTCCATTTCAATAAGGATGAAGATGTTGTTTGGCAGATCTTTGAAGAAATGGCCGAAGGAGAGGCCGCCCTCTCTTCATCCAAGGCATACCAGAAGCAGCCCCAGATCCTCCAGAAGCAAGTGCACATGGCTGCATCCAAGGAAGTAGAGAGAGATGAGAGCTCCAACCTCAGCATCATCGGGGGCCATCTCTCTAAGGTTGACATCATCGAGAAGCGATCACAAGACCTTGAAAAACTCGCTGTGATCGAGAAGAGGACCCAGAACCTGGATAAGCTCGATCAGATCAACAAGTACCTCGAGCTGTTGGTCGGTACGATCAACTCTGTCCAGTCGGCTACACCATCAGACGCTCCCGCTGAGAGGAAGGACGAGCAGCAACCGCAGCATCAGCCTCAGCCAAGCCAGCAGCCACCGGCAGTCCAGCACGTGTACAACGTGCAGGCGCCCGACCAGGGCCCACCGCAGCAGCAGATGGTCGTTTACCAGCCAGAGCTTCTTTCTATGTCTGATCCAGTCTTCCTACCACCACCCCTGATACAAGAAGTCAATGGGGTATGGACGAATGATGCACAGTCGACCCGTCCTCAGGGACAACCCCTGGGTCAGCAATTTGCCAACCGGCAGTACCACCAACCTCAGGGTGGTCGTTTTAGCCAAACCTCTCAACCTCACCAACAACACCAGCAGCCTCCCCAGTTCGTACACCAATGGAGGCAGAATTTTCCTTATCAGCAGCAGCCGCAGTACCGCCACCCACAGCCGTATCACCAGTATGCAGCTGCTCAGCCTCCACCATACCAACAGTATCCACCTCCGTCATACCAACAGCTTCAAATTCCTGCTCCACCACAGCAACACCACCAGCAGCAGCCTCCCCGCCCATCTAACCAACAGCAGCGTGGTCTGCACGCTGAATCTTCTGATGTGCCCCCAGCTAATCCCACCATGGAGTGTCTGGCCCAACTTGTTAAAGGGCTTGCGGAGATGACCAAACGGCTTGATGACCTAACCGCCACCCGTACTACCATTCCAGCGCAGGTCGAAGCCAACACCAACAATTTCAAAAAGAAAGAACAGGTAGAATGTGATGTCCAGTCCGTGTCTGAGAATGATATTACTGTTTATTCTAATGATGTTACTCTCAGGAGCGGTAGGGCCTTGCCTCCGCCTGCTACCAGATGTGGGGTGAATAAAGAAACAGGTGGATCGTCATCTTCCGCATCAGCCGTGCCAGCTCCAGGGGTGGGTGAGGAGGAAGAGGAAGGAGAAGCCAGTCCAGCCGTCGTGCATTGCCAGAAGCAACTCCAGCCAAAAATACAAAAAAATCAGCAAAAACAAAAACAACAAAAAGAAGCCTGTAGCAGAAGCGAAGCCGCGCCAGCCTTGGAGGAGCCGCCAGCAGCAGCCAATCCCTCGCCAGCCGATGGAGCCGATGCTACCCTTTTTGATCGCCCAGCAACACCAGCATATTCAGACCCAGCTTGTACTCCTTTTTGTAGTTCGGATGTACAACATTCTGTGGGCGATAATTTTGATGTAAATAAGAACTCTAATTTTCCTGCCAGTAATATGAATATTCCTTTTCCGCATGCAATACAAAAATTCAAAAAAATGGCAAAAAGAAAAAATGCATTGTCTGATCCAGGTGTTGTGGACATTTTGGATAAATTGACTGTTGAGATGCCCTTGTTGAAAGTCGTGGAATACATACCAGCTGTGGAGAAAGGACTGAAAGAGGCATGTACTAACAGGCGTCGCCCAGCGCAAGACAACAGACACCGAGAGGTAGAAAAGCATGTTCTCTCCATGGCCACAGTTGCAGCTATCAGCAACCTCCCCCAGAAGAAGCAAGATACATGAGCACCTCTGATCAGTTGTGTGATTTTTGACCAGGTCTTCGAGCGTACTCTTCTTGACAATGGTTCTTCCATCAACCTTCTTCCCTCGTCCATAATGCAAGAATTCGGGCTGGGACCACTCAAGCAGACACGCATGATCCTTCAGTTCGCTGACCGATCCGTCAAGCGGCCCCGAGGTCTGTTGGAAGACGTAATAGTTACCGTGCAGGAAATGAAATTCCCAGCTGACTTTGTAGTCCTTGATATGGACTCGCCTGCACCACTGCTCCAGACTCCTATCATCCTTGGCAGACCATTTCTTTGTACTTCAGGTGCTGTGGTTGATTACGTGTCTGGAAAGATCACTTTCAGCTCGAACACCCAGCAAATCACGATCAGTATGAACAAAGAGCAGAATGCCACAACTGATGAGAGCCAAGCAGCGTCAGAAGCAGACTGTGATTTTATTGCAGAGATCAGAGACTCAGAGTTGTCGCTGGACGATCCATGGACCCGAGAAATCCTCACTCTTGAGGAGGACTTGGAAAGCACAGTCAGCATATGCTCCGATGATTTGTGGGAGACAGATTCTCAGATGCAGGCGCATCTTCTTGAGCATTCACTCCAGACCGAACATGATCAGCTTACCACAGAACCGTTCGGTGCATTATCAGGATCTCAACAGATTGATGAGGATGGTAACAGCCTCAAAGCACATCCCACCACCAGCATGGTGTCAGAAGTGACCGATAAAGTGGACAGATCGAAACTAGAACTCAAGCCACTTCCTGCAGGCCTGAAATATGCTTTCCTTGCGGGTGAGGAACAAATGTATCCGGTCATCATCAGCAGCAGGCTGAATCCGGGTCAGGAATCTCGACTTCTCGAGGTTCTAGAAAAGAACCGCAAGGCACTTGGTTGGAGCGTATCAGACCTCCGAGGGATAAATCCAGCTCTGTGTTCACACCATATCTATCTAGAAGAAGATGCCAAGCCGTCCCGCGAATTTCAGAGAAGGTTGAACCCTAACCTTCGGGACGTAGTCATGAAAGAAATCATGAAATGGTGTGACGCAGGCTTCATCTATCCCATCTCCGACTCAAAATGGGTAAGCCCGTTGCATGTTATTCCCAAGAAATCTGGGCTTACCGTGGTTACAAATGATAAAGGAGAGGAAATTTCTACTCAGGTACCAACCTCCTAGCGGGTGTGTGTTGACTACCGCCGACTTAATGCAGCAACCAAGAAGGACCACTTCCCCTTGCCATTTATTGATCAAGTCTTGGAGAGGTTAGCAGGCAAGGAGTTCTTCTGCTTTCTGGATGGGTACTCCGGGTACAACCAAGTGGCAATTGCCCCTGAGGATCAAGAGAAGACTACCTTCACTTGCCCGTTCGGCACCTACGCCTTCAAGAGGATGCCCTTTGGATTATGCAATGCACCCGCAACCTTCCAAAGATGCATGTTAGCAGTCTTCGCTGAGATGGTAGGCAGTTTTCTCGAGGTCTTCATGGATGATTTCTCTGTCTATGGTGATAGTTTCGATTCTTGTCTCGATCACCTAGACAGAGTGCTTCAGAAATGCCGTGAAGTCAATCTAGTGCTCTCATGGGAAAAGAGCCACTTTATGGTCACAGAGGGTATCGTGCTGGGCCATGTCGTTTCCAAACGTGGCATGGAAGTCGACCCAGCAAAGGTGGATGTCATTTCAAATCTTCAGCCACCTCAGTCAGTAAAGAATGTGAGGTCATTTCTGGGGCATGTGGGATTTTACAGGCGATTCATCAAGGATTTCAACCGCATTGCCCGACCTCTGACAGAACTTTTATGCAAGGAGACTGAGTTCATTGTTGATCAGCCGGTTCTCCTTGCCTTCAATCAGTTGAAGGAGCTTATCACGCAGGCTCCAATCTTACAGCCTCCCGACTGGACTCTTCCATTTGAGATAATGACCGATGCGTCAGATTTTGCAGTCGGAGCTATTTTAGGGCAGAGGAAAGACAAGGCGCCCTATGCCATTCACTATGCCAGCAGAACATTAGATGAATATCAAAGAAATTATACAGTGACAGAAAAAGAATTGCTGGCTGTGGTTTTAGCCTTAGAGAAGTTCAGATCCTATTTGTTAGGATCAAAAGTCACAATTTTCACGGACCACTTTGCTATCCGGTACCTACAGCAGAAGAAGGATGCCAAGCCAAGACTGATTCGTTGGATCCTTCTCCTCTAGGAATTCGATCTGGAAATCAAGGAAAAACCTGGAGTTCAGAATGTGGTAGCAGATCACCTCTCCAGAATTGAACAACACGAGCCTCTTCTGACCAATGCACCTATCACAGAAACCTTCCCTGACAAAGCTATCTTAGCAGTGGATTCTCTTCCTTGGTATGCTGACATTGTCAATTACCTCGCCTCTGGGGTAACACCTTCGGATTGGACGAAGAACCAGAAAAACAAATTCATGTCGACCATCCGCTTCTACCAGTGGGAAGATCCTCTTTTATTCAGAGAAGGAGCAGATTGTATTTGGCGCAGGTGCATCCCTCAGACGGAGCAATCAAGTGTCCTCGAGCATTGTCATTCGCTCGAATCTGGTGGACACCACTCTGGAGATCGTACGGCAGCAAAAGTATTGTAGTGTGGCTTCTGGTGGCCCACTTTATTTAAGGATGCAGCATAGTTTGTTAAAAGATGCATTGACTGTCAGCGACTGAAAGGTACACTCACTGCCAAAGATTCAGTGCCCCTGAAAATCATTCAGATAGCAGACGTTTTCAATGCATGGGGCATTGACTTCATGGGACCTTTCCCTAACAGTCAAGGTTTCGAGCACATCCTTCTTGCCGTAGATTATGTGAGTCGTTGGGTTGAAGCTATTCCCGCCCGAGCCGCCGACAGCAAAACAGTTTGCCAGTTTCTGAAGAAGAACATCATTTCGCGGTTTGGGATACCAAAAATTCTCATCTCAGACGGGGGTAGCCACTTCATAAACAAAGAGGTCAAGAAATTAACGAAGGAATACGGCATCGATCACCGTGTCGCATCTCCTTATCATCCGCAAACCAATGGCATGGCGGAGTTATCCAACAGAGAAATCAAGACCATATTGCAGAAACTTGTTAGGCCAAACAGAAAAAACTGGTCTCAACTCTTGGACTCAGCTCTATGGGCTTACCGTACAACCTACAAGTCTCCCTTGGGCATGTCGCCCTACCGTCTTGTATATGGGAAACCATGCCATCTGCCCGTGGAATTAATTCATAAATCTCTTTGGGCAATCAGCAATTGTAACTTGGACTCACGAAGAAGTGGTCAAAAGAGAAAAGAGGATCTGAACAGGCTCTTGGAATTCCGAGACTGTGCATACGATAACACCTTGATGTACAAGGAGAAGGTGAAACGCTGGCATGACCGGCACATAAGACGAAAGACCTTCGACGTTGGACAGAAAGTGTGGTTATTTGATGCAAAGTTGCGAATATTCCCAGGCAAATTAAAGAGTAAGTGGACAGGGCCATTCCGAGTAAGTGAAGTGCGTGACAACGGAAGCATCGCTATATCAGAATTGTCCCCTGACGCACAGCCCTTCGTCGTCAACGACCAACTACTGAAGCCGTACTTGGAACCAGATGCATTCTTGGCCGTTGTAGACTCGATCCAGTTAGTGCACCACGATGATATCTCCACAGCACCTGTAGCACCAAAAGATTCAGACGATGTACTCCAACCACTATTTCTCTGATTTTCTTCTTTTCTTCTTTTCCTTTTCTATTTTCTTTTTCTATCTTAAAAAGGTGCCGCCCTTGTAGACAGGTTTTCTATCCTTAGGACGTACTTTGTCCTAAGTATAGGGGGATGTGCACCTAGAGTTTTCATTTCGGCCCGATCCTCTCCATTGTCTCCTCTTCTTGTCTATAATTAGGAGTATCTTACCCTAAGTATAGGGGGAGACAATCTGAGTATGATCAGTATATTCCCACCCTTGACCCTCCCTGCTTTTTGTACAGTCTGCTATACTTCGGAATTCTTTGATCCTAAGTATAGGGGGGACGGTCAACTTCTCATTCATTCATTTCCTTCATATTTATTCTTTAGATCTGTCTATACTTAGTACGAGTTATGTCTTTGTTTTTTCCTTTCGATCTATGAGGACATATCTCAAGCTAAGTATAGGGGGTCGTATATACCATGTATATACTAAAAGCCATAACTCATACTGAAAACTAAAATATCACTTCAACATAAAATAAAAGGAAAAAAGTAGCTTTATAATAATGAAAGATGATTGTGAGTTCCTCAGACTCCTTGTAATTGTATTGATTATTGAGTCAGAAAAAGGGTTTTCCGCACAATATTCTTTTTAGAAAATCTTGTGAAATTTGTTTGAAAATAGTGTGTACAAGTATTCAACGTTTGAAAAAATTAGTTTTGTGTGTAAAACTTATTTTCTTTGAGTGAAAGCAAAATGTGCAAAAACTAGTGTGCAAATGATTGTGAAAATTTGATTGTCAAAATTGTTTTGAAAAATCTATTTATGTTGTGAAAAACTTGTGTAAAAGGATTTTCAAATGCGTGAACATGTTTGCAAAATTATCTTGGACTATAGTTTTCAAAACCCTTGTGAAAACGATTCTCGATTAAGTCTGAGGAATCCGCACAAAAATCTCTCATTTGTAAATAAGAAAAAAAGTTTATAAGAACCAAAACCATACGGTACATCAAATACAATTTTTCTTCTTGTGCACATACTGATTAATAAATCAGATACCTATACAGTATGATTTGAAAAATAGTGTGACCAGTTTTGAAAATTTTGATGTGAAATGATTTCAAATATGTGAAAAATATTTTGATTGCAAAACTTTTCTTTGTGTGAAAGAAAGGATTTGAAAAACCTATGTGCAAATATTTTGAAAAATGCTTGTCAAAATTATTGTGAAAATTCTATGTATATAGTGTGAAAAATCTTTGCAAAAATAGTTTTCAAATGTGTGTAAATGATTGCAAAAATTATCGTGTACTATAGTTTGCAAAATTAGTTTCAAAAACTAATAAGAACACCATTGCAGATACTTGTAAATCAGAAATAAGACACAAACAAATCTTTCTGTACATATCTAAATAAACTACTTCAAACCTGTTAAGCTTTTAGAAATGCCTAAACTTTGTATATAAAGCGGCACACCCGTGTAAATAAGTGTATATACTTTTTGTATGTTTTTAGGTCTTATTTCCTGTGCAAAAATTCTTTGTGTAAAAACATTCTTTGATTCTTTCAAAAATTTTTGAAAACGAATTGCATCATTCATTGTGCATAGCATAAGCATACCATTCATATTCTTTTTGAGTGAGCTTGATGATTGAATCAGTCTAATAAAGTCTCAAATTGGAGCTCGGTTAGACCTTACCGCACCTAATTGCACTGGAACCTTATGGGAACTAGGTTTAAGGTACTTCAGGTCTACTTAGACTTAATTCTTTGAGAAATCAGGGCTGGGTTCAAGTCACCTCAGTGGACTAACTAGAACTTTTCGAGACACACGTATGACTCTTGCCGACCGTGACCTACCTTGGACACCTGCACCTTTCACTTGGCTCAACTCAGTTGGAGTGGTGAGGGGGTTGGATTTGCCAGTCTGAGACGCACACGGGTGGAAACATTCGTCCTCGTCTAGGGAGGGAAGTGCACCCCAACCTAGTCCAATAGCAATGAGGTCTAAAGACAGGAGATTGTGGGTTGCGATAAAGCTTCAAAAGAGGGATAGTCTACTGGCTCAAGAGGAAAAACTCCTTATGTAAATGCTGCTGTGAATAGTATGTTGAAAAAAAAATGGTCAGGCCTGTACAAAAATAAAATGCCTGCAAAGTATGTACATATGTTGTAAGGCCAATAAGCAAGCTTGAGCTCCAAAGTCAAATATGTAAGCCTGCAGCTGGATGACTTGACTACACTGGTCTTGCATCCCGGTATAGGTAGCTACACTGGCTACCATCCATTCTTCTCTTCACCCCTCCTCTTGAGCTGGTTGCCACTTGAACTTAGAAGGGAATACCCTGCTCCTCGTGGAAAGAGCTGTTGGATTGGGGAATCATTGGGTTGTCATTCTGGAGAAGTCAGTCCCTTTATCATTTCAGTTGGGGAGAGTCACTATCACTTACACCGTACAAGTCAGCTTCATAGTTATAAGGGTTTGCGTATGATGTAGACTAGTTCTGACCCGGCTGTTGAGGTGGGTTGAACCGAGTCCTGTGACTATCGAAGGCTGTGGTATTTTAGAGCTGGTTCCCGATTAGGTTCCACACACATTCACACCCAAGGTCTGACAGGAGCTCTAAATTCAGATTTTGTCAGGGCATGCATTGCACTGAAAGCATCCCTATTCACTCTATATTCCTTTCATTTTCCTTTTTCTTTTCTTTATTCTTTTTGCACTTATTGCATAAGTGTTTGCTAGGGACTAGCAAAGGCAAGTATAGGGGGGTGATGAATCTCCATTTCATCACCTTTATTCTATCATTTTGGCCTCAAAAACCCCAACAAATGCATGTAAATAACATCAAATTGCGCATAATAGCATTCATGATTCATTGTAATTAATTGTACATTAAATAAGGTTTTTAATGCCAAAATTATAGAATAAAGAGGAGAAAAGAAAAAGGAATAAAATATTGTAAATATTTTATGACCCAAACCCCGAGACCAAGGCCAGCATGGTATTGGTCGACAAGGAATAAAGTAGGGGGAGATAAGGGCCAGTATACAATAAATACTTCATTTATTTATGCATTTTTGGCACCTATTTTGTACATAATTATTTATTCATTAAATGAAGAAACTTTGTACATGAAAGTTGTAGATAATAATGTAAATAAAAATACAAAATTGAGTTTGTGCAAAAATAATACCCAGTGTACATTTTATACACAGAATAAAAAGCCAAAATCTCAACTTCACAGACCCATATCTTGCAAATAAAAACTCCAAATCACCCAAACTCACCTTTAATTGTATATAGCATTCCATGAATATTTTATAAAATTGGTTTCATAATTTTTGGAGTCCATATGCAGAAGTTAGGTTTTTGGCCCTTCTTGTATATAGGACTGATTAAAATATTCATTTTATTCAATATTCATTATTTGTACAAATTCATATTTTAAAATTTTGTAAATAATGTACATAATGCATACACATAAGAGAAGTTAAAGAAAACCAAAATTAATTTGTAAAATAAAATAAGTCTACAAATTCATAGACAAAATACCTATGCTATATACCTATATATATAAATAAAAAGGATTTTAATCCTTGATTCTTTTACTCTTTTATATTTTTATAATAATGTGTACATTATACATAACTCATTAAAAATACAAAACCAAAATAAAAATCAAGAAAATACAATAAATAAATAAAGTATATACAATATATAGATAAAACACCTATAAGTATGCCTACATACACCTATACCTATTTATTTAAAAATGTAAATAAACTCATAAAAATCAAACAAAAATACCTTTATACTCACAAAAATAAATTATAAATTTACAAAATAAGCCAATAAAATAATAAAAGAAAATAAACAAATTAAAAATAAAATACATAAAAATACATGGAAATACATACATATACATATTATTCAAATAAAACTATAATAAAACACCTCGAAAAATTCAATAAAAATCATAAATAAATACTAGATGAAATAATACACATTTTGTATTTTATAAAAAAATTAATAAAATCATTTAGGGCGTCAAATAAATCAATCTTCCATCAGGTCTTCTATTTTGGCGTTTAGCGGCTGAGGTGGACCACTCAGGTCCCTCCGCGAGTTGACCCCAGTCAACTTGACCTCCAGCCGCCCGATGTGACGCAGCCCGTCTCTTCGCCCATCTTCTCCCATTTTTCCCAGACACACCATCCATCAATCGAAGATGCTTCCTGCACAAGAATTACTTCCTAATCATCCATGATGCCCGCCAAAACCTCAGATCATGTAGATACTCATTGGATCAGCCAATAATCGCTGGTCAATAAGGCCACTCGCCAATGTTTATAAATAACAAGCTCCGCCTCCTTCCTCAGATTTGGCCACTTTTTATCCAATCTCAAGCCTTGATTCTAGTCCTAGGACATTCCTCGTGACAGGGGGAGTGAGCTGGTGCCTCGAATCGGCCGGAGAGAGGAGGATTTTGACGCGGCGGAGCTCCAGCGTCCGCCCTGCTCCCTGGAGGCCCCCAGGTATAAGAGCTGACCTTCTATGCATTTTTAGTTAGTCTTAGATGTTAGTTTTTCATTCCAGTCATTAGATTAGGTTTTAATTCATGCTTGTAGCTTAAAAATCGAAACTCGAAGTTCGCCGGAGCTCAGCTCCGGCGACTTCTCCACTGTGGTTCCGACTGTTTCCGACCGCCTCGTTCACCCCATCTCGTTCCTCGACGCCTTCTCCATCTATTGCGCACATTTGTCCAACCCAGGACTCTAGGTCCTGGCGAATCGGGGCTCCTCCTCCGCCGTCGCCGGAGCCCCTCCTCCCACCGTCATTTTTGCATTGCAGCTTCCAAACCCCGGGTCGAGGAGAAAGCTCTCTCGCCCGCGGTTCTTCCTGTGCAGGGATATCGAAGAATCGAGCCCAAATGGGCTCGCATTGAACCAGGAAGAGGTTCCTGGGGGCCCCTTTCTTCTCCGATCTCGCTCCATCGCCTCGGACCCCCAGGAGCCATGAGACCACCATCAGTCGACGCGGGACGCTTCCAGCCACCTTCAGAACACCTCAGACACGTCGGAGAACCCTGGAGGAGCCCAAGCTCCTCGATCAAAGCTCGCCAGCCCCGAGCTTCTTCCCTGTTCTTCCAAGAGGCTTCAGCACTGTCGGATCAGGAGGCGAGCCCCAGATCAAAGGAGAACCGTCCGATGAAGATCAGCCTCGACCGTCAGATCAACCAGAAGCTTCTAATCTACACCCTTCATCGACGAATCGGCGTCGACCGTCCGATGGCTGCCACGTGGATAAGTGGCGCCTTCAACGCCGCAGGATGAATAGCTTTGTTTAGGGGTAAATTTCATATCAACCCCTCTACTTTTTGTATTTATTATTTAATGCCAAAAATAAAAGTCTCAGTTGTAAATAAAATGCATATTTTGCAAAAGGACCCCCGAGGTTTTAAAATTTACACTCTAGTCCTTCCGCGCCTCACGTGCAGCAACCACGTGAGGAGCGTGAAATTTTGCATCTAAGCCCCACCGGGTCTCTGTATTTATTAAATGGTCCTGAAAATACAAGTCCACATGTATTTTTAGTGTGATTTTTGCATGTATGCCCCTACGAACTATTTTATTTGCAAAAATACCCCTGCTAGGCCATTTAATTTTTGAATGCTTTGTCTATTTATTTTGTGCTCCATATTGATTCGAAAAATCTTGGAAAAATAGACTTAATCTTCTGTTAGTGTACCCTTGCACGCCATATTTTTAGTTTTCCATTTTGTTGCATTTTTGCATTTATTAAAAATAAAAAACACGCCTTTTATTTACTGTCTAGATTATAAAATCCCAAAAAAAATATCAAAATGCCTTGAAAAATTCCAAAAAAATTCCCTATGGTGTATTTTGAGCTATTTTAGTGTCAGTCTAAAAATCCCTAAAAATCTCAAAAGGAAAACCTTAAAAATGCGAAAATACCCAAAAACTTCAAAAAAATATTAAAAATCAAAGAAAAATCAGAAAAATATATACTCAGGCCCTACTTATGCTATATTTTATTATCCTTATTAGAAAAATAGTGTGGAAAATTTTTAAGGATTGTAACTATTTTTAATGTTCATTTTTATTACAGCCAGACCTTATTCCACTGTTTGCTATTATTTAGCTATTTAAATATACTAAAAATATTCTCAAAAATGCCCAAAAATCACAAAAACAGTAAAAAATGATGAAAAGCCTAAAAAGACTTTATCTCTTAATTTTTGACTATTTTTAAGTATTTTTGTAAGTATTATAGTACCCCTTTATGTATATTTAGGTATTTCCCAAAAAAACATACATATATCTATATATAATATATATATATATCTAGTTATTTATATGTATTCTTATATGTATTTATTATTAATATATATATATATATAATAAAAAATATAATAATAAAAAAATAATAATAAAATATATTTAATTAAAAACCCACTTCACACAAGGATGACTATTTTGCACATATAGGCTCATGCAATTTTGTATTGCTCTCTGTGGTTCGACCTCTACATGCTTGTTCCCTATAAATTTTATGGTAGAGTAAATAAAGATTAATTCACATTTATTTTCAAGCTTGATTGTGGTATTACTTTGTTGTGGGTTAATTGCTGGTTGACTGGATGATTTGTGAGCGGTCGCCTCAGCGACACACTTTTTATTATTCATGGTGACCCTCGCGAATCGACCCGTTATCAATCACGACTAGTGCTTTGAGAAACCACCTCAGGAGCATTTCATCTCGGACTCATTTGCTTTAGCTGAGCATCTTCAGTAGCCCGAGATGGATGTGGGACATTACTTCGAGAGTCCTGATATATATGATACCACATTCGATCATTTCATCTATTTGATTCATGAGCAAACCACATATCGTAGGAAGCAGATGGACACGCTTCAAGATTTTATAGCCAGCATTGTCATAGAACAGGATCAGTTTCAGATACTCATGTTTCACCTGAGTTGTTGAGTTTTATTCCATCCGGTTCCCATGATGATCAGACGCAACCTACAGTTGATGAGACATTTAGGAGTAAGGATCCTATAGTTGTCAATGGTGCTGGTACCCATTCAGATTTTGAGTATCTTCATAGTGAAGGCGCAAAATCACAAAAAATGGAAAAAGGAGAAAAATCTAGAAATATAAATAAAGACAAGACTCTGAACTCTCCTGCTAGATCTCGATCTCCTGTTTTTCATGGAGCTAGTCCCTGTTTGATAAAAAGATTTTCTTCTCCTGCTTTTTCTAATCCTTTGATTGTACATATGATTGAGGAGGATGTACATATACCCTTGTCAAATGCTCTGAATCTAGGGTAGGGAGAAAAACATAAAATCTAAAAAAGAATCAAGATTCGAAGTTTACGAAAGAGATGTTGGACAGAATTCAGATCAAGCTCTCTCTTTCGAAGGCAATGGTCCACATTCATCTTCTTCAAAAATGTTTGAAGCAGCATATCACACCGAAAAGAAAGAAGAGGCGTAATCATTGCTCTGAGAAACAAGTGTTAGCCATTGCCATTTGTTATGCCATCCAACACACATCTTCCAAAAAGAAAAAGAAAGACATGGGAGCACCATTTGTCAGTTGTCTGATTTCATATAACGAGTTCGAGCACACCTTATTAGACATTGGATCATCAGTGAACATTTTACCCTTCCATCTTCTCGAAACACTTTATTTAGGGCATCTCAAGCAAGCCAAAATTATTCTTCAGTTTCCAGACTGATCGATCAAGAGGCCTAAGGGTATACTCCATGACGTTGTTGTGATGGTACAAGGCACAAAATTCACTGTGGATTTTATTGTCTTAAACTTTGATTCCTCAGTACCATCACAGAATGTTGCCATTATTCTTGATCGGCCTTTTCCTGTATGCAGTGAAGGCCGTTATTGATTGTGGGACAGAAAGTGTCATGTTTCCTTCCAACAGCACAATACCGAACTCTGAGCCGATAGAGAATCTGCTAGCAAATGAGTATGTTTCCAGGCCATCAGATACAGAAATATGTGGGATTACAACTGAGGTTAAACACGATCCTATCACTTCAGATTCTATTGAGACCCGAGACTTTCCTCTCCAGAGAGGAAAACTTGGAGAGTACAACCTTTGGTGATCCCTGTACACATGTTTGGAGATAGGGGTGTCTATCGAGTCGAACGAGCCGAGTTGGCCTCAACTCGAACTCGAACTCAATAAGAAACCTAAGGCTCGAACTCGGGCTTGACAAGAGTCGAGCCCTAAATCTCCAACTCGAACTCGAACTCATCGAGTTCGAGTTGACTCGCGAGCCTCTTATCGAGCCCAGAGTTTCTGAGCTGGCTCACGAGCCTCAAAATGAGCTGGCTCACAAGCCTTATACCGAGTCATGAGTTTCTGAGCTGGCTCACGAGTCTCAAAATGAGCAGGCTCGTGAACCTCTTAACGAGTCACTGTTCCATTTTATACATTAAATTATGCAAATGCCATTTGTAACTTTGAAAATTTAGACTCTTTTATGTAGCTTTCTGGTCAAGTAAAATGTTGACATCTATTTTATATCAAACTCAATGACTCATTTTCCAACAAGTTAGAAGCTTTCACTTACACGTGTTGATTTGGAAACCGTACCCCATTCCACGGAGGAAATAGAAGATCTTGTAAGTTGCTAACGTATGATATAAATACAACAATGGACCCAAAATAACATCCTTGCACAGTCTTGAAATTCGAGAACTATTACCAAGCACACCACTAATTTCTTGCATCAACATCGAAGTGAAATTCTGTTCGTTATTGAAAATTAATCAGAAGGAAAAAAAATCAAAGGCTTATAAACTATTTTTCTGAACATACAGATAATAGATGCAACAAAACAACTTCTACATGAGTACATCAAGCCTACTCCAAAACAATCCATACTACAGCAAAGCACAAACAAAATAAAATCATAACAATTGCCTTTCCTTGTCCAGCAAAAAACATGCACAACAAAGCTAACGAAATTAATCAAACGACATCCCAGACATAGTTATATGTCCTACACTTTAGAAAGTTACGGGTTCTGTACAGAGATTAAATACAAAACAAGTACATATCAATGATATCATTCAAGACCACATCCAAAGGTTCAAAGTAATTGCAATCCGTAGTATCCGATGTAAGCAAGAAGAAACCAAAACACATGCTGGATATGTTGCAACTGATGGCGTAACAATTAGAAACAATGGAAAGACAATCCCCTCCATAGTAACAGCACAAAATAAACCTGGAAGTCAAAGATACAATAGTAAGTTTAGTAACTTATCTTGCTAAAGTTCATAAAATCAAAGAATCTAAATTAAAACGAAAGTTTATAATGTCACCTTCACAAAACTCTTTCAACATCTACACTCGAGGAGGTGATCTTTATGTAATTTTCCTCAATTGTAAGATCGGTCTATAAAAATAAAGTAAAAGTCCTTTCTTAATTAAAATAAAAGTAAATGTGAAGTTAAATATACAAAACGAACAGTAGGATTTAATAGAGAATAAATGAACTCTTACCGATGCTAAGTATTCATCTTTGAACTCTTCCTTTAACCAATCCTCACAACAAAGTATAGCCTCCACTGTAATGGCAGCCAAAGAACTCCTAGCATCGGATATGACGCGACCACCCATACTGAAAGCTGATTCAGAGGCAACTGTGCTCATAGGAACTGCCAACACATCTCTAGCCATTCTTGAGAGGATTGGATATTTTCCTTGGTTTAGTTTCCACCATTCCAAGATATCAAATGTGTCGCTATCTTCATAACAACCTTCTTTAAAATACATGTCAAGTTCTGACATTGAACTATCAATTGCATTGTTACCTTTATTCAAGGATAATAGAAACTGACGATGCTTATCACGCCTCCCTTGGATAGCATTTGAAGTCTTGGCTCTAACAGTAGGTTGGGACTCAACCTTTGATTTGAGTGTCAAGTGCATTCTTTCATAGAAATTAAAAACAGAATAACATGAATCCATTATTTTTTGAATTTGAACTTTAGGATCCATACCTTTATACAACATTGGAATGATATGCTCCAATTGCATCTTCTTCCATCTTGGGTCCAATATGGCAGCAATACCCATCAATGTCACAGCATTACATTCTCCCCAATAAGTGTTGAATTTGGTGCGCATATCTTCTGGCATCGATGGAACTGGAAAGAGCTCACTCTGTGCATCTGTCAACGCATTGTTAATATTTGCAATATGAAACAAAAAGTTGTTGGAAGTGGGATATTTAACCCCTGAAAAAACTTGAGTGGAATCATAGAAAACCTCTAAAAGATCACAAACGTTTGATGCATATATCCACTCAGTGGGTTCTGGCAAATGATTATACGATGAATCCCATACTGACAACTCTATAAAAGCTTTCTGAAAAAGCAATGCAGACTTCAACATTTCATAGGTTGAATTCCAACGTGTTGGACAATCCAAAATAAATCCCTTCCCTCTTGTATTCAAATGCTGATCTTCTACAATATGTTGAAATTTCCGAAGTCTGGAAGGTGAATACTTGAGAAATTTGACGCTTTCTCTAATGTTTTCAATGACTCCTTTTATCCTACGCAATCCATCTTGAACAACTAGATTCAATATGTGAGCAACACAACGTGAATGAAATAATGATCCCTCACTTATCAAATAACCGCTCCCTGATAGAAAACTCTTTAACTTTCTAACAAGAACATTGTTAGCACTGCAATTATCAAGAGTTATACTCATCACTTTCTTGTCAAGAGACCATTCCTGTAAGATTTTGTAAATAAATTCAGCAAGTCTTTCCCCTGTATGAGGAGGGGCCATCTCTCTAAATGCAATTATATGCTTCTGCAATTTCCAAGAGTCATCAATATAATGAGCAGTCAAGCACAAATAACCCTTATTTTGGTTGGATGTCCACATATCGGAGGTGAGACTAACTCTTTCAATTTTATGTAATCGACTCTTCAATTGTTTCTTCTTCTCTTCAAATAATTTCAAGCACTCCACTCTAGCAGTTTGACGTGAAAAGGGTTGGAATAAATAATTTGCATAAAACATCGTCCTCTTAAAACTATATCTCTCAACAATTGAGAATGGCAACTCCGCATCTATAATTAGCTCAATTATCATCTTCCTAAAATGCATAGGGTCAAAGTTGTTAATAGAGAGTGATGTATCACCAACAGTATTTTTGGCTAATTGCAAAGTTCGTTGGCCATTTGCTTTTTTTTCTTTGGACATCTTTCACTTAAATGCCTAAGCAGAGTGGTAGTGGGGCCACCATTAACAACATCAAAAAGTTTACCACAATGTATGCATTTGGACTTGGTAACACTTTTGTCTTCAACCTCTATCATTTCTTTCCAAACTTCAGATCTTTTTTTCATTTTCTTGTTATCCTTAGTGGGGCTCGGTTTATCACTTTCTTCACTAGATGATTGAACATCTTCGACGTTCTCAACATCATCAATTGATTGTTGAACATCAATATTTCCCGATTGATAATCAATCATCTCTATAGAATAACAAAAAAAATATTACCACATACATGAACACATCCAAAATTACAATCTAACAATGAATATGTATATGCAAACCTGAATGTGAGAGTTGTACTGAGCCTGGCACTGTTTGTGAAATGTTGGGCAATTGTTCATGATTGAATAACTCCATCGATCCTGAAAATATTTCAACGACAAATTAGACTATCATACAATTAATATATGCATTGCTCTTACCAAAAGCAATGCAGCCAATGCTTCACCCAAACATGCACAAAATAATGAATTAATTCAGGATATTTTCTAGCTGAAAGTGAACTATTCTACTTTTTGTCACTCATCTTGCTAACAATCTCAACCTTTGCAAGGCGGATCAGAAACAAAGAAGCAAAGGAAGTTGCTAGAATAAGCATCACAAAAACAGCATTCCAGCCCCTAGTTGTGATATATCCAATGAGCAAAGGTCCCAGTGCAACGCCTATAGAACCAGTGCCATCAATTATGGTGGTGACGGTAGCCAAAGCTCGAGAGCTACCTTTCAGTGACTCCTGGGTACCCAGATCAGCAGCAACAACAGTCGTGATGAGTGAATAAGGGCCATTCACAAAATGTCCAGACAAGAACATGAGAATAATGTTCAAAGTTCTCGAAATTCCTCCAAGAGCTCGATACAGAAACAATGTCGGGATAGAGAATATAAGAAAGAATAGAGAAGTAACAGCACATGCATCTGTTTTGTCTGAAATATATCCAGCAGAAATCCCACCAAGGATGCCTCCCATATCAAATAATGTTGAAGTGAAATATATCCAGTGAAAGGCTGCTTTTGCATTGACCATTGAACGAAATAACAAGTAGCATATGCTCTAGATTAGTATTGCTTAATACTTCTAATATGGTTGAACGGTATCCTATAATTTTGTTTATAATAATGTTCGGATATCATGGTTCAATCTTTCATTGACTTCTAAACAAATATATTATGTCACTTTTTAGTTGATCATGGAAGTTGTAAGCATTTCAGCAGGTAAATTTAAAAGCAAAATAAATGGAACCATGATATATTGGATCAAACTACCAGTTTATTCTTTTACCCAGCAACACTACCACGAGGGGATTTATATACAATACAAGTCCATTAAATCTGAAAAGACAAACTCAAACATCGAAAGAAAAACCACATGATGATAAAAAATCACTGTTACGTTGATGGAGAATAATTACCACACCAAAAATGTGTCTTCCCATTTAACATGTAAAACGAAACTATACAGTTCGAAGAAATCGTGTTCATCGGAAGCAAATCTCATTATCTTGTAGTTCCAACTATTATGAACAATAGAAGACCATTTGTCGCATCGCATCAATAATGGATGAGTTAGAAATGTCGCCATCTAAGTGCACAATTGTGCACTCTAAATTAGCCACCATGTTTGTCATCGTTGGTCGACCCTCCTCCCATCCTTATGTATTGTGTTGTGGTATCAACATTTGGTACATTTGTCATCGTTGTGTTGTGACATCACTCCAGACTAGTAAAGGACTAGAGCATTGCGTGAACATTTGGTTATATTCTGATTTCAAATCCCAGATTGCTGGTTTTATTCCGATTTCAAATTCCAGATGCAGAGCGAAAACATTTGGCAGGATAAGTTATGGGTAGAACGGTACTTTTGCAGTTCGTCGCCGGAGCCACGAAGCCAAAAGGACGGGAGTCGGCGAAGCCAAGAGGGCCACCGGAGCCACGAAGCCTGCCAGCCGTTGGCGTGGGATGAGGATGACGGGAATCGCCAAACGGGATGGTCCGGATGTGAGGCGGCGGACTGGACCAAGTTTTTGTGTTTTGTTAGGAATAGAATAGGAACCGTCGGTGGGTGCAAAGTTTAGGGTTTTCAATTATATGAGTTATCGAGTTATTGAGTCAAGTTGTCGAGTTGAACAACCCTCAACTCGGACTCGACTCGATAAGCTAACGAGTCTTAAATTCCAACTCGGACTCAGCTCGATAAGGTTTCGAGTCAAGCTCGTGAGCCCTTAACGAGCCGAGTTCGAGTTCAACTCATCGAGTTCGAGCTTTCCTGACATCCCTATTTGGAAATGTGTTGACGGGATCCGTAGTATCTACGTCATTGAGGCAAAATCGTTGGTGGCACGTACTCTGAAGGTCGTACCCGATTTAATTGCAAATACTTTGGTCGAGTATTCTAGTAGCAAGATTATTGAGCTCTCTTTCCACGTAAATTCAGATAAGGGCTATATTGATGAGGAGATTGATCAGATCACACCAGAGTTTGATCTCTTTCTCACTACCACTTGAGATTCGACACCGATGTCTCTTCAGTCACGTAGAGATGAGGATACAGTGTTAGAGGATGAGTCTTCATCTTCTTATCTCAGTGCCGATGACGATAATAATTCAGAGACCGTGGTGCATCTTTCATAGGTCAGTTCTGTTCATCTTTTCGACCATCTGAGCCGCTCCTCACCGGTCGACACAGGTCAGGGATCCTCTGATTCAGATATGGATATCTTTGAGGATGACCCTCATTTCGACATATCTCTTGTACATTCTATCGTTCTTAAGTTGCGCAAGAAGGCCAATCTTCGGCTTTCTTGAGCTTGTACAGTTCACATTGATTTATTCCTTCTTTTTTCACTATGTAAATACGTATGTTCGATTTTATTTTTCCTTTCTTCCATTTGTCTTACACCCCTAGATTTCGCTTAGGATTTTATTATACTTAGGATGTACTTTATATTAAGTATAGGGAGGCTGTAGACATCAGGTGGTTCATATCGTTCTGTTCTATTATCCCTATTGTTGCCTATACTTAGGGTGCACTTTACCCAAAGTATGGGGGGTAATATAACTCATATCACTTTTTATTGTTTTTAGTTTTTGTATCGTCTGTTCTCTCGCTTTTCCTTCAACCTGTTGATATTCTTCTCTATACTTAGGGATATTTTACCCTAAGTTTAGGGGGGGCAAGCCGAGTTATTGATTGTGTACATTCTCTTGACCTCGATCATCTTCGATTTTGAGTCCGCTATCCTTAGCATTACTTAATCCTAAGTATAGAGGGGATGATTGACTTCTATTTTTTATTTGTTATTCTTTTTGAGACGTTGTAGTATAGAATTCTTTTCACCAATCTATACTTAGCTCGAGTTATGTCTTTCTTTACCGCTTCTTTGGTCATTATGAGGACATGGTTCATGCTAAGTATAGGGGGTGTCGTATATATATGCTATATATATATACTTTACAAGCCATAACGCGTACTTTATTGTATTTTTAATAATATGGCTCTCTAAAAGTATGGGTGTATATTTTGGATTTTTAAAAATCGAAAGAAAACCGTAAATATAACTTAATAAAAAATGTATTAAATATTGTATATAAAATATGTTGAAAAATACTTGGATAAAATCCTTAATTATTAAAGCTTGTAAAATTCTTGTAAGTTCTTGTACAAAATCTGGATAATCTTGTATATATAAAATGTGTATAAAATTCTTTGTAAAATATACAAAATTCTTGTAAAATTTGTGTAAATTGAATTAATTCACTAACTTTTTCAAAAATATCCTAAAAATTAAAAAGTTTTCAAATTCAATAAAAATTTGCAAAATTCTTCGAAATGACTTACAAAGTTTAAGCCAAAAAATCTACTTCATAAATAAATTGTTGCATCCATTCGCATTTTTCAGAACAAGTCCGATTCTTGAACCGAATGGATCTAAGTCTGAGAGATGGAGCTTGGTTTAGGCCTTAATCCACTTAACTCTAAAGTGACTTTATTAGGAACTGGAATTAAGACTCTTCAGGTCTTTTAGACTTAATTCTTTGGATTCCATGAGACCATGTTCAGAATTCAACTTGAATTTGCCTAAGTAGCACACATGGTGTCATCCGTTTAACTCTTCTCCATTCAAACCAATTTTGAACTCATGCACTCTACACTTATCTCAACTTGTATGGGTCTGCGAAGGGCAATCCATTTTGGTGGTGCATTTCCATCCTTGTCTAGTGGCGCTGATGTCTAAAGATGGGAGAGATTGAGATTGAAATAAAGCTTTGGATGAGGGAAGGATCTGCTGGCATAATTTTTTTCAAGACTCCAAAAAATGTCGGAAAGAAAAGATACTATATCTGTCGGGGCACAAAAGATTTATGCAGTGCAACAATCATTTCTACCAAAAAGAAGCCAAATATACCAACCACAAATATGACCACAATGGTCCAAGCTTTAGAAAAGCATGCATTATCTTAGTGGATACTTGGCTAAACTAGCCAGGCTTCACAAGGAGATGTGATTATACTAATCACACTCCAGCTCTTCTCATTCTTCTTTTTCTCTCTATAGTCGATTGTGGACATAGCACGACCTGGCCTTCGAAGGAAATACCCCCTCCTCGAGGATAGAGTAGCTGGATGAGGGTCAATAGGAGTGTATTACTGAGATGGGCGATTTCTTTGCTTCTCTAAGCAGGAAGATCTAACACCCATCACACAGTACAAATAGCTTTCAAAGCCGAAAAGTTTGCGTGATGGATGGGTGAATCTGAGCCGGCTGTTGAGGTAAACCTAAATAAGGATTTGTGGAACTTGAGGTCTGTTGAGGCTTAAATCCTAATTCTAATACAATTCCGACACACTACTAATCCAAACGTCTACCCCAAGTTCTAAATTTTGGGTAAAGTGAGATTCAGTTTAAAGAAACAAGCATGTTCTAAGTTCTTTTATTTTTCCTTTTTCTTTTTCTTTTTGCTTGCATTTATTTATAGAATAAAGTGTTTGCTAAGGGACTAGCAAAGTTAAAGTATAGGGGAATGATGAATATATGATTCATTGCCTATATTCTTTCATTCTGGCCAAAATCCTTGGTAAAATACATGTAAATACTCACTAATTCCCACCAATTAACATCTTAACCACATTTATTAATTTTATATATTAAACATGTATTCTATCTAAAATAAAATAATAAAGAGAAAATTGAAAAATAAAAAGAAAAGAAGGATGTATATAAAATATACAGGCTGATCCTAACCCCAAGACAAGATCAATATCGACTTGGTCGACAAAATAAATAAATAGGTGGAGATAAGGATCATAATTTATAAAAATGTCAGAAAACCAAAAACATAAAAATATCTTTATTTATTTTCACCTTGTAAACATTACACATATTCTATTTATCATTAAGAAAAATTCAAATCAAAATCTTTTCTTCACAAAATCTGTTTATGAAAATATAAATTAATTTATAAAAACATCATAAAAATCATTCAATATAAAAATATAATGATACAATGAACCACAAAAGCCGTAAAAGCTGACTTCTAAGGTTTATAACTATTTATAGAAAACTTGACCAAACTCACTTTTAAACTTTGTTTTATAACTAATACTATTTATTAAGAATAGCAAAAAATATTAAAATAAAATATGTGAGTTTTGGTGTTTGGGCCCCTTTGTCTATATGTACTATATGTAGAAATTTCTCGATTTTCTAATTAATTATCTATAACTCAGTTTAACTTTTATTTTCTAAAATGTTTCGAAAAATGAATAGAAAAATATAAAAATATAATTTAAGTCAAAATGCTAATAAATCCTGAAGCCATAAAGCTGTGACCTAAATTTTCCGGACCTCATAACTCGACCATATGAACTCCGAATTGGCAAACTCACTTTTGAAGTTTACTTTATTTAATTATCTATCAAATGACACTAATCTTGCTAAAATTGGAGTTAATATGCAAAAAGTGGATTCTGGGACCATACTGGTATGAATTGTACAGTGGACCATAGTTTTTATCTTATTTAATATATACCATTTCATTATATTTATATATTCTATTAATAATTTATCATTAAATTAAAATAAAGAGTTATCTATTATTATTTAATTAATTATTTAGTTAGTTACTTACTAATTTATTATTATTTACTTAATTTATTATAACTAATCTATTTATTAATCTTATTTAATTATTTACTTAATTATTTACTCTAATTAATTATTATTAATTAATTATTTTATTTTATTTTCCCTTTTCTCTCTCTTACTTTCCCTTTCTCTCCCATCACCCTCTTCTTCCTCTTCTGCCTGTCATCCTCTCCTTCTCTTCTCCCGCCGCCTGTTATCTCTCTTCCTCTTCCCCCTAACCACCATCCGTTAGACCGGTAGACTAAAAACCATGTAGTAACCGAACTCGCCGCCGGTGACCGGACCCACTTGCTTGGTCATCACGATACCTCCCCTATTTAAGGGCATCTACCCCCTTCGAGCTCGACCATCTGCCATTATTTTCTTCTTCATTTAGTGAGCTTCGGTGAGAGCGTAAGTGATAGGCATTGCTTCACAACTGTTGCAGTGAGGAGTACGAGGGACGGCGAGATCTTTGAAGGCGTGAAGCTTTGCTCCGTCGTGCACCAGCCTCTACGTTGCTCCATCGTGTCGAGGCGACGACTCCAGCCACCGACGACCATCCACTGCTCCACTCGCATTCAATGTCAGGTTAGAACTTCTTCCTTCATCCCTTATCTTATGTTTTTCCTCCTTCACCTCTCTTCCTCTCAATCCTTCCCTTCCTCTATCTTATCTCTAAATCGATAGTCAAATCCGCTTCCGATTCCATCCCCCATCATAACCTATTCGTTTCTGTTTCTATCCTACATATCTGAACAACTCCGGTCGCTCACGGTGACTGGAGACTGCGAGCATGATCCACCATTTCTGATCGCTCTTCCATTCACTATTCATTGCTTTTACTTAACAAACAACCGAGGATCTATTCTTGAGTACTATCTGTAGAATCACTGGTGTTGAATTGTATCATCTGGAGACATGTGAGCCTTCCACGAGTGATCGAGGTCAACAAACATCCACATGCACAACATGCACATGTAATCACATTTATCGAGTCACTGTTGATTGAGATTGGAGCTCGATCTCTGCCGTCGTCCGAGTTTGTATTAGAGTTTTGGAGCATCGTAGTACTCGTGGATCGAAGCGTATGAAGCCCCGCCAACCTCCACGATCTAGAAGCATCATCAGAAATTTTCACTGAGATTGAGGCACAATCGACAACCTCTGCCACCTAATAATGCTTCAGATCGAGAACGAAACATCACGCCACCCTCGAATTGTTGTCGCATCCACTCATTTGTTTGGGGATGAACACGGACGAATGACTCGATTCCAGAATAAACAGGAACTGTTCGATGATCCGTTGATCGACGGATGACAACAAGTCACGCATCATCATCGCATCGATCCCACCGCCCACCGCTTTAGCTTTAAGCAGTGCAAGTGCAGCGTGCATGTGCCCATATGATCTGGGCATTTTACATTGCAGCTCCCGGAGCTCTCTGATATTCATGTACAAGTCCCGCTGTTGATCAGTACACGTGATTTATCATGTGAAATTAGGAAGAATTGCAGCTCCAGCCCCGGATTTTATTGCTATTTTTAATAGTCCAAGGTAGCTGAAGAGTCACGTGTACCGCGTGAAGTCTAGGCATTTTTGCATGGATTTACCTCCTAGCTCTTGCATACATACCACATGCCCCCATATTTTCAGTATACTATGTATATACCGCTATAGTTGTATATATTATACTATACATTTTATAATACATAATAAATAAAATAAAAAATATAAAAATATAATAGAAAACCATAAAAAATACTTAGTATTTTACTATATACAATATTAAATAAGTTTTGAAAATTAATAAGATTTTATATCATTAAATAATTCATTTAAAAATACAAAAATATAACAAGTCATAAAATTCATAAAAAATAGAAAATACCTTTAAAATCCTGCAAAAAATATTAATAGCATATTCTACTATATTTTACATATTAAAACAAAAAATAAAATAAAAATTAATATTAAAATCAAAGAAATACAAAATATATCAAAACTTCAAAAATTCATAACTAAATCAATAAAAATCACAAAAATATGCACAAGATATCATTTTAAAGATAATTTCCTCTATTTCTTGATAAAAATAAAATAAAAATATTTTATTGCTTTTAATATTTTTAAAATAAAAAATAAAAATATATTTTCAAATAAAAATTAGTTTTTGATATTAAAAACCAAATAAAATAATAAAATATTTTAAAAATTAAATAAAATAATAGAATACTTAAAAATATAAAAATTACATAATTAAATCAAAATATAAAATTACAAAATTTATAACTGTAATCTTACATAGGTATATTAAAATTACAAAAACAATATAAAATTCACAAAAATCAAGTAAAAATCCAGAAAATTACCTAAAAATAAATAAAAATTAGGAAACCCCTAAAACCTTAGTTTTCTATAATTTTACTCTAGTCTCTAAAACATTTTGCTTTCTTGAGTTCGACACTACCATACTTAACACTATACACATCTAGTTTAGGAGTATAAATAAAACAAAAATATTTTTTCTACTAAAATTGACCCGATTGACACAAAGATGATAGTTTTTTCTTTTAGAGCTACCAAGTTTGGTGATTTTTCACTCTAATGCAGGGATGAACGACATGTAGCAGTGTGGAATCCTACAACCACAAACATTTGAGAAAGGTTTTGAAACCCTCTGCTCATTCACCCTCCCTCGACCCACGCCCCTCCTCCCTCCCAACCTTGCGGTCTCCCTCTGCCCACTCTCTTTGTTGAACAAATCATGGCACATGTTAAAGCCAACAAATTACGACAGCACCTCGTCCATGCTGGCTCCTCTCCACCTGTGTTCCTTCGCAAAGCTCCTCTCTGCCTTATACAGTAGTGACTCACACCCACTAGCGTCTCTCCGCAACCATCCTCTATCGAGAGTCTTCCTTCACCAGCTCCCTTGTCCCCCGCCAGAATCCCTCCGTGTATATAGTATGATGAGAGGCCTCCTTCACCAGGATAATGTCGAATGTTCTTTTAATACTTGTTATCGCATGAGATGATTCATGTCTTGGATAAAACTTCTATTTTTTGTTCATCTTCGTGGGTGTGACATTAGATTTCTTATCAGTGTATAAACTTGGGAAAAATTTGTGCTTTGGTTGGTTGGAATGGATGTATGTGGTGTTAATAGTTCAGTGTCATGTGAAATTGTACCATGTTGCTCAGATAACCATTGGTTTTCATTTGCAAATAAGAAGTAAGACAATTATATGTGAGTGGAATGGTGGAATGCCATGCCTTTTTGTGATTGGTTTGCTCATCCAATATCGCTTACTTGCAGGGACAAAGCTAGAAAGTTTACATTAGAGGGGTCTAATATAAATACAAGTAAAATAATAGTCAATAATGTTTAACTAACCTTCTTAAAAACATACTTTTGACATTTCTTACTAATCAGGATTTTTATAATTATAGTGTAAAAAAAGGATGAAATAACTTTTAAAAATTAAAATACATACATATGATAAATTTATAAAATAACTAATTAGAAAATAACATTACTGTAAATAAAGAGATTACCACTTGATGAATATCTGACTCATCTCCTTTATTCTTTCATGTTATCTAAAATCATTTGTAAAATACATGTAAATATTAATTATTTCTCATTAATTAATATACTAACTTCAAATTTTAATATTACATAAAAACAATTATTTAATCCTAAATAAAGAAATAAAGAGAAAAAAATAAAAGAAAGAAGGATGTAAATATGTGAATATGTACATATGGATCCTAACCTGGAGACCATGTCAATATTGACTTGGTCGGTAAGATAAATAAGTAGGGGGAGATAATGATCATAATATCATAAAAATATCATAGAATGTAGAACACAAGTATACATATGCACATTATTCACCTTGTACATATATTCACTTATTTTATTTATCATTCAGATAACCCCATATGTAAATATTTTCTTCTCTAAAATTATTTATAATAAAGTATATTAATTTATAAAAGCATAGCCAAAATTATTTAATGTATAGATATCACGATACATTTATAACAAAAAGATGTAAAATCAATATTCAAAGCTAAATATCTACTCCTATGAGCTTAAAATTCACCAAACTTGCTTTTATTGTATTAGAAATTATCTTTAAAACAAAAGTAGATTAATTAAAATCAGAGATAATATGTAAAAGTTGGTTTTTTGGAGCACCATGCTATCTGTACAACCGTATATTCTATTCTCTTATTTTATTCTTTGTATTTTTCTAACTATTCATATTTTTATTTATTTATACCATATTTTTAATAATTATATAAAATCTAAATAAAAATTAATTAATCATAAAATAATAAAAAAATAAATGTATATACTTATTATATAGGTATAATATATACTTATAATGTTTATCACCAAATTGAGGTCTAGGACATAGAAGGATGATTGTGTTCGACATGCGAGCCGACGACGAGCCATTATGCAATAAGTATTATTACAATTCACTTATTAATCTGAAATAAAGAATAACTAATGTGCATAATAGACACCTTAGTACAATTAGGATTATGTACCATAGCCATCTTAATAATCATATAGCTATTGATTCAATGGTTGAATCATAACGGCTGATGCTTGGATGATATCTAGAGAGTTAGATTGAGGACTCATCAAGAACCCCAAATGAGTGTTAAATGAGGATCTCTAGCCTGAGAAGGAGATGGTAATCCTCCTCTAAAAGCTGATATATGACCGACCTCTTGATGCAGGTCCTCTGCATAGGAATAGAGATTCAAAGGTGTCAAATAAGTTAGGTCGAAGAGTTGACTTAGTGAGGTCAAGATAGCCAAGACCTATGTTGTATGTTGTCACAATATATGCAGGCATCCTCTGACCGGAGATGATGTATTATTGTATGTCTGGTTATGTACATGAGGCAGACCATTAGGTTAATTACCTAATCAAGGTCTATACATTGACGAGCTGGTGTGCATACGAGGTCATATGGGTAATATGATCTCCCAAAGGGATCATACAGGTTCACTATTTAACTAGAAGACATGAGTTCGCTCATGAGATATTGGGATTTACCAAATTCCATGCATAGTCATCTTGCTCTGGAAGCATGATAAGAATTTATAGGTATAATATATGTTTTAGAAAGCATACGATTGATACCCAATGATCAAATGAGAAACTTAATGATAAAACCCTAAAGAAGACGATCTAAATGTGATCTAAAACTTCGGGTTTATTCTATCTCTTCCAGTATGTAGGATGTAAGGGTATTAGGAATACTCAAGGGTGATGTGATCGTAAACGATTATACAACCATGACACTTCCATTCTGAGAAGGGATGAAAAATGTTTTTATTTTAGTGACTCCTCTCAAAAGAGAAGTAATCTAATCTTAGTCAAAATATTGGACATTGATCTATATGTGATTCTGATTAATAAGAAGACTAGATTTACGGCTTTGATTCAATCAAACATCTTTGAGAGTTCCCCGAGACCTGGATTTGAGATATGATCTCAATATCCAAGTCACTAAACATGGCATGTATAATCGCCATGTCCTTATCTCCGAGTATCCGCGGAGGAAGCACATTATTCTTGAAAGAGTTCAGAATAATTCAATAGTTGATTATGCATCTGGGCATTGAGAAATTGATGATTAAATGTGATTTATTATAATGAATAATGCGAATATGATTCATATGGTTTAGACTCACGAGAATAGTCACCTGAGATAACTAAATATGATATAATTGTCAAGGATATGATTAATATGGATATCATTATCCATAATAATCATAAATATTATAAATATGATGGAGAGGTTTAATTGTAAATAGTATTTACGAATTAAATGTTAATGTAAATGGGATTCACATTGAACACTTAATTGTAAATGCATTTACATTCATAATTGTCAATGGCATGATTAAAATTATCACAAAATAATTTGAAATTATTTTGGTTAATAAATTTGCAACAAGTTGCACATGTAGAATATTTGGAGAGATATGAGATCTCTCATTTAAGGAAGAAGAGAGGTACCTTCCCTTCAAGAGGGTTGACGACCATGGAGTCCTACTTCATGTATGGACGTCCACTTTATTAAGGGAAGGAGGCTTGTCCTCTTTCCTTTAATTTCACATAAGATTGATTTGAACTAAATTGAATATGTTGTAATTTATTTGCAACAAATTTAATTTATTTTATATTGATCATTTATTGTTGCAAATTTAAGCAACAAAATCATGGCCAATGGTCTAAAGGACAAAACAATATAAACCATTGATTTTATGTACACATGGATTGAGAGCCATGGACATCCAATATAGTATAAAAGAGAGGGTAGATCTAGCCTTTCTTACAACATCAATTGAAGAGCAACGAATCTCTCTCTATCTCCATATTCTCATACACGTCCACACACATACACACATACTTTCTTCTCTCTCTCTCTCTCAGTATTTTGGCCATCCATATATTGACCTATAGATCCTCATTGTCATCGTCACGTTGTTGTGCTCTTACATCGACTGCTCGTGGATCTCTGCCCTCTTCGGTGCTTCTTGATCGTGAAGAAGGAATTAGATTTCGTGAGACGAAATAAGGAGACTCTTCTCTAGGATCTTCGACTTGGATTGTGAGAAGCACACGTCTCATCCACATGCTCGCAAGTGCCTCCTCTGTCGGGTCAGACTTGAGATAGGAGGTTTCTTCGTTTAAAGACACGACCACAAATACCCTTCAAGAGGTAATCCTTGTTCATGTTGGTGTTGTTGATGAAACGATTTGAGAAGCGTTCTTGAATCATGTGGTTTCATCATTATTTTTTTAAAAATTCGGATGCCCGATGCAACAGTATGACTAGTTGCCCCAGGTCGTATGTGATACGACCTTCATGCTTCTGTGATGTTCTAAGACCCAAATCATAGTCTTCAAGTGGTATCAGAGACAAGTTCCAAGGTCATGGATGTGATCCAAACCCTAAGGTAACAAGGCTTTGCATATCAATCGTGTGGGGACTCGTGGTTTGTGCATATGATGCATGTTTCGAATTATTTTTTGCTAAAATGAAAAGTCCATGTTTACACACTGTTTGAACGAATTTTTTGGATAATAAATACATCTATAATGTCTAAATATGTCCCCAAAATAGTAGCCAAATGTTGGCACCAAAGGTGCATGAAATAAAATTCGAAAAGTTCATGCGATGACATTGTTTTGCATGTATTCATGAATCTGCAATAAATTAATTTTTAGATAACATCTTCCCCATCATGAAAAATGAAACAAACACTTTAATTGAGAATAGAACCAAACTGACAAACCCCTCGAATTTATTTCACGTGATTCTGAATCTGTTTGTCCTAGATATTCCATATTTAGTGGAGATGGGTCGGTTGATGTTGGATCATCAAGATCTCTTTCTTAATGTGTTTATCATTTAACAAAAATCAATAAAAGTATGAATTTATCCTGATTAATTTGATTCTTAATAGTTATGAAAATATTTGATTAAACATCAACTGCCAATGAATGAGAGTTTCTTGAAAAAACCCTAGTTTATCCTACAATAGTTGTAGGACAACTTTTACATGCAAAACCAAGAACATGATTGCTCGATATGCTTATAAATTTAGGATCTCAAAAGTGTTTTAAGATGCCTAATATTTCTGAATGATTACTATATTTGTATCATGTCGGCCACCAAGAGCATGTGATTGATGAAACCTCTTAATAAAATTTGTACTAATTATGTTCGGTGATGGTGTCTAGGCCATGGATATACTAATGTGTTACTTGATTGGCACCCAGTATTGCAATGGAAGCATTCCCTGTTAGCATTGTATGTTTGACCTGGCTTGATCCTTTTCAAGGATAGTTGTCTCTGATATGCATGGGATGATGATAGGGCAACTTCTCCTTTAGCCATTTCTTCAAAAATCTGTCATACGACATCCTCATCCTTTTTGAAATGAGAATCACCACATGTGACATCGATGAGCTTCTGACTTCTAATAGTAAGTCCATGATGATTACATTATATACTTGTATAATATGATCAAATTTTACGAAGAACAGACTTAATATCTGGCATATAATTTGCAATTACGCATAATTCACATGTTATTTATTCCTATACAACAAAGAAAATCATCTTAATTACACATAATCAATTAAATCATATCATAAATCGACAGATCATGGTTATATATTCGAGCAAAACATTTTCAAAAATATCGATTTACATATTATGTGTGAATTATATGGTGAGATTATGCTTAATACTAAGATGATAATTACCCATGACAATCACCAAAATACAACTTAAATAACTATCTATATAAACCAAACAAATCACATGTAGTAAGAGAAAATAAAACTGCATTGGGATTATATCTATAACATTAAATTTATTTAATAAACAACACATTGTTGGCCCTACATCTCCATAATATTTTTTGTTGGAAAGAAAATGGAAGGGAGTTTTGGATAAAAATTCCATTCTATTTCCCATATGTTGAGCCACTCAAACTCTATTTACTTCCCATGCATGGAGCCTCCCTCTACGTACACCTTCCCCATACTCCTTCCCTTTCCCATGCAAACCCTTCCCCATAATTCCCATGCATGCATTAATTTTTGTCTTTATGTGTCGGTACACAATAAACCACCCATTGCAACTATAGAAAGGGAGGAGGAAACCATCAAGCTCTCTCATTCCAATACACACCATATTTCTCCCACCAAACTTCTCCCCCTGTGCGCATTCTATCCCGCAACCATCCTCCCCGTCCTCACGCAAGTTACGCACCCTGTGTGTCCTCCTCGACGTGACCAGCAACATGCACCATTATCTCTCGCATGCACGCTCCATCCTACGACCACCTTCTCATGCATCCTCTTTCCGCATATACCAGCCTGTGCCATCGTCTCCACCGCCGTTACCTTGATTTTGGATTTCAATAGAGAAGCATTTTCCCCATCTTTATTTACCTCTTGCATTTTTATTCCCTTACGTTATTTTATGTAAGTTGAGTTTGGAAAAAAAACAACTCTTGTGTTATAAGCCCACCTTGCATTTTTATTACATTAATATTTTGTTTAAGTTGAACTTGGAAGCAATCTTATTTTGTAAGTTATTCTCAACTCTAAGTTCTTTATAATATATGCATTGCAAGTTTATATTCTATTATGCTCTCTGAGAAATTGTAAGTGACTCTCATTTTTCCATATTAAAATACGATTCATCCCCCACTTCCTTACTTAGTTTCACTCATACCACATTTGCTTACTCTATGTTCTAGGAAGTATTTTCACCATAGATCACATTCTCTCATAATTTTTCCTTCATCACAATAGATTAAAATTTGAATCAAGTTTGAAAGAAGAACAAAAATTATCAGTTTTATTAACCCAAATCTTGCTAGTCTCGAGCAAGAGTCCACCAAAGAAATGTTAGACATACTAGTCCACGGGATATCATGATGTGGACACTTCTCTTGTAAATCTGTAAACCTCTCCCAAGCCTCATGAATTGACTCGTGGGCCTAGGTGAAGTTTAAAATACAAGCGTGCATCTAATTCAATCGCCCGAGAGAGTAGAACTTGTGTAGGAAGTTAGACTTCAGTTCCTCCCAAGTGGTGATGACCTTTCCCAAAAAAATTAATCCAATGAAGAGCCTTATCTTGAAGGTTGAATTGGGAATGCAGTTATTTTGACTACTCCTAACATGATGTTAGTGTAGTGTGTAGTTCTGCAAAGGCGTCCGAATTGTTGGAGATGGATGTAGTGTTCTTCATTTGCATTCCCGTGGAATGTGGGAAGTAGGGCCAAGAGTGGAGGCTTCAACTCAAAATGGGTGTGGACAACAGGAATCTGAATCCATTCTGTCATCTGTTTGGCCCTGGGGTTGTATGTCTCCTTAAGGGTTGGCTTAGGCTACCCTCCTCTTGGTCCATCGACTCCACCTCCACGGGGTCCATCTTCTCTCTCTTCATCATCTCCTCCTCCTCCTCAACTCTCTTTCTCTTCTAAGATCATTCACATGTCCTGAAAGGCAACCTGGGCCAATGCCTGATCAGTGAGATGTTGATGGATTGCCTGTATGGAGGAAAGGAGATGGGCATTCATGGCGTTCTGGTCTGGCTGTTGGTCTATCTGCAGCTGTTGATGCTGAGGTCCATTTCCCTTTCCATTTGGAGCCATTTCTTTCTCTGAATCTGAATCGGAGTCGGACAAAATCTGTAGCTCCAGATCGCGCGCGCGATTTGCACAAGGAATGATGCCCTGATTAGTCTGTATAGAAGCATCTGATGTGACAAATCATTCTGTGTTAAGGTCAACATAGAATTTCATTAAGTATGGAGAGGAATATAGAGTGAAATCGATTTTCTACCAAAATGGGCAGATTTCAGGATAAGAGTGATCCTGATTTATTGAATAAGGTGAGGAGTTTGGAGAGCGGTTCATGAAGTCTGAACTATGATCTTAGGAATCGCCCCGAATTATTGTAGAGGTCGACTACATGGAATCGATGTGGGTATCGGCAGAGTCCCAACTAAGCCATCCAAGGTTGCCATCTCGATGGTCAAAGAGAAGATTGATGATTGAGGAATAATATGAAGGTCAATGAGAAATAAAAGGAGTGTAAAACAATAGAACAACTCAAAAGCGAGCGTGGGTCAAATGAGAATAAAAGAAGGAAAGATGAAAGTCGAAGTTTGCACAAGTGTACATGACTTGATCTTGGATATTAATATAAATCAAACAAATAGCAGACAAGTTTTGAATTCACCAACACAACCTAAGTGAAGCTGTAACAGTTAGACTATTTTAATCTTTTCAATTTTATGGTTGTATTATAGGAAAATCTTTTAACAAGTCCTTAAGAATGCTATTCCTATAGGACTATGTGTACTATCGGAAAAGTATATCGTATTTCTTCCATAACATGTGATCTACGTACTTTGAGGTCCTTGATCTCGTGCCTGGGCAGCTACTCAACCAAAGAAATAGAGAGCGGAAGCCAATAGGCGAAACTAATACTTCCCTCGCAAATGAGGTACTCGACCATAGGACAATCATACAGAAACCCCTGTGAAGGTGTGGCCTATGCTCAATACTTCGGACCAAGTAGGATGCTCCACACAAGGCAGAAACATAGTTGTCTACAAGGCCCTACTCGCCCATATATGATAGAAGCGTCGATACTTCATCAACCTATGTGATAATCAAGCCTGTCACAACTCCAGTTTTTTGGCTCTAATCTTGAGGGGATCATGCCTCACTCGGTCTGAAGTGTACCTAAAAGTAATGGGGGCTTTATTAACCCAAAACAAGGATGCCCATTAGAATTTTTATTAAGGTCAAAGTTTATTAGCAGTCCCCTTGTTATAATTTATGGATTTTCACTTTTTTGAGTATTTTTCAAAGCAATCTGCCTAACGATTTTTTTGTATTTTCTTTGAGTCTTAAATGTGATATAAACTAGGGGGAGAGAACGGAAAGCAATGCAAATGGACATGAGAGTGGAAATCTCACTCTCGTATCAAATGATGCATGCAGTGTAAGAAGATTCACAGTGCTTCTCAACGCTCTCCATGCGGGATGTAAGGCGGAATTGAACTATATGGTGATATGCAAGCGATAAAATGTCCTAAATAGGAATTGCTATTATCAAGAAGAACCAAATGCAAATTACTCAAAAACGGATCTAATTGTCTGGTCTTGGAGACTCCTCGATGCTCGCCACAGGGGGTCCTACAAGCACTGTGTGGAGTCTCTCACGGCTCGTGGTTCCAATTCCAAATAATTTACAATTATTTATTTGACTAAATCCAAGTGAAAGAGACTACAGGAACATATTTCTGTTAGGGCTTTGTACCTAGCTACCGAGTCAAGAAAACCTAGATTTAGGGTTTCAATCACATAAAATAAATAAAAAATAAAGGATGAAAGCTCAAATCATGAGAAACAAAATAAAATAAAAGCGATAAAAAACACGAAAAATAGCAACGAGGCCCTTAGACGAACATGCACCCGACAATGGACCTCATTAGTGTTGTAGTGTCCAAGTCCAAATTATTACAAATAATTATACAAAAATAAAATAGAGTACTCTCCTCTCAACATAAAACCAAAAAGCTAAGTGTGATACTCTTCTCCTCTCTTCTCGCTCCTCTTTCCTGCTCTCTCCCGCTCAGCTCATAAGAAAAAGAGTCAACCCTCCTCGTGACTCGGGTGCGTCTACCTCTTAGGAAGAGGCCATCGCCACATGGTCCCTCGCAAGAAAGTCAAGAAAAGACAAGTGGTCATAACATATCAAATAATTATCAAAGATAAAGATAAAAAATAAGAGAGAAATAATGTACACAAGAATATATAGAATACTATGTTATATGTTGCTCCCCGATAATGATGCCATTTGATTAACCGTGAAAATCCAGGGGATTGTCTTGTGGTCCACACAAGGTGGGACCACTAAGCCGATGCGATGACAACTCTTGAAGACTCAATGATTTAGTCAATAATCAACCCACAAAATAAGAATCAAGCAATGCAAAGTAGATATGTAGATCAAAATTTATTATACCCTACAATGAATGTGCATAATGGACAAGCAGGTAGGGGTCGAATACAGGAAGCATGGGACATAATAGGAATTATTTAAGCAAATACATAAAACAAGTATGTATATATAAGTGTGTAAAAAATAAATCAAAGTATTCGTGGGTTTTTTAATTAAATAATTCTCTTTTCTTTTTTAGTTACTATTTTTTACTTTTAAATTTTGAATTCTTTTTTTAATTTAATAATATAAAAAATATGTATATATGAGGGTATATGTATATATAGATATATAAGTTATATATAAGATAAATAATATAATAGAATATATACACAAAAATAAAAAAATAACAAAAAAGAATAGTCCTTTTATAAGTTTCTAAAATATATTTATAATATTTATAATAATAAATAATAATATAAACTATAGATGATAATGATATATATATATATATGTATATATAAGCTATATTTGGTATAATATTTATAAATATAGATAATAATATGAAAAAAACAACCTAATAAAATCTTTTTCATATTTTTTCAAAGATTTTTCTATTTTTATGGATTTTTGTGGGATTTTACAAATTTTCATATTTTTAAACTTGAGAATAAAGAAAAGAAGGAATTATTTTAAATAAGCCGGATTGATTTGAGATTTAAAAATAGGAAAAAGCTCAAAATTTCTCAAAATCAATTTTTATAGATAGAAAATAGTATGTATAAAAATATGAAACAAAAACTAATATTTTTTGGATTTTTGAAAATATTTTATAATATTTTAGGGTTACCAAGGTTTTCCTAATTTTAAGAGATTTTTTGTGACCTTTGGTCTTATATAATTGGCTAACAAGTAGTAGCTTTTTTTGATTTTTTTAAAAATGATTTATAACTTTTTTGAATTTTTTAAGTCAAACATGGAGTAAAATAACTCCTTTTTATTTTTTTACTGAATAATAAATTCATGCAGTTCCATTAAAAATAATAACGTGAGCAATAAACCAAACATACACATTTTTTTAGAAATTTTAGAGCATAGAAGATATTAAAAAAAAGAAATGCAAAAATAAAATTAAATCAAGCTAGTATTAGTATTTTTCCAAATAAAATATAGCTCAGGGCACTGTGCAAAATAAGCAGAAAGTTTGAACGACAACTTGATTTTAATAGACCAAATAGTAAATACAATAACCCAGAAGGTACGCCTGCAAAATTTTACCTCACATGAGGGTCCATGTGAGGTGACATAGCACTGGACTTAAATGTAATATTAAAGAGTACCAAAGGCATACTTGTAAAATGTCCACAATAATTTTTACTTAATTAAATAATTACACACCCTTTATAAATAACAAAATGTGGAGGGATGTCTTTGCAAAATTTACCACTTAACGTATTGTGATCCGACCATTGTAGATGCTCCATGTGGCTGATACAACGGTTGCCCCTTTGTACCCCTTCGAATGGATTCAATGACCCAGATTAGATCTGCGCCGTGTTCTTGTTCGGATGGCGGGGAAGGTGGTTCAAAGAACAACTGAAGTACTATCGACCGACGAGTTTTATATTCACATATTTCCCAGCTTCGACGATGGATCCTCCTCCTGATGGGCCCAGCAACTTGATGAGCTTCCTCCGTGTGTGTTGGATGTCTTCAAAAAGGTCGAAGGTGCCCCAGGAGCTTGGACGACTCTAGACGACCTGGAGCAGCTTCAGGTCTTCCTGGTGGTTTCAGACGGGTCTTTGAGTCCCTTGTGCTGCACCAAAAGGGTCCTGGGTTCGAGGGCTATATTCTCGACCAAGGGGTTAGGAAAAAATTGGCATTGTGTGAGATGAAGGTGGAGCTCCGACGAGTAGCGACAGAGGAGCTTCGACTCCCAGATCCATGATGGATCTAGGGTGGATACGATGGGCGATAGATGGAGCAGATGAAGGGGAAGAAAATGGGATGAAAATCGAGGGGATCTGACGACCATATGATGTTGAATCGCCATGGAGCTCAAGCTCCAAGGATTTGGAGATTTTTGAAATTAAGACTACGTACTGGATTAAAACTAAAAATAAAAGATGGAATCTAAAGATGACTAAGAGATTTACTTATGGTCGAAAGAACAGGGGCTCAAGTCGGTCGTGGGCTAACGAAGCAAAACCAACCAGAGCTGCCTCCTGCGATGGATTGGATCACCACCTCCAGCCGTTCCTCCTCATTGCAAATCCTCTCTTTCACTTGTTGTCACCAAGGGTAAGAGATTGGGATGGATCTGAGGGGTTAAGACCGATAGAGGAGGGATCAAACTTGAGAAGACGACCAATGAAGTTTATTTATAGTCTGAGCGAGGAGGCAACTTTCGATGGAGATTCTGATCGACACGATGGAGATTAAGTGCGCCTGAAGATCTTGCGAGATTCATGGATGTCAGGGCTCAAGAGATGTTCAAAGCGTGAGGTGAATCAATCATTAGAGAACTTGGGAACAATGCGAAAATGGGGTGATCGAGGTGTCTGTTAGAACTGAGGCGGAGGGGGCAGATGACCTAGGTCAACAAAGGGACCTCTCTAGTTGGTCCACGTGGACCAGCTAGAAAAATCCCAGGGAGAAAAATTGGTAAATTAAAAAATAAATAGCAAATGTATTAATTATTTTTTAAATAAAACATAAAAATTATTGTAATTTAATGTAATATTTTATCTGTATTTCTATTTATTTTTATGGGGTTTTTATTACAAGTTAATATTTACAAGTAAAATATAGGTATAAATACCTATATTTTGGTATTTTATTTTTATTTTGTAATATATATTTTATTGTTTTATACATGTATGTTAGATATTTTTGATTTATTTTTTTACATATTTAGATATTTTTATTGCATTTTTCGGATTCTGTATGTACACTTAATTAATTAGGTATATATACATTATAGGTATATACACGTATATTTTACCTATGCATTGAAATATATTATTTACTTTAATTTTGTTCTAATGGTTTTATTTTAATTGAATTTTATACATATGTTTCAAATAATACTTACAATTTTATAAAAATAAAAGAATTTGTAAAATACAAAAAATGAAGATTTTGAATATAATATACATGTATATTGCACAATATGGGCCTGAATCATAAATTTTGCATCTTTGCTCCAAATTAAATGAAACCACTCTCATTAAATAGATTATTAAAAGTTCTATAGAATTAAAGTGATTTTGGTCCATTTTGATACAATATGGAGAATATACAGGTTTGTGAAATTTTTATTTTGGCTTTTTATTTTGTGTGTCCTGAGAACACTGTGTAATATTTTTTTGTGAATTCAATTTTTATTTTTCTTTATATTTTTATCTATAATGTTTATGTGTAAAGTTTATTGATTTGACATATAAATAATAAAGAATAAAATGGGTCCCAAAATTTAATTATAGATGAATTAAAAATTAAGTCTTTTATGTATATTTTATACAATTCTTCTGCCCTATCTCTCCCGACTTTATTCCTTGTCGACCAAGTCATCATGATGACTGGGTCTCAGGGACTAGGGTCACCCAACACCTATGGTGTCTTCTTTCTTTTTATTTTCTTCCTTTATTCTTTTTATTTTGGAATTAAATACAATAAATATACCGTATTTTGTACAAATTAAAGAGGGTTTATTTTGACAAATTAATGATATATACATGTATTTAGCTAGGTATTTAAGCTCAAAATGAAAGAAAATGTGATGAAGTGGAGATTCATAATGCGGTATTTTTGAAAAAATAAAAAATCTACCAGAAAATGAGGCGGGGCAGCCTCATTTTTCTCAATATATAAAGATATATAATAATAATAATGATATTATATATGATATAAGTAATATATAGAATATATATTATACATAGGGTTTTATATTTTTAAATATACCTAAATATAGTCAAAGTAAAGAAAACAAAATGTTTTGTGCTTTTATATTTTTCTCTATTTTTGGTCAATTTTATAGATTTTTTCTAATTTTTATGTATTTTTAAAGTATTAAATGTACAAAATATAATGCACAGATTAATCTAAGATAGTTTTGGATTTATAATTGTAAATAAGTCTAAAATTAACCTAAAACATTTTTTAATATATATTATATACTATAAACAAAATTAATAAATAGAAAGATGTATTTTTGGGTTTTTAACATTTTTCTTATTTTTATAAGGTTTATAGGGTTTATAATTTCTAGGTTTTATCTTATGTATTTTTTGTATTTTCTGGATGTTTTTGATAATAAAATAATATTGATAATGTATTTTTATGGTTTGTAGTATTTATAAAATCAATAAAAACTTAATTTTATATTTTTAATATTAGGAAAATTTATTAAAATGGCATGCAAAAAAATGTCCTCAAGCACAATAGCGTGCACTTAAATTTTTTTCCTACAATTTTTGGAGTAGTAAAAATACTTATAAAGACAAATATACACAACAATAAATGGTACAATTTACAAGGACAAGTTTACAATATTTAGAAACAAAAAATGTTTTTAATAACCGATCCCGAAACTTTAAGGTGATTGGATTGGACCAATTTATAATTACAATGAAGTTCCAGGGTCCTATTATAATTATACAAAATGTTTACACTATATTTAATATTTACAAAATTATTTATGAAATACAAAAGAGCAGAAGGGTGATGAATCCCTGATTCCCACTCTTTATTCTTTTATTTTAGCTATTTATCTTGGCAAAGCATCATGTAGATAGGTGTAAATATAATAAGTTAGCATTCAGCATGCATGTGTTAACATTGTATATTTAGCACGTATTTGTGCAAAAATATAAAGGAAAAGAAAAAGAATAAAGTTCTAAAAATTAAACAAAAATAAAATAAAAATCAGAAAAATTAAATAAAAATAAAAATAAAAACCTTTCTCACTTGTACAAAATGCATGTATATATGTCTCTCTCCCTATTTATTCTATACATGTAAATAGACCATAAAAATAAAATAAAAATTATTTTATACCCCAAAAAACATGTTAAAAATAAATAAAATACAAAATTGGGGTATTTGTGTAAAAACAACACAATAAAAATACTTGTGCATAATACATAGGTATATTATACATGTACATAATACTATATATTGTATATACACTAATTTGTTTTCATAAAAATAATTAAAATTCACATAAAAATAGTTTGAAAAATAATAAACATTTCTTATTTTATATACTTTTTATTTTAAATTCAATTACTATTTTTTATTGAATTTATAAATATTTTGTAAAACCTACTTTTCTAATTGGTCCAGACTGTTTATTGACCCCCGGTCAACGGTCCCTCCTTTCCAGGTCAGACCCAGATACTGTTCACCAGAGCTTCTAATCAAAATTTTCCATCCCAATCCTGAGCTCCTTCTACCTTGAAATTCGGACCCCATTCTCCTCGTACATTCGATATCCTGGTGGGTCCTTTAGTTGATCTGAATCATTATAGGGTTTCATGATTTTCACCGATCCTTCTAGACCCTCTAGCACCCTATATAGTATCTCCTCCGCTGACCCAGAGCTCGACCTCGTACCTCGCCCTTTCTTCCACCATTAGGCACCTTTGGTTTAGTGACCGCTATTGGAGGCCATCCTTGGACCGAAGTTTGGTCGTGTGGTTCACGCAGCTCAGCTACGTGGCCGGCGAGTGTCGCCGCGTCTAGCCTCCCGACCTTCCATAGCTTGGCCGAGGCCATAACCCCAATTTCCATCATCGCATGGAGCTCAGGAGCTATCCAGATCTTCATGTATCCCTCATATCCCTTTCATTTCCCTGTTCGATTCAATCATTCCACTTTGCACCATCACACGTTCATCTGCTCTACCCCGGTCAATGGAGCCTCATCTCATCCTCACATTCTTATCGATCGAATCTCCTACGAACACTCACCTTTGCACCACAGACTGATCATCCTTAGGCTCGACCTTCTGGTCAGGATTAGCGCCGTGACTCCCTTCCTTCACCTTCGTCGGGATTCAAACTCCATTCACCTTTGCTTCTCTATGTTTTACCAAGCAATAATCCTCACCGGAGCTATGCCTCCAATCATCATTCCCATTACAGGACCTGTATCGTGCGGTAGACCCCCATTTAGCCCTTGACTACTCAGGCAGAGCAGCTCCTAACGAACCTCCATCGCGACGACCATCCGATCGTCCTCCTTCACATCGGAGCTCACCATCAGACACGGAGTACCCCTACGATGCTCCAGACCTCTTTGGTGAGCTCATCGGCCCAGTGGATCACCTCCAGTCACCGATCGAAGTTCACCAGGAGGCTATTCTTCCTGACGCCTATCGTTGGATCCCTCCGCCTCCTGCCAGATTGCATCATATCCACCCGATAGAAAGCTGTTGCGATCGTTAGATCAGAGCAACAACACCAGATCCAGCCGCACATCCGCGACAAATTCTACGCCATCAGATCAGTAGGTGGCAGCGATCAGAGCCGCATGACCACCGCATCCTTCGCATGCGCCACGTACCCTAGCAGGGGTATATTTCGCTTCTACCCTCACACTTATATGCGTAGATATTTAGTCCATTAAATAAAGTTGTAGTTTAATTAATTTACAGTTTGGACCTTAAACTTCTAGTATTTGCATTTCAGTCTAATGAGATGAACTCACGTGTAGTTCTACGTGCTCAGTGGTTTATTTGCATTATATTCCCTATACTTAATGGATGCTACTTTTTGAATGGGAACTTTTAGTATTTGCATTTATGCCCCTTGAGCATGTGTCACGTATTGTGTGCATGTTTGTCTGGCTAATTTGCAGATCAAGTCCCTTAGCTTTTAACTGTGTTATTCTTTGGCCTACAACTTTTGAATAATTACATCTAGGTCCCTATGTGCGGTGTGCTTTGTTTTTAATCAAATAATTACTAAATTAATTTAAAAAAATTCATAAAAATTATAGTTAACTCCTGCTAACACGTAAAATTTATGATAATTTTTGTGAATTAACTTGGTTTTATTTGATATTTTCTATAATTAAAAAACCATAAAAAAGAACCATGTCTGTTTTATTAAATACATAAAAACTATGAAAAAAGCTTCAAAAATTACAAAAATTAGTTGTTGCTTGTTTTTGTATGCTTTAGTTCCAGTACCATTTTCTCCTTAAAAATCATTGCAAAACCCTAAAAATCACAATAAAAACTTATAAAAATCATTAAAAATTCTAGAAAAATCAATAAAATAGGAACTTCAGTTGCTGTAGTTAGATATTTTTATTTGCTTTTTCATAAAAATAATCACCAGGATTTTACATTTTTACTATTTTAAACCTGTCTTTTAATCCAGGCTGAACATTGTTTCACTATTTTGGTCTTGTTTGATTTTTATAAAATCATATAAAAATTGGAAAAATCCCATAAAATTAACAAAAACATCTGAATATTTGAAAAACATAAAAATATTGTTCATTTCATGTTTTTGGGTATTTTTAGTCTTAATAAAAATTGTTAAAGCTTTTTTACCTTGTTCTTTTTATTTGTTTTCTCATTTTGAAAACATAAAAAATTGCAAATTAAAAACCATAAAAATATGTTTTTGTTCATCTGATTTCTGTCTACTTCGTACATTTCTGTGCTCCTTGTGTTGGACCCTGATCGCTATACTAGGTTAAATAAATAGGGGAGACCGCTGGCATTATATAGTGCGCTTTGATTGATTTATTTATGTGCTCTTGGATTTTTTTTTCTTGTTGAGTCTGATTGGTTGATTGGGGTCACAACGACCCGCGATTATTCTTGATACTTAAACCTACTCAGTTGGTCACTCGTCAGAATGTCACCGTTGTCGGGGAGCGCAACTTAGTAGTCCTTTCAGATTTCCTTTTATTCTTGCTGTTGTCTCTATTTTATATAACTATTTTTCTGACACTCTCTTTGCTTTGATTTTTATGCGAGAGACCGCCCGAGGACATTTCGGCTTTTGATAGGCGTAACCGCATTAGAGGAGCAGGAGGCCAGGAGGAAATTAGTTATATAGGATATATTAGTTTTATTTTCTAGCACATTATTATTGTTGTAATAACACAGGGACACTCAGACTATTTCTTGGACACTTGGCATATCGGGGTCTGTTTCGCCGAGCACCAGTGTGCTCGAGGGACCTCACCACGGTTTTTTGCCGGTTTTGTTTTCTTCGCATTTTCTTTCCTTTGATTCTCGAAGAATTTGGCCCCTAGATTTAGGAATTTCTTTGATTGCGACGTAAATAATTAAGGCCCAAACCTAATATCTTGCCTGCATCTATAGATTCGTAATTGGACCTTAATAAAAATCATAATAAAAATTTAATATGATTGAGTGAGAGATCACGTGTCGCTAGAGGCTGTATACAGTGCGTGCAGGATTCGTTATGGCGGACACCGATAGGCATCCGAGATCGAACATCAATCTCTCTCTCTCTAGTCGGTTAACTATTGTTCTTCACGATTAGAAATTGCTCATCTAAGATCGTTTTCTTCTTGCATCATTTAGATTAGTTTGAATTCTATCTTTAATTTATGTGTGGATCACCCTGCATGTAGAGTGCTGACGACATGTATACATTTCCGACTTTGCATGCATCATAAGTTTTGATCGCGCATCGGCTTTTTCGACTTCTCCCTTGTTTTTGGACTTAAAATAATTAGAAGATCGAACAATTCATTAGGCATTTGTTTGATTATTGAAAAAATACCATAAAGAGAGATAACTATAAAATTAGGACTGCTAAACAAACTTGATCCTAAAAGACACTTCACTTAAAAATCTGCCTTGGGAGAGTCATCCCCTCATTGTTTGGTTTGCTTGCACGAGCGAGTGACCCGCACACTAGTCTAGAGCCATACCTGAACTCTCGTTAGGCTACTGGTCTTGGGGTTAGTCGTTCTTCAGTGAGGACCGCTTCGGTCTCCGGTAAAGCAGGCTGTGATATCCTTAATAGAGCGAGTTGATCAGGTAGCCGGTAAACGCTTCGCAACTGTACTGGCTGGGAAAGATCTAGCTTTGGGATTAGGCCAGTCTCTTGGGAGCATCGGGTACCTAACATCTCGCTTAATCGCCCTGCTAGATTGAATTATCACTTAAATAAAATTGAGAAGATAAACGGTCGAACCTTCATGGTCATCAGCTCAACATTGCGTAGGTGAATTGGGAGTTTGATTACCGATCTTGTTTATTTCCAGATCCCATCCGCACTTCTTCTAGATCACGATGATGGGTTGGAGGTCCCTTAGGCTGCCCCTAGCAGCACGACTTTCGAGCACTCTGACCTACTCATCTAGGCAGGTTCAGGAGAGCCTAGACCTGCTCTCCGAACCTGAGTTCGATTCCACCATATTCCCCCCTCGACAACCCTTCTTCTAGTCCCGAGGTGCCTGAGCAGAGATCAGCACGGATCATTATTCACTTGACGACACTTGAGTTCAGGTCTTTTGCCTTTGCAGAGATTTGAGAGATGACCAGCAGCGATGGGCGCACCGATGGATAGCCCCAGAGTTCGACATATGTTTTAGACCAGGGCACCGTCAACAACACCTTGTTAGCCTCCCTAGAGACGATGCAGCGTTAGATCAGATATCATGGAGCTTTTATAATTGAGGCCCGTCAAGAATTAGAGCAGATGCGAGCTAACAGATAAGAGTAGCAGCGAGAAGCTGATGGAGACATTCCCGTAGGTGCAGGAGGAGCAGGAGGCCAGCTAGAAAACCCGGAGGATCAACAGGAGCCAGCCATGCAGCCACGACCGATGAGACAGTTGCACAACCCTGGTGCAACTCTTACACACCACTGGATCCAGTTGCCAGCGATTCTGGGTGACTTCAAGCTTCCTCCTCAAAAAATCCAGCTCTTGCCAAAGTTCCATGGGCTTGCCACCGAGGAGCCGCGCTTGTGCCTACAAGAGTTCGAGATGATCTGCAGCACTGTCCACGACTGATTCATGGATGAGGACACCATCAATATGATGACTTTTCCATTCTCCTTGGCTGTCAGAGCAGCGTACTGGATAAAGCATTTAGGGAGATACGTCACTTCGTGGGAGCAGCTTCAGTCTGAGTACTTGAACAAGTACTATCCCCTCGGCCGGACGAACGCACCACGAGCTCTGATCAACATTCTCTATGATCCTCAAGGAGCAGTTCGATGGGGCTTGGGATCGATTTCATGAGCTCATTGATTGGTGTCCACATCACTACATATCAAAACCCAACCTAGTACCGAGTTTCTTTTGTGGGCTGGTGATGAATCCACGATTCATCATCTTAATATCTTAATCTTAGCAAAATCCATGAGTAAAATCCCATATAAATGTCAATAAAATCAATAAACTAACAAGATGACTCTTGTAAATAAAACACACTAATTATTATATATTAAATTGTATAAAATGAATTACACATAAAAAGCCGCAAAAATAAAGGAGTTTTATACATGTAAATAACCTAAAACTTCATGTATTTTTAATAATTTCATTTCAACTCCTTTTTGCCTAATACTTTCTCTAACTTGTTTATAAAAATGTATATAAAAATACAAAAATACGAAACAAATTTTATCTCAAATAAATGCTCCTAGATCCCAAAGAGAAAAAGCCGTAAAGTCCAACTTCCAAGCTAAATTCCCGCTCCGTATGAAAAAGCCTGAGTACCTACGTCGTGGCGTGTCTGTGTTGACTACAGGCGCCTGAATGCTGCGACCAAGAAAGATCACTTTCCCTTGCCTTTTATTGATCAGATCTTGGAGAGACTCGCAGGGAAAGATTTCTTCTATTTTCTTGACGGGTACTCAGGCTACAACCAGGTGGCCATAGCCCCTGAGGACCAGGAAAAGACCACATTCACATGTCCATTCGGCACTTATGCTTTCAGACGCATGCCATTCGGGCTTTGCAATGCCCCGGGCACATTTCAGCGGTGCATGATAGCCATATTTGCCGAGATGGTGGGAGATTTCCTGGAAGTGTTCATGGATGACTTCTCGGTCCATGGTGATTCTTTTGATACATGTTTAGCGCACTTGGACCGAGTCCTCACGAGGTGTAGAGAGGTGAATCTGGTACTCTCCTGGGAGAAGAGTCACTTTATGGTGACGGAGGGTATCGTGTTGGGGCATGTCATCTCTAAAAGGGGAATGGAGGTTGACCCTGCCAAGGTGGAGGTGATCAAGAAACTCGATCCACCTACCAACGTGAAGTCAGTGCGGTCATTCTTAGGGCATGTTGGATTCTATAGGATATTCATTCAAGATTTTTCAAAGATCGCCCGCCCACTGACTGAGCTCTTAGGGAAAGACATAGAGTTCATTGTAGATCACAGGTGTCTGGAGGCCTTTGAGCTCTTGAAAAGGAAGATTTGTACCTCGCCTATTCTACAAGATCCTGACTGGTCTCTCCCCTTTGAGATCATGACTGACGCTTCAGATTTCGCTATAGGAGCTGTGTTAGGACAACGACGAGAGGGGATTCCGTTTGCGATTCACTATGCGAGCAAAGTTTTAGATCCTACACAGAAAAATTATACAGTGACTGAAAAGGAAATGCTCGCGGTAGTATGGGCCCTCGAGAAGTTCAGATCATATATTTTGGGCTCTAAGGTGACAATTTATATTGATCATACAACCATTCGATACTTAATGGAAAAGAAGGACGCGAAGGCGCGTCTTCTTAGGTGGATTTTACTCCTCCAGGAATTTGATTTGGAGATAAAAGATAAACCTGGAGTGAAGAATGTTGTGGCTGATCACCTTTCTCGGATTGAACTTAAGGATTCTCCTGATCATGAGCGGATTAGAGAGACCTTCCCAGATGAGTCAATTTGTGTTATTGACTCCCTCCCGTGGTATGCCAACATGGTGAACTATCTTGTCTCCAAGCAGGTTCCCCATGGTTGGACTAGGAGCAGCATTGATCGACTGAAGTCGGATTCGAGGAGATACCACTGGGACGATCCTTTCCTTTTCTTCGAAGGACCGGATTGTATTTGGAGAAGGTGTATTCCTCAGGAGGAATACCATAGTGTCCTCACATATTGTCATTCACTTGAGGCTGGAGGACACCATTCGGGAAAGCGAACCGCTCACAAAGTACTTCAATGTGGATTGTATTGGCCGACCTTGTTTAGAGATGCCATTGATTTTGTACGGTCGTGCCCGATCTGTCAAAGGATGGGAGGGACAGTTGGACAGAGAGATGAGATGCCCATGCAACCGATGATTATTTGTGATGTTTTTGATGCATGGGGCATAGATTTTATGGGTCCCTTTCCCAACAGCCAAGGACATGAGTATATTTTGTTGGCGGTTGATTATTTATCTAGGTGGGTGGAGGCTATCCCAACCCGAACCGCAGACAGCAAGACTGTCTGTAAGTTTGTGAGAGATCATATTATTGCTAGGTTCGGGGTGCCAAAAGTTTTGATATCTGATGGGGGTAGCCATTTTGTGAACCGAGAAATGAGATCTTTAGCTAAGGACTATGGATTTGATCATAGAGTTACTAGTCCTTACCACCCACAGTCCAACGGCATGGCAGAGGTTTCGAACAGAGAGGTGAAGAGTATTTTGCATAAATTGGTTCGTCCCGATAGGAAGAACTGGTCTCAGCTCTTGGACCAAGTTTTGTGGGCCTATAGGACAGCCTACAAGACACCATTGGGTACTTCACCATTTAGAATGATCTATGGTAAGCCATGCCATTTGCCCGCAGAATTGATTCATAAATCCGAATGGGCAATTAAGAAGATTAATTGGAGTTGTCACCTAGGGAAGCTTTGCCGAGACTTGAACTTGAACGAGTTCGTGGAAATCCGAAACAGGGCATATGATAACAGTTTGTTTTATAAGGACAAAGTAAAGAGATGGCATGATCAGCACATTAGGTGCAAAGACTTTGTCCCTGGACAAAAGGTATGGTTGTTCAATGCCAGGTTGAAGATGTTCCATGGGAAGCTCAAATCTAAATGGACGGGTCCCTTTGTGGTTAAGAAAGTGCACGAGAATGGAAGTGTAGAGATAGCTGATCTCACAGATGGTGCACAATCTCATGTGGTGAATGGACAACTGTTGAAGCATTTTGTTGATTCCAAAGAGCAGTTAGTCCAAGTCGAGGTCATCAACTTCATACAGAGTGAGCACAGAGTAGATACATCTTATTACTCTTCACGAAGATGCAGCATCAAGATTCAACATCTTAGAAGATTCCATCACTCGTGTACATATTCTCCCTTCTTTGTATATTCTCGAGATCACGTCGGTTCTCACACTTACTCTTGTCCTATACTTAGGCTGACCAAAGCCTAAGTATAGGGGGGGACCGATGCCCGACGTGTGTATTTACTCATCATTTCTCCTCTTGACCTCGTCCGCCCTATTTTTGCTCTTCTTCTACACTTAGGCTGTCCAGAGCCTAAGTATAGGGGGGCGGATCGACTTCTATACTTTCTATTATTTTAGCTTTCCTACGCTTAGTACGAGCTATGTCTTTTTGTCACCTAGTGCCATGAGGACATAGCACAAGCTAAGTATAGGGGGGCGTGTATATATTACATATATACTTTACCCATACCTCGTACTTTCACGTATTTTTGTATATATTATACAATAATTATGGGGTGGGTAAAAAAACAACAAAAAAAAACAACAAAAAACAACAAAAAAAACCCTTTTTGTAAAAAACTTTTTCTTTAAAAAAAACAACAAAAGTAAAAAAAAACTTTTTCCTAAAAAAAACTCTTTTTCTTTATTTGCTTAAAAAAACTTTAAAAAAAATCCTCTTTTGCTAAAAAAAAACTTATTAAAAAAAAAGTCTTCTCTTATTCACCTATCTTTTTCAAAAAAAAAACTAACTAATAAGTTGGTTTAATCCCTGACACAATTCACTTTCACACAAGACTAGTGATGTTCAAGAACACTTGGTTTATGAGGTCTTGAGATTTTGAGTTAACCAGCCTTAGTCATTAGGGTCCTTGACTTAATTATTCACATTTCCCTAGTTTGAAAGATTTGTGTGCTATATTGCATGCTTAGTCTCTACCTTAAGAATATGATCTGCACCTCACATACACGACTGCAGTTATGATGAGATGAGTTGAAATTTCACTTGAGGAACTGGGATGAGGGATTTGAGTTTGGACTTAATTTGATGATGCTCAAGGATGGGATAAAATCAATGAAGGCTTCATGAAACCTGAGTGTCAGCACATTTAGCCAGTACGAGAACATGGTTCTTGTACTATCTCTTGATATTTACCTATGTACCAGGGTGTGATAAAATAAAAAAAATGTTGATCAGTGTGCGCCAACTCTTGGTAAAAGTAGTAGAGCTAGCCACAAATACTACAAAGCAATGAAATGTCAAAGAAAAGCTCTCATTCCACAAAGTCAATTATCAAAAGAGCTTCCACCAAAGGCGAGCGCTCCCAACCATTTCAAAGTGTCCACTTGGACCACCACTGTTAGGACCAGGAGTCGGGCTTGCACCAAAAAAGGGCTCTGCATCGTAAATGCTACAAGTCTGGGTGTAGAAGGTACGATACGTACTCAAAAAAGGCACACCCCGGTGTACTCCCAGGAAAACAAGTGCAGACGGCTCCAACTTCTCTTGACGGACGCACTGATCAACACCAAAAAAATGTGTTGCGTAATAAGGCACTTGAGAGGATCCTTGTTCCAATGAGAGGGAGAGAAGAAATGACACAATCCTATGCCCTCCATCAACTGGCCTTCCATCTACACTTTCAAGTCTGACAACTAAAGAGACGGTGGATTGGATGCAAGAAATGATTTATTCCCTAGTGTTGAGGATCGGGTCCATAGGAGAGTCTCTTGGACTGGAACCTTGGGTGACGTTGTGACTCTACTCTTGTAACTGCAGTCAACACTTAAAGTCATATCCCTTATATATACGTATACAAAGAGAGTCTGATAATTAGGGGAATTGGGTACCTTTTGACTAGAGCTTGGTTCAGCTTAGAATTTTAGGATCTCTAAAACCAAGAGTTCTTCAACGGATCAAGTCTTGTATTTACATGCACAGTTAGGGGTTAACCCAACTTATTCATTCTTTATTTGCTCGAGGACTAGCAAAGTTTAAGTATAGGGGGGTGATGAATCCACGATTCATCATCTTAATATCTTAATCTTAGCAAAATCCATGAGTAAAATCCCATATAAATGTCAATAAAATCAATAAACTAACAAGATGACTCTTGTAAATAAAACACACTAATTATTATATATTAAATTGTATAAAATGAATTACACATAAAAAGCCGCAAAAATAAAGGAGTTTTATACATGTAGATAACCTAAAACTTCATGTATTTTTAATAATTTCATTTCAACTTCTTTTTGCCTAATTCTTTCTCTAACTTGTTTATAAAAATGTATATAAAAATACAAAAATACGAAACAAATTTTATCTCAAATAAATGTTCCTAGATCCCAAAGAGAAAAAGCCGTAAAGTCCAACTTCCAAGCTAAATTCCCGCTCCGTATGAACTCCAAATTCACCAAACTCACTTTTAAAGTTCAAGTTAGAAAATTATCTATCCAACGGAAGTGGTTTCATTAAAATCGGAGCTCGTTTGCAAAAGTTGGGTTTTGGGACCTAGATGTACATTGTATACCTTGTATATATTTTTCTTTCTTTAATTTTTATTTTATCTTTCTTAATTATTAAAAATACAAAAATATCATGCTTGTGTTGTATTTTATTTATATTATTTTATTGTATTTTTTCGTTGTAAATATCTCTTATTAAAAAGATAAAAAAATTACATATTCGAAAAGTAAAACAAAATGTGTACATGTTGTTTGTCTTCCCTTGTAAATTGTCCACTATCTATTTTATTCTTTTTTATTCTATTGTAATTAAAGTAGATAACTTTATTTCATTTTATTTATTTAATTATTTTACATTCTCTACAATAACCACCATTCAACTCCATTACTCCACCATATTTTCTAACTTCTAATTCAACTCCACCATTTTATCAACCTCCATCCCACTCCATCTTAATTCTAACTTCCATTTTTCTTCTTCTTTATATACATGCCATTCTCCTCATTTTTGCCTTTGATCCATCTTTATGTGATGAGAGCCAAGTTCCCAGAGTTGAATCGGTGACAGCGACGCAACCGCGGTCGAGCGACGACGGCCCTCTCTCCGGTGTGATCCGTTGGCTTTTTGGCCAACATCGCAGCCGCAACCGCGCGCTGCTCGAGCTCATCGCACGCCGGCGATTGGAGCGAAGACCGTGCTCGCATGAGCACTCCATAGGCGACCGTATCATTGTAGGTAAATTTTCCCTTCTTTTTAGTTCATTTTGTCTTTTTGCAATTTTTTTTAGCATACCACATTTCATCCTTTCCATCACCACCATCACATTTTCTTCCCATTTGTTTAATTCATCTTCATCACCATCATCATTTTTTTATCATATGCATTCCCTGTCTTAACAAAATCTAAAAAAAACCGCATTGGATATCTAGATCTTAAATTTGCAAATTAACCCCAAAGTTGTTCCTTTGCCTCCCTGAGTTCGACCCCGGACTTGCCCGGGATATAAATTAAAGCCGAGACACTCTTCACGGAGATCTTCTCTCGGTTCTAACCGAATCGCTAAGTACACGTGCTACAACGAAGTCGAATTAAACATCGTATTTAGCGACACGTCAGATGGCGCCATTGCCGGGGAAGCAAACAGCTTAGGGATTAGTTTAAAAATTTTGGATTTAGTTTTCCATTTACTCGGGTAGTCTGACCCCCGAGCCACCTTGTATTTATTCCATTTTTTTGCAATTATTTCTCTTCATATTTTTGTATATATATATTTTTATCTCTCTAACATAAATCTTTGTTTCCTTGCGAGGGCCCGGTGGACTTGGAGTGCATCGTAGGTCGACGGACGTGAGGAGCGCCGACTGCTGAAGTGCGAGGATAAAGCAATGTATTTTTGAGAGAATTTTGTAAATTATTGTAATTATTTAGGTAGTTGCTCATTTCTAGCGGCTCTTGTTTGAGAGCTCGCGCATGTAAAAAGACTTAGACATTATTTGTGGTGTGTCGAGCCTGTTTCACTCTTCGGCGAGGGTGGGGCTTGACTTGAGTGGCGAAATTAAGGATTAGGCACACGGTAGTTTAGATTCAAACTTGTTTGTGCCCATCGTAATTTAGGCCACACTTATCTTAGAAGATTCACATATCTTATAAGATTCATAATGAGACGCACATAGACACGTACTACTTAGCTCAAATCCAATCAATTCTTCCCCGCTAATAGTATATTGTTTAGGTGCGGTTTCCTCGATCTGCATACATTTAGTGTAATATTTACAAATTCAGTTTTCCATAACGCATGAAGAGTGCTGGGATTCACTGTAAGTATACCTTCTTCTGAGCATGCATCATAGTTTCTCGTTTGCATTCTGATTTCCGATTCCCCTCTTGTTTTACAACTTAAGGTTAAAAGGAAATTGGGACTGAACGGTAGACGTGCTTGTGTGTTCACATAAATTTCAAGTGATAACCTAACTCTAAAATTGGGACTGAATTGAGCAGGTCGATCTAATTAATTGGAATAAAAAGAACCCTTGTTCTCGGGTGCATAAAGCCCTCATTGTTTGTTTAAATTGCAAGTGAGAGAGAGACGACCCTAGGATAGAGCCAAGTCTGGATTTCTTACTTACTACTGGTTCTTTCATTTTAGGCGATTAGCTACTTTTCAGTGAGGATTTACGGGTAGCCGGTAAACGGTCCGGACTTCCTTAGCAGAGTGGGAGGTTTAGAGGACGCCTTAGTCCTCAAGGAACGGGTAGCCATATTTATACGGTCCGTACTTACTCCTATACTGGCTGAAAGTAGGTCAAACTAGTCGTAAGAACCGGGTCAGTCTGTAGGAAAATACGGGCACCTAACAGCTCGTTAATCTTTCAAAGATTGTATTCTCACCAACTAAAATTGACAAGATAAATCGGCCGAACTCTTACGGCCATTACGTGTTGAGTTGGTGAAATTGAGGGATTGAATTGCGTTTGTTTTGTGTGAGTTCACTCCGCACATTTACGTACACCGTAGAACTAGCGCCTCATTGATTATCGTGATCTAATCGGTTCTTTTGACATCGAAGATGACTGATTGGGGGGATATTTATTCGGACTTTGCGAATCTCTCGTTGAACCCTTCAAAAAGTACGTCTTCAAAGGCCCAAGCGCAACTTGGACCAACCTGGACTCATGACCCTCTTGAGCCCAGGATCACTCACTCTCGGGATGGTTACCCTCAAACCATTCCATTTCTCTCTTCCCACCTCACCGAGGAAGACCATCGCCTTGGTGAGAATATCGTGATTCATAAATCCTCTTCTAATCAAGAAAACATTGCTGATTCAGGACATAAAGAAGGTTCGAGTAAAATGCCTAAGAAGAAAGAGGAGGAAGAAGAGAACCATGAAGACCCAATGAAAATGATACTTGCCCGATTAGCTGCATCTGAGCAGCAACAAGCATTATTGAGAGCTCAGTTGGGACAGTTAAATGTTGGGGTCCAACTACCAATGGATGTGGCTTATAACCCTGGACAATATCAAATTCATAACTACTTGAGTCCGGCCGAACCCGAGGTTGATTTTGAATTGAAGCCGCATTTTCTGAACCTGTTGCCACACTTTGATGGGAATGCTTCTGAGGAGCCATATGCATTCCTAAGGGACTTTGAGCTCATCTGTGCTAACCTCAAACATAACAATGTTAGCCAGGATTATATTAGGCTCAAAGCCCTTCCATTTGCCTTGGGTGGAAAAGCCGATTACTGGGTGAAGAATCTTGGAATCATCGTCACCACTTATGCCCAGTTCAAGGACCTATTCCTAAAGAAGTTCTACCCGTTGAGTAGAACTAACATGATGAGGACGCGAATTACGAGTTTTTCCCAATTACCCAATGAAGCCTTCTGTGATGCTTGGGAAAGATTCAAGGACATCCTGCAAAAGTGCCCTTGTCATAGATTAGATAACAACATCTTGGTCCAATCCTTCTTTACTGGTCTCAACCCTGAGATGCAGGGTTTAGTGAGCGCTGCCTGTGGAGGCAACTATACATCACGAGGAGCGGATACCGTCTGGAGGGTATTCGAGCAGATGGCTGAAACTAGCCGCTCACAGATGGCCAGCAGGGCCTATACACCTTCCCCCAGTTCACTCTCACTTGGAGGGGGGAAACCAGCTGTAGTCGATCTCTCTCAGGACGTGATCCCTAGCATGGGACTCCTTGCTGACAAGCTTACTGTAGTCGAGAAGATCGACAGGAGGAATGATGAGTTAGACCGGAGCGTCTCCAAACTTCCAAAACAGATGGAGGAGTTGACTGAGAAGGTATCTAAGATAAGGATACCCGCCGTGACTGCACCCTCTGCTCCCATTTACCGAGTTCACCATGTTCAGGAGCAGTTGGTGTCAGGGCAACCCCAGCCGTGGGAGCAGGACCAATCCTACACCCACTCGTTCCAGCAGCCACCTCCAGTAGCAGAGATAGTCCAGGAGGAGCCTCCACCAGTTTGGGAGGTGAATGGGATATGGTATACTCAGGACCCTGCCAGGCAGGGAAGTACGGGAGACCGACAGACCTATCAGCGTCCCCCGACCTTTCACAACACCGCATTCACCTCCGCACCACCTCCTTCACAGCAGAGCCCTGGATTCCATCCACCCCAGCAGCAGAGGCAGCAGTACCAGCAGTATGGCTGACAGGGCCATTACCAGACGGGCCAGCAGGGCCCGCAACCCCAGCAGCAGCAGCAGAGGCAGTACACTGGCCAGCAGGGCCAGTCTTCCCGTTCTTCTTCCCAGTCTTATCCACTTCCTTCATCGTCTAGTCCCGTAGATATTCAGCAGCAGATACTCGACGAGCTACGTTCCTACAAGAACGAGGTTCAGGACTTACGGGTGGATGTCAACGGCCTGTCCAGATGGCGAGACGAGCAGACTGCACCCTCTACCTCGATCCCAGCCCAAGTTCAGGCTAACTCCAATAGCCTGAACCGTTCTAGTTCTCAGCAGCACTTTGGTCAGGTATACTATTCAGCATCTCCTAAATCTGAACATGAGATTCTTTCGTGTGACGAGGCTAACCACATGTCACTCAGGATCGGAAGGACCGTGGTCGTACCTGACCGGGCGAGGGACACGAGGAGGGGCATCTCTGGAGCTCTACCTGAGGAGTCTTCAGAGGACGAGGAGGATAGGCATCATATTTCATAGCCCCATCAGCACCATTCGAGGATTTCTACTCAGGGAGCCGAGAGGAGGAGGAGAGTACGTATGCAGCATCGTCAGCATGGATATTCTTTTGAGTCTACGGAGGACCTTGCATCTCCGGTTGTGGCGGATACCATTCCAGCTTCTATTCCACAACCTGTAGTAGATAGTTTTGATTTCGATTCCATGTTGCATCACAAAGATTCATGTATGAAGAACTCTGTTTCCGTTAATGCAAAGAATGATCTTTCAGTTCATGATTCAGATTCTTCATCCTCTGTTTCCTTAGCTTCAATCCCTTTCCCCTGTGCTCTTACGGCAGGAAAGCGCATCAAAAAGATTCAAAAAGATGACCCCGATATGGCACGGTTTTGCAAAGAAAATATCACAGTTAAGGTGCCATTTGATGAATATGTGGCTAACCATCCTGCCTTCCAAAAATACCTTAAGGTGAGATGCACACCTACAAGGGTTAGCAGGAAGAAAGATAACCAAAATATAAAGACACATGTCTTATCAGTAGCCACAACCTATTGTCTCAAGAATCAGACTTTGCCAAAGAAAAAGAGAGACATGGGTGCTCACTATGTGGAGAGTCGTATTGACGACATTGCGTTTGCATGCACACTCTTAGATAACGGTTCTTCGATCAACTTACTTCCCTTAGCCTTATATCAGAAATTGGAGTTGGGACCACTTCGCAAATCTAGAGCTTTACTCCAATTCGCAGATCGTTCAATGAAAAGACCTAAGGGAGAAGTGAAGAACGTCGTTATCTCGATTGAGGGGCAGAACTATCAGGTGGACTTCACAGTCTTGGACATGGAGACCCCCAATCATTGGAGAGAATCTCAGATCATTCTCGGGCGACCCTTCCTTAGGACCGCAAGCGCAGCTTTCGATTATGGTACGTGAATGATGAAGTTCCGTTCTCCAGGCGGAGAAGTGAACCTTGAGATGAAGCAAACCAAGTGTCAGCGACCTGATTCAGAGAGTAGCACAGAGTACTCATCTTCAGAGGTAGATTGCAGTATGATTAGCACAGTTGGGATTTGGGGACAGATTCCTTCAGGACAGAACGAGACCCTTTCATCTGAAGAGGATATAGTGCATGATGTAGTTTGCCAGGTGTTGTCTGATCTTGCTAAAGATGCATCAACCTGATCTCATGATGACTTAGAGATCCATCCGGATCTGTCAGTTCCATCCTTTTCGGAACAATCATGGGACATAGATGACGAGTCGGACGTGGCTTTTGCCGATTGTTTGGATACTTTTGACGATCCGACTCCCGATACTTCTGATTTGGTGGCGAGTACTACTCAGCTTAGCCCACCTTCATGCAGCACGGAACCAGATTCAGATTCAGTTCAGCCAGATCTGCTTGATGATACCACATTGCCAGAACTGAAATCACTACCTCCTACACTTAAGTATGCCTTTCTTGCAGGACCCAAAGAGAGATATCCTGTCATCATTAGCTCAGACTTGTCTTTAGAGCAGGAGTCTAGGTTGTTAGAAGTCTTAGAGAGGAACCGCAAAGCAATAGGCTGGACAGTGTCGGATCTCGTGGGCATCAACCCCGCTCTCTGCTCGCACCATATTTTTACTGAGGATAACGTGAGACCTTCCCGTGAGTTTCAGAGGAGACTTAACCCCAATCTACGGGAAGTGGTGAAGAATGAAATTGAGAAATGGTGCAAAGCAGGGTTTATATACCCTATTTCTGACTCCAAGTGGGTGGCCCCACTTCATGTTGTCCCGAAGAAGTCGGGAATTCAGATGGTCACCAACGAGGAGGGGGTAGAGATCGCGACACGAGTACCTACGTCGTGGCGTGTCTGTGTTGACTACAGGCGCCTGAATGCTGCGACCAAGAAAGATCACTTTCCCTTGCCTTTTATTGATCAGATCTTGGAGAGACTCGCAGGGAAAGATTTCTTCTGTTTTCTTGACGGGTACTCAGGCTACAACCAGGTGGTCATAGCCCCTGAGGACCAGGAAAAGACCACATTCACATGTCCATTCGGCACTTATGCTTTCAGACGCATGCCATTCGGGCTTTGCAATGCCCCGGGCACATTTCAGCGGTGCATGATAGCCATATTTGCCGAGATGGTGGGAGATTTCCTGGAAGTGTTCATGGATGACTTCTCGGTCCATGGTGATTCTTTTGATACATGTTTAGCGCACTTGGACCGAGTCCTCACGAGGTGTAGAGAGGTGAATCTGGTACTCTCCTGGGAAAAGATTCACTTTATGGTGACGGAGGGTATCGTGTTGGGGCATGTCATCTCTAAAAGGGGAATGGAGGTTGACCCTGCCAAGGTGGAGGTGATCAAGAAACTCGATCCACCTACCAACGTGAAGTCAGTGCGGTCATTCTTAGGGCATGTTGGATTCTATAGGAGATTCATTCAAGATTTTTCAAAGATCGCCCGCCCACTGACTGAGCTCTTAGGGAAAGACATAGAGTTCATTGTAGATCACAGGTGTCTGGAGGCCTTTGAGCTCTTGAAAAGGAAGATTTGTACCTCGCCTATTCTACAAGCTCTTGACTGGTCTCTCCCCTTTGAGATCATGACTGACGCTTCAGATTTCGCTATAGGAGCTGTGTTAGGACAACGACGAGAGGGGATTCCGTTTGCGATTCACTATGCGAGCAAAGTTTTAGATCCTACACAGAAAAATTATACAGTGACTGAAAAGGAAATGCTCGCGGTAGTATGGGCCCTCGAGAAGTTCAGATCATATATTTTGGGCTCTAAGGTGACAATTTATATTGATCATACAACCATTCGATACTTAATGGAAAAGAAGGACGCGAAGGCGCGTCTTCTTAGGTGGATTTTACTCCTCCAGGAATTTGATTTGGAGATAAAAGATAAACCTGGAGTGAAGAATGTTGTGGCTGATCACCTTTCTCGGATTGAACTTAAGGATTCTCCTGATCATGAGCGGATTAGAGAGACCTTCCCAGATGAGTCAATTTGTGTTATTGACTCCCTCCCGTGGTATGCCAACATGGTGAACTATCTTGTCTCCAAGCAGGTTCCCCATGGTTGGACTAGGAGCAGCATTGATCGACTGAAGTCGGATTCGAGGAGATACCACTGGGACGATCCTTTCCTTTTCTTCGAAGGACCGGATTGTATTTGGAGAAGGTGTATTCCTCAGGAGGAATACCATAGTGTCCTCACATATTGTCATTCACTTGAGGCTGGAGGACACCATTTGGGAAAGCGAACCGCTCACAAAGTACTTCAATGTGGATTGTATTGGCCGACCTTGTTTAGAGATGCCATTGATTTTGTACGGTCGTGCCCGATCTGTCAAAGGATGGGAGGGACAGTTGGACAGAGAGATGAGATGCCCATGCAACCGATGATTATTTGTGATGTTTTTGATGCATGGGGCATAGATTTTATGGGTCCCTTTCCCAACAGCCAAGGACATGAGTATATTTTGTTGGCGGTTGATTATTTATCTAGGTGGGTGGAGGCTATCCCAACCCGAACCGCAGACAGCAAGACTGTCTGTAAGTTTGTGAGAGATCATATTATTGCTAGGTTCGGGGTGCCAAAAGTTTTGATATCTGATGGGGGTAGCCATTTTGTGAACCGAGAAATGAGATCTTTAGCTAAGGACTATGGATTTGATCATAGAGTTACTAGTCCTTACCACCCACAGTCCAACGGCATGGCAGAGGTTTCGAACAGAGAGGTGGAGAGTATTTTGCAGAAATTGGTTTGTCCCGATAGGAAGAACTGGTCTCAGCTCTTGGACCAAGTTCTGTGGGCCTATAGGACAGCCTACAAGACACCATTGGGTACTTCACCATTTAGAATGATCTATGGTAAGCCATGCCATTTGCCCGCAGAATTGATTCATAAATCCGAATGAGCAATTAAGAAGATTAATTGGAGTTGTCACCTAGGGAAGCTTTGCCGAGACTTGAACTTGAACGAGTTCGTGGAAATCTGAAACAGGGCATATGATAACAGTTTGATTTATAAGGACAAAGTAAAGAGATGGCATGATCAGCACATTAGGTGCAAAGACTTTGTCCCTGGACAAAAGGTATGGTTGTTCAATGCCAGGTTGAAGATGTTCCATGGGAAGCTCAAATCTAAATGGACGGGTCCCTTTGTGGTTAAGAAAGTGCACGAGAATGGAAGTGTAGAGATAGCTGATCTCACAGATGGTGCACAATCTCATGTGGTGAATGGACAACTGTTGAAGCATTTTGTTGATTCCAAAGAGCAGTTAGTCCAAGTCGAGGTCATCAACTTCATACAGAGTGAGCACAGAGCAGATACATCTTATTACTCTTCATGAAGATGCAGCATCAAGATTCAACATCTTAGAAGATTCCATCACTCGTGTACATATTCTCCCTTCTTTGTATATTCTCGAGATCACGTCGGTTCTCACACTTACTCTTGTCCTATACTTAGGCTGACCAAAGCCTAAGTATAGGGGGGACCGATGCCCGCCGTGTGTATTTACTCATCATTTCTCCTCTTGACCTCGTCCGCCCTATTTTTGCTCTTCTTCTACACTTAGGCTGTCCAGAGCCTAAGTATAGGGGGGCGGATCGACTTCTATACTTTCTATTATTTTAGCTTTCCTACGCTTAGTACGAGCTATGTCTTTTTGTCACCTAGTGCCATGAGGACATAGCACAAGCTAAGTATAGGGGGGCGTGTATATATTACATATATACTTTACCCATACCTCGTACTTTCACGTATTTTTGTATATATTATACAATAATTATGGGGTGGGCAAAAAAAACAACAAAAAAAAACAACAAAAAACAACAAAAAAACCCTTTTTGAAAAAAAACTTTTTCTTTAAAAAAAACAACAAAAGTAAAAAAAAACTTTTTCCTAAAAAAACTCTTTTTCTTTATTTGCTTAAAAAAACTTTAAAAAAAATCCTCTTTTGCTAAAAAAAACTTATTAAAAAAAAGTCTTCTCTTATTCACCTATCTTTTTCAAAAAAAAAAACTAACTAATAAGTTGGTTTAATCCCTGACACAATTCACTTTCACACAAGACTAGTGATGTTCAAGAACACTTGGTTTATGAGGTCTTGAGATTTTGAGTTAACCAGCCTTAGTCATTAGGGTCCTTGACTTAATTATTCACATTTCCCTAGTTTGAAAGATTTGTGTGCTATATTGCATGCTTAGTCTCTACCTTAAGAATATGATCTGCACCTCACATACACGACTGCAGTTATGATGAGATGAGTTGAAATTTCACTTGAGGAACTGGGATGAGGGATTTGAGTTTGGACTTAATTTGATGATGCTCATGGATGGGATAAAATCAATGAAGGCTTCATGAAACCTGAGTGTCAGCACATTTAGCCAGTACGAGAACATGGTTCTTGTACTATCTCTTGATATTTACCTATGTACCAGGGTGTGATAAAATAAAAAAATGTTGATCAGTGTGCGCCAACTCTTGGTAAAAGCAGTGGAGCTAGCCACAAATACTACAAAGCAATGAAATGTCAAAGAAAAGCTCTCATTCCACAAAGTCAATTATCAAAAGAGCTTCCACCAAAGGCGAGCGCTCCCAACCATTTCAAAGTGTCCACTTGGACCACCGCTGTTAGGACCAGGAGTCGGGCTTGCACCAAAAAAGGGCTCTGCATCGTAAATGCTACAAGTCTGGGTGTAGAAGGTACGATACGTACTCAAAAAAGGCACACCCCGGTGTACTCCCAGGAAAACAAGTGCAGACGGCTCCAACTTCTCTTGACGGACGCACTGATCAACACCAAAAAAATGTGTTGCGTAATAAGGCACTTGAGAGGATCCTTGTTCCAATGAGAGGGAGAGAAGAAATGACACAATCCTATGCCCTCCATCAACTGGCCTTCCATCTACACTTTCAAGTCTGACAACTAAAGAGACGGTGGATTGGATGCAAGAAATGATTTATTCCCTAGTGTTGAGGATCGGGTCCATAGGAGAGTCTCTTGGACTGGAACCTTGGGTGACATTGTGACTCTACTCTTGTAACTGCAGTCAACACTTAAAGTCATATCCCTTATATATACGTATACAAAGAGAGTCTGATAATTAGGGGAATTGGGTACCTTTTGACTAGAGCTTGGTTCAGCTTAGAATTTTAGGATCTCTAAAACCAAGAGTTCTTCAACGGATCAAGTCTTGTATTTACATGCACAGTTAGGGGTTAACCCAACTTATTCATTCTTTATTTGCTCGAGGACTAGCAAAGTTTAAGTATAGGGGGGTGATGAATCCACGATTCATCATCTTAATATCTTAATCTTAGCAAAATCCATGAGTAAAATCCCATATAAATGTCAATAAAATCAATAAACTAACAAGATGACTCTTGTAAATAAAACACACTAATTATTATATATTAAATTGTATAAAATGAATTACACATAAAAAGCCGCAAAAATAAAGGAGTTTTATACATGTAGATAACCTAAAACTTCATGTATTTTTAATAATTTCATTTCAACTCCTTTTTGCCTAATTCTTTCTCTAACTTGTTTATAAAAATGTATATAAAAATACAAAAATACGAAACAAATTTTATCTCAAATAAATGCTCCTAGATCCCAAAGAGAAAAAGCCGTAAAGTCCAACTTCCAAGCTAAATTCCCGCTCCGTATGAACTCCAAATTCACCAAACTCACTTTTAAAGTTCAAGTTAGAAAATTATCTATCCAACGGAAGTGGTTTCATTAAAATCGGAGCTCGTTTGCAAAAGTTGGGTTTTGGGACCTAGATGTACATTGTATACCTTGTATATATTTTTCTTTCTTTAATTTTTATTTTATCTTTCTTAATTATTAAAAATACAAAAATATCATGCTTGTGTTGTATTTTATTTATATTATTTTATTGTATTTTTTCGTTGTAAATATCTCTTATTAAAAAGACAAAAAAATTACATATTCGAAAAGTAAAACAAAATGTGTACATGTTGTTTGTCTTCCCTTGTAAATTGTCCACTATCTATTTTATTCTTTTTTATTCTATTGTAATTAAAGTAGATAACTTTATTTCATTTTATTTATTTAATTATTTTACATTCTCTACAATAACCACCATTCAACTCCATTACTCCACCATATTTTCTAACTTCTAATTCAACTCCACCATTTTATTAACCTCCATCCCACTCCATCTTAATTCTAACTTCCATTTTTCTTCTTCTTTATATACATGCCATTCTCCTCATTTTTGCCTTTGATCCATCTTTATGTGAGGAGAGCCAAGTTCCCAGAGTTGAATCGGTGACAGCGACGCAACCGCGGTCGAGCGACGACGGCCCTCTCTCCGGTGTGATCCGTTGGCTTTTTGGCCAACATCGCAGCCGCAACCGCGCGCTGCTCGAGCTCATCGCATGCCGGCGATTGGAGCGAAGACCGTGCTCGCGTGAGCACTCCATAGGCGACCGTATCATTGTAGGTAAATTTTCCCTTCTTTTTAGTTCATTTTGTCTTTTTGCAATTTTTTTTAGCATACCACATTTCATCCTTTCCATCACCACCATCACATTTTTCTTCCCATTTGTTTAATTCATCTTCATCACCATCATCATTTTTTTATCATATGCGTTCCCTGTCTTAACAAAATCTAAAAAAAACCGCATTGGATATCTAGATCTTAAATTTGCAAATTAACCCCAAAGTTATTCCTTTGCCTCCCTGAGTTCGACCCCGGACTTGCCCGGGATATAAATTAAAGCCGAGACACTCTTCACGGAGATCTTCTCTCGGTTCCGACCGAATTGCTAAGTACACGTGCTACAACGAAGTCGAATTAAACATCGTATTTAGCGACACGTCAGCTGACACCGGAGATGCAGGGGCTAGTGAATGCTTCTTGTGGGGGCTCCTATTTTGCCAAGGATGAAGACCAGGTCTAGGCCATCTATGAGGAGATGGCCGAAAAAATACACAGTGATGTCCCAAACCCAGCTCTACACTCAAGGGAAGCCTTCACCCCATGCTGTGTCCTATAAAGGATAGCATGAATTGATGCGGGTCCATATACATCTTCAACAACTACAGCACAGACAGAGTCATCGGCCGCCGATATGGGCATTATCAGTGAGAAGCTGGACCACATCGAGATAATTGAGAAGAAGTAGTGCCAGGGAATTACTCAGATAGATCAATTGGCACATACCCTGGGTGACCTGAAGACCCAGATCATGTGTCTCCAGGAGGCACATACAGCTTCCCAGCCACGTCTCAGGTCACAGGATGATCCTAGCAGCAGCAACTCATCCCAGCACTCCGCTCAGTACAAACAGGTCCACCACATCCAGGTAGAGCCGTTCTAGCAGCTGCAACACCAATACTCTCAGCCATCGCCATCTCAAGACACTCAGATGGTGGTATATCAACAGGATCAGCCACTGGCAGTTCTTCCACCATCCCCCTATGAGCAGGAGCCGTTGATGGAAGTCAACAGGATTTGGTATGATCGACAGCAGCCCGTGATCTGCTGAGATCACCCCGGATTCAGGTGGTCGACCGGAGGTACCTCATCCCAGCAACAACCTCCAATTCAGGGTGGACAGTTCGACCAGCAGCACCAGCAGCCCCAGTTCTCCCACCAGCTACAACAGCAGCACTTTCAGTCGGGTCCTCATCCCTACCAGCAAGGACAATAGTGGAGGCAGCACCAGCAACAACCTCAGTAGTATTCTCAGCCTCCCCCTCATCAGTTCCAATAGCTGCTTCCCTTTTAGCGAGGCAACCCATCCGGTTCTCATGGGCCAGCCTATGAGAACCCAACTCTTGATTATCTAGCCTGCCTACTCTTAGACCAACATGCATCCTTTAGGAGGGCGATGGACGAGTTTCACCAGGAGATGAGGGATATCATCAAGGGAAAGGTCGCTGTACCCGCTCAGCCCAACCTGAATAACCTCAAGAGGAAGTCTGAGCAGGTACAGTTCATAGAGACCACCACTCCTCGTGATTTATTGGATGGCATTGCTTCATACACATTTGATACCGACTTTGTTACACTTAGGAGCGGTAGGATGCCAGTCAATGGTGCCTCGTCTGAGCGATGACACCACGAGGATCCAGGAGCACCAAACGAGGAGGATAGCGGTGTTGATGCCGCTGATGATATTGATGATGGTGGTGCTGATGCCACCAAGGATGATGCTGATCCAGTCGACGGTACTGAGGCTGTCGCTTCTCCAGATCCACCCGATGGTACTGATGCCACCACTTTTCATGATACTGAGCCAGAGCACGGTGTTGATGCCGCAAAGACAGATGTCGTAGATGGTATTGATGCCACCATTTCTATGCCAGTTGTCTTTCTCCAGTTTCTGTACCTCATGACCATATGAAAAAGAACAAAGAAATTAATAAAGGGAAAGTTTCTTCATCTTTGAATCCATATGTGATGCTTGATGATACTTGTATGGATTACGTTCCCTCTCAGCAGTAGGAACCTGTTCCTAGTCCTCTACTTGTGGAGGGCCCAACCATCCCCTTTACTCAAGCACTCCGCTTGGCGAAGGGGAATAAAAAAGAAAATCTAAAAAATATCAGCAGTTAGAGTTTAGCCAGCAGATGATTGATAGATTCCATATCCAGCTGACTCCATAGGAGGCACTTGAGCACATCCCTCTCTTCCAGGAGAACTTGAGAGAGAAGACCACTATCCGCAGGAAGAAGAGGAACCATCAGGAAGAAATCCATGTGTTGACCCGTGCCACGTACTTCGCTATTTAGAACCGTCTGCCAGCCAAGAGACCAGATGCAGGAGCTCCCTATGTCAGATTCCACATTCATGAGAAGAGATTCGACCACACTCTATTAGACAGAGGCTCTTCCATCAACCTTCTTCTGACAGCCTTACTCAACCGGTTCGAGTTTGGCCCTCTTCGTCAGAGCATGACAATCCTTCAATTTGTTAATAGATCTATTAAGAGGCTAAAGGGGTTGTTGAAGGAGGTGGTCGTCATAATTCAGGGTCTGAAATTCCCCGTGGACTTTGTTGTGTTGGACATGGAGATCCCTGAGTCTGTAATTGATACCCACATCATTCTAGGATGCCCATTCTTGACCACAACCAAGGCAGTGTCCGACCATGATAGTGGGAAGGTATACTTTTGCGTCAAGGGTGAGAGTATACAATAGAGATGATCGATGAGACCATAGCGCAAGACTCAACTTGCTTAGAGCAGTTCAGTGATGCAGAGCAGACGACATAGGCAGAGCGAGACGTCCACCAGGAGTACGACTTTGTGAACATTGATGACGAAGCCGCTTGGTCCAATCCCATCTCACGAGCCCTTCTCTCACCTTTAGATGTCGTAGATTCACAGTTTCCAATAGAGGAGAGTTCGGAGAGCACGCTCTTGGCTGAGGACACTTTTGAGGTTGTCGATCATGTTCAGGATAGTGAGGCAGAATATATATCTTGTGATCCTGATTTAGATCCCTCGGATTTAGACATAGACTGGGCAGATTTTGATGATTTATTACCTTTTCTGATTTCCTCGGAGCCATCAGCTAGGGTGGAGACCGTTCCAGAACCAAGTACAGATACACCAGCATGGCAATATTCACCAGTTTTGTATGATCAACGAGAGTTATCTCATTCAGATTTGGTTGCATTCACTCGGACTTTTCAGAAGCTAAATTTGTCAGCTCCCAGTTGTCCTGAACTAAAGCCGTTGCCGCAGTCGTTGAAGTATAGATTCCTTGGAGGTGAGCATGAGATGTACCCAGTCATTATCTCAGTAGATTTGATTGGAGAGCAAGAATCTCGATTGATGGAGGTTCTTGAAAAGATCCGTAAGGTAATAGGATGGAGTGTAGCTGATCTCCATGGGATAAGTCCGACCCTGTGCTCCCATCATATCTATCTCGAGGAGAACGCTAAGCCATCGTGTGAGTTCCAGCGACGACTGAACCCGAATTTTTGAGAGGTGGTCATGAAGAAAATATCGAAATAGTGGAGCATCGATTTCATCTACCCCATCTCCGATTCCAAGTGGGTTAGTCCATTACATGTGGTGCTCAAGAAAACGAGCATCACTACATTTGTGAGCAAGTATGGAGAGGAGATAGCTACCCGGGTACCCACTTCTTGGAGGGTTTGTATGGACTACAGACGATTGAATCAAGCCACCAAGAAGGATCATTTCTCGCTGATTTTTATTGATCAGATTATGGAGAGGCTAGATGGGAAGAGTCACTACTATTTTCTTGACGGATACTCCGGTTACAATCAGGTGGCCATAGTGCCCGAGGACCAGGACAAAATGACATTCACCTGTCCATTTGGGACATATGCTTTCAGACGGATTCCCTTTGGTCTATGTAATGCCCGGTGACATTCCAAAGGTGTATGTTATCCATTTTCTCAGACATGGTGGGTGACTGTTTAGAGGTCTTCATGGATGACTTCTTGGTCTATAACGGCAGGTTCGATGCTTATCTTGATTGCCTAGACCGAGTGCTTCAGTGCTGCATAGAGGTCCAACTTGTTTTATCTTTAGAGAAGAGTCACTTTATGGTGACTAAGGGGACAGTGCTTGGTCATATCATCTCCAACAGGGGCATGGAGGTTGATCCAACGAACGTGGATATCATCAAGAAACTCAATCCACCGTCCAACCTAAGACAATTACGGTCTTTTCTGGGGCATGTCGGTTTCTACCGATGTTTCATTCACGACTTCAGCATGATTGCCCAACCGTTGACTGTTTTGTTGACAAAAGACATCGAGTTTATTGTAGATGATAAGTGTCTTGCGTCATTTGAGACTCTCAAGACCTAGTTGTTGAGGCTCCTATCCTTCAGCTGCCTGATTGGTCTTTCCCATTCAAGATCATGACAGATTCCTCTGATTTTGTCGTAGGGGTAATGCTAGGACAGAGGAGGGATGGAGTACCATTTTCCATTCACTACGCTAGCCGTACATTGGATACCGCTCAACAGAACTATACTATCACAGAGAAAGAGATGCTAGCCGTAGTTTTTGCCTTGGATAAGTTCCGATTATATATTCTGGGATCTAATGTGACTATCTTTATTGATCATACCACCATCAAGTACCTCATGGCAAAGAAGGATGCCAAAGCGAGACTGACTAGATGGATCCTTCTACTCCAGGATTTGATATTGAGATTAAGGATAAATCTGGAGTCAAGAATGTGGTGGCGGATCATTGATGAATCCATGATTCATTAACTTTTCTGTCGCATTTTGTCTTAAAACCCTTAACAAATACATGTAAATACCCACTAACTTTCATATTTTAACAAAACACCATTCATGTGTAAATATTCACTTTTAACCACTAAACTCATGTAAATAAATAAAGAACCAGAAAAAGAAACAAAAAGGCAGATGGAATATATGTGTATATATATATATATGCAATATGACTTAAAGTATAAATATAGCTGTAAGATATATTTATAGCCCAACCCCCGAGACCAAGTCAGCATACATTGGTCGACAAACCAATAAGTAGGGGGAGATAAGGAAAGAAAACCAAAGAAAAAAATAATTTAACACACAAACACACCTTTCATTATTTATCAAATACATACAAAACTTCGAAGAATTTTAATTATTTCATGTGAACATATTTTTCACCAAACTCTTCTCCTAATTATTTCTAAAAATGTATATAAAAATATAAAAATAAGTTAAAAATATTACCCTGTATAGATGCTAAAAAACCCAGCCTACAAATTGTCAAAATCTCAACTTCCGAACATCATAACTTCCTCATACGAACTCCAATTTCACTCTACTCACCTTTAAAGTTCATAAAACAATATTATCTAATTAATAAATGTGGTTTCATCGAATTCGGAGTCCGTTTGCAAAAAGTCGGTTTTGGGACTAAAAGACAAAGGGGTTTCTGGGCTATTTATTTTATGTAACACACATTATTTATCATTTTCTTAATTTTATAATTTTTAAATTATTTCATGATCTTGTAGTTTCACCATAAATTATTTCATAATTTTTGGAGACTATTTATTATTTTTACAAAATCAAAAACCCCAAAATTTAGGTATAAATGACCTATATAGATACTAACTCTATTTATTAAAATATGCAAATTAATTCATAAAAATCTATAAAAATTCGTACAAGTCTTATTTAATACCCTAATAATTAAGAAAATATAAAATTAATTTTTACTTATTTATTGATTAAATTAAAAATCTAAAACCTATTTATAAATACATATTTATTAATAAAATATTTATATCTTAAATAATATTTATTATTTATTAAAAGTATTTATACCATAATTTAGAAAATTAATTTATTTAACTTTCTTGTATTTATACCTATTTAAAATAATGTAATTAACTAATTTATATCTAATTTATAAGGTATTTAAGCTTTTGGACCAACCAGGTGCTGACACTTGTCAGCACCTGGGTCGTCTTCCCCATTTTGATGAGGCTAAAAAAATCGAGTTTCACGGCTCTCTTATTTTTTTATTGAAGAAAGTAAATTGTCGGTTGTAGCAGAAGCCGTGAAACGAAAATTCGATTTTTGAACCTATCAAACAAATACGGTTTTCTTGTAGGAAAACCGTTCACTAATATTTAACCAGGCAAGTGTTCCTGGGTCGAACTCAAGGAGGCAGAATAAATTCCCTAGATTTTCCTATTCGTAATTTTATTTTTAGTTCTTCTCTAAGTGGTCAAGTCAAAACACCCTTTTTTATTGATTTTTATTTTTTATTATTTTTATTTGATTTTATTATTTTCAAATTTTTATTTAATTTTCAAAAAGGGATATTTTTCAAAAGATTTACTTATTATATAATAGGTGGATATAATATCTAGGTGATACTATATAGTAGGGTGAACGAGGTTCGAGCCACGAACTCGAACTACACAAGAAAACAAAGCAAAACGAAGCAGCTTTCGATAAAATCAAAACACATCGAAAACTCGTCAAAAAGCCGCGAAAATTTTATACTAAGTAGCTGGGGTAGTTGTGTAACTACCCTCAAGAAATCGTCGAAATCCGAGGTCACAAGAACAAGAAACAGCCCCTACAGCCCAGGGGCATAAGCACAAGAAAAATTATTAAAAATATTTGCAAAATGGTCCTGGAGGACTGTTCTGAAGAAAAAGTACAAGAATCTTTACATTTAGGTCCCTGCGGAGGGACCTAAATGCAAATATGCAAAAGTCTGGAGGCGGGATGAAATTCTGAAAGTCGGCTGGATTAAGTATGCAATTTTTCCACCTCTTCGATTTCAATGGCTGAGATTAGAACGTCTGGTCACGATATGATGTTCCTCCTCTTGACACGTGTCGCAAGCCTGTAGCACCTCTGTTCTCGAGGTTGTTGCAGTCCTGATTTTTGTTTTGTGATTTTTATGATTTTTTCAGGCAACGTCTATTTTTTTGTCTTTTTATTAAAAACCCTAGAGCAAGCACCTAGGTTGCAAGTTCTAAAACTAGCTACGCGGCACAAGCAGATAGAGTAAAAGAAAACCTAAACAAGCATCTAGAAAACTGTGGAAAATCGATGAGCGATGAAAAGCCGCGGTGGGTGCCCTGACTCCCGGATACACGGTATCCGATGAATCAGGCCCCGAAAAAAATGGAGGGTTTTATTACTAAGTACAACTCTCTCCCTTTCTCTCTCTTTTACAAATAAAAGGATACTAACTACTTCGCTCCTCTGCAGTCGACTCGTGAAGAAGAAGCCGACCTCTGCTCTTTCAACTGGCTCGGCCTCCGAAGAAGCCGGTTGATCCTGCAGGCCCTGCAAAGATAGTTAGCAAAGAAAAGTCGATCGAGAAAGCCGAGAAAGCCGTAAGAAAACGAAAGAGAAACTCGAAGAAAAAGCCGTACGAAAAACCGTACGAAAAATGAAATAAAGAGAAGAGAAAAAATAAAATCACGAAAAAAATCAAAGGAATCTAACGCCTCCCCGGCAACGGCGCCATTTTGATGAGGCTAAAAAAATCGAGTTTCGCGGCTCTCTTATTTTTTATTGAAGAAAGTAAATTGTCGGTTGTAGCAGAAGCCGCGAAATGAAAATTCAATTTTTGAACCTATCAAACAAATACGGTTTTCTTGTAGGAAAACCGTTCACTAATATTTAACCAGGCAAGTGTTCCTGGGTCGAACTCAAGGAGGCAGAATAAATTCCCTAGATTTTCCTATTCGTAATTTTATTTTTAGTTCTTCTCTAAGTGGTCAAGTCAAAACACCCTTTTTTATTGATTTTTATTTTTTATTATTTTTATTTGATTTTATTATTTTCAAATTTTTATTTAATTTTCAAAAGGGATATTTTTCAAAAGATTTACTTATTATATACTAGGTGGATATAATATCTAGGTGATACTATATAGTAGGGTGAACGAGGTTCGAGCCGCGAACTCGAACTACACAAGAAAACAAAGCAAAACGAAGCGGCTTTCGATAAAATCAAAACACGTCGAAAACTCGTCAAAAAGCTGCGAAAATTTTATACTAAGTAGCTGGGGTAGTTGTGTAACTACCCTCAAGAAATCGTCGAAATCCGAGGTCACAAGAACAAGAAACAGCCCCTACAGCCCAGGGGCATAAGCGCAAGAAAAATTATTAAAAATGTTTGCAAAATGGTCCTGGAGGACTGTTCTGAAGAAAAAGTACAAGAATCTTTACATTTAGGTCCCTGTAGAGGGACCTAAATGCAAATATGCAAAAGTCTGGAGGCGGGATGAAATTCTGAAAGTCGGCTGGATTAAGTATGCAATTTTTCCACCTCTTCGATTTCAATGGCTGAGATTAGAACGTCTGGTCACGATCTGACGTTCCTCCTCTTGACACGTGTCGCAAGCCTGTAGCACCTCTGTTCTTGAGGTTGTTGCAGTCCTGGCGATGAGCCGATCTTCTCCGAATTACGCCGACCGACTGGCGATGACTTTGGCGCTCCGGCGGGGCCAGAGGGGTGGCTCCTCCACCCCTCGAGCTCGCCCGCGGTAGGGTGGGTGGCGGCGACGCTCCGAGCGGCGGTGGCTCGGTGATGAAGATGGTGGTTTCGACCACCTGGGGATTGAGCTGTTCTGATGAAGCTCTTTTGGAGACGCTTTTCGATGAAGATTGACGGCTCCTGATCCGAATCAATGCCTCGCGACGAAGATGGATCTGCAAACAAGAAGTGTATATGCTCGATTCGTGTCGAATCGACCAACAAATGAATGATTTTCAGCCCCAAAGTTTAGAAAAAATGCTTACATCTCCAGCTCAACAATCAGATGTGCGAAGAAGATGACGTTTTAAGATGAAATTCAAGGCGAAATGAAACGAATTGAGCGTGGATTTCGAGTGTGCGTCTAAGCCTAATGATAAGTCTACCTAAAGTAGTGATTAGCCACGCTAATCGTGGCTCGCGAATCGAGAAACAAAATCGCACAAAATGAAGGAAAAAGTCTGTGGAATGTCAAGGTGTAGTACCTGGATGACGTGCTCGACGGCGACTTCAACCGGAGCTGGACGCTGCGATGGCGGCGCTGCAAGGCCGAGCTTGGCCTTGGAACTTCCTCCGTCGACTCCTCTTCCTCGCGGACCCCTCCTGGGTGCTGTCACCACCGTGGGTTGGCCGGAATAGGGCTAGGAAGTAGGGGGATCGGGTAGTCTGGAGCTGGGCTTCAGGTAGTTGGGAAAGTTAATGGTTAATGGAGGACTTGGATGCTTTATATAGGGAGTTAGCTTGGGCTCCAAGTCGAAATGGAGGGCTGGCGATGGAGTAGGTAGTTGGGGGAAGAAGATCAACGGCTTAGGAGGGTCAGAAGCTTCTGGAGTGGCGCGGGGAAAAGGGGCGAAGTCGGCCGGTTGAACAAACTCCGGCTGAACTACTTCTTGGGGAAGACGACCCAGGTGCTGACAAGTGTCAGCACCTGGTTGGTCCAAAAGCTTAAATACCTTATAAATTAGATATAAATTAGTTAATTACATTATTTTAAATAGGTATAAATACAAGAAAATTAAATAAATTAATTTTCTAAATTAGGTATAATACTTTTAATAAATAATAAATATTATTTAAGTTATAAATATTTTATTAATAAATATGTATTTATAAACATGTTTTAGATTTTTAATTTAATCAATAAATAAGTAAAAATTAATTTTATATTTTCTTAATTATTAGGGTATTAAATGAGACTTGTACGAATTTTTATAGATTTTTATGAATTAATTTGCATATTTTAATAAATAGAGTTAGTATTCATATAGGTCATTTATACCTAAATTTTAGGGTTTTTGGTTTTGTAAAAATAATAAATAGTCTCCAAAAATTATGAAATAATTTATGATGAAACTACAAGATCATGAAATAATTTAAAAATTATAAAATTAAGAAAATGATAAATAATGTGTGTTACATAAAATAAATAGCCCAGAAACCCCTTTGTCTTTTAGTCCCAAAACCGACTTTTTGCAAACGGACTCCGAATTCGATGAAACCACCTTTATTAATTAGATAATATTATTTTATGAACTTTAAAGGTGAGTAGAGTGAAATTGGAGTTCGTATGAGGAAGTTATGATGTTCGAAAGTTGAGATTTTGACAATTTGTAGGATGGGTTTTTTGGCATATATACTGGGTAATATTTTTAACCTATTTTTATATTTTTATATACATTTTTAGAAATAATTAGGAGAAGAGTTTGGTGAAAAATATGTTCACATGAAATAATTAAAATTCTTTGAAGTTTTGTATTTATTTGATAAATAATGAAAGGTGTGTTTGTGTGTTAAATTATTTTTTTCTTTGGTTTTCTTTCCTTATCTCCCCCTACTTATTGGTTTGTCGACCAATCCATGCTGACTTGGTCTCGGGGGTTGGGCTATAAATATATCTTACAGCTATATTTATACTTTAAGTCATATTGCATATATATACATATATTCCATCTGCCTTTTTGTTTCTTTTTCTGGTTCTTTATTTATTTACATGAGTTTAGTGGTTAAAAGTGAATATTTACACATGAATGGTGTTTTGTTAAAATATGAAAGTTAGTGGGTATTTACATGTATTTGTTAAGGGTTTTAAGACAAAATGCGATAGAAAAGTTAATGAATCATGGATTCATTAACTTTCTTCAATCATCTCTCCCATTTGGAAAATCTTGAGGACTCTGAGCAGACTGATCCTATCACAGAGACCTTCCCAGATGAGGCGATCCTTGCCATCGCCTCTCTCCCATGGTACACCGACATTGTCAACTATATTGTCGCCAAGAAAGTTCCATAAGGTTGGCCCAGACAGCGACTTGAGACCTTCCTTGCGAAGGCCAAGTCTTACCATTGAGAGGATCCCATCCTTTATCATGAAGGAGGGGATAGCATCTGATGTCGGTGCATTCCTCAGGGGGAGCACCACAAGGTCCTCACATACTGCCACAAGCTTGAGGTAGGAGGACATCATTCTGGGAGGAGAACAACACAAAAAGTGCTCTAATCTGACCTATGATGGCATACTCTCTTCAAGGATTCTGATGAATTCGGGAAGTGGTGTATTGACTGTCAGAGGATGGGCACCTATGGACAACGTGATATGATGCTGATGCAACCCATTCACTTCTGTGAGGTTTTTGACACATAGGACATTGATTTCATGGGTCCATTCCCTAAGAGTCAGGGGTTTGAGTACATTCTGTTGGTTGTTGAGTATGTGAGTCGTTGTGTTGAGGCCATACCCGTCCGAACCGCAGATGCCAAGACTGTTTACAAAATTTTGAGGAAGAATATCATTTCACGGTTCGGGGTGCCTAGAGTATTGATATCTGATGGGGGTCTCACTTTATCAACGACAAGGTAAAGGTCCTTGCTAACGAGTTTAGCATAGACCATCAAGTTGCCACTACATATCATCCTCAGACCAATGGTCTTGCTAAAGTATCGAACAGGGAGATCAAGTACTGCAGAAGGTAGTCTGCCTAGACCAAAAGGATTGGTCACAGCTTTTGGACTCGGTCTTGTGGGAATAACGGACTCCCTTCAAGACTCCTTTAGGTACATCTCCCTTTTGTCTCATTTATGGCAAGCCATGCCATTTACCTGTGAAGATTAAGCATAAGTCACTATGGGTTGTCACTGATATATTATTGGATCCAGAGAGTATATGTGATCAAAGGAAGGTAGAATTGGCAGCCCTAGAGGAGCTTAGAGACACAACCTTTTCAAACAGCCTACAGTATAAGGAGCGATTGAAGATATGGCATGATTCTCATATCAACCATAAGCAGTTTGAGTCAGATCAGAGAGTATGGTTGTTTGATGCCTGGCTTAGACTATTTCCAGGGAAGTTGCAGAGTAAGTGGAAGGGACCATACCTGGTCCGAAAGGTGCATGACAATGGTAGTATCAATATATCTGAGATGTCATCTGATTCTACCTTTCACGTCAACGATCAACGCATCAAGCCATATTTAGATCATGATCCGTTGATTGTTGAAGTTGCCCTGATTCATTTTGCATGAGACATGGTCTTTAACTCACATCAGTTGCATCGTGTGCCTGATTATCACCGTCTTCTGCCTTGTATAGATCCAGATGTCCATATCATCTCATTCTTTAGTCTAACACCCCATCTGCATCTTGTGATTATGATATACTTAGGGTGTACTTTACCCCAAGTATAGAGGGATGTCAGATTTTTTATTATTCTTTTGATTTTTTATCTATGATTTGTTGCCTATACTTAGGGATATTTTACCCTAAGTATAGGGGAGGTAGACCCTGTACATTATCTCACTCGGTTCTCCCTTTGTGTATAGTCTGCTATACTTAGGATTACTTGATCCTAAGTATAGGGGGAATCACCGAGCTCTATTCTTTCTATTCTTTTATTCGTCCTTTTAGTATAGCCTTTCTTTTCACTTCCCTATACTAAGCACGAGTTATGTCTTCTTCATCGCTCTTTGATCAATCTTAGGACATCATTCGAGCTAAGTATAGGAGAGTGTCGTATATATTACATATATACTTCAGTCATAACTCATACTTTGAGTGAGTGTGTTAATAAATAAAATGGCTAAAAAGCACTTATTAAAAATTACAAAAATTTCAAAATTTTTCTTGTACATAAAATTCTTTCTTGCACATACATAGATATTTATAAAAACTATTTTTATATAAATGTTTGTAAATATGTTTTTCTTGTAAAAATTTTGTAAATATTTTTGTAACAAAATTATGTATATAGTACAAAATTTTTGTAAAATATTTGAAAAATAAAAGTTTGCAAAAACCCGTGTGTAAATGTTTGTAAACATTTTGCAAAACTTCTGCATTCATGCATACATTCAAACATTTTCAAAAATTTTGCACATTTTCAAAAATTTTGCATAAATAGATTTTTGTAAATACTTGTATATTCTTCTGGATCATAGTTGACATTTCAACTAGTCTGGAATTAAACTGGAAAATGGAGCTTGGTTAATACCTTAATCCACCTAATTCTCAGAGGAACCTTAAAGGATTCTTAATTCTTTGAGTCCACTAGGCTATGTTCACATGTCATCTTGATGAGCCTATGTAGAACACTTAACAACACACACACGACTCTCATATACAATGGCTTTACTTGGACCAACACTTTACACTCAGCTCTACACGAATGAGGTGGTGAGGAGGCAGTTTCCTTTGGCTGGGGATAGCATACGAGGGTAGTACTTCTAGGCGGAACATCTCGTCTTCCTTTAGGGAGGGAAGTGCGTCTTAACTTGGTCTGGCAGTGCTGAGGTCTAAAGACATGAGTTGTGGGTTGCAATAATGCTTCAAAAGAGAGATAGTCTACTGGCTCAAGAAGAAAAAGTCCTTATGCATATATGTTGCACAATGTAGATATGTTGTATATATGCACATCAAAAAAATGTGCAAAAGAAAGAAAAACTCCAAAAAAGTGTCGGGCCTGATAGAAAATGAAATGCCTGCCGGAGTATATATAGCCAAATAAAGTAAAGCTTATGTTACACCTTCTCATCTCATGAAGCTTGCAGCAGGAGACTTAGCTACACTGGTTGGGCTCCCAGGGATACGCGGCTACACTGGCCACAATCCATCCTCTTCTTTCCCCCTCTTCTTGAGATGGTTGAACTTGAACTTAGAAGGGAATACCTCCTCGAGGAAAGTGCTGCTAGACTAGGAAATTAGAGTTATCTGTTGAGGGAGGTTGTTACCTTGTCATTTCTGAGGTGGGGAGCTACATATAACTTACACAGTACAAGAAAAGATTCACGGTCATTAGAGTTTGTGTATGTAGACTTGTTCTGATCTGGATTATCGAGGAGTCTTGACCATAGATTGGTGGAACTTAGAGGTTGTCGAGTCTTAAACTTAAGTCCCAATAAGGTTCCGACAAACTAATAATCCAAAGGTCTGACTAGGCTCCATCCTTCAATTTAATGAAGACAAGTTTAATAATCAACCTTGATTCTCCTTCTTTTTATTTCCTTCTCTTTTTCACTTCTTTTTCGAATAAGCATTTGCTAAGGGACTAGCAAAGGTAAAGTATGGGGGGGTGATGAATCCCTGATTCTCACTCTTTATTCTTTTATTTTAGCTATTTATCTTGGCAAAGTATCATGTAGATAGGTGTAAATACAATAAGTTAGCATTCAACATGCATGTGTTAACATTGCATATTTAGCATGTGTTTGTGCAAAAATAAAAGAATAAAGGAAAAGAAAAAGAATAAAGGAAAAGAAAAAGGAAGGAGGTATTTAGAATAAATACAGAGTGACCCGAACCCCAAGAGAAGGTCAAGCCTTGTCCTGATCGCCAAATAAAATAAGTAGAGAGAGATGGGGCCTACTCTATATTGTGCATATTACTTGGGTATGCGAATGAATATTATTATGATAAAATAAATTTAAAATATTATTACTACCTCCTTGTATATATTTCTAAAAATAAAACAATAATAAATAAAAATCAGAAAATTTAAATAAAAGCAAAAACAAAAATCTTTCTCACTCGTACAAAATACATGTATATATGTCTCTCTCCCTATTTTATTTATACCTATAAATAGATCATAAAAATAAAATAAAAATTATTTTGTACCCCTAAAAATATGTTGAAAATAAATAAAATACAAAATTAGGGTATTTGTGTAAAAATAACAAAATAAAGATACTTGTGCATAATACATAGGCATATTATACTTGTACATAATACTATATACTATATATACACTAATCTATTTTTCATAAAAATAATTTAAAATCACAGAAAATTATTTTGAAAAATAATAAACATTTTTTATTTTATATACTTTTATTTTAAATTCATTTACTATTTTTATTGAATTTATAAATATTTTATAAAACCTAATTTTCTAATTGGTCCAGACTATTTGTTGACCCCCGGTCAACGGTCCCTCCTTCCCGGGTCATACCTAGATATTGTTCGCCGGAGCTTCTTCTCAAAATTTTCCAGCCTGATCCTAAGCTCCTTCTGCCTCGAAGTTTGGACCCGATTCTCCTCATACATCCGACATCCTCGCGGGTCCGTCGGTTGATCCGAATCACTCTAGGGTTTCACGCTTTTCACCGATCCTTCTAGACCCTTGAGCACCCTATATAGTATCTCCTCCGCCGACCCAGAGCTCGAGCTCGTACCTCGCCCTTTCTTCCATCCCTAGGCACCTTTAGTTGAGTGATAGCTACCGGAGGCAATCCTTGGATCAGAGTTTGGTCACGTGGTTCACGCAGCTCAGCTACGTGGCCGGCGAGCGCCACCATGTCTAGCCTCCCGACCTTCCACAGCTTGGTTGAGTCCATAACCCTGATTTCCATCATCGCCAAGAGCTCAGGAGCTATCCCATATCTTCAAGTATCCCTCATATCCCTTTCATGTCCCTGTTCGATTCAATCATTTCACTTTTCACCGTCGTACGTTCATCTGCTCCGCCCCAGTCGTCAAAGCCTCATCTCACCCTCACATCCTTATCGATCGAATCCCCTACGAATGCTCACCTTTGCAACGCAACCTGATCATCCTTAGGCTCGACCTCTTGGTCGGGATTAGGGTCGTGACTCCCTTCCTTTACCTTCGTCGGGAATCAAATTCCATTCACCCTCGCTTCTCTGTGTTTCACCAAGCAATAATCCTCGCCAAAGCTACACCTCTGAGCGGAGTTCCCATTGCAGGACCTGGATCATGCGGTAGACCCCCATTTAGCCCTCGACTGCTCAGGTGGAGAAGCTCCCGATGCACCTCCATTGTGACGGCCATCCAGCCATCCTCTTTCACATCGGAGCTTGCCATCAGACGCAGAGTACCCCTACAATGCTCCAAACCTCTTTGGTGAGCTCATCGACCCGGTGCATCTCCTCCAGTCACCGATCGAAGTTCACTTGAAGGTTGTTCCTCCTGCATCCTCACCTACCGTTGGATCCCTCCAGCAGGATCTGCTCGACAGAAAGCTATTGCGGCCGATAGATCAGAGAAGTAGCGCCAGATCTAGCTGCACGTTTGCGACAGCTTCTGCACCGTCATATCAGCAGGTGGCAGCAAGTAGAGCCGTACGACTACTACATACTCCGCGTGCGCCACGTGCCATAGCGGGGGTATATTTTGCTTCTACCCTCACACTTTTATGTGTAGCTATTTAGTCCATTAAATAAAGTTGTAGTTTAATTAATTTATAGTTTGGACCTCAAACTTCTAGTATTTACATTTCAGTCTAGTGAGCTGAACTCACGTGTAGTTCCACGTGCTCGGTGGTTTATTCTCAATATATTCCCTATACTTCATGGATGTTACTTTTTGTATGGGGACTATTAGTATTTGCATTTATGCCACTCTAAGCTTGTCACATGTAGTGCGCGTGTTTGTCTGGCTAATTTGCAGATCATGCTCCTTAGCTTTTAACTGTGTTATTCTTTGGCCTACAACTTTTAAATAATTACATCTAGGTCCCTATGTGTTGTGTGCTTTGTTTTTAATCAAATAATTATTAAATTAACTCCAAAAATTCCATAAAAAATATAGTTAGCTTCTACTAACACAAAATATTTAAGGCAATTTTTGTGAATTAATTTAGTTTTATTTGATATTTTTCTAAAAATAAAAAAACCACAAAAAAGAGCCTTGTCATTATTATTAAATACATAAAAATTATAAAAATAGCTTCAAAAATTACAAAAATAGTAGTTGGCTTGTTTTTGTATGCTTTAGTTCCAGTACCATTTTCTCCTTAAAATCGTTGCAAAATCCCTAAAAATCGTAAAAGGCTCAAAAATTATAAAAATCATTAAAAATTCTAGAAAAATAAAAAAAATAGGACTTCAGTTGTTGTAGTTAGATATTTTTATTTGCCTTTTCATAAAAATAATCACCAGTATTTTAAGACATTTTTACTATTTTAAACTTGCCTTTTAGTCCAAGCCGAACATTGTTTCATTGTTTTGATCTTTTTTGATTTTTATAAAATCATATAAAAATTGGAAAAATCCCATAAAATTACAAAAACATCTGAATATTTAAAAAACATAAAAATATTTTTTATTTCATGTTTTTGGGTATTTGTAGTCTTAATAAAAATTGTTAAAGCTTGTTTTTACCTTGTTCTTTTTATTTGTTTTCTCATTTTAAAAATATAAAAAAATTGCACATTAAAAATCACAAAAATATATTTTTATTCATCTGATTTCCGACTACTTCATACATTTTCGTGCTCCTTGTGTTCGACCCTGGTCATTATACCAAGTTAAATAAATAGCGGAGACCGTTGACATTATATTGTGTGCTTTGATTGATTTATTTATGTGGTCTTGATTTTTTTCTTGTTGATTCTGATTAGTTGATTGGGGTCACAACGACCCGTGGTTATTCATGATACTTAACCTCACTCAGCCGATCGGTCGTCAAGGGGTCTTTGAGCAAATTATCCCTTGATGTGCATGATCAAGCAGTCCTAGACACACCATGTGGCATCACTTAAGATGGTCAGACGGTTGGCGAGGCGTACCGGTTCACTCTAAATGAACACCAAGGATTAGACCTGGGTGTTGGCTTTAATCCGACGACTCTAGAGGAGATAACAACTGTCTGGGAGAGCTTTGATTAGCCAAATCTCCTCGCTCCAGTGTCCTTCTTCGATGTTGGGTGGCTCTACACGTTCCTGGGAGAGATCGACATTTGCAGGAGGCCTTCAAATGGTCTAGGTCTCAACGATGGAGACATGATCTCTTCTTCTTCCTCAGCCACCTAAAGGTCCAAGTCTTGCTTGGATTTACGCACCAAGTGCTCCTTGAAACCTTGTCTTCTGTACAAAAAAGGCTGTGGGGCTCAAGGTGAACAACCTCATCTCGAATTTGAAGCTTATAGCAAGGGGGTGAAGGGGGTGATGATGATCCAGTGATGGTTGGAGGAAGAGCTTCGAACCTCTCTGATTTGTACAAAATTAGATGTGAAAAAGGGGGTTGAGATGTGGAGAAATAAATGGGATTCGAGGTAAGGTGCATAGTGGGTCGAAACGGGGATGATTAACATGGGAAAGATGGTCGAAGCTCTATAGTTCTGGTGTACTCTAAACTTGGAAATTACACTAGAATCAAGATGCAAACAAACAATGAAAGACATAATTGATATGTTGGAATGAAATATAACCTAGAAATGCAAGAAAGTAGCTCAAACCTGACCTGAAAGGTCAAGGAGCAGAGGACCTTCACCTCAGATGCTCCAGTGAGGTCTGGATCGCCTCTTCTCTACCTTATCCACGTCGATAGGGCTGGGAGCCACTCACTGTCACTAAGGGCTCGATCATAGCACGTCCCTTTAGGGTTACAATAGAGGAAGAAGGTTCAAAACATCAAAATGGAGATTGGGTGTTATTTATACACATGACTAGAAGGCTTGAAAGATCAAAGATTTATGGGTGATATGGGTCTCACCTGATGATGACCACGATAGGTGAGATGGAGGATCATGCACTGGAGATTTTTCATGAAAGACGCAACCTCCATCGAGCAGCGGATTAGTGCCAAAAAAACGGAGAATGCTAGGTGGTAGGTGGAGTTCACGGGTTCAGACAGAGGTCAGATGGGAGACTGGACTTTTGACACAAGGTCATGCGTGCTTATTGGTCCAGTTCAGACCACTAGGCGACAAAATAGAAATAAAAAGAAAAATGAATGAAAATAAAATATCTATTTATTTTATTAATAAAAATCAATATATGAAAAATGTTTCTTATTTATGTAATAATTTATAGGTATTTTTATTTATTTTTACAACCTTATTTATTATGTGTTAATTTTTACAAGTATATTCATAGTTATAAATACCTATATTTTACCTATTTTATTTTTATTTTGTATTTTTATTACTTATTATTATAATGACATGTTTTATATATTTATAATATATTTAACTACATGTTTACATATTTTATTTTATTTCATTTATTTATCTACTCAAATAAATATGTGTATATACATTATAAGTATAATATACTTATATATTTTAATAAATTATTTATTTTAATGTATTTTTAATGGTTTTATTTTCTATTTATATTTTTAATATGTTTTGAATAATATTTACAATTATTTCAAAAAATATAAGAGAAGTAAAAATATAAATAATAAAATATATATAATAAATTATACATGTATATAGTACATTGGGATACCAGAAAGATGACTTTTTTATATTAACTCCATTTTCAATGAAACCCATTCATTAGATAAATAATTTAATTTATAATACAATGGAGGTGAGTTTGATGAATTTTGAGCTTGTATGGAGACAATATTGGTCTGTGAAATTCGGTTTACAACCTTTTAGTTTGTGTCCTAGTTACGCAGTGTATTATTTTTATGTATAATTATTTTTATAAATTTATATGTATTTTTATGTACAAGTTTTATGTTGAATATTTTACTATTTGAGGTGATAAAATATAAAATAAAATCAAGCAAAAATGTCTTATTGGAGGAATGAAAATTAGGGCTGTATGTATTGTATCTTGACCCTTATCTCTCCCTACTTTATTCTTTGTTGACCACGTCAATTTACCTAGTCTCGGGGTTTAGGGCCATTCAGTATCTTTGAACCTCATTTATTTTCCTTTTATTCCTTTATTATTTTTTTTTAAAATTAAATACATATATTTACATAGTTTTTATAGATGAATAATGAATTCTAGTTTGTACAAGTTAGATGTATTTACGTGTATTTTGATATTGATTTAAAGGCAAAATGGAAGAATAAAGGTAGATGAATGGCTACTCATTAGCTTCACCTTCACCTCTCCTCCACGATCGCCTTGCCTCCCCTTATTTCTTGCGACCTCTAATGGCCTTTAAAAGGGCATCTCCGCTGAACATCTCTGATAATATGCCATTCATGAGAGTGAGGGCTACAAACTTCGACCCACCTACAGTGACACTTTAGGTAGAGGCCAAGAGGCAATGACGGCCCCGTTCTCTTCTGACCTATGATAAGATCCGTGGCTTTACCATCGTAATGCAATAGAGCTCCGACTCAGGCAGCATAGTTTCGTGTATCCCTTCATGCGCTCAAGGTAAAGACCTACTAGAGCTTTGAAGCTCCAGATCTTCCTGGAGAACCTCGCACATATCCATAAGCTTAGTAATCACATCATGCACACCTATCTCTGATTCCAATCATCAACCATCACCTCTACCTTCAACACCTCTACATGTTCATCTTCTACTTCTCACTTCTAACAACTCCCACTAAAGCGTGGCATGAGCATTAGCTATGTTCCTTCACCACAAGTAGGCACTTCAACAACCCTTCCAGCGTAAACCACGAACCCCTGCTCATCTTCTTCCCTCCTCTCTTCTTATTCTACCTCACATGACTTTCCACCAACTCCGCTCCGTCCACCACCAACAATAAGAGCCCCCTGATGAACACATGATTCATCTACTTTATTCTTTCATTTTGGCTAAAATCCTTGGTAAAATACATGTAAATATCCATTTACTCCATCAAATTAACATTCTAACCTCATTTGTTAATATGGCATATTTAACACTTATTTTATCCAAAACAAAATAATAAAGAGAAAAAGAAAATTAAAAGAAAGAAGGATGTAGATATGTAAATATGAACAGATTGATCCTAACCCTTGAGACCAGGTCAATATTGACATGGTCTAGAATATAAATAAGGGAAGATAAGGATCAAAATTTACATATCAGACAATAAAGATCAATGTACAGTTATACATTTTTCACCTTATACGGATGTTTACCTATTTTATTTTTCATTTAGAAAATTTCAAATTAAAATATTTCCTTCATAAAAGTTGTTTATAATAATATATATATTAATTTCTATAAGTATCAGAAAAAATTATTTATTGTAAAAATAAATAATTACATTTAACCGAAAAGGCCACAAAAGTTGACTTTCGAGATTCATAACTATTTATAGAAAACTCCAAATCTATCAAACTCACTTTTAAACTTTATTTTATAACTAATACTTTTTGTTAAAAATACCAAAAAAATAGAATAAAACATGCAAGTTTTGACATTTGAACCCCTTTTGTATATATGTGCTATATGTAAATAAAACTTCCTTATTCTCTATTTAATTATTCTTAACTCTAATTAGCTTAATTCATTTTCTAAATTGTTTATAAAATCAGTAGAAAAATATAAAAATATAACTTAAAATTAATTTCTAATAAATACCAATTAATCTCAAAACCAAAAAATTGTAAAGCCGAACTTCCGAACCTTATAACTCGGTTATATGAATTTCGAATCAGGTGTACTCATTTTAAAGTTTGTTTTATAAAATTATCTATTAAATACAAGTGATTTCACTAAAATTGGAGTTAATATGCAAAAAGTAGGTTTTGAGACCCTATTGGTATACTTGTATAATGAATCCTAATTTTATTCTATTTAATTTTTTGTTATTTCTTATATATTTGTACTTTTTTAATGTTATATTAATAATATATTTTTAATATAATATAAAGACAAAATTTATTAAAGATTAAATAACTAAAAATAATTAGTTGTACGTACTATATAGGTATAATATACATATACTATTTATATCAATATTTATTTAAATAATTAAATTATATAATTTATACAATTAAATTATATCATTAAGTTATTTATTAAATTATTAATTTAATTAATTAATTAATTAATTTTTTACCTTGGTTTGATTGGTCAAACTGAGGTTCGACGAGTTAATCTCGTTCTTCCCCGTCTCTTCTTCTCCCTCCTGCTTTTTCTTCCTCCTTCTCTCCTCTTCCTCCTCTCACCTTCTTCCACTTCTTTCTCTCCCAACAACTTGGGACTGCCAATCCATTTCCTAACCAACTTTGTTGTCAACTTCCTCCACCTCCTCCACCTTGTCTTCTCTATTGAGTCTTCTCCCTTGCCTATTTAGGAACCCCATCACCTCCAGTTTTCGCAATCCGCCATTTTCCACCATTTTCTAAGGAGCTCTAGAGTGGCTCAGTGATAGAGATTCGCTTCTCCGTTTAAGTGAGGAGCAAGGAGGAGTGACGAGATCACGTCGTCGGCTTTGCAGCTATCGCTCTGCCGTGCGACTAGCCTCTGCATCGCCGCGTGTTGCAAGCGATGAACAAGAGCCTCTTCGAGCTCCTCCTTAGATGATCTATCCATCCTCCTTCCTCAAACCATTTCCTGGTCAGTGAATTTAGACCTTCTCTTCTCCATCATTCTCTTCCTCTTTTCTCTTGATCCCTCTACATTGTTATTCGATCCAAATTCATCTGATTTGATTTTTTTCGACAGTCGATTCCATCACCATCATATCTTCCTCTTCATTTCTTGTTCTACCTCACATCCCTAACCACCTCCGGCCACACACAATGGCTAGAGCTTGAACCCCAATCCTTCACCTATGTGGGGTTTTCCGTCAACTCTCTTGTCTGTCTGTATTGTAGACCGATCCTTCGTGATCGAGTCGGATTTTGACTGCAGGTCATCCATCCACCTTAAACACCTGGAGGTGATCCAATCAAGGAGTTCACATCTGCAGATTGAGCATCTAAAGTCTCATCAATAGAGCAACACCTGTAGGATTATTCATCAGGAGTATGACACCGATCGCAAATCCGAGTATCACATCATCCAACATCACTCTTTTAAGCACCTGTAGGTAACTTTATGGCAATTCATAGGACTCGTTCTAATTTTTTTGTTTACTACATATCTATCCATCTAACGGTATCGAAACAAGCACATGGAGATGGAAATCGAAGAAACCACCTTGAATCTGAACACCTAATTGAAGATTGACTAGAGCTTCGCCTCTGATTGACCCTGAGCCTTGAAGCGTCACCGTGTTCTTCAAAAGGGGGAAGAAAAATCCCCTCTCCAAATAGAACTCTAGACGTTGATCAAGCTCTAATAGAACAGTTGATCCCTCGACATGTGAGCACAATCACACATCATCTTCAGGGGAATGGATTGTCTGCTACAATGGGGAGCCAACAGACTCTACAGTACTCATTTGAGCCGCTCGATCTTGATCGAGCGGTTCACATGATTTTGCACGGTACGGGCCCACCAAAAGTACTGCAGAGTCTGTTGGGATTCCCATTAGAACAGACGATCCATTTCCCACCTTCAGACCGAAGCACCGCCCCACCGCTTTAGCACCTCACGTGTGAGGCGCGTGAGGTCCCTGCCATTTTACATCAAAGCCTGCAAGCATTCGTTGATTCACGAATAGTTCCTCTCCAGATAGAATTCATGTGAGCTCTCACGTGTATTATGAAATTTTACAGGAGGCCCCCCTCGAGATTATTTGTTATTGCATACTGGTCCGTGATAGGTTGAACACACGTGAGCATCATATGTTGTTTTGTGGTGTTGTTGTGTGCACTTGCCCTACCTTTTCTTAATTTCATGCACACCCGCTTAGTTTTCTATTATTATGCTTATACCCCTAATATTGTCTGCAAATATAATACGTACAATATTCATAATAATAATATAAAAATAATAAAAATATAATAAAAATACATAAAAATATCTAATATTTTTCTATACACCATACAATAGTATTTTGAAAAATAAAAACTATTTTCTATTTTTAATAAGTTAAAATAAATTATAAAAAAATAAATAATAAAATTACATAAAAACCCCTCTAAAAATATCCAAAAATTACCCAGAGTATATTTTACTCTATTTTACATAGTAAACCAAAAAATTAAATCGGAAATTAAAATCCTTAAAAATATAAAAACACTAAAACTTAAAAAATTCATAACTAATTCAATAAAAATCATAAAATAAGCACAACACCTTGTTGGAAAGGTATTTTCATCTACTTTCCACTAAAAATAAATAAAAAATATTTTTTTAATGTTTACTATTTTAAAAATAAAAAATACTTCCATGTTTTCAATAAAAAGCTTGTTTTCAACTTTAAAAAAAATCCAAAAGCCATAAAAATCTTAGAAATAACTTAAAATACATAAAAACAGGAAATAAAATTCAAAATATAAAAACCACAAAATTAAAATCAAATAAAAACATAAAACATAATACATATATTACTTTGCTTATAGATATATACAATCCATAAAAACAATATAAAATTCATAAAATAAAATAAAAATTCTTAAATATTTCTTAGAAATAAATAAAAATCAAGAAACCTTCACACCTTAGACACTCTAATATTACTCTAGTTTTCACAGTTTGCCTCGCTGAGTTCGACACTCCCGTACTTATCATTATACCTTAGAGTTTAGGAGTATAAATAATAAAAAAAATTCTGGTAATTTAAACTAGCCACCACAATGATGATTGTCTCTCTTTTTAGACGACCCAACCGGTTGAATATTTCACCCTTTCCACCATCTATCTTCCTACTAGAAACGCAAAAACCACTGGAGTTGAGCGACAAGGAAGGGAGAAGAGGAGGCATCCCCAAGCATAAATCTCTCATTCGATCAAGAATGGGAGACACCCTGGTCATCCATTCATGCCCAAAGATATGTCATTAGATCAGTCTTAATCGAATGCCCGAGATCATCACCGAACCAAGGACACGAGCTAGTAGCCTTGGGAGCAAGCGAATCAATGTGAAGTTGACACGTGGATCACAGGAGCCAAAGCAGCGCATGAACCGCCCAACCCACACACATTGCATGTGGGTATAGGGCAATTTGTGCCATCCACCCCTGCATTCTAGGAATTTTTTTACCATTCCTCCTCATGTGCGCACCACCCCCGCTCCTCGAAAATTTGTAACAAAACCCTATGGGTTTGGGTAATATAAAAAGCATTATTATGCTATTTTTCTTTAGTTCAATTTTATTTCCTATTTTGCATATAGACCCATGTATTTGAGTCATATTTTGGACCATCATTTGTAGTTTATTTTCATTTTTAAAAATTTCATTACGAGGTACAATTAATTCTATAGCTCGTGTTATTTATTGGTATTTTTGTGAGCACTGATTGATTTATGGTTATTACGTTGGTTTGAAATTGCATATTTTACACATTGTACGTTCTAAAATTCATATTAAATTGTTTGTGCTCTAAAAAAGTCTGAAAACTTCACCTCTGGTAGTACTAATTGTTCTCTATAATGTTTCCACAAATCATCTCATTTGCATGCATATTTTGTTTAAAATAATTTAACTAGTAGTTTAAGTTATCAAAATTTAGTTCCCTGTAAAGCTAGTACTTTTAGGATTTAAGATTTTCCTGGATACATATAATTAGATACATCTAAGTTAATTTTATTTCTGGAAAAAATCTAGGTTTGCTTATTATTAAAATTCATTTACTGAAAATCATCTTGTCTACATATTTAATTCATAAAAAATCCACTCTACACGTGAAAATTACCAAAAATTCACAATAGCTTAATTTTTTTCATGGATTAGCATTGTGGCCAAGTTTGGGAATTTTCGGACATCATTTGAATGAAATTACATTTTAATCTCCAGTAAAATTTTTGGACATCATTTGAGTGAAAAAATTACATTGTAATCCATAAACTGAGCCTCATTTGCATACGCATTGACATGCATAAAAAATACCAAAAATATCCTCCTCGAAAACCTAGTGTCTAAATTATCTGAAAATTAGCCTAAGGACAGAGTTGCCTCCTTATGATCACCCTTGGGCATTCAGTCACTTTTAATTTAATTGATTAATCACTTACGCAGATTTTTGGTCAATTCTTGTTTGCTTTACTACAACACAATACAACATAATCAACCAAGGGTAAATTTAGGATTCTTCAATATGGTTACATTTATTATGGCATATAAGGTTACAAATTCATGTATTATAGAATCTATATGGGTTTTAACATATACACACTTATGGTACATTGTTACATATGATATATTGCATTTTGAAATCACTTTTGAATGCCAAAATAAATGAATATATATGGTATTTAATTATTTATTTCACGAGTCATTTGAATTAGTATAATATTTAATTTTAATTTTATTTTATTGTACTTGTAGCTTATGTAGTTGTAATCTTAACAACTAATTAATTTAAAAAGTACAAAAAATTCTTCTTAATATGTGTTATGAGACATTACTTATCCGTAAGATTATGCATATCCGTTTGCTATATAATTATATCTGGATTATGGCTATCAATTTTCTTACCAATATCTATATTTAAGGATATGATTTGTGATAATTTCTATAATTGTGTCTAGATTTTAAAAGAGAAAAGAATATGATAACACACATGTATTCGTATGTTTGCAATTCTACGTGTATCAGTATCTCTTTTGAAAATGATACAGATTCAATTCTATGACATATGATCTCCTAAAAACAATAGGATCCATAAACCATACAAATCCACGAGATCAAAAATTTCTCATCGTTGAATAGCAGCCATCGGATTGAGTTCCAAGAGTTAAAACTCATAGCATCATAACACTGGTCACGCTACGATTAGTGAATATTACCCAGGAAAATAAAACGCGTAGCATAATTTCATAATTAGTGCTACACCAATCCACTAACAGAAATCTCCAACTCCACAAATCTCAGATTAAGAACACCATCATCAAACACCGTCGTTGCCGGCGAGCATCCGGTACTTGTCCCTCCTCGTGAGATCCGTGCACCGGTACCCCAAAGCCGCTGCGATCCTCCGCTGCACGTCGTTGGCTATCGCCCTGCCATCGCGACCCCCAACGCCACCAGCCACCTCCTCGAGGTACTCCACGGCGTAGCTCGGCCACGGATTCGCCAGAAACCACAGTGCGTCCAACCCCTTCCACCCCCGCGCCGTCGTGCCGTGGAACCACGTGGCTTCCGCCGCCACCGCCACCGGAATCACTCGCTTTGCCACCTCCGCGAAGAGCGGGCTGAACCGAAGTAGGTAGGGCTCCCGGCACGTCGTCCCCTCCGGGCAGACCACCAACTCAGTCGCGCCGTCTCGGAGGAGCGCCGACATGAGATCGCCGTCGAGGGCGCGGTCACGACGGAGGCGGCGGGTGGGGATCGGGGAGAGGAGCTCGGAGACGCGGCTGAGGCTGTAGGTAACGGCGGCGACTGGGCGACGGAGGGTGGCGGAGATGATGACGGGGTCGATTAGGGTCCGGTGGGAGGAGGCGAAGAGAAAAGGCGGCGAGGAGGCAGGTGGCGGAGGGGAGGAGCGGATGCGAAAGCCAAGTGCGGCGGCAGCGGGCAGGGGGTGCGGGAGGAAGCCGGAGGCGATGCGGAAGAGGGCGAGGGGGAAGGCCAAGGGAAGCCAGAAGAGGAGAGAGAGGGTGGCGAGAGGCGTTGGCAAGCCAACGAGGCGCCCGTCATGGAAGATCAGTGGCTTCGGATAGCAATCCCTCCGGAGGGTTATCGCCGGCGATCGGAAACACGAGTGGCGTTTCTGCCGACAAGATATTAGTCGTTATAACAGATGCAATATTTTTAATTTTTATCAGAACAATGTAATTATTTTCGTTGTCAGTAGAAAAATCATATCTATAAATTTAAATGCCAAACAAATGATAAGATCCAAATCTTTCAATTATCAAGTTAAAAATAATAATTATATGCCGTGGATTCCCATATTAATTAGATTGATTGAACTCTAGTAATTCAAGTGTTTATCCATGGCAACAAGATATGTAGTTAAGTTCTGGCAAAGTTAATAATGAAGTAGGTGTTACCCGGCAAAGCAACATGAGCTCCTCTTCAAATCCACCACCCAATCCCACATCCACCTGCCCCATCTCCCCGACGGCTGCTCGAAGCGCCCCGCTTCTGTGCGAGGCGCCCAGAATCACCCCGGGGGCAGCCGGCACCCCGAGGCAGTACCCACGGTACTCCCTCAGCTCCGTAGCCACGACGAAGTCCGCATCGAGGTACTCCCTCAAGAAGGGCTCCACCATCACCCTCGGAGTCGATGCGATGACATACTTCTCCCCGCTGCACCGTGCCCACACCCCGTACGCCTCCTCACGTAGATCCTCCAAATAGAATTTCAAAAGCGTCGCCTTTGCCACTGCCTTGATTTCGCGAGTCTTGATACCGGCAGTGGAGATGAAGATCATGATGCGGAGTGCGGCATTGTCGAATTGCACGATTTGAAGGAGCCAAAGGATTGGGGAAAGGGCCAGCAAGACGAGGGCCCTAAGCGCCCCGCCGGCCTCGAGGGCAACAAGCATGAAGTACGGGAAGTGAGAGGAGGAGACGAGGAGGGAGCCCTCGAGCTCCGCCGCGACCGACGCGGACACCGCAGAGGAAGGCATTGGGACCTAAGATGGAGGTGGCTCAGGGAAGCGGAAGTGTGGGTTTAATTTAAAGGTGGAGAAAGGGCGGGACAGTTGAGCAATTAATTCTAATTTTGTACTCTTAATTGTAAATAAGCTTAATTCGATGCCATTTATTACTAATTAATCTTAGCTGCATAAGCAGCTCTTAGAATCTTGGAAATTGTAATCAATTGTAGCTTTTCTGGTTGAAGTTGGATTTTCCTGTATAAATAAAAGGTATGTAATGCTGCTTTTGACATTAAGATCTGATTATCTCATGACAGACACAATGCAGAAGCTGTGTAATCAAATGGTGCCATTATGGGTGCTGATAGGCGTGGCTTAAGACTTTTATATTTATGACCATTTTTTAAGTTTTGTGAATGATCAGATGACGTGTTTGCATACATATATAAGTGTGTGTAAATGGCAAAAATATTCGTGTAAAGACTTGCCAATCGATCCAAATCAAACACTTGATCCTGATATTTCTATAGCTATTATCCAACCTGATGCCAACATTCAGAAGTATATATTTGGAATATGAAACTGGTGATGACAGATACGATACGGTGTTTGTTTTAGTCTTAATAGTCGATGGAAATGGATTAAACTGCTCCCTCCGTCTACATGCAAAAACATATACGTTCTCGCTGAACATAAAATCCATTGGGAGCAAATTAACCGTAAAGGAGATGCGGAAATTTCCGTATTTCGGAGGGGCAGAGCGAGCACGCCGTGTAAGCGGGCGGTGTCCTTTCCCATCGCAGGGGGAGAAGTCTCCCGTACGTCGCCTTTGCAGGTGAGGGCCGCGTTTTGCATGGAGGGATGCCCTTTGGGACTCACGACACATTAATGGGTCCAACTCAACTGTGTGTGTGTGCAGATATGCATGCAGCCGCCCATGCACAAGTGCATGCACGTAGTTTGATATGCTCCACTGGGTTCCCGATTGATTAACCCTGATCCTAGACAACGACGACGACACGGAGAATGACCGAGAGGAGAAGCACCAGTTTAATGTCTGCCCGGACGTCAATAAATTAGACTTTTTATAAAATATTAGAGGAAAAAAAGCGTCCCGGTGAGATCGGTGGAAGTTTCAAGTAATTGGCCTGCTGTTACTACTGCAGAGTCACGGAGATTGGGCTGGGTGAGTGCTTAGCCGCTAAGTCTAAAAAATACTTTCATTTTTATATATTTTGAATCCAAAAAATGTAGCCACTAAATGTTGTATACAGTAGATCTTATGGACTTTTAAACTAGTGATAATTAGTTGGTCGTCAAGGGATCCTAAGGCCCGGTCTTGGAGGGTCTGCGGTAGTTCGACAAGTCGGATCCGGTAATCATTGTACCGGCACATATCTTGACTCTCGGATATCACCAACCAAATGAATCAACAGTCAATCCACAATCTATGATAAATCAATGAAAATGTGTGAGCCAAAATTTATATTTGTATGCAATCTGGTAGGCTGACTGAAAAACGCACCTGATCAGCTTCTCAAATTCCTGCGAAGAAATAAGAGAAAAAGTATCTCGGTCGTCGCTGTATCGACCAGGTGAATTTAGTCAGAAAAAATTAATGTGAAATTAATCTTCTTATTTTTTATTTATACTCCTAAACTTAAGGTATAGCGGTAAGCACGGGAGTGTCGAACTCAGGGAGGCAAACTGTATTAAACTAGGTAGAATCGATGGACAAACTTAGGCAAGGGGGTTTCCTAATTTTTACTTTATTTTTAGGGTTTTTTCTGAATTTTTATTTGACTTTTATGAATTTTATATTGTTTTTATGAATTTTGTGTATCTTTGAGAATTTTTTTATTATTTTAGAAAATGTTTAATTTTTTTGTTTGGTTTTAATTTTGCTATTTTTATAGTTTAATTTGTTTTTAGGTTTTTATGGATTTTTAAAAGGATTTTAAGATTTTTTTAGGATTTGGTTTACTTTTTTTAAGGTGAAGAATGTAATTTTTATTGAAAACAGTGACATTTTTAATATTTTTAAAAATGAAAATTAGGTGGAAATATTTTTATTGTATGTTATGTGCAAAGTAGGTAAAAATACCATCAAAATGGTATGTTGTACGTTTTTATAGCATTTTTAATGAATTAGTTATGAATTTTTGAAGTTTATATCAATTTTGTATTTTTTATTGATTTTTATATTTTCCTTTCCTTTTATTTTTGTTTTGTTAGGTAAACGGTGGTGAAATATTCTAAGTACAATTTCTAAAGGATTTTCAGTAATTTTTTTATCTATATTTTTTTATATTTTTTTAATGTTATTAAATGTTTTCTCAAATGCTAAAAGAAATATTGATATTATTATTATAATTTATTTTTTTCTTTTAAAATATTATTTTCAAATTGTATATAAAGTATGATGCAGTATTTAAGCGTATTTTTTTATTTATTTTATATTTTTTTATGTTTAATATTTAATTAATATGTATAAGGGTGTGTGTGAAGTGTCTGCAGTGAAAGGGCCTTCCTGTAATAATCGGGAGTTACGGGGGTATACGTGTAATTAACAGAAATAACGAGGGTACTTGCGCAAAAATCCCGGACTCACGTGCTTCTCAGCTGCTTCTCACCTGGCGAGGGCCTGTTTGTAATTTTAACAACCTGTCGGGAAATTTCTGTAAAAGTCACAACACTCACGTGACTCGCACGTGCATTTCTGTTAGGTTCTGTTGTCGACACCTGGCACATGAACTCGCGTCCGATGACGGTGATCCAACGCCTCCTAATTGAGCGTGAATCGATGGTTTAGATTCAAACTGGAGAAGGTATCGGAGATCGAACGCCTCTGGAGGTGTCTAGATGAACAGGGAAGAATGCCTTCGCCGGTGGATTTCAATCGCCGAATTGGAAAGCTCTCGTTGTTAATTGTCGCTTCTAACGGCTTGAACAACTTCAACTCCACCTTCCGCTCCAGATAGGCTTCAAAATATCGATTAGATGAAGCTACTCGATGATCTGGAGGCGGAACTTTCCTCGTGGCTTTTGCAGCTCAGGCGACTCTTAAATTTCATGTTGTCCGCGTTATCTGGATATCAATTCGCTACGGGACAAGGAGCAATCTCCGATCGTCATTCAGATGTTGAATGAGATCTCGGAACTGAAGTGAACGATCTGATGCAGCTAATAGTTCGTCAGGGATGAAGGCACTGCTACCTGCAAACACAAAAACAACTGAATCGAGGCTTCGGAGCCTCGATTCTAAGGATCAAAGCACACTGTGGAATGAACGTACGAGGCTGAGTGGAGATGAAGGAAACGCCTCAAAACTCTGGCCATCAGACACGACCGAAGATGAACAGAGATGAGAGGAAGCGGAGAACGATGATGTCGTCAATGAAATGGACGGAATCGAGCAATTTTTTGAATAACTTTTCGATTGAAAACCGAATGGAGGGGTTGAGATGAGAATCGGAGGGTTAGAGAAGAGAATGAGAGGATAGAGATAGAGATCTAGGATCAGAAACTAACCTGGAGAGATACCGCGGATTGCAGATGAAGGATTCGCTTGGGGACAAGGAGCTCGCCGGAGGAGGATCACTGGGAGGCTCCTTCGTTATCGCCTCGACGACAACGACTCGGAGGCTTCGTGCGGCGAGGCATGGCGTCGCGCACACGGTCGATCACGCCGGAGAAGAGGCCCAGGCGGAGACTGTCACTCTCTCCCTCGGAGCGACTCTGTCTCTCTCTCTCTCTGAGAATCGTTCTCTCGCTGGTGGAGTGGATTTTCAAAAAAATGGTGGATCCCCTTCTACCTGGACCCTATGGGTCTATATATAGAGATTCAAGGAGATGTAGCTTCGCCGTTGATGTTCGTTGGGCGAACAAATGTGCAGTTAGAGCAGTTGGAATAGTTGGAGCATAGAAGAGAGTCGTCGGGACCACTGTAGCTCTATCAACGCGAAGAGGCTCGAATGGCTTCATGTGGTTCGGGGCAATCGACACTTTATTTCCGGAGGAAGAAGATGATGAATAGTGCCTGGGCGGGCACTGTTCATCCGTGGAAAAGTCAACAGCCCGAATAATTAATAAAAATTAAGCATTAATTATTATTAATTAAATGTATTAAATAATTTCATTAATTAAATATTTTAAATATTAATAATAATATCTTTAAAAAAATTTATTATATATATATTTTTTATTTTTAATCATTATTGTATTTACGTGTTTATATATTTTTAATTTTTATTTTTTTAATTATTTATAACATAAGTTATGTTTATATAATTCTAATAAAACTATTTTTTTAGGAAGCTTTTTAATATTATTTTTATATATATATATATATATTTTTAAAATTATTTTCTATTACTCAGGAAATAAAAATTGAAAGAATAAAAATATAAAAACTTTTAAGAAATAATTAAATCTGAAACAATGTAAAGCCAATTGTACATGTATACCAATATGGTCCCAAAATCCAACTTTTACATCTTAATTCAGATCTTAATGAAACCACTTCCATTTAGTAGATATTTAAATAAGATGTATTTTAAAAGTGAGTAGGTTCCATTTTGTATTTGTCTGTCCAAGTTATGAACCTGGGAAGTTGTACTTGTAGGCTTTTTAGGTTCTTTGTACTTATTTATTTATATGTCAAAATATTTTTCTAATATTTTTATAAAATATTACATATTTTTATGAACAATTTTTGTAAAAGAAGTGTTTTGATTTGAAGTTGTTTTGATAATAAATAAAATAGGTGAAGTATTTACAAAGTGAAAAATGGGTAATTTATAATTTTGGTCTTTATTTTTTTGAATCTTTTTTATAAGTTGTGATCCTTATCTCCCCCTACTTATTTCTTTGTTGACCCTGTCAATATTGACCTGGTCTCGGGGTTAGGATCAGTCTGTATATTTTCTATATACATCCTTCTTTTATTTTTATTTTTTCTCTTTATTCTTTTATTTTGGTAAAAATAAGTGTTAAATCTATAATATTAATATTTGTGGTTAGAATGATAATTAAATGGTATTAGTGTATATTTACATGTATTTTACCAAGGATTTTAGCCAAAATGAAAGAATAAAGGCGATGAATCACGGATTCATCATTCCCCTGTACTTTACCTTTGCTAGTCCCTTAGCAAACACTTATTCTATAAATAAGTGCAAGCAAAAAGAAAAAGAAAAAGGAAAATAAAAGAACTTAGAACATGATTGTTTCTTTAAACCAAATTTTACTTCGTCCAAAATTTGGAGCCTGGATTTAGACCTTTGGATCAATAGTGTGTCGGAACTTTATTAGAATTAGGATTTAATCCTCGACAGCCCTCAAGTTCCACAAATCCTTATCCAGGTTCACCTCAATAGCCAGCTCAGATCCACCTATTCATCACGCAAACTCTTCATCTTTGAAAATAATCAGTACTGTGTGTGAAAAGTTTTAGCTCTTCCCGCTCTAGAGAAACGAAGAAACCGCCTATCCCAGTGACACACTTCCATTGGGCCCTTATCCAGCAGCTCAGTCCTCGAGGAGGGAGGTATTTCCTTCTGAGGTCAGGTCGTGCTGTGTCCACAATCGAGTAAGAAAGAAGGTAAAAGAAGGAGAAGAGAACTGGAGTGTGATCAGTGTAATCACATCTCCGGTGAAGCCTGGCCAGTTTAGCCAAGTCTTCACGAAGACATGAAGGCTTTTCTGAAGCTCGGACAATTGTGGTCATTTTTGGTGATTGATGTATTTGGCTTCTTTGGTAGTAATGATTGTTGCACCGCATCGGTCTTTTTGTGCCCCGACGGATATAGCATCTTTTCATTCCGCCCATTTTTTAGGGTATTGGAAAAAATGTGCCAGCAGATCCTTCCCTCATCCGAAGCTTTATTTCAACCCCAATCTCTCCCATCTTTAGACATCACCACCACCAGATAAGAATGGAAACGCACCACCAAAATAGATTGCCCTTCGCAACCCTAGGCAGGTCGAGCTAAGTGGAAAGCGCATGAGCTCAAAATTGATTCAAATGGAGAAGAGTTAAACGGATGACACCACGTGTCCTACTTAGGCACTTTTCAAGTTGAATTCCGAACATGGTCTTATGGAACCCAAAGAATTAAGTCTGAAATACCTGAAGAGTCTCAATTCCCGTTCCTAATAAAGTCCCTTTAGAATTAAGTGGATTGAGGCCTAAGCCAAGCTCCATCTCTCGGACTTAGATCCATGCGGTTCAAGAATCAAACTTGTTCTGAAAAATGCTAATGAATGCAACAATTTTTTTATGAGGTAGATTTTTCGGCTTAAATGTTTTAAGTGGATTTTAAAGAATTTTGCAAATTTTTATTGGATTTTAAAACTTTTCAATTTTAGGGGTCTTTTTGTAAAAGTTAGTGGATTAATTCGATTTACACAAATTTTACATGGATTTTTGTATACTTTACAAAGGATTTTATACAAGTTTTATGTACAAGTTATACGGCTTTTATACAGGATTTTTCAAGGATTTTATTTTTCAAATTTTTAAGGATTTTGTCCCAGAATTTTACAACTTTTTTTATCTACAATTTTTAAGCTATTCTTTTTTTATAAAAAAAATTTTACGGTTTTCTTGCGGCTTTTAGAAACCCAAAATATAAACCCATACTTTCAAGAAGCCTTATTATTAAAAATACGAGAAAGTATGAGTTATGGCTTCTAAAGTATATATAGCATATATATACGACACTCCCCTAGACTTAGCATGAACTATGTCCTTATAGTGACCAAAGGAGCGGCAAAGGAAGACATAACTCGGGCTAACTATAGATCGGTGAAAAGAAACGTGTACTACAACGACTGAAAGAATAAAGAATAAAAGAATAGAAGTCGATCATCTCCTCTATACTTAGGATCAAGTGATCCTAAGAATAGCGGACTCAAAACCGAAGATGATCGAGGTCAAGAGAATGTACACAACTCAACAGCTCGGCTTGTCCCCCCTATACTTAGGGTAAAATATCCCTAAGTATAGAGACGAAAATCAAAAGGCGAGGGACAAGCGAGAGAGTAGACGATATAAAAACCGACGACAATCAAAAGGCGGTATGAGCGAGATCACCCCCCTATACTTAGGATAAATCATACCCTAAGTATAAGCAACAACAGAGGTGACCGAACAGGATGATACAAACAACACACGGTGTCTACATCCCCCTATACTTAGGATAAAGCACATCCTAAGTATAGCAAAATCTAGATCAACCTAAGGGTGTAAGACAAATAAAAAGAAGAGAGAATGAAATCGAAAATATATACAAGATGATCATTGAAAATCAGGTATGCGATGCGAAGTGTAAGAGTGAAAAGATCATCTCATACAAAATGGATTGGGGCAACCTCAACGGTCGTCGGTTCATGATTGAGAAAGAGTTTTAACCGCTGACCGTTGACTAGAAAGGTAGATTCAAATGACAACTCAGATATGTCGATGCTACCGTTGTCGTACACCTTTCTGACAATATACGGGCCTTTCCATTTGCTCTGAAGTTTTCCTGGAAATAATTTTAGTCTCGCATCGAATAGCCAAACTTTCTGATCAGGCTCAAACTGCTTGTGGATGATGTGAGAATCATGCCACTCTTTCATCCGCTCTTTGTAATGTAGGCTACTCGTGAAGGCTTGATCTCTCAGCTCTTCCAGGGCCGCCAGTTCAGTTTGCCTTTGATCTCCCGAATCATCTAGGCCAAAGATCACTTCTTTCACTGCCCACCAGGATTTGTGCTTGATCTCAACAAGTAAGTGGCATGGCTTGCCATAAACGAGTCGAAAGGGAGATGTGCCCAATGGAGTTTTGAAGGATGTTCAATATGCCCAAAGAATCGAGTCCAAAAGCTGCGACCAATCCTTTCGGTCTGGGCGAACAACCTTCTGCAAGATCGTCTTGATCTCCCTATTCGAGACTTCGGCTAGACCATTCGTCTGAGGATGATACGGAGTAGCAACCCGATGGTCTATACCGAACTCGTTAGCAAGTGCTCTTACCTTGTCGTTGATGAAGTGGCTACCCCCGTCTGAGATCAGAACACGAGGGACTCCGAACCGCGTAATGATGTGCTTTCTCAGGAACTTACAAACCGTGTTCGCATCCGTGGCTCGGGCAGGAATAGCCTCTACCCAACGACTCACATAATCCACAGCTAAAAGGATATACTCGAACCCCTGACTTTTCGGAAATGGGCCCATAAAGTCGATACCCCATGTATCAAACACTTCACAGAAGTGGATCGGCTGCATCAGCATCATGTCTCTATGTCCACAAGTGCCCATCTTCTTGCAGTTAGTACATCGCTTTATGAATGCATGAGCATCCGCAATGAGCTTAGGCCACCAAAGGCTGGATTGGAGCACCTTTTGTGCTGTCCTCTTCCCTGAATGGTGTCCTCCAGCTTCTAATCTATGACAATACATGAGGACACTCTGGTATTCCTCCTGAGGAATACACCGACGCCAGACGGAATCCGCTCCTTCATGATAAAGGACCAGATCCTCCCAATGGTAAGACTTGGCTTTCGCGAGGAAAGTCTCAAGTCTTTGTCTGGACCAACCTTGTGGAACTTTCTTAGCAACAAGAAAGTTCACAATGTCGGCATACCATGGCAGTGAGGCGACAGCAAGAATCGCCTCGTCGGGGAAGGTCTCGGTGATTGGTGTATCAAAATCAGAAGTCTCGGGTAGTTCTAGTCGGGAGAGGTGATCCGCCACCACATTCTTGATTCCAGGCTTATCTTTGATAACAACTTTGAACTCCTGGAGTAGAAGGATCCATCTGGTCATACGCGGCTTCGAATCCTTCTTGTCCATTAAGTACTTGATGGCGGTGTGATCAATGAAGATTGTAACCTTGGATCCTAAGATGTGGGATCTAAATTTGTCTAAGGCAAATACTACGGCTAGCATCTCTTTCTCTGTAACCGTGTAATTCCGCTGCGCGGAATCCAAAGTCTTGCTAGCGTAGTGTATGACATATGGGAGGCCATCCCTCCTCTGTCCCAACACAGCCCCAACGACAAAATCTGAGGCATCTGTCATGATCTCAAATGGAAGAGACCAATCGGGCGGTTGAAGGACAGGAGCCTCTACAACCATGTTCTTGAGAGTATTGAATGCAAAAAGACACTTATCATCGACGATAAACTCGGTGTCTTTTGCCAGAAGATCAGACAACGGTCGGACAATTTTATTGAAGTCTTGTATGAAACGTCGGTAGAAACCGACATGCTCGAGAAATGACCGCAGCTATTTTAGATTGGACGGTAGATTGAGTTTCTTTATGATATCCACCTTGGCCGGGTCCACCTCCATACCCCCGTTGGAGATGATGTGACCAAGTACCGTCCCCTAAGTCATCATGAAATGACTCTTCTCTCAAGAAAGCACAAGGTTAACCTCCATGCACCTCTGAAGCACACGGTCTAGGCTCGAAAGGCAGGAATCAAAATCATCGCCGTAGATCGAGAAATCGTCCATGAAGACCTCCAAGATATCTCCCACCATATCCACGAATATCGAAAGCATGCACCTCTGGAATGTAGCCGGAGCATTACATAATCCAAAGGGCATCCGTTTGAAAGCATATGTTCCGAAAGGATAGGTGAATGTTGTCTTTCCTTGGTCTTCTGGAGCAATGGCTACTTGGTTATATCCCGAGTACCCATCAAGAAAGCAATAATGGCTCTTCCCGGCTAACCGCTTGATGATCTGATCGATGAACGATAGCGGGAAGTGATCCTTCTTGGTCATCGGATTCAAATATCTGTAGTCCACGCAGACGCACCAAGAAGTCGGTACTCGAGTAGCGATATCCTCTCCGTTCTCATTGATCACTGTCATGATACCCATCTTCTTGGGTACCACATGTAAAGGACTAACCCATTTTGAGTCGGAGATGGGATAGATAAAATCGGCGCTCCACCACTTGGATATTTCCTTCATAACCACCTCTCGAAGATTGGGGTTCAGCCTGCGCTGAAACTCACGAGATGGCTTGGCGTCATCCTTGAGAAAGATGTGATGGGAGCAGAGAGCCGGACTAATCCCATGGAGATCGGCTACTGACCACCCGATCGCCTTGCGGTTCTTTTCAAGAATCGCCATCAGACGGGGTTCTTGATCTTCGGTCATATTAGAAGAGATGATGACCGGAAACATTTTCGATTCACCCGCAAGGAATCGATACTTCATGCTTTGAGGTAAGGGTTTAAGCTCAGGAGGAGAAGGGCCAGGGAGGGCGGGTTTGATTAGAGCCTGGGTGTAGGCTGCTAGATCGAGATGTGTGAGCTCTGCCTGCTCTAACTCATAATGATCTGGAGATGATTGGATGTTCTAATTCGATTCGGTCTCCAGGTTGGTTGTAGGCTCTGATGATGGAGTCTGAAGTGATAAGAATTCGGCGAAGCACTGCCAATCAGCATCGTCGGAATCAAAATGATCTACAGATGACTGACAGTTCCGATGGTTCACTTCGGATTTGGAGGGATAAAGAATGCATGAATGATCTGAAAATATCTTAGAATCATCCCCATCAAGAATCTCGTTATGCGGTTCTAGGATTGTGCTCTCAAATCTCCCATCCTCGGATATCTGAATCTCGGATTCGACTGAAGGAGTGATGAAGGATTGGGTACTAGGTTCGGCCCAGACGGCCTCATCATCAGTTTGTATGAAGTCACAATCCTGATGACTGTCGGGCTCGTCATCAGATGCTTGCTCTGATTTAGCTACTCTAGAGTTCTGATCGTGGATCGTCTCTATATGAATACTTTCGCCCTGGACGCGAAAGTACACCTTCCCGGTTCCATAATCTGAAACGGCCTTCGTTGTAGCCAGAAAAGGTCGTCCTAATATGATCGGGGTATCGGTCATACATTCAGGGACCGCCATGTCCAATACGATGAAGTCCACAGGGAATTGCAAACCCTGAATGGTGATGATAACGTCTTCGATTAAACCCTTAGGCCTCTTGACCGATCTATCAGCAAACTGCAAGACCGTTTGGCTTGGTCGAAAAGGCTCGAACTCAAACTTGTCGAGTAAGGAAGATGGAAGGAGATTAATCGAAGATCCGCTATCTAATAGATTCCGATCGAAAGTCTGATCGAGGATCTCGCATCTGACATACGGCGCTCCCGTATCTGATCTCTTGGCCGGGAGTCGATTCTGAATGGCATAACATGTATCCTTGATCAACACATGGATCTCAGAACAATGATTGCGCTGCCTCTTCTTTCTGCAGACGGTGGTTCCTTCTTTAAGACCTTTCAGTAGAAGAGGGATGTGTGCCAAGGCTTCCGAAGAGTTAATTGGATCGTGAATTTGTCGAGCATTTCTTTCATCAGATCATTCATCTGAATCTTTTTAGGGTTTTCTTTCTTAACCCATTTTTTTAAGCAGAGTGCTTTCGGAAAAGGAACCTGTACATCCTCCGTGTTAGTCTGTAAAATCGGAGGATTATAAGAAGAAGAAGCAAATGTTTTTGAAGAACGGGGACTTTCTTTCTTCATATAATCAGAACGATCAAGATCTGAATCAACAATCTTTTTATTTCTTTTTCGAATTCTTCTCTTCTATCATCATCATCATCATCACTATTTACAAAGCACGGTAAAGCAGCTATGTCGGCATTCGGCTCTGGCTGCTCTTCAGACTCAGTAGCTTCAGCACCACCATCTCCATCATCAAAAGTTGCGGCTTCAGCACCGCCCTTGATGTCGTCTACAGGCTTGCTTGCGTGATCTGAGGTATCGTCCTCGAGCCTAGTAGAGTCTCCGCCTACTGGAATCCTACCGCTCCTAAGAGAGATGAAGTCAGCGTCATCACAGTAAAGATAGTCATCAGAGAATACCTGTGATTGGAGGGTGGGCTCAGTCAAATCTACCTGCTCAGACTTTCGCTTCAGGTTGTTCGGGTTGGGTTCTATCTGGGCAGGCAAGGTGGACTTCCCCTTGACGAGGTCGGTGACATGGGTTTTGAACTCATCCATTTCTCACCTAAAAGAAGCATGTTGATCAGTGATAAGGTTAGCGAGATATTCTAATGCTGGGTTATCATGGAAAGGTCCATGAGACCCGTATGAGTCGCCTCGATGATATTGAGGTTGCTGCAGAGCTGGCTGCTGCTGTGGAGGATATTGCTGCTGCTGCTGAGGCTGGTAGGTGCTCTGCCTCCACTGAGGGTTCTGATACTAACGAGGACTGTAATGCTTCTGCTGATGCTCTCTGTTCTGCCCCATGGGTGCCTGCGGTTGTTGCTGAGAAGAGGCACCTCCTGTAGACCAACGGAAACCAAGGTGATCACGACGGATCCCTGGTTGCTGCAGTCGATCATACCAGATCCCATTGACCTCAGTCAATGGTTCTGGCATTTCAGAGTATGCTGGGGGAATAGATGTTAAGGGCTGATCACTTTGATACACCACCATCTAGGTGTCAGATGATGGTGTCTGCTGAAGTTGCGGATACGCCGAGGGATGATGAACAACTCAGAATGCACATGGTAGATGTGTTGTACTAGAGGCCTTGGAAGTATACCTCGATCTCGGCTACCTGAGTCAGCCTGTGATCTCGAAGATCGGTTAGGATCTGTGTGTAGTTCTTGAAGGCACATAATCTGTGTCTTCAGATCACTCAGGCATCTCTCAAGCTCGTCAATTTTATCGAGCTTGTCTAAGTTCTGGCACTTCTTCTCAATTATTTCCATACGATCCAACTTTTGGGAAATGATCCCCATATCAGCGGATGGAGATTCGAGAGGAATAGAAACTGCAGAAGATGGATTCCCTTCTATCTCTGCCACTCGGGAATGCTGGTGATAGGTTGGTGGCTTCGTCTGGTTGTAAACTCGAGTCTGAGACATCGTGGTGTAATTCTCTTCCATTTTCTCATAAATGGCCCAGACTCGGTCTTCGTGCATCGAGAAATACGATCCACCACAGGCGGCATTCACCAGTCCCTGTAATTCCGGTGTCAGCCCACCGAAGAAGCTTTGTACAAGAGTCAGCTTCGAAAGGTCGTGGTGGGGACACCGATCAATGAGATCTCTAAATCTGTCCCATGCCTCGTGGAACTGTTCGTTCCCGATCATGGTGAAATTGCTAATCATAGCTCTAGTAGCATTCGTTCGACCGAGAGGGTAATACTTGTTCAGATATGCGGTTCTCAGCTCCTCCCAGGTCGAAATGTATCTCCCTAGACGTTTCAGCCAGTAGGCTGCTCGATCAACAAGGGAGAAAGGAAACACGGTCAATTTGATCGTGTCCTCGTTCACTTCCGCATCATGCACTGTGCTACAAATAAGCTCGAACTCCTGAAGGTGCAAGTGCGGTTCCTCAGTAGATAGACCGTGAAACTTAGGCAACAGCTAGACCGTCTGAGGTCGGAACTCGAAGTTCCTGCGGATGATGGGGAGACGAATCCATCGATGAGTTGTAGTAGCTCCGGGGTTGTAGAGCTGCTGCATTATGCAGTTTGGGTCCTCTGGAGGTCTCTCTGGTCCATCTTGCGGCTCCTGATCCTCAGGTCCAGGATGCTCAGCTGCAGGCTGGTTGCGCTGCGCGCAAAGTTGAGCCAGCTCAGCTCTGACATCGTTCACCATTCTACCTTGTTCCTTAATCTGATTCTGTATTGCCTCGAGGGAAGTAAGTAGACCGCTGTTGATCGCAGCCTGATTGATGACAACAGAAGTAGTCTGCGGTCCTTTGCCATCCATGTCGTCTAGAAAGGAGAAAGAATCCAAATCAGGCTTTGCCAAATCTATGTGTAGCTGTTGTTGATTATCTGGAGATGATGATGATAGATAATGATGAGGAGAAGAAATCGACGGCGAGCTTCTAGGGTTAGAGTCACACCTGGAAGGAACGGATCGAGTGGATTTCGGTTTGGGACGAGAGTCATCCCGAACCGATCTAGATGAACGGATTGGCTCGCAGGAGAGTGAATCGTTCAGAGTCGAACGAAGCGATCGCCTTCCCATCATCTTGAGAGATTATTGATTAGATCTAGAATGAATAGACTCACACCGCAAACAAACACAAGACAAACCCCGAGTTCACCAACACAACCCTGGTGATGACCGTAAGAGTTCGGTCGTTTATCTTTTCGATTTTATGGTTGATTGGCAAACAACATTCTCTCAGATTTGCGAGATTAGATAGGTGTCCGAGACTTCAACGTCGTACTATCCTGAGTTCTCACCAGAACTCACCTAGTCTCAGCCAGTATGGAAGTAAGTACGGACCGTTTCCGGCTACCCGTGTTACTTGAGGACGGAGCCTTACGCAGTGTCCTCTAAACCTTCCCCTCTGCTAAGTGAACTCGGACCGTTGCCGGTGATGAGCCGCAAAATCGGCCCTTTAAGGGTGCTAGATTAGCACTTCAACATGTCGTAGCAGTCGGGCCGATTTTGGTCATCAAAGAGACCATCTCATTGATATATGTCAAATACGAATGCGATGGTCATTATTTATTATTTTACTTGGCAAGAAACCAAGGTCGAACTCAGGGACACGTGCTTCTCTCGTATTAATCGGATTTCTATTTATTTAACTAAGTGTTGAGTCGAAGCAAATTTATAGGTCAAAGTATGCAGACACCACAACACAATGGATTAAAAATAAATATGAAAATTTTTTTTTGTCCATTTTTATAATGCAAATAAATGCCATGTAATGCAATTAAAATATGCCCGAGGTGAAAATAATGAGCAACAGTAAATAAGAGTTAATTTCGAGTTCAATTGAAAGGGAAGATTTGATGAACAATGTTAAGCAAGGCATCGGAGTAATTCAGATAGACACATGACTATAAAATCATTCATAAGACTCATTGTGTCCAAGACAACTAAGCATACCATTAGAAAGATCATCAAATCAGCTTTAAAACGAAACTAAAATCATCTCAATCGGATAAACATAGCTCAAGATATGCATATAATAAGCCAGGGGCATAAATGAAATAAAAACATGAAAAATATCTACAAACCAGTCCCTGGGAAGGACTCAAATGCATTAAAAATAAGTGTGGAGGACTTCCCTGTAAATAAACCATACGCGTGAGGGCATATTTGCAATTATTGAAACCCGCAAGGGTATGAGTGCAAATAACCCCAGGCGCGCATGTGCTGCATGTGCTCAGGACCTGTTTGTAATTTTGACGAACGTTGTGGGCGACTCTACAAATAACCCAGAAAGCTCGTGCCCTACACGCGCTATCCAGGCTCAGAGGGCGGCTCGGGCTTGGCAGAGGCTCGCTGCTTCTTCGGGTTGGCTCGGGATATCCGAGCCTCCAGGCTTGGTGGCGATCAGGCTCGGCGTGGTCTCTGGTTGTGCCACGTGTATCAGGACCTGGATGCAATTTGTGGAAGATGCGAGGATGCCGATGCAAAAATCCCAAAGCCACGTGCGTGAAGCACGTGATCTCAGGCTCGGATGGGGGACGAGGGTCGACGCTTGCTTCGGGTGGCCGTCGCAGGTGGCTCGGGCCACGTGGTGGCTCGAGATTGACTCGGGCAAGGCTCGGTTCCACCGAGCCTCCGTGCTCCGGAGAAGTCGACGTGGCCGCTCCAGGGCCGTTGGATCTCCGCCGGGGGGGGCGAGATCCAACGGTATCTGCTCCATCTTCTCCTCCGTAGGGTGGCGGCGCGATTGGAGCTCCGGCGTGAGGCCTGGAGCTCCGTCGTGCCTCACTGCGCTCGGTGAAGATCGGTGAAGATCACGGATGCTCTGGCGATCAAGGTCTGAGGTCGGAGAAGACGCGGGGACACCTGGAATGCTCGATCGACAATTGGTCGCCGGAGGCGGAGCTCTAGAACTCAGCTCCGCCCGAAGTCCGGCCAATGACGTTGATAGACCTGCAAGAAGTGTTAGCGGTGTGTGCGTGTGAGCTGAAGTGGACGGAGGGCTCTGGTGGAGCGCAGAAGGCGAAGCCCTTAGTGGGTCCTCCTCCGCCTCCGGCAGAGGAGGAAGCTTGGGGTGAAGGAGGTTGCGACGGAGGAAGGGGGTGATCGGTAGGGTCGGCGAGGAAGATGGATGGATGGCAAAGCTAAATGGGTGATCAATGGAGCGGAGTAGATCGTATAGAGGCGTAGAAAATTAGGCAAAAATCAAGAGAAAAACAAGAGGAGATCAGAGGGCTTACCTGACCGGAGATGGAGGTTGTGGCTTGGGCTGGGCGTCGGAGAAGAGGCCCGGGTCGTCGCACGTCGAGGTCGGCTACTCCTCGGAGCTCGAGCGGGGCTGGCACCTCCGCAGCACCGTCGTGATCGGCGGTGGGTCTCATCGGGGAAGAAGACCATTGTCGCTCAATCCGAGCTCCTCCCCCTGTCACAGGGTGGAGCTGGAGGGCTAGGCCTCTCCCCCTTGGTCGATGGACGGTCTGAAATGGAGGGGTAGGCGAGGTTTTTAAAGGGGAAGCCGGCGGTGCAGGAGGTGATGGTCGTGGGTTTCGAGGGCGAAATGGGTCGACTGGAAGGTGGTCATGGGTAGTGGAGTGATGCGCGGAGGAGGTGGATGACTGGGCAATTCCTAGAGGCGGTTGGCGAAAGGAGAGGAGGTCGGATGAGGCGGTTAAAATTAGAAAGGTGGAGGAGGTTTGTGAGGCGCGGGGCTACAACGGAGGACACGGGAGGAGGAAGACGAGGCCTCGGTTGTTGGATCGTGCGATCCAACGGCTGAGAGAAGGGCGCGGAGCGACGAGTGAGATTGGAGATCGGGTGATGCGAACGAAGGGCATCGGAGCAGCCACGTGTCGGGCCAAGGGAGTGGCTTGAACGGATGGCTATGATCAGGAGGCGAAGAAGATCTGAGGGTGGAGAGTACAGGAGGAACGATCGGCAGAGATGGAAGATCTGAATTGCGATCAGAGGGTATGGGTTGCGCCACGTGGCACGCTCTGGTGAGAGCGCTCACGTGCGGTGATGATGGAGGTGGAGGAATGATCAAACGGTCGAGGTGAAGGCGGGTACGTGGAGAGCAGCCAGTTGTTGGATCAAAAGGGCAATCTGACGGCTGAGAATCGATGCGGAATATACAAGGGAGGCCGGGCCACGTGGCGCCCCCAGATTGGGCCACGTGGCCCAATCAGATTATTGGAAGAGAAATTTTGATTTTTGAGGGCTTATTTGGCCGAATTTGAGAAAACTCAAAACATGAAAGTTGTAGATCTTGATGAGATCTACAAGTTTCATGTTGACCAAACTAGAGATGAGATCAACTGTAGCCTCCCAATATTTTTAAGGGTATCTTTAAGTCTAAAAATACCACTGATTTTTGTTTTGTCATTTTTTGTGGTTTTTAATTTATTTGGGACTCTGTTAATTACAACACTTTAACTGGGTTTTATTGACAAAACTTTAAGCAAGGGGGTTAATTATAGGAAATAAAGATGATGAAACTGAGGTTCATCAACCCCCTATACTTAAACTATGCTCGTCCTCGAGCATCAAAAAGAATGACTAAGTTGGATTAACCCCCTTGTGCATGTGAATACAGGATCCAATCTGATCAAGTCGACTCGACTTTAGAGATCCAAAATTCTAAAGTTCAACCCAGCCTTAGTCAAGAGGCTTCCAATTCCTCTACTTCTCTAGACTCTCTCTGATGTACATATAAACTAAAGGATATGAAGTTTAGTGTTGACTGCAATTCAGAGAGTAGAGTCAATTCGTCACCCAAAATCTTGGTCCTAGAAAATCTCCTAAGGACCCAATCCTCAGCACTAGGGAATAAATCAAATCTTGCCTTCAGTCCACCGTCTCTTTAGTTGTCAGACTTAGCAAATGTAGATGGCAGGCCAGAAATGGAGGGCATGGGATTGTGTCAATTCTTCTCTCTCTCTCATTGGAACAAGGATTCTCTCTAGTGCCTTTTACGCAACACTTTTTTTTGGTGTTGATCAGTGCGTCCGTCAAGAGAAGTTGGAGCCGTCTGCACTTGTTTTCCTGGGAGTACACCGGGGTGTGTCTTTTTTGAGTACCTATCGTACCTTCGACACCCAAACTTGTAGCATTTATGATGCAGAGCCCTTTTTTGGTGCAAGCCCGACTCCTGGTCCTAATAGCGGTGGTCCAAGTGGACACTTTGAAAAGTTTGGGAGCGCTCGCCTTTGGTGGAAGCTCTTTGATATGTAACTTTGTGGAATGAGAGCTTTTCTTTGAATTTCATTGACTTGTATAATTTGTGGCTAGCTCCACTGCTTTTACCAAAAGTTGGCGCACACTGATCAACAATTTTTTATTTATTTCACACCCTGGCACTTAGGTCAATATCAAGAGATTAGTATAAGAATCAAGTTCTCATACTGGCTAATATTGCTGACACTCAGGTTTCATGAAGCCTCCAAAGATTTTATCCCATCCTCGAGCATCATTAGATCAAATCCAAACTCGACTTCCTCATCCCAATCCCTTAGGTGAAAAATCAACTCATCAAAAACCGCAGTCGTGTATGTGATGTGCTGATCATATTCTTTATGTCTGAGACTAAGCATGGAATATAGCATGCAAATCTAGAAACCTAGAGGAATGTGGATGATTAAGTCAATGACCCTGAAGGCTAAGGCTGGTTAACCTAAAATCTCAAAGACCTCAAAAAGCCAAGTCTCCTTAACCAATTCAGATCCTGGGTGAAAGTGTAAGTGTAGAGGACTTAATCCAACTTCTTCATTCAAAACAAGACACACACATTTTTTTTATTTGAACTTTAAGAGATATTAGAACTCCTAAACTCAATTGAGCATCTGCGATTCAGCCAGTATGGATGTAAGTACAGGACGAAGCCCGTTTCTTGAGGACGGGGCCTTACGCGATGTCCTCTAAACCATCCAATCTGCTAAGGGCGAACCCTCACTGAATGCGGCTTACTTAATTGGGCTTAGTAGTCACTAATGAATTTTAAAGGATTTTTAGGATTTTCTGATTTTTATGGATTTTAATTAGAGAGTTAAAACACAATTTAGACTCAACTTTCCTTGAAAAGAGAAGGCGATTTTTCAAAACCATGTCACACAAAAAAAGTTTTCAAAACATTTTCAAAAATCATTTTCGAAAATATTTTTATAAAAATAGCGTAACATAATATCTAAAAAGCCGCGAAATCATTTGAGTCCTCTTAGTTCAAAGAATTTTACCTTAGCCAAAAATTTTTAAATTTTTTCAAAATTTTCAGATTATAGCTAAAGTAAATTTACGGTATATACTGGATACCCCCCCTATACTTAGACTTTGCTATGTCCTCATAGCACTAGATGTTACAAGTACATAGGTCCATTTAAATATAGAGAAATATACGGGAGCTAAGAGGGGCTCCCCCTATACTTAGGTTAGAAATAACCTAAGTATAAAGGCAAGAAAAGAAGAGTAGAGAAAATCATGGGGACTCGGGTCCCCCCTATACTTAGGCTGAGATTAGCCTAAGTATAAAGATGGGAATTGAAGTTGGAAGGAACCCAAGGTGAACGAAGAAGAGGAACGGATTTACAAGTGAGCGGTTGAATCTTTGGAGATGAAATGGAGTGACTAAGGTTTTAGGGTTGTGTAACAAACATGGCTCAATTCATGCAAGCAAAAACCCTTAATTTCACCAACTCACACATGAAAACCAACTGAAGTTGGTTTATTATCTTGTCAGTTTTATTGGTGATAAAACATTAGATATTTACGCGAAGAAAATGTGAATTGAAAATCAAGGCGTATGCGCGGGTGTTGCTCTCCCAAAACCAAATTTTACTCCATTTTAGGTTGACTTGCAATTAACAGTCCCAATTTTTTTTGAATTATCACTAAATTAGTGCTAGCACATCAATCAGAAAATCATCGTCTACCGTTCATTCCATTTTCCATTAATCCTAGGTGATCGAGCTAGGAAATGAAAGCCGAGAAAAACATGTATTCGATGAAAAAAAACGCGATGTAGGCTAAGCGAGAAATCATGTAGTGATTTGACGATAAATCCGTAAAGAACTGGGGCCGTTTTGAAAACCAAATCCTACATGTATGCAAGTCGAAAAAGCCGTACCTAATCATGCATCTATTAGCGGTGATGGATTTTCATTAATTTTAGCTAAGTGATGCGAGATTATGTGCGTCTACATTTAAAGTGTGTCCTACCTACGATCAAGCACACAAGAATATGGAAAATGAGCTCGGAGAGCCGCGTGCCTAGTCCTAGGTCGACACTCAAGTGGGGACGATCCCCACACAACCACGATCGTTCGATTACACACGCGAGTCTTCAATCGAAGACCGCTGTAAAAGACGAATTATTATAAAAATAAAATGCAACAAAAAAAATGCGAGACATTTTTTTTCCTTATTTGCTCCAAGCATGCTCCTGCGGCTCCTCGCAGTGGGGAACGTCCTGCTCCTCGCCTCCTTGATCCATCAAGGGCCCTGCCACAAAAACAATAGTTAGATATCAAATAAGAAAGAAAAAATTTTATATGCAAAATATGTGATTGTTTGACCTATAAAAAGGAACACTAAATTAAACACACAAAAATCCAAAAAATAAAAGAAATGAGCCGTGTCCCCGGCAACGGCGCCATTTGATGAGCCGCAAAATCGGCCCTTTAAGGGTGCTAGATTAGCACTTCAACATGTCGTAGCAGTCGGGCCGATTTTGGTCATCAAAGAGACCATCTCATTGATATATGTCAAATACGAATGCGATGGTCATTATTTATTATTTTACTTGGCAAGAAACCAAGGTCGAACTCAGGGACACGCGCTTCTCTCGTATTAATCGGATTTCTATTTATTTAACTAAGTGTTGAGCCGAAGCAAATTTATAGGTCAAAGTATGCAGACACCACAACATAATGCATTAAAAATAAATATGCAAAATTTTTTTGTCCATTTTTATAATGCAAATAAATGCCATGTAATGCAATTAAAATATGCCCGAGGTGAAAATAATGAGCAACAGTAAATAAGAGTTAATTTCGAGTTCAATTGAAAGGGCAGATTTGATGAACAATGTTAAGCAAGGCATCAGAGTAATTCAGATAGAAACATGACTATAAAATAATTCATAAGACTCATTGTGTCCAAGACAACAACTAAGCATGCCATTAGAAAGATCATCAAATCAGCTTTAAAACGAAACTAAAATCATCTCAATCGGATAAACATAGCTCAAGATATGCATATAATAAGCCAGGGGCATAAATGAAATAAAAACATGAAAAATATCTACAAACCAGTCCCTGGGAAGGACTCAAATGCAATAAAAATAAGTGTGGAGGACTTCCCTGTAAATAAACCATACGCGTGAGGGCATATTTGCAATTATTGAAACCCGCAAGGGTATGAGTGCAAATAACCCCAGGCGCGCAGGTGCTGCACGTGCTCAGGACCTGTTTGTAATTTTGACGAACGTTGTGGGCGACTCTGCAAATAACCCAGAAAGCTCGTGCCCTGCACGCGCTATCCAGGCTCAGAGGGCGGCTCGGGCTTGGCAGAGGCTCGCTGCTGCTTCGGGTTGGCTCGGGATATCCGAGCCTCCAGGCTTGGTGGCGATCAGGCTCGGCGTGGTCTCTGGTTGTGCCACGTGTATCAGGACCTGGATGCAATTTGTGGAAGGTGCGAGGATGCCGATGCAAAAATCCCAAAGTCACGTACGTGAAGCACGTGATCTCAGGCTCGGATGGGGGATGAGGGTCGGCGCTTGCTTCGGGTGGCCGTCGCAGGTGGCTCGGGCCACGTGGTGGCTCGAGATTGACTCGGGCAAGGCTCGGTTCCACCGAGCCTCCGTGCTCCGGAGAAGTCGACGTGGCCGCTCCAGGGCCGTTGGATCTCCGCCGGGGGGGAGATCCAACGGTATCTGCTCCATCTTCTCCTCCGTAGGGTGGCGGCGCGATTGGAGCTCCGGCGTGAGGCCTGGAGCTCCGCCGCGCCTCACTGCGCTCGGTGAAGATCGGTGAAGATAGCGGATGCTCTGGCGATCAAGGTCTGAGGTCGGAGAAGACGCGGGGACACCTGGAATGCTCGATCGACAATTGGTCACCGGAGGCGGAGCTCTAGAACTCAGCTCCGCCCGAAGTTCGGCCAATGACGTTGATAGACCTGCAAGAAGTGTTAGCGGTGTGTGCGTGCGAGCTGAAGTGGACGGAGGGCTCTGGTGGAGCGCAGAAGGCGAAGCCCTTAGTGGGTCCTCCTCCGCCTCCGGCGGAGGAGGAAGCTTGGGGTGAAGGAGGTTGCGACGGAGGAAGGGGGTGATCGGTAGGGTCGGCGAGGAAGATGGATGGATGGCGAAGCTAAATGGGTGATCAATGGAGCGGAGTAGATCGTATAGAGGCGTAGAAAATTAGGCAAAAATCAAGAGAAAAACAAGAGGAGATCAGAGGGCTTACCTGACCGGAGATGGAGGTTGTGGTCTGGGCTGGGCATCGGAGAAGAGGCCCGGGTCGTCGCACGTCGAGGTCGGCTACTCCTCGGAGCTCGAGCGGGGTTGGCGCCTCCGTAGCACCGTCGTGATCGGCGGTGGGTCTCGTCGGGGAAGAAGACCATTGTCGCTCAATCCGAGCTCCTCCCCCTCTCACAGGGAGGAGCTGGAGGGCTAGGCCTCTCCCCCTTGGTCGATGGACGGTCTGAAATGGAGGGGTAGGCGAGGTTTTTAAAGGGGAAGCCGGCGGTGTAGGAGGTGATGGTCGTGGGTTTCGAGGGCGAAATGGGTCGACTGGAAGGTGGTCGTGGGTAGTGGAGTGATGCACGGAGGAGGTGGATGACTGGGCAATTCCTAGAGGCGGTTGGCGAAAGGAGAGGAGGTCGGATGAGGCGGCTAAAATTAGAAAGGTGGAGGAGGTTTGTGAGGCGCGGGGCTACGGCGGAGGACGCGGGAGGAGGAAGACGAGGCCTCGGCCGTTGGATCGTGCGATCCAACGACTGAGAGAAGGGCGCGGAGCGACGAGTGAGATTGGAGATCGGGTGATGCGAACGAAGGGCATCGGAGCAGCCACGTGTCGGGCCAAGGGAGTGGCTTTAACGGATGGCTATGATCAGGAGGCGAAGAAGATCTGAGGGTGGAGAGTACGGGAGGAACGATCGGCAGAGATGGAAGATCTGAATTGCGATCAGAGGGTATGGGTTGCGCCACGTGGCACGCTCTGGTGAGAGCGCTCACGTGCGGTGATGATGGAGGTGGAGGAATGATCAAACGGTCGAGGAGAAGGCGGGTACGTGGAGAGCAGCCAGTCGTTGGATCAAAAGGGCAATCTGACGGCTGAGAATCGATGCGGAATATACAAGGGAGGCCGGGCCACGTGGCGCCCCCAGATTGGGCCACGTGGCCCAATCAGATTATTGGAAGAGAAATTTTGATTTTTGAGGGCTTATTTGGCCGAATTTGAGAAAACTCAAAACATGAAAGTTGTAGATCTTGATGAGATCTACAAGTTTCATGTTGACCAAAACTAGAGATGAGATCAACTGTAGCCTCCCAATATTTTTAAGGGTATCTTTAAGTCTAAAAATACCACTGATTTTTGTTTTGTCATTTTTTGTGGTTTTTAATTTATTTGGGACTCTGTTAATTACAACACTTTAACTGGGTTTTATTGACAAAACTTTAAGCAAGGGGGTTAATTATAGGAAATAAAGATGATGAAACTGAGGTTCATCAGCCGGCTACCCAAGAGCACCCACTGAAATAAGGTGAATCAAGGTGTGAACTAAGTAGTATTTCTATAGAAGCCCGGACTCTGGCTCTACCTTATATGTCGTCTCTCTCTCTCGCGGATCTGGAGATGAGATCGATGATTCGATTTTTCGGGGATTGCTCTCCCAAAGCAAGTGAGTCCTTATGTTTATTTTAGATTCAGATAGATTAGCGGTCCTTGTTTTAATTTTCGGTTATCACTTTTTTTGAATATTTTCAGAGAAAACGTCTAACGTATTTTTGTTTTCGGGATTGGCCCTAGATACAAGCACCTAGGTGTCGAATCCTATACAAGCATCTAAGCTAAGCTAAGCTACGATGCGTAGAGAAAGGAAAAAGCCATAAAACACCTAACAAGCACCTATCTCGAAAAAGCTGCGGAAAATCGTCAAGAAAAATCGCGATCGAGAAAAGCCGCGGTGGGTGCCCTGCTCACCCAAGAGTACATCCCTGGTGAAACAGACCACGAGAAACGTACAAGTCGGGATGCCTTTACGAGGCCCCTTTCTACAACAGTTCTTTTTTTAATGTGCTTTTTTACAAGAAAATTACAAGAAATTCTAAACTACTCAGTTTCGCGGTTTTGAGCTGTGCGGCTCAAGCTGTGCTGCACAAATCAAAAACAAGAAACTATTAGGTCAGAGAAATAAAATCGCGGAAATGAAATCTATTCCTAAGGTTCATGCGATCCTCCTAGCGCTGCCTCCCCGGCAACGGTGCCATCTGAAAAATGCACCTGATCAGCTTCTCAAATTCCTGCGAAGAAATCAGAGAAAAAGTATCTCGGTCGTCGCTGTATCGACCAGGTGAATTTAGTCAGAAAAGTTTAATGTGAAATTAATCTTCTTTTTTTATTTATACTCCTAAACTTAAGGTATAGCGGTAAGCACGGGAGTGTCGAACTCAGGGAGGCAAACTATATTAAACTAGGTAGAATCGATGGACAAACTTAGGCAAGGGGGTTTCCTAATTTTTACTTTATTTTTAGGGATTTTTCTGAATTTTTATTTGACTTTTATGAATTTTATATTGTTTTTATGAATTTTGTGTATCTTTGTGATTTTTTTTATTATTTTAGAAAATGTTTAATTTTTTTAATTTGGTTTTAATTTTGCTATTTTTATAGTTTGATTTGTTTTTAGGTTTTTATGGATTTTTAAAAGGATTTTAAGATTTTTTTAAGGATTTGGTTTAATTTTTTAAGGTGAAGAATGTAATTTTTATTGAAAATAGTGACGTTTTTATGATTTTTAAAAATGGAAATTAGGTGGAAATATTTTTATTGTATGTTCTGTGCAAAGTAGGTAAAAATACCTTCAAAATGGTATGTTGTACGTTTTTATAGGATTTTTAATGAATTAGTTATGAATTTTTGAAGCTTATATCAATTTTGTATTTTTTAATGATTTTTATATTTTCCTTTTATTTTATTTATGGTTTGTTAGGTAAATGGTGGTGAAATATTCAAAGTACAATTTCTAAAGGATTTTCAGTAATTTTTTTATCTATATTTTTTTATATTGTTTTAATGTTATTAAATGTTTTCTCAAATGCTAAAAGAAATATTGATATTATTTCTATTATTATTATTTATTTTTTAAAATATTATTTTTAAATTGTATATAAAGTATGATGCAATATTTAAGCGTATTTTTTATTTATTTTAGATTTTTTATGTTTAATATTTAATTAATATGTATAAGGGTGTGTGTGAAGTGTCTGCAGTGAAAGGACCTTCTTGTAATAATCAGTAGTTACGGGGGTATACGTGTAATTAACAGAAATAACGAGGGTACTTGCGCAAAAATCCCAGACTCACATGCTTCTCAGCTGCTTTTCACCTAGAGAGAACTTGTTTGTAATTTTAACAACCTGTCGGGAAATTTCTGCAAAAGTCACAACACTCACGTGACTCACACGTGCGTTTCTGTTAGGTTCTGCTGTCGACACCTGGCACATTAACTCGCGTCCGATGACGATGATCCAACGCCTCCTAATTGGGCGTGAATTGATGGTTTAGATTCAAACTGGAGAAGGTATCGGAGATCGAACGCCTCTGGAGGTGTCTAGATGAACAGGGAAGAATGCCTTCGCCGGTGGATTTTAATCGCCAAATTGGAAAGCTCTCGTTGTTAATTGTCGCTTCTAACGGCTTGAACAACTTCAACTCCACCTTCCGCTCCAGATAGGCTTCAAAATATCGATCAGATGAAGCTACTCGATGATATGGAGGCGGAACTTTCCTCGTGGCTTCCGCAGCTCAAGCGACTCTTAAATTTCCTGTTGTCCGCGTTAATCTGGATATCAATTCTCTACGGGACAAGGAGCAACCTCCGATCGTCGTTCAGATGTTGAATGAGATCACGGAACTGAAGTGAACGATCTGATGCAGCTGATAGTTCGTCAGGGATGAAGGCACTGCTACCTGCAAACACAAAAACAACTTAATCGAGGCTTCGAAGCCTCGATTCTAAGGATCAAAGCACACTGTGGAATGAACGTACGAGGCTGAGTGGAGATGAAGGAAATGCCTCGAAACTCCGGCCATCAGACACGGCCGAAGATGAACAAAGATGAGAGGAAGCAGAGAATGATGATGTCATCGATGAAATAGACGGAATCGAGCAATTTTTTGAATAACTTTTCGATTGAAAACCGAATGGAGGGGTTGAGATGAGAATCGGAGGGTTTGAGAAGAGAATGAGAGGATAGAGATCTAGGATCAGAAACTAACATGGAGAGATATCGCGGATTGCAGATGAAGGATTCGCTTGGGGACAAGGAGCTCGCCGAAGAGGATCATTGGGAGGCTCCTTCGTTATCGCCTCGACGACAGCGACTCGGAGGCTTCGTGCAGCGAGGCGTGGCATCGCGCACACGGTCGATCACGCCAGAGAAGAGGCCCGGGCGGAGACTGTTACTCTCTCCCTCGGAGCGACTCTCTCTCTCTCTCTCTCCGAGAATCGTTCTTCTCGCTGGTGGAGTGGATTTTCAGAAAAATGGCGGATCCCCTTCTACCTGGACCCTATGGGTCTATATATAGAGATTCGAGGAGATGTAGCTTCGTCGTTGATGTTCGTTGGGCGAACGAACGTGCAGTTAGAGCAGTTGGAGCAGTTGGAGCATAAAAGAGAGTTGCCGGGACCACTGTAGCTCTGTCAACGCAAAGAGGCTCGAATGGCTTCATGTGGTTCGGGGCAATCAACACTTTATTTCCGGAGGAAGAAGATGATGAACAGTGCCTGGGCGGGCACTGTTCATCCGTGGAAAAGTCAACAACCCAGATAATTAATAAAAATTAAGCATAAATTATTATTAATTAAATGTATTAAATAATTTCATTAATTAAATATTTTAAATATTAATAATAATATCTTTAAAAAATGTTATTATATATATATTTTTTATTTTTAATCGTTATTGTATTTATGTATTTATATATTTTTAATTTTTATTTTTTTTTATTATTTGTAACATAAGTTATGTTTATATAATTCTAATAAAACTAATTTTTTTAGGAAGCTTTTTAATATTATTTTTTTATATATAATTTTTTTAAAATTTATTTCTATTACTCAGGAAATAAAAATTGAAAGAATAAAAATATAAAAACTTTTAAGAGATAATTAAATCTGAAACAATGTAAAGCCAATTGTACATGTATACCAATATGGTCCCAAAATCCAACTTTTACATCTTAATTCAGATCTTAATGAAACCACTTCCATTTAGTAGATATTTAAATAAGATGTATTTTAAAAGTGAGTAGGTTCCATTTGGTATTTGTCTGGCCAAGTTATGAACATGGGAAGTTGTACTTGTAGGCTTTTTAGGTTCATTGTACTTATTTATTTATATGTCAAAATATTTTTCTAATATTTTTATAAAATATTACATATTTTTATGAACAATTTTTGTAAAAGAAGTGTTTTGATTCGAAGTTGTTTTGATGATAAATAAAATAGGTGAAGTATTTACAAAGTAAAAAAATGGGTAATTTATATTTTTGGTCTTTATTTTCTGAATCTTTTTTTATAAGTTATGATCCTTATCTCCCGCTACTTATTTCTTTGTCGACCCGGTCAATATTGACCTGGTCTCGGGGTTAGGATCAGTCTGTATATTTTCTATATACATCCTTCTTTTATTTTTATTTTTTCTCTTTATTCTTTTATTTTGGTAACAATAAGTGTTAAATCTATAATATTAATATTTGTGGTTAGAATAATAATTAAATGGAATTAGTGTATATTTACATGTATTTTACCAAGTATTTTAGCCAAAATGAAAGAATAAAGGCGATGAATCACGGATTCATCACTGACTATCTTTTTTGAGTTGATTCCACGAAACCAGCCCCTATCAATTCCCCCAATTTGATATATATTTGGGGGTCACTGACTCATCAAGCTGCAATGCGTATTTGAAAGTCAAGTATAGTTGTTGTCCTTTCAGCCAAATGTGCATAGTAAATAAGTGTAGAGTGTCAAACCATATAGAGTTATGTGGATAGGTTATTTATTGTCTACAAGGAAACAACAAATATTTTTGTACTTTTTGAGTTTTTTTAGATTTTTTGGGTTTTTATGTTATTTTAAATTTTTTAGGAATTTTTTATGTTTTATATTTTTATATTTTAAATTTTATAAATTTTATTTTATTTTTACATTTTTCTGATTTTTAGTTTCTTTTCTTTTTAAAATATATAATGAGTATAATATACCTATATGTAATAATATGTACAATATAAGCATTATATATATGAAATACATATAATTAATATGTAAATATTCATGAAATATATACATGTAGAGTCCTTTTTATTTTTAAGGTTTTAAAATATACTAATAAAGATTTATAATAATAAGTATATATAAGTAGTATTAAGAATATCTACTATATAGGGTATTCTATTTATAACTATAGTTATATATAATCAAAAATTATAAAATAAAATATTTTTGTATTTTTTTATATTTTCCCTATTTTGTGACTTTTTGGGTGATTTATTCTAATTTTTATGCATTTTTAAAATCTGAAATACTCCAAAATAGGGATTTAATAAATATTATGATTTGTTTTAGGGTTTAAAATATATAATGAGCTCAAAAATACCTAAAACTAAATAAACTATATGTTATGTGATATATAGAAAAATATATAGAAGAAAACTATTTTTGAAATTTTTGAGAATTTTTGCTAAGTTTATAGGGTTAGGAGGGTTTTTCAATTTTTAAGCTTTACTTTTTATATTTTTTGTGATTTTTGGATTGGAGTGATATTATAAGGTAATATATAATGCCTAATTTCTTTTGGAATTTTAAAAGTGATTTTATATTTTTTGTATTTTTATAGCCAAATAGGGAATAAATGAGCACCTTTTGATTTTAATAAATGAAAAATGCAAGTAAATGATAAAAAATATTCATGACGTGAATAAGCACAATATCAGACATTTACTACGATATTTTTTCAATTGTTTACACACACAAAGTTATTTAATAAAAATGAAAGACAATAATTTAATCTACAACCTAGCAGGGGTATATTGCAATAAAAATAAAATATGAGGATTACATGCAAAATACCCAAAGTTTTAACAGTTTAATACAACTTAAATACTAAATAAAAATAAAGCAATCCCAAGGGGGTTACCCAACTCACATGGGGGACTACGTGAGTTGAGCTAGCACTAGACCTTGATGTAATATAAAATAAGGTGTGGGGACCTGTATAAATTTTCCACAAAAGTTAAAGTGTATTTAAATATTTACAGGACCTTTTAATAATTATAAAAGGCATGAGCGAGCGTAAATAATTTACCCCTTAAGTGACACACTATTGTGCGGCTCTGGAAACTCCATTTGGCTTGATGGACGGTCGAGGGTGCTTACCACTTCGATTAGATTCAAGGGCCCATATTAGATATGGGCTCGATGCTTAGTCCATTGGATATGGAGGGGTCTCCAAGAACAGGGAAGAATTATTCCCCGACCTTTGACATCCCCATTCTTCGTGCCCCAACATCCTCTTCCTCCGTTGATGGTCGCTTCGGCTTCCTAGAGTGCATGCACATCTGCAGTATCCTTCAAAAAAGTTCAGGGCCCATCAGAGGGGCCCTCGAGCTTTGACCGCTTGGAGCCTCTATTCGAGGCTTGTAGTGCTGCTCTAGGTGTTCTCTTTGATCACACTCCTGCACGAAAAGGATAGGGCTATGTCCTTGTCCCTCTATTGATACTGCAATGCAATGAAATCAACGGGGTTGGGGAGCTCTGGCAAAGGCAGGGGAGCGAGCTCCGATCCCACTCAATACATGCATGATCAAGGGGGCTAATGAGGGGAATCGATGGAGAAGGCGAAGGGGAAGGGAATGAATATGATTTGGCAGGTCGAAACAATGGGACCACGATGAAATTGGTGTTGGATCCTAGTACCCCAACGAGTTTTAAACTTAAAAGTAAACTAAATGACAACCTAATTAACGAAACTAAAACTAAATTAAGCTACTAGGATGAAAGGAATTAAGAAACCAAAACTAAATTAAGCTACTAGGATGAAAGGAATTAAGAAACCCTACGTTGAATAACTCGTACCTATCGTATAAAGGGAGCAGATGGAGCTCACAAAAGGTGGCCGACGAAGCTCGAACCACCACTATCTTAACCTTTATCCATGCACGAAGAGACTAGGGAATCAGAGCTGTCACCAACAATTCAACCCATGGGTACTCTTTTGGGGTTACAAACCTAGAAAGGGATTAAAAAGAGAAAGGGGGTCGGTGACGGAGATTTATAGGCGTGACGAAGGGGCAAAAAGATGGGGAGATGATGTGCAGGAGGAAGATGGTAGGTGGAGATTCTGGAGTGAGCGAAGGTGAGGGATGATAGGGGAGCACGATTGTCGGGTGCTCGAGGATGAAGGAGGAGAGGGGAAGGTGTAGAAAATCTATGAAGTCAGAGGTTTCGTGACTTCTGACACGGAGTCGGCCGAGGAGAGGACAGTTGACCCAAAGGTCGATGGTCCCAGGGCTTTGGTTGGTCCACGTGGACCAACCAGAAAAATAGGATTAAAAAATCCTTATAAATTCATTAAAAATACTAATTGATTTTATTTTTTTGTAAAAACAAAAAAAATGTTTATGATTTTATGTAGTATTTTATTCTGATTTTTATTTATTTTTACAAGGTAATTTATTACATTTTAATATTTACATGTATAAGTATTTATACCTGTGCTTGATATTTTTATTTTATTTTGTAATATGTATATTATTATTTTATACATATAATTTATATATTTATAACTTATTTAATTACACATTTGGATATTTTTTCTATATGTTTCTGAGTTTATTTGTATACTTAAATAATTATATACATGTATATTATAGTATATTTTACCTATATATTAAAGTATATTATTTATTTTGTTTTATTTTTAATGGTTTTATTTTAATTATGTACATATATTTTGAATATTATTTACAATTATATAAAACTATAAGAAAGTAAAGACTATAAAGAGTAAATATATTGAATATTATATACATGTATATTACACAATGAGGGCCCAAAAGCCCACTTTTGCATCTTAACTCCAAATTAAATGAAACAACTTTCTTTAAATAGATATTTAATTTTATGAACAATAAAGGTGAGTTTGTCAATTTTGAGTTTGTATGTAGAAGATACAAGTCGGTAAAGTTTTCTTTACGACTTTTTATTTTGTGTGTCTCGGGCACATTGTCCATTATTTTTCAGTAAAATGAAATTTATATTTTTGTTTGTATTTTTATGTACAAGTTTCATGTTCACAGTTTATTGATTTGAGGAAAAAAACTAAGAAAATAAAATAGGTCCCAAAAGGCCTATTATTGTCAACTCAAGTTAGGGTTTTCAAGTGATTTATGTACAGTTTCTCTGCCATATCTCCCCCTACTTTATTCCTTGTTGACCAGGTCATCATGATGTCTGGGTTTCGGGGGCTAGGGTCACTCAGTGTCTTTGACACTTCGTTCTTTTTCTTTTCTTTTCTTTTCTTTATTCTTTTATTTTGGCATTAAATACAATATTTTATATAGTATTTAAATGCAATTAAATGAGTATTATTTTTTACAAATTAATGCTATATACATGCATGATGAATATATGATTCATCATTCTAATATATTATTCTTAGCTTGAATATCTGAATAAAACATCAAATAAAAGTCTCTAAATTCAATAAATTAACAAAAGACAACTCTTAATAAAAATAAACTAATGATGCATATTTATCTTGTAAATAAGTCCACAAAATCATTCAAAATAAAAATTACAAAAATAATAATAAAGTGTTGAATGTGGTTTTTAAATATCCCCTTGTAAATATTCAAACTTCTTTGATTTTTAATAAATTTATACTAACTCCTTTTGACTTGATTTTTTCTAACTTATTTATAAAAATATAAAATAATTCCCACCTTAAATAAATACTTTTAGATCTTGAACCAAAAAAGCCGTAAAGTCTAACTTCTCAGCTAAATTCCCACTCCGTATGAATTCCAAATTCACCAAACTCGGTTCTAGATTTCAAGTTATAACTTATCTATTCAATGAAAATGACTCCTTCAATATCATATCCCATTTGCAAAATGTCGATTTTGAGACCTATTTATATCGTGTACATATTCACTAACTTTATTTTAGCATTTCATGTAAATAATTAAATCTTTTTAAATTATTTCTTTTACAATTTGTTTTATTTTTTTATGTTTTAATAAAATGCATTAAATTCAAAATCCAAAAAAAATCTAAAATTCATAGAAAACAGTATGTTGTGACTTTGTATATAATGTATATACTTTTTCTTTCTTGATTTTTATTTCATAATTTTTTAAATATTTAAAATACCAAAAACAATTTTTGTTTTACTTTATTTTCTAGTATTTTATTTTTACTTTGTAAATATATTTTATTTAAAATTACAAAAAAATTAGAAAAATCCATAAAATTGTCTTTTATACATATTGTGTGTTTTGATTTCATGGTCGACATGGAAAATGTAGATCTCATCTAGATCTACATTTTTCACGTTGACATTTTTGTTATTTTCCAATTTTATTTTTCTCTCTCTTAATTTTATTTAAGTAGTCAACTTTTATTTTTTATTTTTATTTTTATTTAATTTATTTTCTCCACCAATTTCCCTTTTCCTTCCTCTTCCACTACTTCTCTAACCTCCACCCCACCTCTTTCCTAATTCCCTCGTCTTCTTCCTTTTACCCTCCTCTCCTCCTCATTATTCCATTATCCGCCATCTTGAGCACAAAATCCTCGAGATCCGCCCTATTCTCGATGATAACAAGTGAGAGTCATCGCATTGAGCGACGACAAGCCCCTTTTGTCAGGCAAGATCCAGGGACCGCTCTCCCTTGCCGCAACCACTTCAAGCTGCCGAGCTCGGCTTCGATCGAAATCTAGAGCAACGACCGAAACTCCTCCATATGCTTCACTCTAGGCCAACATCTCTCCAGCGTAAAGTAATTTCTTATCCTTCTTCTTCTGCTTTTCCTTTTTCTTCCTCCTCCCCACCTTCCTCTTCTTCTGCATACTTATTAATATCTATTTTTCTTTCCATCCTCTGCTACTATTTTACCTTCTTCTTCAATTTATTTTTTTATGCTTGTCTTTCTCTCCTACCCTCCTCTCCAAGTTAATCTCCTGCTATGAAAAAATATTAAAAATTTTAAAAAACACCACACGAGCATCAGTCGCACATCACTACGCTCCATCGCTGCTTGCATGCTTACCCTTCCATTCTCACGGCCTCTAATAGCCTTCTCCACAGTATCACACCTACAAGCCCTCGTTGCGGCCACTCTCCTTCCAGCTTGCCCCCTCTCCTGCACCTGCTCTACCGCTCCCACGAGTAGGACACCCTCCATCGTAGTCACGCCCTCCTGCACCACCCCCTCAGCCTCATGACCACCACATGTCTCCAAGACCACACCCTAGAAGGCCTTCGCGCCACCTGAAAAACTCGAACATCCCTGGTCTAATTTCTTCTTCAGATTCCTGCAAAGGAGAAAGAAATTCGATTCGTTGTCGTTGTATCGACCATGTGAGTTCTACCAGAAAAGGATTAATTTTGAGTTAATCTTCTTTTTTATTTATACTCATAAACTCAAGGGTATAGCGGTTAAGCATGGGAGTATCGAACTCAGGGAGGCAAACTGTTGGAAACTAGGTAAAGAACTAAGTTTTTATGGGTTTCCTAATTTTTTTAACTATTAAAAATCCCAAAAAAATATTTTATTTTATTTTATTTTCTAGTATTTATTTTTATTTTGTAAATATATTTTAATTAAAATTTCAAAAAAATAGAAAAATCCATAAAATTGTCTTTTGCACATATTGTTTATTTTGATTTCATCGTCTACATGGAAAATGTAGATCTCATCTAGATCTACATTTTTCACGTTGAAATTTTTGTTATTTTCCATTTTTATTTTTCTCTCTCTTAATTTTATTTAAGTAGTCACCTTTTATTTTTTTATTTTTTATTTAATTTATTTTCTCCACCAATTTCCCTTTTCCTTCCTCTTCCACTACTTCTCTAACCTCCACCCCACTTCTTTCCTAAATCCCTCATCTTCTTCCTTTTACCCTCCTCTCATCCTCATTATTCCATTATACACCATCTTGAGCACAAAATCCTAGAGCTCCATCCTATTCTCGGTGACAACAAGTGAGAGCCATCACATTGAGCGACGACAAGCCCCTTTTGCCATGCAAGATCCGGGGACCGCTTTGTCCCTTGTCGCAGCCACTTCAAGCTACCGAGCTCGACTTTGATCGAAATCTAGAGCAACGACTGAAGCTCCTCCGTATGCTTCACTCTAGGCCAACATCTCTAAAGCACAAAGTAATTTCTTATCCTTCTTCTTCTTCTTCTTCTTCTTCTAGTTTTCCTTCTTCTTCCTCCTCCCCACCTTCCTCTTCTTCTGCATACTTATTATTATCTATTTTTCTTTCCATCCTCTGCTACTATTTTACCTTCTTCTTCAATTTATTTTTTTCTTCTTGTTTTTCTCTCATACCCTCCTCTCCAAGTTAATCTCCTGCTATGACAAAAAATAAAAATAAAAAAAACAACACATGAGCAGCAATCGCACATCACCGCTCGTGTGCCTCCATCGTTGCTTGCATGCAGACCCTTCCATTCTCACGGCTTCCAACCGCCTTCTCGCCAGTATCACACCTCCAAGCCTTCGTTACAACCACCCTCCTTACAGCAGGTCGCCCCCTCTCATGCACCTGATCTACCGCTCCCACGAGTAGGATGCCCTCCATCGTAGTCACGTCCTCCTGCACCACCCACTCAGCCTCATGCCCACCACATGTCTCCAGGACCACACCCTAGAAGGCCTTCGCGCCACCTGAAAAACTCGAAAATCCCTGGTCTAATTTCTTCTTCAGATTCCTGCAAAGGAGAAAGAAATTCGATTCGCGATCGTTGTATCGACCATGTGAGTTTTACCAGAAAAGGATTAATTTTGAGTCAATCTTCTTTTTTATTTATACTCCTAAACTTAAGTGTATAGCGATTAAGCACGGGAGTGTCGAACTCAGGGAGGCAAACTATTGGAAACTAGGTAAAGAACTAAGGTTTTATGGGTTTCCTAATGTTTATTTTAAAAGGATTTTTCTGCATTTTTATTTGAATTTTATGAATTTTATATTGTTTTTGTGAATTTTTAAGTATATTATAATTTTTTATTATTTTAGAAAATGATTTGTAATTTTTATTTAATTTTAATTTTGTTATTTTATGTTTTAAATTCACTTTTCTGTTTTTATGATTTTTTAGAATTTTTTATGATTTTTAGGGATTTTTAATTATTTTTAAGGTGAGAAATTATTTTTTATGGAAAACTATGGAGTATTTTGATTTTTTAAATTTAAAAACAGATATAAAATATTTTTATTTTATTTTTATTATAAAGTAGATGAAATTATCTTCAAAATGATATGTTGTGCATTTTTAGACGATTTTTATTTATTTAGTTACAATTTTTACAAGTTTTTGTGTATTATATATTTTTTTATTTGTTTTAATATTTGATTTTTATTTTGTTTTTGGGTTTATAGGTAAAAATGCTATAGGTAGTTTTTATAGGATTTTTAGAGATGTTTTTTATATGTTATGTGATTTTAAAGTTTGTTATATTTTTTAGTATTTTTAAATTATTTATTGATGAAGAAAAATATTTTTTATTTTTAAAATATGATTTTATATGTATATTTGTAAAATACTTTATTTATACGTATTTTTGTTATATTTTTATATTTTGTATTTTATTTAATATGTATTATAATATGTATAGGTTATGAATCTACGTTCATCATCTTTATTCTATCATTTTGGCCTTAAAAACCCTAGTACATGCGTGTAAATACTGTTAATTCAAGCATTTTAGCATTCATGCATGTGTGTGTAAATAGTGTATAAAATACAGTTTTTAAAGTCAAAATAATAGAATAAAGAAAAGAAAAGAAAAAGAATAAAATATTGTAAATATTTTATGACCCGAAACCCCGAGACCTAGGCATCTCGATGGCTAGGTCGACAAGGAATAAAGTAGGGGAAATAAGGGCAAAAAACCAATAAAAATCCCTTTTATTTTTATTCAGTCTTTATTCATTTTGGGACCTATTTTTTGTTCCACTTTTTATACCTCAAATAAAGAAACTTGGTACATGAAAGTTGTAGATAATTAAATAAAGAAAAATACAAAAATGATTTCACTCAAAAATAGTATACAGATAAAAAGTTATGATCTAAATAAGATTGCAGAATCCTAATTTCCCAGACCTGTATCTCTCAAAAAAACTCAAAATGCATCAAAATCACCTTTAATTGTATATAATTTTCAATAAGCATTTAATGAAGGTGGTTTCGTATTTTGCGGAGCTACGGTTTGAAAGTTGAGTTTTGGACCCCTATTGTATACTTGTACAGATTAAAATATTCATCTTATTTTTATTCATTATTTTTATAATTTATTATTTTTATAATTTTGTAACTATTAATAATAATATATATATGTGTACTAAAACAAGAATAAAACACAAAGAAAACACAAAAATAAAATACCTGTATATAATACATAGGTATAGTACCTGTACATATACCTATATAATTAATACTCCTATTTTATTAAGTATACAAAATATATTGGAAAAATAAATTTAAAATATATTTAAGTGTACAAAAATATTTTTAAAATTTATAAAATAATAAACAAAATGAATAAAATTAAATATACAAAATAAAAATAAAATCTTAAAATATATAGATATGTAAACCTATATAGGCCTAAAAAGGTAACTTGTAATTTTATACCTCTAAAAATAAATAAAAATCATAATAAAATACTTTATAAAATAATGAACATTTTTATTTAATAACCTAAAAATAATAAAATCATTTATTATTTTTAATCGAATTAATAAATCTTTTTGCCAACGAATTTTCTAGTTGGTCCACGTGGACCAACCAGGATTCTTTGTTAGTTGACCTCGGTCAACTCTCTGACCGAGGTCTGGCTCTTGTCAGACTGAGGTTTTTGAACGTTTTCTCCAATTTTTGGAGGATGCGTCTTTCACCCATTCGAGATAAAACCTTCTTGACTTTTATGCTCCACATATCGATGATTCACGCCCGTGTGTTCTCTTGGACATTGGGTCGTCGATTCGACCGATCTTCCTCGTTCTTTTCATCACCCTGTCAACGTGTATAAATGGACTCCCCGGCCTTCCTTCCCTTTTTGATCGCTCTTCCACCCTCCAATCTGGTCCTTAGGCAGCCAAGTATCTTCCTGCTGACAGTAGGAATCGATCCCCGCCTTCGGAGGCCGTCGTGGGTGTTGAATCGAGGCATATCTCCTCGTTGGAGTTCTCGCCGGAGTCATCTTCCAACGCCACCTTGGTGAGGTCTTTTCTCCTCTACCCTTTATCCTCTGAGTTCCTTATCACTCCATTATTCATCCTTAGTTAAAACTGATCCTCGATCATGTCCGCATCATCACCAAATCGCATTCCCCGTACACGTCCATAGCTCGAGTTCTTCCGACCCTTGCTGACCATTCTCCACCTTTCCACCCATCTTCGGGGTCGAGGCATTTTGCCCTCGACCCTCTCACCCTCTTTGCAGGTCCAAGAGCCGCTGAAGAAGACCTGGGGCTCATTTTGAGCCTCGCCGGAGGACCTAGGAGCTCCCCAGCTCCACCGCCTCCTCCCGCGAGCTCCGGGCACCATCGGAGTATTTTGGAGCGCCCAGGAGTCCGCCGTCCAATTTTGGAGCCCAAAGAAGGCTGGAGGATGGAGATCGAGATCGGGGAAGCTCGCCTCGCCGGCGTTGCTTCCCTGTTCTTCCTCCGCCCTCCATTACCGTTGGATCAGGCCGGCGCCCCAGATCACACGCTCGCCATTGGATCCTCGTGTGCCACCACCGTCCGATCAAGCCCAGAGGATCTAATCTCAGCCGATCATCGCTGAACCGTCATCACGGGTTGTGCACCTGCCACGTGTCTAGTGTAAAGATTTCAGCCGTCGGATCGCCCAGGCGTGGGTATTTTGCCCTTAAACCCTCGCCATTTTGTGTATTTATTTATTAGCACATAAACTTTCATTTGTAGTTTTAAAGTTTTGTAATAATTGCACTTAGACCCCCGAAGTTTTATATTTGCATTTAGGTCCCTGTCAACGTCACCTCACGTGACCTGTGCATGTGGGGTGGTGGACATTTTGCGGGGACACCCCTGCAGATTTCCTTATTTCTATTTAGTCTAGGAAATATTTTATTCAGTGTAATATTTTTGGAAAAATTGCAAAACAGCCCCTTCAGTTTTTGTTATTTGCATTTAAGTCCCCGCCAGGCACGTGCGAGTCACGTGCGGGCTTGGAAATTTTGTAGAGATGCCCCTATGTTTTTGGTTATTTGTGATTGGTCCTGGAACTTTATTAATTAGTTATATCTTTCTGGAAAAAATGCATTTGGGCCCTTGACTTTCTGGATATTTACATATATGCCCATGTTAGTATTGATTTTTCTCTTTGTTGTTTTTATTTATTTCATGCATCTATAAAATAGTAAAAAATCCACAAAAAATAACATAAGCTCTTGTTGTACTCTACTTGCACGTTATATTTTTGTTTCACATTTCTATTGCATTTTAATATTTATAAAAATTCAAAACCCTGCATTTTCAGTACTGTCTACATTAGAAAATACCTAAAAAATGTAAAAACTCCTTGAAAAATTTTAAAAAATCACATTTTGTGTGTTTTTGTGTGTTTTAACTTCAGACCAAAAATCATTGAAAAATTCAAAAGAAAACTCCTAAAAATTAGAAAACCCTTAAAACTTCATAAAAATCTTAAAAATGATAGAAAAATCCTAAAAATATCATTTTTTGTCTCTGAATTTTCTCTATTTTATTGCCTATATTTGAAAATTGATTTGAGGAATTTTGGACTTCGTTTGATGTTTTTCATCCTCATTTTAATCTCGGCCAACAACTTTGTTCACTATTCTTCAGTATTTTTGCCTTTTAAAATACCAAAAAAATTGGAAAAATTTAGAAAAATCAAAAAAACCATCATAAAAATATAAAAAGCCCAAAAGACCTTCTTTTCTTATTTTGACTATTTTTACCTCTTTTTATAAATACATTATCTCTTTCTTTTCTTATATTGTATACATATTCTCCTTTATAAATTAAAAGAAAAACATATAAAATATAAAAGAAAATACAAAATTAGTAAATTAAAAATCAAATATAAAAGTATAAATTCAAAAAATAAAAAAATTAAAAAAATTAAAAACCCGCAAAAAATTCAATTTGGCCAAGTGATTCACAAGACATAGGGTGCTTGACTTTTGTTTAGCCTGCTTTCCTCCTTTGCTTCCTATGTTCGAACCCTACTTACTTGCCATTATACATTCTTAGTAGGGTATAATAAATTTTAATTCTTACTCGTAATTGCTTGATTATTTGTGTGGGTTAATTGTTGATCAACGAGAAGGTTTGAGTAGTCACCTCAACGACAATGAGCCTGATTTGTCAGGCCATTACTTAGCAGCCCTCATCTTCTTCGTTTTTCAAATGGCACCGTTGCTGGGGAGCATCGGCTTGTAGAGTAGACCTGTGTCTTTTTATTTGCTTAACCATTTTTTATTTCTTCTTTCCATTGTATAATTGATTGAGAACTATCTGACATCTTTTTCTTGTCTTCTTGCGAGGGACCACGGACCGAGGAGGATCTAGAGAGAGAGAGGATAGTTAGGCTTTTCATTTTTTTGTGTGAGAGAGAGGCCTTTGATCATTAATTTGTAATAATACAGGTATCCTGGACTTTGGACATTCGGGCACAATTTCCAAGTGTTTGTTCACTTGGGGGCTCATCGCAGTTTTGTCATGTTTTCATCATAATTTTTTTTATTTTGTTTTCCGATTTTGTTTTTTTTCTTTTGTGGAATGAGCCCTTAGTCTTTAGGCATGCTTGATCGTGTAATCGAAGGCCAAACACTTAATAACCTTTGCATGCATCTATATTCTTGATGTTTGGACTTAGAAATAATTAATTGCTATAGTACTCAGTCTCGAAGCCGCGTGCCGCTAGAGGTCATATATAGCGCTGGCAGGATCCGTTGTGGCAGAAACCGATCAGCATCAGAGACCGGACTTAGGCTTCATTCTGAGTACTTGGCATTTGGTTCTTCACGTGTAGCAATTGCCTGCTTAGGACGATTTCCGTGTGCATATCGGAATTTAGATTAGGTTTACAAATTCCTATTTTGCATCCCGCGTAGAGAGAGCTGGGAGGCACTATAAGTCTTCTAACTAAGCATTCATCATCCAGGCACAAAGATGAGATTTCCATCTTGGTGTCGCCTTGCATTGTTTTTTTCCGATCTTCTCCCTCTATTTTTGGATCAATAGGAATCAAAGAAAATATCAAAATGTTAGGAGCTTTTATTGAATCTACTCAAAACAAGTGATAACACAAAAAAATTAAAAAGAAGACTGCTAAAAATACTTGACCTAAATAAAATTGATTAATTGGACTCATTGCCTTGGGGTGAGCAAAGTCCTCATTTGTTTTCAGGTTGCATAGGAAGGTCTCCTTCCTAGTGAGGTGAGCAACGTCATAAGGATTAGAGCCCAAAACCCAGTTTGTGGCTGCCTTGTGTATCGCCTGGATTTTCGAAGTATTGGCACTTCTATCGTATGTAGATGAGTAGGGTTTGGTCGGCATTGATGACTCTCTATTGTGTAGAGCATTGACCTTGTCCGAAGTATCGAGCATAGGCCACGCCTTCACGTGGGTGTCTGTCTCATCGTCTTGCATCCGAGTAGGTTCTTGCATGCTCACGGGTGATTCCGTTGCGAGCAAGATCCGAAGTATTGGTTTCGCCTATCGGCTTCCTCCCTCTATTTGTTTGAATGATTAGGGATCCAGGAAGGGTGACAAGGACCTCAAAAAATGCAGACTACAGGTTACACAAAAGGAGGATAAGTACGGGATACTTTTCTGGCAGTACTCTCTCTCTCCTATAGATGTAGCACTCTAAGGACTCGTTACAAGATAGTTGCCTGAAAATCAAATCTAAAACTCACAAAGATAATTGCCGAACCTTCACGGCTTCACAGGTCGAGTTGGTGAATCCATTGCTTTGAGGTTTGATTTATTAATCATATTAAGGTCAAGATCAAAAATATCGTGCCTTTGCACCATTTTTGTTCTCCTTCCATTTGACCCTCGCTCATCGTGAGCCTTCTACTGTTTTACACTCCTTTTGTTTCTTGTTGACCTCTGTATCTTTCATCCACATCGATCTTCCGCTTGACCTTCGAGATGGCAAAAAATGGTCAGTTTAGTCGAGACTCTGTCGACACCCACATCAGTTCCACTCACTCGCCTTCCCTAATAATTTGGGGCGATTCTCGAGAACTCGGTTCAAACTCCATTAACCGATCTCCAGACTCCCCGTCTTCTTCAATAAATCAAGATCATTCTTGTCCCAAACTCTGTCCGTTTTGGATGGCCATTGATTTTACTCCTTACACGTCATCGTCCTTAGCAAATTTCTGTGTTTACTTTAACACAGAATACTTCTCTACATCTGGTGCTGCAATTCAGTCTGATCGGGGCATTCTTCCATGTGCAAATCGAGAGCCTGATTCTGAGCCAGCAAGTCAAGCATAATCTGAAATGGCTGGTGGAAGAGAAAAGGGACCACATCCCCAACCCGAAGCTAAAGCCAATCCGAGGGAAGGGCAGTACACCATGCAGAATGACGTTAATAGTCAATTGCTGGCATCCATACAAGCAATCCGGCAGCAGTTGACTAACCAAGCCCTAGCCCAGACTGCCTTCCAAGAAATGCTGAATGATCCGAGGAGGAGGGCCGATGTAAGAGATGGATGAAGGGAGGATGAGCAAAACCTGGATCATGAGTTCAATCATGAAGATGAATTTTTAGTGCGAGGACCCGAATTTGATAGAGTGGACGCAGAACCACTGCAGCTGAAGATGACACTGAAGGAGACATACAATCCTGGAGCAGGCTGTATCACTAAATGGATTCAAATTCCACGAATCCATGCCCACTTCGAGCTGAAGTCATTGTTTCTGTCTCTGCTTCCCACATTCCATGGGAATATCACTGAGGAACCATACATTCATCTCAAGAAGTTCGGTCGCATCTGTGCTACTGCGCACTACCCTAGAATTCCTTTGGGGGTAGTCAAGATGACAACCTTTCCCTCCAGCCTTCATGATAAAGCCCTATATAAGGTCGACCACCTAGGGAAGGTAGTCACGACCTGGGAGGAGCTGAATTCTGCATTTCTCCACAAGTTCTATCCTCTCGGCCGATTGAATCAGATGCACGCCCGTATCTTCAGTTTTTGCCAATAGCCCCATGAAACTATTCATGAAGCGTGGGAGAGATTCAAGGATCTCCAGGAGAAGTGTCCCCACCACGAAATCCCAAAGACTAGTCTTGTACAACACTTCTTTTGTGGGCTCACACTAGAAAGCCAAAAGTTTGTCGATGCCGCTTGCGGCAGGTCACACTTTAACAAGGACGAGGACGTGGTGTGGAACGTCTTTGAAGAAATGGCTGAAGGAGAAGCCGCTCAATCCTCGTCCCGAGCATACATGAAAGTGCCAACCGCCATCAGCAAGCCCGTGAACATGGCTTCTCACACCGGAGACAAGGATGAGAGCTCCAACTTGAGCATCATTGGGAGTCATCTGTCTAAGGTGGACATTATCGAGAAGAGGTCGCATGACCTTAAAAAAATATCAGTGATAGAGAAAAGGACCCAGGGCTTGGAAAAGCTAGATGTGATTTCCTAGCTGCTGGAGTAGCTCGTTCGTGCCTTGAACGCAAACATGTGCAACACTGTGTCTACCACTGCCGAGCCGATCACTGAGAAGAAGGAGCCTTTACTGCATCAAACCCCTCAGCAGACTCCACCGCAGCCCCAACCTATTCAGTAAGTGTATTACGTGCAGATTCCGGAGCAGCCCCCGCAGCCTCAGACACAGATGGTTGTGTATCAGCCAGAGTCCCAGCCAGCTTACTCCGAGCAGCTCTCTCCACCCCCGCCACTGATCCAACAGATCAATGGTGTATGGAACAATGAAGCACAACTGACCCGTCCTCAAAGACATTCTCAGGGTCAGAACATGGGCAACATGCCCTATCACCAGCAGCAGCAGGGTGGGAGACACTTCCAGCCCTTGTATCAACACCAGCCTCTGTATCAGGGTAACACCTAGAGGCAGAATTATCAGCACGGTCCTCAGTAGTCCGGATATCATGGTCAAGGATATCATCAGCAACTGGCTGCTCCGTATCACCAGCAGAATTCACAGTATTCCTCCAACCCTCCTCACCAATTCTCACAGGGTTACCGGTCACAGTCTCACCCTTCTTACCAGCATTCCAGACCTCAGCAGAGGGATTCTTCAAAGATTGTACCGGTTAATCCAGCCCTTTCCTGCCTTGAACAGTTGTTGAAGAACATGGCTGAGATGAACCATAAGATCGACGACTTGTCAGCTGCGAAAACAACCATTCCTACTCAAGTCGAAGCGAACCCGAACAATTTCCGACGCAAGGAGCAGGTAGCCGGCAGTGTCCAACCTGATTTAGGTAAATTAAATTGCTTTTTATCTAATGTCGTTACTCTTAGGAGCGGTAGGACACTCCAGCCATCGTCGACGGTGAAGGGAAAGCATCATGCATCTGATGGGGAATCGTCAGCTCAGCCAACGCAAGGGCCAAGAAGTATTTTTGGAGCAGCACCACCAACCAGAAAATTACAAAAAATGAAGAAAACAACAAAACACAAAAGATAGCAGCAACCTTGGTGGAGATAGGTCAGCATTGGAGACGTCTGCGCTTGCCACGGAGCCAGTTCCTGACGGGAGGAACCTTGCACCTGCAGCGAGTCCAACGCCAGCACCTGAAGCTGAGCCCGTCATTTTTGGTCCACATATTGTAGATGAATCCATTCCTTTTTTCCATCTACCTATACACAACAATATGGACACTATTTTGAATGATATTGGTGAAGATTTTGTAAATATTCCTTTCCCAAAAGCAATGAAAAAATACAAAAAATGATAAATTTGAAAAATACTTTGTTTGATCCTACCATCATAGAAATCATTCAGAATTTAGTATTGAACATGCCCTTGATGAAAGCTCTTGAGTACATGCCAGCTGTAAAGAAAGGATTGAAAGATGCATGCACAACCAAGCGCAGGCCTCACCCTCATAATTCCAGGAATAAAGATGGCAAGTCCGAAAAGCATATCCTCACAATGGCCACAGTTAATGCCATCAGCAACCTCTCGGATAAGAAGCCAGATATGAGAGCACCTCTTGTGCGTTGTCAGATATTTAATCAGAAATTTGAACGAACACTACTCGACAGTGGGTCTTCTGTCAACCTGATGCCAGCCTCACTGCTTACAGAATTCAGGCTAGGACCGCTCAAGCCTACAAAGATGATTCTGCAATTCGCAGACAAATCAGTCAAGCGGCCTAGGGGCATGTTGGAGGACGTAATAGTCACGGTCTAGGGGAAGCGGTTCCCGACCGATTTTGTGGTACTAGATATGGACGTCCCCGCTCCATTGCTCCTGACCCCAATAATACTTGGCTGACCATTCCTGCAAACGTCGAATGTAGTGGTGAACTATGGGACTAGAGAAATCACTTTTGGCGCTGGCACCAAAACAATCAAAGTAGAGACCTTTCCCGAGGGAGCACCATCAGAAAGAACATCTGTATCATACGCAAGGGTGATTGAGTATTTTGATGACTGTGACTTTCTGGCAGAAATTCAAGATACCAACTTATTCCTGGATGACAATGAGATCCATGAACTCCTCTATCCCGAGGAGGGATTGGAGACCACAATCGAATTTCCCCTTATTGATCAGGATGAGGTGATTGCTGATACACTGGATGAAACTTCCGTGGGAGTGACGTGCCTTCAAGATCAAGAGCAAATTGTTGAAGAATCTTATGATGAAGAGGAAATTATTGAAACATTCTGTCAAGATTTAAATGAGGCAGAACAGAGTATGCTGGACATCGAACAGATGAAAGAATCACCACCTGAATTAATAGCTGAAGTCACTTCTGAAGCAGCTCAGACCCTGCCTGAGTTGAAACCCTTGCCCTCCAATATGAAATATGCCTTTCTGACAGGAGAACCTAACATGTACCCGGTCATTATCAATGTGTATTTGACCGAAGACCAAGAATCTCGTCTAATGGAGGTTCTTGAACGCAACCGCAAGGCGATCGACTGGAGAACTTTAGATCTCCATGGGATTAATCCATCATTATGCTCGCATCGTATTTTCTTGGATGAAGATTGCAAGCCCTCTTGAGAACTTCAGAGAAGATTAAATCCTAATCTGCGGGAGGTTGTTATGAAAGAGATCCAGAAATGGTGTGATGCTAGATTCATTTGTCCCATCTCCGATAGCAAATGGGTGAGCCCTCTGCATATTGTGCCAAAGAAATCAGGGATCACCATTGTGAAGAATGACAAAGGAGACTAGACCACAATCAGAGTACCCACCTCTTACCGAGTATGCGTGGACTACAGAAGACTTAATCTCGCCACCAAGAAGGACAACTTTCCTTTACCCTTCATCGACCAGATCTTGGAGAGATTAGCCGCTAAGGAATACTTCTGCTTCTTGGATGGATACTCTGGGTATAACCAAGTTGCTATCGCTCCTGAAGACCAAGAGAAGACCATGTTAACCTGTCGTTTTGGTACATATGCCTTCAGACGGATGCCGTTTGGGCTCTACAACGCCCCAGCTACATTTCAAAGGTGTATACTAGCAGTTTTTGCCTACATGGTGGGTGATGAACCGCTAAATCAACCCTCTAAAAGTGTGGTTTTAACACTAGATAATGTCATCGCAGTCGGGCCGATTAGGGTCATCAAAAGACCATCTCATTTAAATATAGCAATAAAAATCAGATGGTCGTATTATTTTACTTGGCAAGATACCAAGGTCGAACTCAGGGACACAAGCCTCTCTCGTATTATTCATATTTTCATCTATTAACTAAGTGTTGAGTGAGAGAAATATATAGGTCAAATTATGCATGAAGGACAAGACAAGACAAAGCATTAAATCGAAACATGCATTTTTTATTTAATTTTTATCATGCAAGTAAATGCTATGAAATGCATCACAAATAATATGCCCTAGTACAAAATGATGAGAAATTTTAACTAAAGTCGATTTCAGGTTCAATTAAGCAATCAAGCTTGATGGACAAATTAGACTAGGAACAAGTTAAAGCTCGAATAGACACATGAATTCTAAAATAATACAATGAAAATATTTGAGTCCAAAATAACAATTAAGCATGCCATTAGAAAGATCATCAAACGAGCTTCGAAATGGAACTGAAACCAACTGAAACAGAAATACGATGCTCAAGATATACAATAAAGAAGATAGGGGCATAACTGAAAGAAAACATGAAACAAAATTATAGATAGGTCCCTGGGAAGGACTAAAATGTAATAACGAAAAAGATCGGGACCTTCCCTGTAAATAACCCACATACACAGGGGCATTTTTGCAAATTTGAAAACCCGCGAGGGTATCAATGCAAAATGCCCACAGGTGCGCATGTGATGCACGCGATCTGGACCTGGATGCAAAATGGAGAAGATGGTGGGGCCTTTGCGTAATTTACCCAGATGGCACATGCTATGCACGCGCCATCCAGGCTCGGAGGAAGGCTCGGGCTCGGCAGAGGCTCAGTGTGCTTCGGCTGGCTCGGATGAGGCTCGAAACTTCAGACAGGTTCGGTCTAGGCTCGGGGGCTCCAGACCTCATGGCTCGGACGCTAGGCTCGGGACTTCTCGAGAATCGCCACGTGGATCACTGTGCACCATCCGATCCTGATGATCGGATGGCTGCTGTACGCTTAGGCTATCGTGACATGGCTGCATGAAGGCTGTTGGATGGGGAGTATCCAACATTTACTAAAGAAGGCGCTAATGGGCGACGTGGCTGCATCCGGGCTGTTGGATGGTCACTGAGAGAGGACCATCCAACGGCAGCTGCTTCTCCTCCCTCATCTGCAGCTGGTGGCAGGATTCGAGCTCCGGCGAAGGCGCCCGAGCTCCGCCACTCCTCTCTGGTGCAGGTGAAGCTCGCCCACAGCTTTTGAAAGGTTGTCGATGAAGCTCGGAAGCTTGGCAAGCTGCGACGATACTCGATGAAGCACCTCGTCGCTCCGATGCTGAAAGCAAGGCTGAGCTAGAAGGGTCCGATGAGAATTCCGACCATTGAGGTCTCAAGGCCCTGCAGTGTTAGTAACGCATAACCGAAGCAAGAAGACGTGTGTGTAAGTCAATGGGAGCTCGTGTGGGGTGGAGAACGTGGGAGCTCGGAGCTCCTCCGTCGTGGGTGGCAGAGGAGATGGGTCGACGGTGGAGAGGTATGGAAGAGGGAAAAGGGTGCTGTCGGAGGCGGCGCGTGAAAGGTGGGGTGAAGGTGAAGCTCAGGAGGCGATCGGTGAAGGGGGAACAGGGATGAAGCGACCTACAAAATTAAGCGAAATTAAAGAAAAAAATACAAGAAGGATCAGAAGGGACTTACCGGAGGTTTGGGCGGAGCGGAGCTTGGGCTGGGCATCGGGGATGATGCCCGGGTCTTCGCTGGACCCCGGCATCGACTCGGAGCAGCTCGAGCGGACGCGATGGCACCGCGACACTGTCGGAATTGGCGGTGGGTCTCACCAGGGTGGAAAGGTCGTCCTCGCTTAATCCCCTGCCTCCCCCTGTCACAGGGAGACGGAGGAGGGCTGGGCCTTTACCCGCATAAAAATAGACATGTGAATATGGAGGAGGGTGTGAGGTATTTGAAGAGGAGAATCAGCGGTCCAGGTGGTTGGAGCTGAGGATTGCGAGGGAGATGTGGGGCGATTGGAGTTGAATCATGGGTAATGGAAGTGTATGCGGAGATGATGGATGACGGGGGTTTGTGGTGCGGCGGTTAGCGAGAGGAGAGGTGGTCGGAGGAGGTGGAGATAATGGGAAGGGGCAAGTGCGTGCCGGGATGCGATCGTGGGAGAGAGGGGGGTATCAGGATGTTGATGAAGATCGATGGTCATTGGATCTGGAGATCCAATGGCTGACGATTGGGCGTGAAGCGACGGTCTAGATTAGATCGGGGGCGGCACGATCGGAGTGTTAGGATAGTGCCACGTGTTACGTTGCGGAGTGAGCGCTGGCGGACGACTTAGATGAGAAGCTAGAGTTGATCGAGCGGTTGAAGAAGCAGCGGGAATGGACAATAGTGATGTCTAGATGGAGGCTCGATCGAATGGCGCAAGAGGCGACACGTGGCGCGATATGGTTAAGGCACGAATGGGCGGATCAGATTAAAGGCGGGGGGCGATCAGACGGTGATGGACTAAGAGCGGGCGTGGAAATATTTGGGCCATTGGATTCAAGATGAAATCCAACGGCCAGGGGGCGTGGGCGGATGCTGCAAGGATAAGCGGCCACGTGGCTCACCCAGAACGGGCCACGTGGCCCAATCAGATTATTGCCAAAGTAATGTTAATTTTTGAGGGTCTAAATGGCTGAATTTGCGAAAATGCAAACATGAAAGTTGTAGATCTCGATGAGATCTACAAGTTTCATGTTGACCAAATGTGGAGAAGAGATCATCTGTAGACACCAAATATTTTTAAGGGTATTTTTAAGGCTAAAAATACCACGAATTTTAGTTTTGTGATTTTTTTGTGGTTTTTAATTTATTAGGGACTCAGATAATTACAGGACTTTATCTGGGATTTATTGACACATGTTTAAGCAAGGGGATTAATAATAGAAAATTAAGATGATGAAATGGGTTTCATCACACCCTATACTTAAGCTATGCTCGTCCTCGAGCATCAAAGAAAATGAATGAGATGGATTAACCCCCTTGTACATGTGAGTACATGATCCAATCTGTTCAAGTCCACTCAACTTTAGAGGTCCAAAATTCTAGAATTCAACCCAGCCTTAATCAAGAGGCACCCAATTCCTCTAATTCTACAGACTCTATCTGATGTACATATAATCTAAAGGATATGAAATTTAGTGTTGACTGCAATTCCGAGAGTAGAGTCAACTCTTCACCCAAAGTCTTGGTCCAAGAAATTCTCCTAAGGACCCAATCCTCAACACTAGGGAATAAATCAAATCTTGCATCCAGTCCACCGTCTCTTTAGTTGTCAGGCTTAGAAAATGTAGATGGCAGGCCAGTAATGGAGGGTATGGGATTGTGTCATTTCTTCTCTCTCTCTCTCATTGGAATAAGGATTCTCTCTAGTGCCTTTTACGCAACACATTTTTTTTGGTGTTGATCAGTGCGTCCGTCAAGAGAAGTTGGAGCCGTCTGCACTTGTTTTCCTGGGAATACACCGGGGTGTCTCTCTTTTGAGTACCTATCATACCTTCGACACCCAGACTTGTAGCATTTACGATGCAGAGCCCTTTTTTGGTGCAAGTCCGACTCCTGGTCCTAATAGCGGTGGTCCAAGTGGACACTTTGGAAAGTTCGGGAGTGCTCGCCTTTGGTGGAAGCTCTTTAATATTTGACTTTGCGGAATGAGATCTTTTCTTTGACATTTCATTGATTTGTATAATTTTTGGCTAGCTCCACTGCTTTTACCAAGAGTTGGCGCACACTAATCAACATTTTTTTATTTATTCACACCCTGGCACTTAGGTCAATATCAAGAGATTAATATAAGAACCAAGTTCTCATACTGGCTAATATTTGCTGACACTCAGATTTCATGAAACCTCCAAAGATTTTATCCCATCCTCGAGCATCATTAGATCAAATCCAAACTCGAATTCCTCATCCCAATCCCTCAGGTGAAAATTCAACTCATCTCATCAAAACCACAGTCGTGCATGTGATGTGTTGATCATATTCTTATTGTCTGAGACTAAGCATGGAATATAGCATGCAAATCTAGAAAACTAGGGGAATGTGGATGATTAAGTCTATGACCCTGATGGCTAAGGCTGGTTAACCTAAAATCTCAAAGACCTCATAAAACTAAGTTTCCTTGATCATTTCAGATCCTGGGTGGAAGTGTAAGTGTAGATGATTAATCCAATTCCTTCATTAAGAAACATTTTTTTATTCTTTTTTATGACTTCAAGAGATATTAGGACTGCCTAAACTCAATTAAGCATCTGCATTCAGCCAGTATGGATGTAAGTACAGGCCGAAGCCCGTTGCTTGAGGACGGGGCCTTACGCGATGTCCTCTAAACCATCCAATCTGCTAAGGGCGAACCCTCACTGAACACGGGTACTTAATTGGGCTTAGTAGTCACTAATGGCTCTTAAAGGATTTTCCGATTTTTCTCATTTTTATGGATTTTAATAAAAGGTTAAAACACAAGCTAGACTCAACTTTCCTTGAAAAGAGAGAGAAAATTTTCAAAACCATGTCACACAAATAAAAAGTTTTTAAAACATTTTCAAAAGATTTTTTCAAAACAAGGAAAAATCATTTTCGAAAATATTTTTTTTTATCAAAATAGCGTAACATAGTATAGGAAAATCCGTGAAAAACATTTGAGTCCTCTTAGTCCAAAGAATTTTTACTTTAGCCAAAAAGTTTTAAATTTTTTCAAAATTTTCAGATTATAGCTAAAGTAAGTATACTGTATATACGGTATACCCCCCTATACTAAAACTTTGTTATGTCCTCATAGCACTAGATGTTACAAGTCCATAGGTCCATTTAAATATAAAGGAATATATGGGAGCTAAGAGGGTCTCCTCCTATACTTAGGTTAGAAATAACCTAAGTATAAAGGCAAGGAAAGGAGAGTAGAGAAAATTACGGGGACTCGGATCCCCCCTATACTAAGGCTGAGATTAGCCTAAGTATAAAGATGAGAATTGATGTTGGGAGGGACCCAAGGTGAACAAAGAAGATGGATGGATTTACAAGTGGTCGGATGAATCTACGGAGATGGATGGAGTGACTAAGGCTCTGGGGAGTGTATCAAAGCAAGCATGGCTCAATCAAGCAATCAAGACCCTCAATTTCACCAACTCACGCATGAAACCAACTGAGGTTGGTTTATTATCTTGTCGGTTTTATTGGTGATAAAACATTAGATTTTTACGCGGAGAAAAAATGTTAAGTGAAAATCAACGCGTAACCGAGGGTGTTGCTCTCCCAAAACCAAATTTTGCTCCATACTTGGTTGACTTGCAATTAATAGTCTCAGTTATTATTTAAGGTTGTCGCTGAATTAAGGTTAGCACAAAATCAAGCAATCATCGTCTACCGTTCATTCCCATATTCCGGTTAGCCTAGGTGATCAAGCTAGGAAAGGGAAATCGAGAAAAGCCGCGTATTCGATAAAATCATGATCTAAGCTAAGCGAGAAATCATGAAGTAACTTGGCGAGAAATACGTGAAAACTTGGGATGTTTTGAAAACCAAAATCAATATGTATGCAAGTCGATCAAAAAGCCGCACCTAACATGCTTCTATTAGTGGGGAAAAATTTCTTTTAAATTTGGCTAAGTGAGGCGATGCTACGTGCGTCTCTATTTATAGTGTGTCCTACCTACGAGAAAGCACGTAAAAGATGAAAAATGAAAATACGCTCAAAGAGCCGCGTGCCTGGTCCTAGGTCGACACTCAAGTGGGGACGATCCCTACACAACCACAATCATTCGATTACAATCGCGAGCCTTCGATCGAAGACCGCTGTAAAAGATGAATTATTACAAGTATCTGCATGGGAATAAAAAATGCGACACATTTTTTTATTTCTTCTCGACGTATCCAAGCGTGCTTCTGCGGCTCCTCATAGCGGGTAGCATCCTGCTCCTCGCCTCCTTGAACCATCAAGGGCCCTATCACAAAAACAATGGTTAGAGATCGATAGAGAAGAAAATTTTATAATGCAAGACAATTTAACAATCTTGACCTATAAAGAAAAACACTTAATTAAAAGAATAAAATTCCAAATAATATAAGAAATGAGCCGTGCCCCTGGCAATGGCGCCATTTGATGAACCGCTAAATCAACCCTCTAAAAGTGTGGTTTTAGCACTTGATAATGTCATCGCAGTCGGGCCGATTAGTAGGGCTGTTCAAATTTTCGGGTCAAACGGGTACCCAACCCAACCCGTCAATTTTGACCCTAAACTTACGGGTACCCGAAGAAAAAATCCGGGTCGGGTACCCACAGCTATTTGACCCGCTGACCTTTCTTGACCCGGTGGAAATTCCAACAGGGTACCCGGTTGGGATATCTCTGCCCCGGGCCATTTCCTCTCTTCCCTCCGAATCCATCCGAGGCGACTTCTCTACCAGCAAGCCCCCAACCATCACTACGGAGTCGCTTCTTCTCCGAAGACTCCCCCTCTCTCACCCCTGAGTCCTCCTGCAAGCTTGCCGCTGCCAATGGCAACGCCATCAGCCTCGAAATCAGGTTGGATTGCCATTATGGTCCCCTCGGGGGCTTCTCATCTCGCCATGAGCAGCGTAGGATGAGGCGGTAATGGTCCACTTCTCTATTTAGGCGCAACAGTTCTCCGGCGGGATTCCTCTCTAATCTCACGATGGACAATGGTATCTCTCTCGTTGGTGAATTTAGATCGAGCTCTTTCGATCGTGGTGTGATTTCATTGGAGTTCAAGCATTTTGCATGCAAGCCTTCACTCGTGTTTTTTCCGCCCATGGATTTTCCACCGATGGAAAATCCCAGATGCAGAATGAAGAGGCAAGATATGCAAGTAATCTCTTCCCTGATGCAGGAGAAATTTACTAATGATGCGATCTTTTGTAGCCTATTAATGAAATCCCCATAGATTGATAGTTTCTAACTTGTTTTTTTTAGTTTATTCATTTGCTGTTTGGATAGAAACTTGCTATATTGTAACATTGTTGTAGTTACTAGTTAGTGCAAATTATCGTGAATTAGAATTAGAATTTGTTTAAGTGATTGTGCATCTGGAGTTGGTTGAACTTGAGTAGATTTTTTTGATCAATGGGCTGCAGACTGAATGCAGCATGTCCTTGTCTCCAGGCCAATTACCATTAATTTGAGCACTATATATGTTGCTTTGAACTGCAGGTATATAAGACATTAGGAGTTGGTCTCAAACTGGTTTTAGATTTAGATGCTCAATATGTGCTTCACTGGATATGTGATATATATTTTTTACCTATGCTCTGTTATGGTTTATTTGAGTGGATTACAAGGTTGAAGATAGTATATAATCTTGGAAGAAATAATAACAAATATAAGGGTTTTTTTATATATAATTTTACTTTTTTACAGTGCTATGTTATGGTTCATTTGATGTGTATATTTGATGTACTGACCCACGGATACCCGCGGGTACCCGTTACCCATTCAAATAATTTGGGTACCCGATAGAATCGGGTACCCATTGAAATGGGTCGGGTCGACCCGTTGACCCTGTAATAGTGGGTCGGGGCGGGTCATGATCGAATGGGTCGGGTACCCGCCCCATGAACATCCCTACCGATTAGGGTCATCAAAAGACCATCTCATTTAAATATAGCAATAAAAATCATATGATCGTATTATTTTACTTGATAAGATACCAAGGTCGAACTCAGGGACACGAGCCTCTCTCGTATTATTCAGATTTTCATCTATTAACTAAGTGTTGAGTGAGAGAAATATATAGGTCAAAGTATGCATGAAGGACAAGACAAGACAAAGCATTAAATGCATCACAAATAATATGCCCTAGTACAAAATGGTGAGCAATTTTAAATAAAGTCGATTTCAGGTTCAATTAAGCAATCAAGCTTGATAGACAAATTAGACTAGGCACAAGTTAAAGCTCGAATAGACACATGACTTCTAAAATAATACAATGAAAATCTTTGAGTCCAAAATAACAATTAAGCACGCCATTAGAAAGATCATCAAATGAGCTTCGAAATGAAACTGAAATAAACTGAAACGGAAATAAGATGCTCAAGATATACAATAAAGAAGACAGGGGCATAACTGAAAGAAAACATGAAATAAAATTACAGACAGGTCCCTAGGAGGGACTAAAATTAATAACGAAAACGATCGAGAGCTTCCCTGTAAATAACCCACACGCACAGGGGCATTTTTGCAAATTTGAAAACCCGCAAGGGTATCAATGCAAAATGCCCACAGGTGCACATGTGATGCACGCGATCTGGACCTGGATGCAAAATGGAGACGATGGTGGGCCTTTGCGCAATTTACCCAGATGGCACGTGCTATGCACGCACCATCCATGCTCGGAGGAAGGCTCGGGCTCGGCTGAGGCTCGGTGTGCTTCGGCTGGCTCGGATGAGGCTCGGAACTTCAGACAGGTTCGGTGTAGGCTCGGGGGCTCCAGACCTCATGGCTCGGACGCTAGGCTCGGGACTGCTCAGGAATTGCCACGTGGATCACTGTGCACTATCCGATACTGATGATCGGATGGTTGTTGTACGCTTAGGCTATCGTGACGTGGCTGCATGAAGGCCTTTGGATGGGGAGTATCCAACGGTTACTGAAGAAGGCGCTGATGGGCGACGTGGCTGCATCCGGGCTGTTGGATGGTCGTTGAGAGAGGACCATCCAATGGCAGCTGCTTCTCCTCCCTCATCTGCGGCTGGTGGCGGGATTCGAGCTCCGGCGAAGGCGCCCGAGCTCCGCCACTCCTCTCTGGTGCCGATGAAGCTCGCCCGCAGCTTTTGAAAGGTTGTCGATGAAGCTCGGAAGCTGGGAAAGCTGCGACTATGCTCGATGAAGCACCTCATCGCTCCGATGCTGAAAGCGAGGCTGAGCTAGAAGGGTCCGGCGAGAATTCCGACCATTGAGGTCTCAAGGCCCTGCAGTGTTAGTAACGCATAGCCGAAGCAAGAAGACGTGTGTGTGAGTGAATGGGAGCTCATGTGGGGCGGAGAATGTGGGAGCTCGGAGCTCCTCCGCCGTGGGTGGCGGAGGAGATGGGTCGACGGTGGAGAGGTATGGAAGAGGGAGAAGGGTGCTGTCGGAGGCGGCGCGTGAAAGGTGGGGTGAAGGCAAAGCTCGGGGGGCGATCCGTGAAGGGGGAACATGGATGAAGCGACCTACAAAATTAAGAGAAATTAAAGAAAAAATACAAGAAGGGTCAGAAGGGACTTACCGGAGGTTTGGGCGGAGTGGAGCTTGGGCTGGGCATCGGGGATGATGCCCGGGTCTTCGCTGGACCCCGGCAGCGACTTAGTGCAGCTTGAGAGGATGCGATGGCGCCGTGACACCGTCGGGATTGGCGGTGGGTCTCACCGGGGTGGAAAGGTCATCCTCGCTCAATCCTTCGCCTCTCCCTGTCATAGGGAGACAGAGGAGGGCTGGGCCTTCACCCATGTAAAGATGGATAGGTGAATATGGAGGAGGGTGTGGGGTATTTGAAGAGGAGAATCGACATTCCAGGTGGTTGGAGCTGAGGATTGTGAGGGAGATGTGGGGCGACTGGAGTTTAATCATGGGTAATGGAAGTGTACGCGGAGATGATGGATGACGGGGGTTCGTGGTGCGGCGGTTAGCGAGAGGAGAGGTGGTCGGAGGAGGTGGAGATAATGGGAAGGGGCAAGTGCGTGCCGGGATGCAATCGTGGGAGAGAGGGGGGTATCGGGAGGTTGACGAAGACCGATGGCCGTTGGATCTGCAGATCCAACGACTGACGATTAGGCGTGAAGCGACGGTCTAGATTAGATCGGGGGCGGCACGATCGGAGTGTCAGGATAGTGCCACATGTTACACTGCGGAGTGAGCGTTGGAGGATGGCTTAGATGAGAAGCTAGAGTTGATCGAGCGATTCAAGAAGAAGCGGGAATGGACAGCGGTGATGGCTAGATGGAGGCTCGATCGAATGGCGCAAGGGCGATACGTGGCGCGATATGGTTAAGGTGCGAATGGGCGGATCAGATTAAAGGCGAGGGACGATCAGACGGTGATGGACTAAGAGCGCGTGTGGAAAGATCTGGGCCGTTAAATTCAAGACGAAATCCAACAGCCAGGGGGTGTGGGCGGATGCTGCAAGGATAAGCGGCCACGTGGCTCACCTAGAACGGGCCACGTGGCCCAATCAGATTATTGCCAAAGTAATGTTTATTTTTGAGGATCTAAATGGCCGAATTTGAGAAAACTCAAAACATGAAAGTTGTAGATCTCAATGAGATCTACAAGTTTCATGTTAACCAAAAGTAGAGACGAGATCATCTGTAGACACCAAATATTTTTAAGGGTATTTTTAAGGCTAAAAATACCACGAATTTTAGTTTTGTGATTTTTTTGTGGTTTTTAATTTATTAGAGACTCAGATAATTACAGGACTTTATTTGGGATTTATTGACACATTTTTAAGCAAGGGGATTAATAATAGAAAATTAAGATGATGAAATTGGGTTTCATTAGTGGGCAACTTTCTTGAGGTCTTTATGGATGATTTTTCGATCTACGGGGATTCATTCGATCAATGTCTGGATTATTTAGACTGAGTCTTACGGAGGTGCTGTGAAGTAAATCGTGTGCTCTCGTGGGAGAAGAGAAACTTCATGGTGACCGAAGGAATCGTGCTAGGTCACGTTGTTTCTAAATATGGCATGGAGGTTGACCCAGCCAAGGTGGACGTAATTTCTAAACTTGAGTCACCTACAACAATCAAACAAGTCAGGTCATTCTTGGGACATGTCAGTTTTCTACCGACAATTCATCAAAGATTTCAGCAAATTGGCCAGATCGTTGACTGAGTTGCTCAGGAGAATGAATTCATTGTAGATGATCGTGTGCTCCTTGCCTTTAATCAGCTGAAAGAACTTATCGCGCATGCCCATGTCTTGCAGCCACCAATTTGGACTCAACCTTTTGAGATAATGACCGATGTGTCAGATTATGCCATTGGTGCTCTACTTGGACAGAGGAAAGATAATTTGCCATTTGCAATTCACTACGCTAGTCGAACACTCGATGAAGCCCATCGAAACTACACTGTCACCGAAAAGGAGCTGTTAGCAGTAGTCTTTGCCTTGGAGAAGTTCAGATCCTATCTTCTCGGATCCAAAGTGATCATCTACACTGACCATTCAGTCATCCGGTATCTACAACAGAAGAAGGACGCCAAACCATGCCTTATTCGATGGATCCTTCTCCTACAGGAATTTGACCTTGAAATTAAAGATAAACCTGTGGTAAAGAATGTGGTGGCTGATCATTTGTCGAGGCTTCCTGATGAATCCTCATTCATCACTCTTTATTCTTTATTTTAGCTAAAAATCTGTGCAAAACACCATGTATATTTGTGTAAATAAAATAAATTGACAAAAAACATGCATTGTGTAAATATTAATAAGTAGCATGTTTTTGTGCAAAAATAAAATGATAAAGAAATAAAGAAAAAGAGGTAAATATTTAGAATAAATATTGAGTGACCTGAATCCAAGGGAAGGCTCCACAAGGGCCTGACTGCAAAATAAAATAAGTAGAGAGAGATAAGGTGACTCAACATGGTGTACATATCCCTCTGTATGTAAATAATTTATTTTCTAAAAATAAAAATATATTTGGGCTTCCCATATTTTGTACATATTTACAAAAATAAAACTAAAATAAAAATGGGAAAAATAAAAGAAAAATAAAAATAAATAAAATTTCTCTCATCAGTGTACATAGACCATGTATTTAAAATAAAATACCTATTTATTTCCCCTTGTAAATAATTAATAAAAATACAATAAAAATCACTTTATATTCCATATTTTATAGTGTAAATAAATAAAATATAAAATTGGAATAAAGGTACATAACTAAAATATTAAAAATAAAAATAAAAAACACATAAGTAAATATACTTGTATATATTTATAATATAATGAAAAGACGTATTTTATTTCTCAAAAAAAAATAAAAATAACTAAAAATACTTTGAAAATAAATAAATATTTTTCATTTTGTAAATATTTTGAAATAAGGTCATTTTCTATTTTATTTCGATTTTCCAAATAATTTTCCAATGGAATTTTCCCATTGGTCCACGGGGGATGTTGACCCTCGGTCAACTCTCTCCCCAGGACCACAGGTTCAAGGATCCGGGTGACCAACCCTACTTCTCCCCTTTTTCCCGAATCACCTCGCCTCCCATTTACCCAAACCCCTAGCTCCGATTGAACCTTGATGACCCGGGATCCACGCCCGATCTCCTTGCTAGGGCTCCATGCATGGATCCGCATGCTCCACTCCTTTCTTATCGGACCTGCACCACTATAAAGTCTCGCCTTCCTCCGCCATTTCACGCACCTTCGGCCACCACCTTCGATCCCTGTGACCTCCATCGTCTTCCTCGAGTGACAGCGAGTGCAGAGGGTGTGTGAGAGTGAGTTTGGAGGTGTGTAGCCCAGGTCCGGCGACCCTCGTCGTCATGCTCCGCCGTCGGCGAAGCTTAGCCTCTAGAGGTGACGCTCCATCGAGGCGACGATCACCGGAGAGCCAACGTCTCCTCCCAGTCGACCACGACCATCAGGTAACTCCTTTAGCCTCTAGTCAGTAGTGTAGCTTCGATTTTCACCTTCCAGCTCCGCCAGCTCTGCCCTAGTGGACGGAGCTTCGCCAGTCCATCTTATCCGTACAGATCGATTCTTCGACTCATCGTCACATTCCCTACGCGACCTGATCACCTAGAGCTGGGCCATCTAGGTCTAGATAGAGTTGGGTTCCTCCCATCGCCTCCACCAGAACCCCCCATAGCCCATTCACGCCGCTTCTCTTCTTCTTTTAGCCAATAACCCTTGCCGGAGCATCCCTCCGAGCAAGAGCCTTGTTTTGCAGGTCAATAATCGCAGGTATCCCCCTTGGCTGCCGTTTCCACCCTTCGCCGGAGCTGCTCCAGGTTTCTCCTCCCTCGTCGGAGGATCCAGCTGTTGGAGCCTTCATCGGAGGCCACCACCGGACGCGGAATGCCATAGCGAGGACGACCCACCTCTCCGATCTTCCATCGGCCGCCTGGATCATCTTCGGATCGCCGGAGAAGCTCACCCAGGAGGAGTATTCCTCATCCTCTCACAGCCGTCGGATCCCCTCTCAGCGCCAGGTCTGATCACAGCCGCACGTAGCCTGCTCTTATCAGGCCGTTAGATCCACGATCTGACGGCCACGTGCGTCCCACGTTCTCCTCTGCGCCAGCACCGTTGGATCCTCCAGAGGGCATCATCAGGACCATCCATCCACCACCAACCATAGCTCGACACCTGGCACTCACGTGCGCCCCTCACGTGCCTCGGCTGGGTAATTGCGCCCATACCCCTGCAGTTTTATTTAGTTTTTATTTAGTCTTTGAAATAAATGTGCACTCTTAGGTTATTTGCATATTTGGACCTCTAGTTTAGTTTATTTGCATTTTAGTCCCTGTTTGTGTGGAACACGTGCTTCGACACGTGCTTTGTGGACATTTTGCAGTGTTTATCCTGTAGTTTCAAGGTGTTATCCTTACATGTTTATTAATTAGAATTACATTTTGGTCCTTGTGAATGTGAACCACGTGCTAGGCACATGATATCTTGGGATATTTGCAGTATTTGGGTTGGAGTTTGGGGGTGTTCTGGAATGAAAGTTATGTTTTAAAAATTACACTTATGCCCTTGTGCGTGCTGTATTCAACATGTGTGGAATTTGATGTGATTTTTGCGCAGATACCCTTATAGTTTTTGCATCTGTTATGCTTTTAGCCCCAGAACTTAGTTTTTATTACATATAGGTCCATGTGTGCTTTAGCCCTTGTTTGTATTAAATAAAATATCAAATCAAACCCAAATCCAGTGAAATTTGGACACGTGGCTCCTGCTACTGTGTAAAAATTTCACTAAATTTTTGGGACATTTTCGTGGCTTTTTGTTATTTTTCAAAATTCAAAAAGCTTGATTTTTGCTAATGTTTGCTTTATAAAATCAGCTAAAAATATAAAAACCTTTCTAAAAATTCTAAAAAAAATAATTTTGTTTGTTCTGTTGTTTACTAGATTCAGTTCGATTTTTGGCTCATTTGGACTTACAAAACCCATAAAAATTAAAAAATACTAAAAGCTTTATAAAAATCATTAAAAATTCTATAAAAATAAAAAATGCAAACTCTTTTTTGCAGCTTAGTTTTTGTATCTAGTTTTCATAAAAATTATATCCAGATTTTTAGAGGCTAATTAGATATTTTTAATTAGCCTTTCAAATCTGGATGCACATTGACTCACTGTTTTTCCCTTTCTTAATTTTTATAAAATCAACTAAAAATTATAAAATTCGAAAAAATTACCAAAAACACTTAAAAATATAAAAAACAATAAAATAATTTTATTTGATTTTTCTAACTTTATTTGGTGTGCTTTATAAATAGTGATTTGTTGGCTTTTTCCTTTGTTTTTATACTTTCCTTATTATCAAAAATACAAAAATTAAAAACATTTAAAAATACACCAAAAACATCTCTTTTTATTTTATTTTCATTTTCGACTACTTCGTAGGCCGTCTCGACCAATTCGTGCTCCTTGTGTTCGACCCTGGTCGCTATTTATTTATTTATATTTATTTTTATGAGGTTATGTATTAGATGCTAATATTTACAAATATATACATAGGTAAATATGCATGTATTTTCACTAATATATTTTTATTTTGTATTGTATATTTTATTATTTTATACATAATTTCTATATTTATAACTTATTTAATTACATATTTACATATTTTAGTTTATTTTTCTGAATTTATTTATTTACTTAAATAAATAAGTATGTATAAAATATAGGTATAGTTTACATATAAATTTTAATATATTTTAATGCTTTTATTTATTTATTATTAACATGTAATTCAAATAATATTTACAAGTATATGAAAATATAATAAAGTAAAAAATACAAGAATTGAATATATTGAATATTATATACAAGTATACATAGAATAAAGACCCAAATGGCCGACCTTTGCATCTCAACTCCAAATTAAATGAAATCACCTTCATTAAGTAGATAATTAAATTTTATGAACAATAAAGGTGAGTTTAGTCAATTTTAAGTTTGTACGGAAGAGATACATGTCTAGGAAGTTTTCTTTGTTGTTTTTTATTTTGTGTGTCCCAGGTTCACTATGTATTATCTTTGAGTGAAATTAATTTTGTATTTTTTGTATTTTTATGTACAATATTCATGTTGAGGGTTTTATTAATTAAGGTGTAAAAATAGGAAAATAAAATAGGTTCCAAAAGCTTGTTATTGAGCTATAAATTAGGGTTTTTGCTATATGATATGTTCAATTTCTTCGCCCTATCTCCCCCTACTTTAATCTTTGTCGACCAAGTCATCATGATGACTGGGTCTAGGATCACTCAGTGTCTTTGATACTTCACTCTTTTTCTTTTCTTTCCTTTATTCTTTTATTTTAGAACTAAATACATTATTTTATACAATATTTATAGATAAATTATTGAGTGTTACTTTGCACAAATTAATGATAAGCATGCATTTATCTAGGTATTTAGGGATAAAATGAAAGAATAAAAGTGATGAAATGGAGATTAGTCAATGCTTCTGGAAGGCACGAGACGAAGATAAGGTGGTCGATCCCTCGACCATCTCCTCAAAGATTTACCAAACCACATCTTCGTCTTTATTAAAGTGAGATCCTCCACAGGTTGCACAAACCAACTTATGAGATTCTTGATTTAACCAACCAAAAAAATTCTGCACCAAGCTGGTCTTTGGAATGTCGTGATAGGGGAACTTCTCCTGTAGGTCTTTGAACCTCTCCCATACCTCATGAATAGGCTCATGGGATAACTATAAGAAATTGGAGATAAGTGTGTGAATTTGGTTCAGATGATCCAAAGGATAGTACTTATGCAGGAAGGCAGAGTTAAGGGCCTCCCAGGTCATCACTACTTTTCCCAAGTGATTTATCTAGCATAGTGCCTTGTCTTGCAGACTGAACGGGAAAGCAATCATCCTGACTACCTCTAACAGGATGTTGGGGTAGTGCATGGTACCACAAATAATGTTGAATTGCTGAAGGTGGATGTAGGATTCCTCATTCGTATTCCCATGGAAGGTGGGGAGAAGTGAGAGTAGTTTCAGTTTGAGTTTGAAGTTCCCATGCATCATATGGACTTGGATCCACTACGTGATCTGCCCGGTTCCAAGGTTATAAGTTTTCTTGAGAGTTAGCTTAGGTTGCACTCTCACCTCGTCATCACCTCCAGGGTTTCCTCCAGCTTGCTTGTCATCTCCACCATGTTGATATTCTCCTCCTCCTCCTCTGTTTCCTCTGTCCCTCCTCATGTTATTCAACATATCCTGAAAGGCCGCCAGAGCTAGAGCCTGGACCGTCAACTATTATTGAGTTTCCTGAACTGAAGCGAGCAGTTGATGGTTGACCTCATTCTGATCTACTTTCTGCCCTGCCCTTGGGAGCTATATCAGGTTCAGAATCTGACGAACTGATCTCCAAATCAAGGTCAATGTGTACAATTGGAAAATTATAACGATTAATCTTGAAATAGGCACCAGATGTGGAGAAGAGTTTAGAATCAGGGTCGATCCTGAATTTTATTAAGGATGGATAAGTGTATGGAGTAAAGTCGATCTCCATCAAAAAAGGGGCGAGTTAATGATAAGAGAGATCCTAGTTTATCTAAGAAGGGTATGGGGAGTCTTGAAAGTGGTTCGCAAGGTCCGAATTGAGATCTCGGGAGTCGCCACGAATTATTGGAGATGATGACATTGGGGACTCAATATGGGCTTACACGAAGTCTGAACAAAGCCGCCCAGAATACGAAATCTTAGAAGAAAAAGGAGTGAGATGATTTGGAATTGTAGCATGGAATGAAGAAAGAGTGGAAAGTGAGAAATAAATACAAAGGCTCAAATCGAGGGAAAGAAGAGAAGCGTGAAAAGAAGTGTAAAAAAATTCGCAAGTGCACGTTGTTTTTTATCTTGACCAAAGCAACACTAGTCAACCAAACCTCAATACAAGGGTGAGTTCACCTACTCAACACAATGAGCCGTGAAAGTTCAGTAATTATCTTGTCAATTTTATTAGTTTTCAAGCAATCTTTTTAATCCCGTCCTTAGCAGCTATCCCTATAGATGAGTGAGTACTACTAGACAATCGTCATGTACTTCTCACTTCCTTTGTAACCACTAACATGTACTTTTTTAAGGTCCTTTTTACTGTGTCTAGATCCACTACTCAACCAAAGAATAGAGGAGGAATCCAATAAGTGAAATCAATACTTCCCCATGGCGGGGTACTCAGACGCGGGATAATGAGATAGATACCCTCGTGAAGGGATGGCCTAAGCTCAATACTTCGGACTAAGTCTGCAAGCAAATGAATCCCTACTCACCCACATATGATAGAAGCGTTAATACTTCGTAAATCCAGCCACTAACATGGCAGTACCCATGATGGGATTTGGGTTATATTCCTTAAGGGACATGCCTCACTCGGTCTGGAGAGTACCTGAAAACAATGAGGGCATTTCTCACCAAATACATGAATGTCCAATTAATCAATTTTATTTTAGTCCAGTTTTCTTTAACAGTACCATTTTTAATTTTTTTGTTGTCACTTTTTTTTGGATATTTTTCAAAATAAATGCCTAAGGGTTATTTTGGATTTTCTTTTAAAAATCTAAGTGATACATGAACTGAGGGAGATGAAGAAAAAGTAATGCAAGGTGACACAAGGATGGAAATCTCACCCTTGTGTCAAAATGGTGTATGCTCAATAAGAAGACTTACAATGCTTCCTAACGCTCTCCATGTTGATGCAAAATAAGGAATCAAAATTACACTACATGTATATGAAAATCAGTGAACCCTAAGCATGAATCACTGTTACCGTGAAGAACAGATTTGTTGAATTACTTGGATAAAATACCCAAAGTCTGATCTTGGAGAGTCATTGGTGTCCGATAGGATCTTGCAAGCATTGTATCGATCCTCTCATGGCACGTGGTATCAAATTCAGGCAAACGACCAAAATTTGATACAAGTTCAAATGTATAAACTATAGGTACATGAAGATACTTATGGCTTTGGACCTAAATTACCGAGTCAAGCAATCCTAGAGCTATGGGCCTAATCATATAAAAAAAGAAAAGAAAGGCATAAAGCAAAATTACAAAAAATAAATAAAAATAAGAGGAAAATATGGAGAAATAAAAGTAGAAGGCGAAGAACACACGAGAAAAATCAAGTGAGCCCCAAGTGAACATACGCTTGGTAAAATAGGCATGCGTGAGTTCAAGTGTGCAAAGTCCAAGTACATGTATTATTACAAATTAAGCAATAAATCACTCTCTCATAAAAATTTTAAACTATTTCTAATCTAAACTACTATGATTATTATGTGTCCACCTCTGTTGCTCTCTCTTGATGGTGGGTGAAGAACCACTAACCTCCACGTCTCTCGGGTGTAGTGAGCCTCCTAAGAAACTCTCCCTCAATAAGCAAACCCTCGTAACAAATTCAAACAAGAAATGTGGTCAGAACATTATAGATAGAAACTAGAATAAATAGAGGAATTAACATTTAATGGTATAACAGAAAATGACATTAAAAACTAAGCAGGCTATCAATTCTACTCAACAGTTGCTCCTCGGCAACGACGCTAATTGTTGGCATGCTCTCGACCGGTCTGCTAATCAAACACAATTAGCAACCATTATGTGACCAAACTCGAGAGGCAAATCAAACAACAATCAACCCACACAATATGAATAAAAGCAATCCAAGTGATGTGAGTCAATTTTTATTTTATTTTAACTCTACAAAGCATGTTTATAAGGACAAGTATGTAGAGTGTCGAACCATAGAGAGCAAAATGTAGCAGATACAAATGAGCAACCTACTTACATGTTTTTATGTGTTTTTGTTTTTAATTGTTTTTTGTGGGATTCTAATGTTTTGTATATATATAGTATATTTCTTATTTTGTTTTTATATTTTGAAAATTTTTAGTTACTTTTTGTTCCTAAGTATGAATATATATCTATATCTCTACATAAAGTAATAATAATTATTATGAATAATATGAATGAGATATAATGAATAAACATAAAAAATAAAAAAGATATACAAAAATAGTTTTTTTATTTTTTTCAAGGATTTTTAATATATAATAGGTATTTATAAATAATAATAATAAGTGTATAACTATTATAACATATATAATCCATATAGGGTTTTATATTTTTAAATATAGTTATATACAATCAAATTTAACAAAATAAAATATTTTTTTATAATTTTCATTCTTTTATGAATTTTTCTATAATTTCCACTAATTTTTAGGTATTATTAATGATTTAAATATACAAAATATGGAATAAGATAAATAGGTCGAATTGTTTTGGATTTTAAAAATAGATAATAAGTCCAAAAATTCCCAAAACTACTTTTAATTTATAGTATATAAGATAAATAATAATATAGAATAGAAAACTATTTTTTTGTATTTTTGTAGAATGTTTACTACTTTTTATGAGATTTTTAAGGTTTTTCAATTTTGCTATTTATCTTTTATATTTTTTTGGGTGATTTCTGTTATGGAGTTATAATATATAGTATAAGTATACTTTATTTTTTTAGGGATTTTTTAAGATATATTTTATATTTTTTGTATTTTCTCTATAACAGGGAATAAATAGCTTCTAAATGAACTTTAATAAATGGAAAAATGCATTGAAATGCTAAATAAAAATATGGGAGAATATCAACAAAATATCAAGCATTCATAGAAAATTTTCCATAATTTTTGATGCACTGGAGCTATTTAATAAAATAAAAAGATAAGTAATCAATTAAACAGACTAACAAGGGTATATTGGAAATAAAAATAAACTTCAAGGGTCTCTGTGTAAATATTCTCAAAATTTAACATTTAAATTACAAGTTTTAGCACTAAAGTGAAATAGACAGACCCGTAAGGGTTTTGCTGCAAAATGCCCGCCTCACGTGGTCACCACGTGAGGTGACCTAACATAGACCAAAGTGTCATATCTGGCTAATGTAAGGGTCTGAATGCAAGTATTACAAAAGTATTATAATGCAGATGAAAGGTTTAAATACTTATATTAAATACAAAAAGGTGGTGGTTCAGATGTGCAATTTACCCCCTGATGTGTGTTATCCAGCAGTGCTCCATGCGTCACTTAACTTGATCATCGGCCTAAATGATCCGATGCCCCTTCATGGTTGGACGACTCTGATTAGATCCTGTTGAGGGATCGAAAGGTGGTATGATGCTCCCATCCAATGATGGATGTACACTTAAGAGGGGGTGCTAAATCAGACTGTGGGGAGACCTCCTAGATGAACTTGGGAAGAACACTTCCCAGGGTTGCTTCGATCAGCTCGATCTCGATGCTCTGACCACTCCAAGAGTTGTTGAAGGTCTCCAAATGCTCTTGAGGTTCTTGCATCGAACTATGGTGTCAAGCAACTTCAGATCTCGCTGAGGAGAGACCTGGAGGTTAAGAAAACATGGACACTTGGGACTGCTTCCATTGGATGCAATTTGCCTCAGATGAGGCTTTTTCAACTAGGACATGCAGGGTTAGAACGAGAATGTGAAGGCGAAGGTCCCATGTCTTGTATTCGGTGGAAATGGTAAAGGACGAGGTGAAATGAGAAGCTCTGATGAAGCGACAGAGGTTGGAGCTCGAATGATCTCCAATACTTGTAGGATCGAATGGGGCATACGTGGAATAGATAAAGAGGCGGGAGGGCAAGATGATGAGGGTGAACATGGGTCGAGACAGGGTGGATGTGATGATGAATTACCGTTGGAGCTTAAGGCTCCAGCCAACTAACATTTGAAATTAAAACTAGATCTCAACCTGAATGCTGAAATTAAAATCTAATATAAGCTTTTAAAATGAAATGCGAAGAGGAAACCTAAGGTAGCAGCTCATAACTGTTTGGGGTAGAATGTAGATGGAACTCGCCGAAGCTGGGCTCAGTGAAACGTGGATCACCAATTCCTCCTTTCTCCTCGTCAAGATCTCCACAATGCTCCTGTTGTCACTAGGAGTGAAATGGCTTCGACATTATGGGGTTACAGTAGGTGAAACTGGGATTAAAATGGATTGAAGGCAAGGCATTTTATTTATAAAATAGTGGATAGGGGGTTTTCCAACGAAGATCTTGCCTTGATCGAAGAGGGTTGATCGATCCTCAAAGTAGGGTGTGAAATTTGGAGATCGGATCATCAAATTCGTTCAGAGCTCAAAGCAAAACGATGATTAGGATGTGTGGGAAAAAAGTAAGAAATGGGAGGCTTGAGGATCTCTGACAAGTTAGAGGCGCTAAAGGGGCAGTTGACTGAGGTCAATAAAAGAATAGCTCTTGTTGGTCCACGTGGACCAACCACAAAATTTGAGGGAAGAATTCCCTTATTAATTCAATATAAATTAATAAATGATTTTACTAATTTTAGATCAAAGCATAAAAATATTTCTAATTTTATGCATTATTTTATTATGATTTTTATTTATTTTTACAAGCTAATTTTGTTAGGTTTTAATTTTTACAAGTAAGCTTATTGGTATATTTACCTGTGTTTTGTATATTTTATTTTTTATTTTATATTTTTTATTTTATTACTATAAATATATATTTGTATATTTACAATGTATTAACATACATATTTACATATTTTGTTGATTTTTTCAGATTTTATTTATTTACTTCAATAAATATATACATGGATAACATATGTATAATTTACCAATATATTAGGATACATTATTTAAGTTTGATGGATTTTTAATGATTTTATTTTATTTCTATTATAAAAATGTTTTTTGAATAATATTTATAATTATAAAAAATATAAATAAGCTAAAAATATAATGGTTAAATATATTGATTATTATATATGTATATAGTACAATAGGGACCCAAAAGCCAACTTTTGCATCTCAACTCCAAATTAGACGAGTCCACCTTCACTAAATAGATGATTAAATTTTATGAACACTAAAGGTGAGTTAGGTCAATTTTGAGCTGTATGGAGGAGATATAGGTATGATAAGTTTTCTTTGTAGCCTTTTGTTTTGTGTATTCCAGGTGCTCTGTCTGTTATTTTTGTGTGAAATAAATTTTGTATTTTTATTTATATTTTTATATATAATTTTGATGTTGAGGAATTATTGATTTGAGACGTAAATAATAATAATAAAATTGGTGCCAAAGTGTATTTATTGATGAATAAACGATTATGGTTTTGAGTTGTATTATGTATAATTTGTCTTCCATATCTTCCTCTACTTTATTCCTTGTCGACCACGTCATCATGATGATTGGGTCTCGGGATCTAGGGTCATTCAATGTCTTTAACACTACATTCTTTTTTCTTTTCTTACCTTTATTCTTTTCTTATGGTATCAAATATATATAACTATATGGTATTTATAGGTCAATAGATGAATGTTTTTTTCTACAAGCTAATGTTATATACATGCATTTAGCTAGGAATTTAAGGTCATAAGGAAATAATAAAGGTGATGAAATGGAGATTCATCACCTAGTGTTCGACACTCTACCTACTTACGCATATGCACATATTTATGTAGAGTTGTAATAAAGTTTGACCTACACACATTTATTGCTTAATATAATTGTGGGTTGATTGTTGTCTGAACTGGAGGTTGTTCACGCAACGATTTATGACTTATCTTGTTAGGTCGGAAAGTCAATTCTTTGTTCAATAATTGCTTGGAAGAACATGGGAGAATCTTCCATATCTTTACTTCGATCCTTGATTCCTCCTTGCTCTGGCATCCTCTCTCACAGCTGACCGACTCTACTCCTTTCCAGGAGTCTTCCGCACTACAAGTGTGCTTAGTAGTTTCCAGGCCTCGTTGAAGGGGCCTGGAGGGGTCTTCTTCTATGGGCACCTGGGAACTAAGTTCTTCAATCGATTCCCCTTCTTAGGTGAGTTTCTGGGGCTCCTTCATGTACAAAATAGTTGAGGAGCTCTAGAACTATGCTCTTGGCCATAGATTGAATCTAAAAGCATCTAAAATGAGGTGGAGTATTGATCTCCGATGAAGGTGACTGATGAGATCCGATTTACTAATCTAAGCAAGATCAAGATGATCAAATGGGTCAGGAAGATGGAGAAAATGATTAGGAATGAGGATGAGGTGATCAAATAGGTTGGAATAGGGAATTTTCATAAGGAAACGATAGCCGAAGCTCTAAGATCTAGCGAACTTTGATTTGGATTTTACCCTAAATGGAAGGAAATGAAACGAATCTAAGGATTAGTCTAAGATAAAGAGCGAAAATTCAACTTCAAAACCAAACATAGCACCTTAGTCTTAGTCAGAGCAAATGAGTAGCAAACCTCGACGGAGACAGCTTGGCGAAGTGGAACCAGCTCATGCCTCCCTTCTCATCGCAGACAGAACCTAGGCCACCTTCCTATCACTAAGGGCTCACTCCAGATGGCATTCTTTGGTGTTACGGGTAGCTAGAGAGAATCAAAAAGTGAATTGAAGTAGAGGAGCTTTATTTATAGACATGAGAAATGGCGATCATGTGAGAGGGATTGCACGAGATAGGAAAGTGGTTGGTGGAACCTAATGGTGTATCATGATGAAGGGTGATGGGGAGAACATAGTTGGTGAAGGGCTCGAGATGGAAGGAGGCATGGAGGATGCGTGAAAAATCGAGGAAAACGAGGGTCTACACGAGGAAGGAGTATATGGTATGCATCCATTCCGTATAGGGGGTGTTGACTAGACGAGTCAACACCCGTTGCGTCCTGATTGGTCTACGTGGACCAAGTCAGGACAAAAAATATGAATTATGTATAAATTTAATAAAAATAGTAATTGATTTTATTAATTAAAACTTAAAATATAGAAAATATTTATTATTTTATAGACTATTTTATTGTGATTTTTATTTATTTTTACAATATTATTTATTATGTGTTAATTTTTACATGAATATATAGGTATATATACCTATATTCTATGTATTATGTTTTTATTTTATATACATAATATTATATTTACATATTTTATATATTTATAACATTATTAAATACATATTTAAAGATTTTTATGGTATTTTTATAGTTTTATTTGTATGTATAAATAAATAGATGTATTTATATTATAGGTATGGTAGACATTTGTATTTCGAGATATTAATTATTTTAGTATTTTTTAAATTTTTTTTATTTATGTTTATAATTTACTATATTTTATATAATATATATAATTATTTAAAAATATAAATAAAGTAAAAATGTAGAGAATAAAATAATCAGCTATTTGTACAGAAGCTCCAACACAATAGTACCCCCAAAGAGTCGAGTTTTGTATCTTAGTGTCAATTTCAATGAAATCGTCTTCTCTAAATAGATAATTTAATTTAGAATACAATGAAGGTTTAATTTGAGTTCATATGGAGTAGATATTGATCAATGAAGTTCAGCTTGCGGCTTTTTCATCTGTGTATACCATGTGCACCTTGCATGATTAATTTTGTCTATTATTTTAATAATTTTCTATATAATTTTATGTACAAGTTCTGTGTTGAGCATTTCATTATTTGAGGTGTGTATAAATGTAAATAAATAGTGTAAAATGAGCTATATTCACATTATATTGTATAGAACATAATTATGGTTTTGAATAATTTGTACAATATATGGCCCTTATCTCTTCCTACTTTATTCATAATCGACCTAGTCAATATTTGATTTGGTCTCAGGGTTTAGGATCATTCAATATCTTTGATACTTTATTTAATTTTCTTTTCTTCTCTTTATTCTTTAATTTTGAGTTTAATCATATGTATTTACACACTAATTACATGTCAATGTGGAATTTTAATTTATGTAAATTATTAATATTTACACGTATTTTAGTAGAGATTTAAGGCCAAAATGGAAGAATAAAGGTAGATGAATGGCTATCCATCAATGGGTTAGATTAAGTCAGTGGTCCAGTTGAGTTAATGGATTAAACTAACGGAGTGTTATGGGTGAGACAGAGTGACTATTCGGAGTTTCTCATGTAATTCGTGATTATCAAGATTAAATATGGAAATATGAAACCACTTAAGGTTATAGGTGTAAATATCCCTATAAAGAAGTCATTATGTTCATATGGCTATCCTATGAAAAATAGTACTACATGATTGAGATTCCGAACTGAGATTCACCTATGTGCTGTTGGACTTGCTATCTATTAGAGATTCAGATCATAATTAGTCTTTGCAAACCAGAAAACACATACAAGATAACAAAAAGTGTAATTATTTGCGATTGAACACACAATCTACTGCGTACAAGAGTGTCAATCTGTATATGCTGACAAATCAAATACATGCTTATACGTATACCCCTACTCCTTGCATATACACATATAAAACACGTATTATACATTGGCGCATCACCACGCAACCACATGTATGGACGCACAGCTCTCCCGCATTTTTCTCATGCAATAAAACCTGGCCTGGAATTCCAGGCTCCTCCAATGTGGCTAACCATGTACGCGGCGAACCTACGTACCGACCCAGCGATCCACACCACGCAGGACATGATCGGCCCGTGCACCGCCGTCCTCCACCCGGTAGACCCCGACACGAGCTCCCTCCTCAATCGTCCCCATGCCCTCCTCAGGCAGCTCTCGTTGCGGCCCGCGATGATCACTGCGGATTGCAAGTAAACCGAGGCCGCATGCTTCACGAGCTGATTGCTTATCGATATTGATGAGGAGTCGAAAGGGGCACCGACATCGTCGGCCGACAAGCAAGTGTGCCATGAGGACGAGGTGGGGATGATGTCCCTCAAGCTGGTGTAGCGCGGGGGTTCGCTGAAGCTTGCAAGTTCCTCGGGGTGGACGAGGTGAGAGAGCGAGCGTCGCAGCCTCGGCATGCCTCCGGTGTCCATGTCTTGTTGGTGGTGCAATTGCAAGACATCAATGGCTGAGGCAAAGAAAGGGGAGGGAAGTTGAAGAAGAGGAGAATGAGAAACCAATTTGTATATGCCCGTATTTGGTGGGTATTATTAGTAAAGTTTATTGATTATGCTCTAATTTGGACAATGCTATCTCGAGTCCAATCATTTGTTTTTGTGGTTCTTTTGTTTTCCTCTATCGATTTGCATGGCTATTTTAGGTGAGGTGTTAGTTAGATGGTGGAGGGCCTTTGAAAGGGGAGATGATTTGTCAACCATAGTCAAAAAGTAGGAGTATTTGTAATACTGGTCCAAAATGTAGGGCCTCCCTGCAATATGGTCGGCTTGGATAGGGTGGATTATTGGACCGGACCTAACTGAACCCATTCCAAGCCCATTCCAAATTGCCCGATGTTGGGCCTAAACTTTAGGCCCATTTTAATAATAATTTGGACTATACACACACTTAACTATTAAAAAACGGAGTAAATTATACAGAATTCCTTGAACTATATACCTCTTTTCAGCTATTTGCATTAACTTCAAAAAGCAACAATTTGATACCTGGTATTTTGAAATTTGTTTCTATGTGGTTTGGGATCAATGGAATTGAATTGACCATGTCCGCTTTACAAATTATAAACTTAAATCACGCTAGCTAAAAATCACATTGAAAGAAATATTAAATATTTGGCACCATATTCTTACTTTTTAAAATGCAGATAGGACATTAAATTAAATGTATAATTTATGAACTTTTATTTAATTTACTTAAAAAAATTAAAAAATGTATATTAATATCGAGAAACTATACAAAACGCATATATTTAGGCTTTGGACCAACATGAAATCGACAAAAAAAAGTTTTTATCCAAGGTCTAAAGTATAAATATACATATAACAAAGATGGTTAACACACAGTATCTTTACAACGCTTTGTTTGAAATAAAGATTTTAGGTCTACAATATTATGCATGTTTACTATAAAAAAAATGGAACTAATAGCAGCGAATAACATAAAACATACAAAATCTATAATAACAAATTTCATTCATTGCGAAATTAGTTCTGATTCTTTAAATTCGCAGTGAATGTCATATTTGTTATGAGAAGTATATATAACGACAATTATCTATTGACTTTTTCATTAGTGACTAACAACAATGTATATAAGTGAAATGCAAGTGACAGTCGAACTCAAAATATATTTACATATAAAAGACTCAAACACCTCAGGTATTTTCGTCGTATAATATAATCGATTTAAGCTCAGATTGTTGAAGTTCAACTGCATAGTGCATCTCATACATGGGGGTAAATAATTAGTCCCAAAATGAGCATATAAAACCCTTTCCATCCAAGTTGGACTTTGGGATTGAGGAGGAGCAAAGTCTTGCACAATTATAAGCAACACTATGGATGAGTTTTCATTAATCGGGCTGTGTTTAAATGTTAATTTAGCATATGTTGAACTTCATAGAGCTCTCATCAGGGCTATTCATAGATCACTCATCTGAATAGCTTATCGGGGTGCCTTGGTCAGGGCTTTCATCTAGCTAGACTTTAGCTCTTGATTATCATTGAAGATGTCCTTGCTTAATAACCTACTAATCTTATTGAATTGACGTGCAAACAACTTGGACATAGTCTACTGGAAGAGGCTGCCAAGCTTGGCCGGATTATGGGCTTAAACATCTCAATCTAACATGATCCAGGTCCGATGATTGGAGGTACATATATAAAGATCAATCAACACCAACCAAAAGCTAATTAATTAAGTTCAAAATCGATTTAGGAATGCTCATTACTTCAATTACAAAAGAAAGAAACTTGACCTAGGGTGAAGGAGTTTACAACCTATCTAGGGATTTGCATGTGGAGCTTCGATGAAATAGGAATATCAGATAAAGGAATGAATCAAATGAGATTTATTACGAAAGTGATCAGTGATCAGAACACATTGATGATCAATGATTAAGGATTAATTGATTGGATGTAAGATGGATATGAGAAAGATAGAGCATGTTCAATGTAGAAAGGTGGGATCATAATTAAATTTGGAGATTTTTGAAAACCTAAGCAATTCAATACTGTAAACTTGCAACTGAAAGCTAGCATAGAATGATGATATGCCCACTGTGATTTCATTAACAGAAGAAGGGAAAAGGGAGGGTTAAGCAGCCCAGGTCTCCATTCATTGGAGATGATGGACTTCTAAGGTTTTAAGATTGACTATAAAGGTGTCAAGGAACCCTTGACCATATCAAAAGCCTTTGACTTGATTCCTAAATTAGGTTCCCTCAGTTTGAGGCTAAAAAATCAAGCATAAACTCTTATTGATTAAAAAATCAAGTGTTGAGGTAATGGTGAAGTATTTTAATCGAAATGAGTATACATCTTTATATACACGCTAACTAGGGAGATAGTGTTGTTAGATAGTTGAAGTCGAAGACTATTGCATTCATTGAATATAAACAGACAAAAAAGGTGTATAATAGTTGAGATTGGGATATCAAAGGTGAAGGGATGGTGACGGTTGAGATATGAATTGTTGGAGGTAGATGACCCTTGGATTAGCTCACATATGTGATCATCTAAAATTGACTATGTACGTGCTTTTATATTATCTTTTTATAATAGACATGATACAAACGGAAGAATGCCCAATGTTGAAAAATTTGAAATATTGATTATGAGATGGAAGTAGAATACATATAGAGATATGTAGAGTGAAACTCGAGCACTAAATAGAAACCAAAATCAAGAAGAATGATAAGAAACGAGGGAGCTTGAGCTTGAAAAATCACACCTGATCTAATGTCCTAAAAAGATAGAACAAACAATGGTCGTTGTATCGACCAGGTGATTTTACCAAAAAAATTATCTTTATTATTTATACTCCTAAACTCAAAGGTATAGCGATGAGTACGGTAGTGTCGAACTCAAGGAGGCAAACTGTGAAAAACCAAGGCAAAATAGGTAGAGAGACTAAGGTAAATAGATTTCTTAATTTTTATTTACATTTTCAAAATTTTTCTGAATTTTTATTTGATTTTATGAATATTATATTATTTTTGTGATTTTATATACATATACGTAAAGAAATATAGGTACTTTGTTTTATATTTTATATTTAGTTTTTATTTTTAATTTTCTATGTTTTTAATTTTATTTATCATTTTTTTTATTTTTTAGAGATTTGTAAGATTTTTATGGGTTTTAAATTATTTTCAAAGTGAAAAACAATATTTTTTACTGAAAATAAGGATGTATTTTTTATTTTAAAAATATGAAACAATAAGAAAATATTTTTATTTTATTTTTATCAAAACATAGGTAAAAATATCTTTTGAATGAGGTATTGTACGAATTTTTTGATTTTTAATGAATTAGTTATGTATTTTAAAGTTTTTATGTATTTTTATTTTATTGATTTTAATATTTAATTATTGTTTTATTTTAGTCTTATATGTAAAATATAGTGAAATATACTCTAGGTAATTTTTTAAAAAAATTTCAGAGTATTTTTCTATTTTAATGGATTTTTAATGTGTTTGTATTTTTATTATTTTAATGATTTACTAAATAAAATAGGAAATATTTTCATTTTCAAAACTGTAATAATATTATATAAAGTATAATACTATGTATTTTTAGATATTTTTATTATATTTTTATATTATGTATTTTATTTAATATGTATATAATACTTATAATATTTATATACTGTAGTAGGGACTTTATTGTAATAGTCTGGAAATTAAGGGTGCATGCATAAAAATATAGGAACTGGGGAACGTGCATGTAAAAATATCAAAAGAGCAGTGACGAACATGCATTTCATCATCTTTATTAATTTTATTTAGCTTAAAATCCCTTATTAAATACCTATATATATTACTAAATCAATATTCTTACAAACCTGCATATGTTTGCAAATATCATACATATATTACTTTTTTAACCTAAAATAAATATATAAAGAAATAAAGGAAAAATAAAGAAAATAAAAGATTGTATATAGCATTAGATACAAGCTACCCTGAACCCTGAGAGAAGATCAAGACTTGACCTCATCGACCAGGAATAAAGTAGGGGGAGATAGGGTCTTTTATCAGAAAATCCAAAAAAAATATTTTGTAAATACTTTTCATTTATTCCGTGTATATTTGTAGAAAACTTACGCTATTTTATTTGTCCATAAATTGACATCAAATTAAATGATTTTCTTAACAAAAATTGTAAATAAAAATATTTTCTAAATAATAAAAATAATTGTAATGGTACAAATCAATTCCTGATGAAAACATATCCATATACCCTAACAGAAAAGGAACATATAAATTTTTGGCTAAGGGCATTGCCCCCATAGCATACGGTGAGATCTTTATTTAGTAGGGCATGATGTGGCAATGGGGTACATATGACAGTTCTTCTACTGAGATCAGTAGAACATATAGTTAGGATTCAAAGCATATCAATGATGTGATTTATTCACGACATATTCTTGTTAGAGTAGATGTTTTGGTGAGGCGAACACTACTCACTTACACCTACACTTGAGTAGCGTCACTAGTGGTTCTTCCTTGAGCTCAATACTACGAAATTACTTACATTGTCACATTTTAGGATCTAACAAAAGTAGCTAAAGGACAATTAGCCGTGTTCATGATGAGCTTCCATCGAGTCGGGTTTATAATGGTCATAGTAATTTGTAGCTATTTCAATTTCTTTCTAGCTCTTTTTCTCTAATAGTTTGCTTTCCAGTAATTTTCGTGTGTTCTGTTATTATCTTGAAAGTAACGCTGCGATGATGTATATCATTGAGTCCTTAATGGTGTATCTCACATTTTGGATTTTGTATACTTATCTCTTGATGGCACCGGGACATTAAAATAGAAATGAGAGTGGAACGCATGCTACTTTTCGTTTCATATCATGCTCGTGTATTTGTGACATATTCTAACTATTATGTTAATACATGCATGCATACATACATACTAGTTTGTTGAGTACCAGAGAGTGTGAACATTTGATGGAATTCTAAGCGTCTCGTTATGTCGATTCCAATGTAGCGAAGGTATCATGGTACATTTGGATTTCAACCCTCCAAGCTAGTTATAAATGAATTAACATGTAATTATTCCCATCATATAAGAGAGATGATAAGAAGAGATATGATAGTATCTTATTTTATAGAATCCAAATTTTCCTTAATTGAATTCCAATTTCAAGATGGATGAAAAGACCTTAAGAGTAATCATCATTTTTTCAATCCATCCGAGGTTTTTGGGACCAAACCAAAGAGGCTTGATTTTAATATAAATCATTCATATCAGGGAGAGAGTTGAAGATGATGTATATGTTCAATATGAGTATGGACAAATTTAATAGCTTCTCATCATAGTTTCTCTCGAATCTTAACTATCTCTTACTCATACAAATCAATATGCTGAAGTTGTTGGAGGAGAGGATGAAGATCACTGGAATTAGAATTATTTTCAACTCCCTACTCCAGTTGGATTTGTTTACAAGGGAGAATTTGGTGGAGATATTAAGAAACGTGTTTATTTCAAGTTGGATTTTTTAATATAAAAAATCATTTCATAGCATATAAAATTCGTCGTATAGTATATTTAACCGCTTATGATATAGTGAAGGATTTCAAAAAATGTGTTATTATAGACTCATTTTGTTGCCGTGTCATTATACATAGGAATCGAATTCCAATTTCCCGTGTGTCAGAGATAATGCTCACCGATTGAGATAGTTGAAATATGGTGATCATAAAAAAACAATATTAAAGTTCTAATCAACATTTAGATAGGATGTTATAGTAGGTCTTCATCTATTAGCTACATGCCATTAAATTATACTTAGTGCAATCATATCTTTGTTGATTGAAAGGCCAACATGAGGACCCTCACCACTATATAAAGAAAGGCCTTTATCCCCATCAAAATCGTTGACGTCAACTTTTGGTTCTTCAAATGGAAAGTGATGGCTCAAATGATTTCAATTCACGATCAATTAGATTCCTTTTCTTTTGGGTTCCAAATAGATTTAGTGGAGCACTTTGCCAACCTCCCATCTGCCAAACAACTCCCCAACTAAACTACAATATTTTATAATGATAATGACAATGATAGAAAGTATAACGAAAATAATAAGAGGAAAAAAATCCAATGTAATATTCACACATTGTAAGTGAAAATACAAATTAAGAATAATCAGGATATGTTACAAAATTCGAGGGAAAAATTGTTATGAAGCTTATTTTCACTGCATGCGCTACAAGAAAATTGAGCTAAGGTAACAATAATTTAATATTTGTTGACATCTCTTTTGTAGCTAAATATATAATAACAAACATTATCCGTCGCTTACTTCTTTAAATTCGCAATGAATAATCATATTCGTTATACCTCAAAATGTATAATATAACACTGGTTATTCAATGACTTTTTCTTTTAATCAAATTTATCAATAAATAATATAAATTTGACAAACAAGTTGATGAAATAGACATGTTTAAATGACTATGTTTAAAAGAATATGAAGCTACGATTTTCAATGTGCTAAAAAGTGAGTTTTAGTGTCATTGTGTGCACATGTGAAAATCAAGAGATTTCAGATAAAATTTCTACAACTACAAGTCAAGAGATATAAAATAAAGTATAAGACAAGTAGATGATCGATCCACAGAGATTCGGACAAGCTACGTGAAGTTTTACATTATTTACAAAGGTATTTTCAACTTTATTACTTCGAATTAAATCTTATTTATCGTTTTTTTGCGAGACCTTAAAATTTGTTTAAACATGTGTAAATAAATTCTAGACATCATTAAAATCGTATAAAAATTTTCTGCTAATTTTTCTTATTTCTTTGCTATTTATGGTGAATTTTTGAATTGCTAAGAGCAAATGTGTGATTTTTAGAAAAGTTCAGAGTCTTAAATGTATATAAAACTAAAATTAATGGCATGATTGCACTGAGTAGAAGTGAAAGTTTCCCAATTTAAAATTGTCTAATTGTTAGATTGTAGAAAAAGAGCAAAAACTTTAATAACTCAAGGAAAGGTCCCTAGGGGACTATAATGTAATTTACCAAAAGTTGAATATAAAGTGCAAATTTGATAAGAATAAAATAACTGAAATTTCGGTAAATTGCATAAAATAAATATTTACTTTGACTATTGGCATAAATGCTAAATTTTATAAAATAAATACTAAATGAAAAAGTATATTGCAAAAGAGCCCGTGATCCTTAAGATCAGAGGTTGGTGGCAGAGGTGGCGACGTGCTCAGTCGTGTCACCAACAGTGGAGCACGGAAGGAAGAGGAGGAAGGTGTTGCAAAACAGGAACGGGGGGAGGGCCATAGATGCAGTTGTGGTTTCAAAGTCCGGTAGGAAGTGGGTGATGCGATTGTCACCCGCATCGAAGGTAGATGTCAGTGACATGATTGTCATCCGTGCTGGAGAGGATGACTACGAGTGGCTGAGGGTGGTGGTGATGTTGGCGGGTCTGATCTTAGGCTCGAAACCTCGAGATGGGTTCCCTTTGTGGTTGAAGTTGAAGCTCCCAAATCGGTTCCCTTTATTTGGCCACCCCTCACCTTTTTGTAGCTGGAGTCAAGGGAGGGGATGGCAGTGACATAACATGGAGGAAGATGGGGGGAGGGGGCATAGTTGATGGTTGATGGGAGGGATGAGGAGAAGGTCCACAACCCCCTTCGGTTACAGACTTGAGATGAAGATGATTATATTAACAACTTGTCTATTGACGTCATCAATTTTGTCTTTCTTCTTCTTTTTCTCTCTTTTTTGAAAGTTCGTTCTCTCAATGAGAATGGTTAAGCCTTTAGTCCAATATTGCATAAAACATTTAATCAAAATACAGTATGAATTAGTTTATATTCAATAGATAAAAATGCATCATTATATTTTAACACTATTGAAATATGAGTGTACGATGTGTGGAGAATGTATGATGAAAATGCACAGAATGAGAGGTAGATTGTCAAGAATTAGGACTAAATTTTACACAAATAGATAGTGATAGTTTGATAAATCCATGATTGATCATAACCACATTCTTAAATCTTTCTATTCCCGAGCAATACAATGATATCCAAAGAAAAACTAAAAAATGGTTATATGATGTAGAAAGAGGGTTTGTAGCGGATACACTAACAAAGTCATGAGATTTTCAAGCCAAGCTTGATTAAATAATGAACATAGACTAAGTCGACCTTTAGATTAATAATGTGTTCGAACTCCCATTTGATTTTAATAGTCAATGCAATAGTCCTTAAGTTATATGAGCTTTAATCAGTTCTATCCTTAGGTCAAGTCACATCATCCTAAACAACAGAATTCTCTTTAACCTTGAATTTATTTTGAATTGTGTATGAAGGTTACATATCTTCCAAATTTACAAGACAAGTATACAGTATAATCTAAAGCAACGACCGGAGAATCCCGAAATTAAAAGCCTCTATTTTCTATAAGCATAGTCTTGTTCTCATTTCACCTAAATTTATCAACAAAAGAAGATGGGTGTAATTTTGTAGAGAACTCAGATTTTCTAGGGTTTTATGCAGATTGCTTTGGCCTATTGCTCTTATTTTTTTCTTTTTACAAAGCATAACACTGGGCCTCTTTAACTTCTTTTAATTTAGATGCAACATTGATATGCTACTTGGCTTATTTGGTAGAGCTGGGTTATTTGAGTAGAATTTTCTGTGGTAGATCTTTGCTTTGCATTTGCATTTTTTGGATTAGGCATCCCTTATTGTGCCTTCTTCTCATAGGTTTTTGTGGCATTGGCTATCAAGAATGTATATGTATAAGATTTGACTTTGTGATACAATTTACATGATAAGTTTTACTGACAAATCCAAAATTATAGAGAATAAGTGGCTCCTAAACATAGATTACTAAATTTCATAAACCTTAGATTCAGAGTCACTCCCTTCCCTTGGTATACAAGCAAACTAAGTTGGGCTAAGGTACACGTGCAATTTGTTCAAAAAATCAATTAAGATTAAAAGAGTGTTACAATTGTCAAGATAGTCTACATAATTTTTGGTCGCTACATAAAATTTATGAAACTAAAGGAATTAAGTCTAAACTAGACCCGGAGAACTTATATAGTCAAGCTTAAAGAAGTCCTATAAAATTAAGTGGACTAAGATCTCCTCAGTCCAAGTCTACAACTTGTAAAAATCAGGCTTTAAATCCCTCAAAAAAATTCAGGAGAAAATAAAGAGTTTTTGGATTTTTGAAAAATTTTGCATGTGTTTTTAACAAAATGATTTTGGGAATTTTTGGAAATGTTTATGAGATTTTGGATATATGCACATGTTTTTATTTTACAAAAAAGAAAAATGATGCAAAGTTTTTTTGATTTTTTAAATTCTGATTTTTTTTTGATTTTTTATTCATTTTTAAAAAAATAATGTAATGTAAAAAAAATACAATGCATGTAATGCGATGCACCCCCCAATGCTTAGATTGAGCCATGTCCCCATGGTGATAGTAGAATGGAAAAAATGTTAAACAACATGTGAAAATAGGGTGCCATATGCAATGGATGAAATATGCTTTTTTTTCCTTTTTCAAGTGGTTTTTGCCATTTTTTTGAGTTTTTTTGCAGGTCTCACCCATGCTTATCTGGAACTAAAGTTGAGAAGGGAAAATGCAAGGGAAATACCTGTGAGATAACTATGGGAGGAATCCCACAATATATTTCGATTTTAACGCCCCTAGTCGGCTCCAGAGTTGGGAATAACTTGTATCACTAGATTGTGTGGTATTCTTGTTATGAAAAATCATAGTAAAGCCAGTTGCCAGAGATGGTATAGTAGGATTGCATCACTGAAGATATGAAGTGTGGAGAAATGGCGGATTTAGTCGGAAGTCTGAAAGAGTTGCGTATAAAATCCTTAAACACCAATAGTGTTTCATAATCATCTCCCTCCATAATATGTTATAATTATCTTGGATGTCATCATTTGTAAATTTCAAATCAGAATTTAGATCAATCTATCATGATTCAACATCAACATGTTCAATTATACGGAGTACGGGAGGGAGGGACTAGAGGAAGTATGGGTGTAATCAGTGTGATCTTCCTTTAGATCAGCTACTAAAGAGGATGTGACCACATATGATGGGTCCAACCAAGGTGGATCATCTGAGTTTGTAGGTCAATCATCCTCAAGTGCTTGGGCGTATTCCTTGGTTTCGATCCAGAAAGGATCAGGGGACATAAGTTCATCCTTATCTGAAACCAATTTAGTGATAGAGAATGTGTACTGAGAATCATATACCAAGTGATGTAGCTCTTCTTCCTATGATGGTAAGGAAATGGAGGTATACACTGTTTTCTCATCATCGGGAGAGTCATCAAGGGTTGTTGGGAAGAGGGTCTTATCAACTACATTATCAATCTCTCTTTTCAAACTATTCTTGAAAATTTTGTCAGGTTCAGATTCATTCTCATCTCCGCATTCAAATTTTAGTTTAACCACAAAATCATATTCCATCATTTTCTTTCATTTTAAATTTAGATCTTTCCCAAGTTGACGTACAAGCCTATCGATTATCTCATGTTCATAAAATATTTCACTTGACTTGTAAAGTTCATTGTGATTTGTTTGAGTCAATAATTCAGAGATTATTTCACTTTCTTCTTTTTTCAAAATTGAATACAATCTCAAGGTCGTCCCCAAAATCAATGTCTAGAATAAGCCCTTCAGAGTCACAACATTCAGACATCACAGTTTTGTCTAAGACAATATATTATGCTTTAAATCAATGGGAATTTTGATAATAACATGCTCCAATTGTGAATGATAAAATTAGGAACACCACCAAAGTTAATCAATTGAAAATTTTGGAGAATCAACAAGGTCTCTTCAAGAAATTCTTCCTCAATATTAATGAAATATAACTCATCAAAATATGACTTTGTTTGTTGAGTTTGGGAGTTTAGATCACAGTCATTAACTTTTCTCTTAATTACAACTTTCTCAAAAATCTCCCATGCTTATTTTCAAAATTATCTAAAAATGTAATCACAGAATCCTCATGGAACATGGTTTTAAATTCAGATCATGTTGACCTAGAGTAGTTGTATCACAGGTCAAATTACTGGTCGGAAGCGGAGTTTGGGTTTCTTTGGAAGGTTCCGGTGATGTCCAAGTGAGATATGATTGACAGAAATCCTTGAAATGATGCCTCTCATCAGCAGAAGGTTCCAAAAAACCATGTGGTGGAAGAAGATAGGGGATGGATGGATTTAGTGAAAGGTAAAAATTCATCACTGGGAGAGTCGTCAAGGAGGACTTTCGACAAACTAGCCGGTTTTGTAGACTTTATTTTCTTTTTTCTTGCTCTTTCGAGAGTTTTGTTATTTCCTTAATGTTGAACAAAGCATTTTATGTCCTTATTTGGCCAGTAGGGGAGGGTTAAGTACCATCTCCAAGATCACTTGTTTTACAAAATCTATGATGATGAGTTCTTGTAATCTACTTTCGAGTGGAGTATTGACCAAATCATAGATATACTTAGTTAACGATCCAAGAGGAACCAACATATCAAAATCCTTGATATTTTCCATTTCAATCACAAGAAAAAGGTTAATTCACCAACACAATACAAGTTGCCACAAAGTATTTACCTTTCCAATTTTTATTTTCAATATCCAACAAATCCAGCACACATGTATTCTAGGTAGATATAAACATGAAACAATGATTGTTCTGAATTCATGCGACTAGTTTCCTCTCGTTCGACCAGCATGGGTGCACGTACAGACCATAGAATGGTTACCCGTATTACTTGAGGATGGTGCCTTACGCATTGTCCTTTAACCATCCAATATACTAAGAGAGATCGTAGTTGCCTCACTAAGAAGTAGATATTCGTTTTTAAATTTAGTAGTTAAAATTATCACTTGGATTTGAGCTATGACCTAAGGTTGTGTTTGTGCTCATGGTATTATGTCTAATGTGCAACACTTCAATTCATTTCAATCCGCTTTAATCTGAGACACATGGTGACTTTCGGAACTTATCTGATTTATGCGAGCCCCAATTTGATGATCTTTTTTAATTAAAGAATAGAGGGAGAGAGATCATAGAGATGAATACAACAAGAAAAAGTTGATTTTATTTTTTCAAGATATTATTTAAAATCACACAAATGCAAGTCACCTCGAATGTTTAGGTGTTCAGAATGATCTTAGAGAGCTTTACAGTTGTGACAGAAATAATTGAAAAACATATATGAAATCTCGAAAAAGAGAGGTTGAGAGAGAGCTTTCCACATTTTTATATTTTATTTTTCATGTACCTAAAATAGAAATAATAAAAAATAATTTACAAAATACAATTAAAATTATAAAAATGTCAAAAATAAATTGTATAAGTTGCCAAATCCTCGATAATAGCACCAAAATGAAACCACGATTTTCAATGTGTTAAAGTATTATTGTGCGCACACGTGAAAATCAAGAGATTTTCGGTAAAATGTCTACAACTACAAGCCAATAGATATCAAATAAAGCATAAGGAAAGTAGAGGATCCATCCAAAGAGACTCGGACTAGCTACACAAATTTTTATTCTGTTTACACATGTATTTTTTATTATTGTTTCAAATTAAATCTTAAAGTTTTTATTTTTAGGTCCTTAAAATGTGTTGAAACCTATGTAAATATATTCTAGACATCATTAAGATTTGACATTATTTTTTAGTATTTTTTGTTGATTTTTGTGAATTTTTGAATTGTCAGAGGCATATATGTGATTTTCTGAAAAGTTCAAGGGTGTGAATGTAAATAAAATTAAAATTAATGGCATGATTGCAATATTTTAAAAGTGACTAAACATAAGAAATAAGAGAGCATAAACATTAAGAAACCACAGAAAGGTCCCCAAGGGACTATAATGTAATTAGTAAAAGATGAATATAAAGTACAAATTTTACAAGAATAAAATAATTGAAATTTGTGTAAATTGTGGAGAATAAAGCGATACTTTGACTAATTACATAAAATTTCAAAATTTGTAAAAGAAATATTAAATGAAAAGTTTTATTGCAAATGGGTCTATGATCCTCAAGATGAAGGGTTGGTGGCGGAGGTGGCGCTATGTTCATTCACCAACGATAGAGCAAGGAAGTAAGAGGAGGAAGGTGCTGCGGTAGAGGCACTAAGGGGAGGGCCATAGATGCAACTAGGGTGTCGAAGTTCGACGAGAAGGAGGTGACGCGACTATCACACATGTCGAAGGTGGAGGCCAGTTGCATGGCTATAACCCGTGCCAGAGAGGATGACGGCAGATGATGGAGGGTGTTGATGATGTCGGTGGCTCTGATCTAAGGTTCAAAGACCCGAGATGGGTTCCTTCTGTGTTGGAGACAAAGCTCCCAAATGGGTTTCCCTTTCTTTGGCCACCTCCTCCCCTACTTGTAGATGGAGTCGAGGGAGGGGAGAGGGTGATGATGATGTAATGATGGAGGAAGAGGGGGCACCACTAGCGGTTGATGCGAGGAAGGAGGAGAAGGGTTGCAACACCCCTTTGGTTACAAACTTGGGAAGAAGACGATGATGTCACCAGCTAGTCAGTTGACGTCATCAATTTTATCTTTTTTCGTCTTTTTTCTCTTTTTTGGAAAGCTTATTCTCTTGAGGAACAAGGTAGAGCCTTTGTAGAGCCTTTGGCCCAACATTCTCCAAAAAAATAAATCAAAATGTTAGTATGAATTAGTTTTGATTGAATAGACAAATATACATCATTATGATTTAACAATATTGAAATATGAATGTACGATGATTTGAGTCAAATATCATAAAGTGGTTAATTTAGTGACTCTTGTTGTGCAGTTTTTAGGTTATTTTTATATGTTTTCTTAATGCAAATTGTGTGGAGTGTGCATGATAAAAATGCACGGATTGTTAAGAATAAGGACTAAATTTTGCACAAATAGATAGTGTTAGTTTGATAAATATGTGATTCGTTGGGTTAACATAAAAAATGTGCCAATGTACATGGACATGAATCCGTACAATATTAAGTGCATTATTGAAAATTGAACTTCTCAAAATACGTATATGTATGGCAATAATTTAAGCACGAAAAAAGAAACTTTTTATTAAGCATGTAATTCCCACGTACCTACAAGGTATAAGAGAAAAAATAAGAAATTTGCTCTCACGAATCACAAGTGCCACATGCAATATCGACAAGGGTGAAATAGTTGTGGTGGTTTAGAGAGATAATGATATCATTTCTGTTATCTCTCACAAACTAGAGAAAGATAACAAGTTAGAAAGTGGATTTTAAATCTTATAATCCCGCAATAAACTGTGAACCCACTTCTCATTTCTCAAAAATTTTTCCAACAAATAATCAGTTTCCATTAATTCTCCTTTTTATTGTAAATAAAAATTGTCAAAAGAATAGAACAAACAGAAACATGAAGAGGGAAAATAGAGAAAAGGAAACATATATATTACTAAATATTAATAAACTTAAACAAACTGATAGTATGACACAAAATTAAAATGACAAACAATGAAAAACACAAGTGTCTTACTTATAGGAACTTGTAAATTGAACAAAAAATACCCTGAACAATAATACACCAAACAGTGAAATAAAATATTAATAGGCTGGTCATCAATGGTTGTTGGGTTGAAATTCAAAGATCGATGGACTTGGAGGTGTGGATGATTTGAAGACCCACCGCGATCACCACCAACGTTGAAATAGTCCATGAATCCCTATTGGATCTCCTAATAGAATAGAGATGTTGTGCACCATGTTCATAGAAACATCTTCTTGGAATCTTATATTCCTTAGAACTATCATACATCTCTTGTTCTCCATGTAAAATTAATGTCATTCCAAAGTAAATGTCATTGTTTACCTGGCCTTTGTAGTAGATAGCGGAGCCTAGTACCATGATTGCTGAAAGTAAGACTCAAGGGGTTGTGCTTTGTAAGATCTTGTTAATACTTTAGTAGGAAATTAAGACTCAAGGGGTTGTGCTTTTCTCTTGAGATTCTAGATTTATTTTTATTTCAATAGCAAATTCATAAAATGGATTGGAAAGCTACTCGTCACTGCTAGTCTTTCAATTCGAATCAACAACCATGATACTAGATCCCTCCCTCCATAGGAATGAGATAAGAGAATCCCTTATCCCCTCTCCTTTTTAGTATACCAATCATTATTCTATATCTATGCTCTATAACGCCCAAACTGAAGGGAGATTAAAAGCATATCAATATCTTGAAAGGAAAAAAGAAATTGTTAGCATGTAATTTGTGGATGATATTCTTATATTTGTAAATAATGATGAGATCTATATAAAAAATACATACTCTATTATGAAGATATTCTAAGAAATGTCGGGAATGAGGATGAACTATTTGAAACCCTCCTTCCTCATGATCTATGAGAGTGCAATCTCTCCTACTACGCTTTGTAGCTAGGTTCTAAAAACAAAAGAATGTCCCATTCATTACGTGAGACAAGGCAATCTAAATTACTACTAAAATATTTTTAGTTTAAAATCATTGATAATGTCAAAAAAAAGGATCGATGCAATGAGCGGAATACATCTCCTAATCTCTTCCAAATACATCACAGTGAATGCTTCTTTAACTTCGATTGTAACCTACTTGCTCCATCACTTTCTTGCTAACTATGTGATTAAGGAGGTTGATTCCATCCAAGCAAACTTCTCATAGAATGGTAACTTAGATAAAAATAATACACACACGGTGCCTTGGAACTCCCTTTGTCACTCAGAGAATTATGGAGGGTGGGGTGACTTAGGCCTTCTGGAATCCAACATAGTCTCCCTCACAAAAAATCTCTGGAAACTTTTTTCTAGCAAGAAAGAGGAGAAGCCACTTTGGTCATACATTATTTGATCAAGGTCCAGGATGGAGGGCCCCACTTGCAATCTAAAAGCCCTATCTATCTTCATGCAAGCATGCCTCAAATCATGTAATATAATACAATATTGGAGCTTCATCGTAATAGTCGTAATGGAAAGACTTACCCTTCTGTCATGCAAAGTTGGGTCATAACATTGAAATGGTGGTTGATCTCCCTTTGACTTACAAGTTAATTAATAACAAAAATGTATCCATTAGTGATGGTCTTGTTACGCATGAGGCTTCAGTTAAAATAGAGAAAGCCTTGAGAAGTAGGATTGAAAATATTTCTCCTGTTGAAGGTGAGAAATTCTTCTACACGTATTCCTACATAAAAATAATTAGCCACCAATTCACACATCTTTTATGGGTAAGAATAGGTTCATTATTACTTAGGGCATGTTTGGTTGCTGGGTTGGGTTGGGGTACACCGGTGTACTTCTCCTTCCAACCCTCCCAACCCTCCTCATAGTTTACTATTCACAAGAGTACCCCAACCCAATCCAACCCAACCCAACCCAGCAACCAAACAGGCCCTTAGTGTTACTCCTTCATGATGAATGGAGGGGTGTGTGATATCCTTCACATAATTTACTGGAATGTATCTGCCCCTAGCCGATGAAACTTCTTTCGTGGTTATTTTTCCACATTAAACCATGACTCAAGATAATTGCTATTTTTTCTACAGCAAGAAAAAGTTAGTTCAATACTTCCTTTTCAAGTGTGATTTCTTTTGTAACCTACTTAACATGGCTCATCCTACTACCATTGCATGGGTTTGGTAGTATCATTTGTATAGTAAGATTCTTAATTAGTTTCACGTGAATGTAACATAATCTTTTATGCCAAAGTAGGAGGTTGTTCTTGTGAGGTCAAAAGTCAATCTAGTGATAAGTAATCATCGAACCTAAGTGTTTGGATATTTTTATGCATATGTCCCTTAAGAGAAAGTTTAAGTGTGTCCTCTTTTATTACATTAAAAAAATTTTAGGAAAATTTACTTTAAAACCTTAATCACATATTTGAGATATGTTAAGCAGGTTATGCTTTACACCTAGCTAAACTAACCTTTGCAAAAGAAAGTATGGGAGTTGTCAATCGTATCGTCCCCGAGATCATACATTTATTGTCGTTACCAAAGATAACTATGCTATCTTACTTTGGGTCTATCTTGATGAAGACTTTTGGCCTCTAGTAATATGCTTGGAGCATCCTTATACATTAACCATTTTCCTTATTTGTCTCACTTGATTTCCTAGGAAAGAGTACATGTCTTCATATGTGAGGTGTTTCTTCTTTCTTAGTTTCTGAAAAATATTAGTTGAAAGAACCTTTTGGTACCCATTTTATTTAGGTCTTTGAAGTATTAGCTTGGTACCCTTACAGGCTTTTCTTAACTCAAATTAACTTTACAAGATTCGCTTGTGATATGTTATCAACATTAATTTTACTACACAATTTATAACCAAGTTTAAACTTAGTTTTTGATTGATGTGAAATTCCTAGTTGTTTATCTAAAAAAAATTCCTTGAGTTTTTTTATAAGTCATTGACGCTAATCCTAGTGTTCATCTTTAGTTCAGTTACACTGGCTTCTAATATATTATATTATTCTTAAGTAAATTTATACTTTGCATGCTCATAGTTGATGAACCTCAGTTTCATCATCTTTATTTATTATAATTAACCCCCTTGCTTATTGTTTTGTCAATAAATTCCTGTTAATGTCCTTTAATTAACAGAGTCCTTAATAAATTAAAAACCACAAAAAAATGGCAAAACAAAAATCAGTGGTATTTTTAGACTCAAAAATACCCTCAAAATTATTTCGGGCCCTTGTTTGATCTCTTTTCGAGTTTTGGTCAACATGAAACTTGTAGATCTCGTCAAGATCTACAACTTTCATGTTTTGAGTTTTCTCAAATTCGACCAAATAAGCCCTCAAAAATCAAAAATACAATCTGAATAATCTAATTGGGCCACGTGGCCCAATCTGGTAGAGCCACGTGGCCCGGTCCTTCTTGCAGCATCCGCCCTTGTTCCTGGCCGTTGGATGACCTTCAGATCCAACGGTTTCTCTTTCTCCACGTGCGCCTCAAACCCCAGCCATCCGATCATTCCCCCGTCTCATCATCACCGCATGCTTGCGCCTCATCAGGAGCACGCCACGTAGCCCTTGTTGAACCCTCCGATCACGCCTCGACCTTCTGATCTAAGCCACTTAATCCACCCTCTGTCCTTTACCGTCAGATCTCCCCCAATCTCTCATCCTCACCGCCCGTTAGCGCCTTTGCCTGCCGATCGACACGTGGCTGCTCCACAGCCATTCGTTCGCATCGCCCCGATCCGATCGGGTCCGTCACTTAGCGCTCAATTGTCAGCCGTTGGATCTCAAGATCCAACGGCCGACGGTCATCGTCAACCTCCGATTGGCCTTCTCTTTCCCACGATCCAGCGCTCGACGACCACTCGCCCTTCCTATTTTCCTCGCCACTTCAGCCATCATCTCACATCGCCAACCGTCCCACGGTCTTCCCCATTCCTCCACCTCCTCCGCGCCGCACTCCACTACCCACGACTTCCTCCCAGTCATCCCCTATCACCCTCTAAAACCACATCGACCACCTCCATGACCAGCCCCCTTCTTCTTCAAATACACCGGTCCCCCCTCCATTCGCCGGTGTCCGCCTTTATGTGGGAAACCTCCCAGCGAGCCCCCGCCCCCCGGTGACAGCGAGGGGGCGGTGAGGAGCGTGAAGACGAAGGTCTGCCCCGGTGACGACCCTTGGCCATGGTAGGCCAGGTCTGCGGAGCCCCGTCTCCGCCAAGCTGCTCCCCGTAGCCGGGGGAGTCCAGCGATGACCGGAGCTCCGCCAGGAGCTCAAGCACAGGCCCCGCTCCGCCCAATATCCAGGTAAACTCTCTCTCTTCCTCCTTTGATTTTTTTTGCTTAATTTCTTTGAATTAATTAGCCTTCTCCCGCCATTTTCACCTTCCGATGACCATCGCTTAAGCTCCACCACCGATCCCCCTTCCTCGCGACACTCTCCGACCATCCCTCTTTCTCTTCCAGAACCCTTTCACCCTCCGACCATCTCCTCCGCCCTCGCGGCAGAGGAGCTCCGAGCTCACATCTTCTTCGCCTCGACGAGCTCCCATTTCCACACACGCATGCACGTCTTTTCTTCTGCTTCGGCTATTTGTCCTAACACTGCAGGTCTTCACGAGCCTTCGATGGTCGGAGCGTACGCCGGAGCCATCTTCGTCACTTCCGCTTCAACTGCCCGAGCTCAGACGCACAGACCCAGAGACTCCTGGACCTCCCTTAAGCTCCCAGCTTCTCCGACGTCTACCTGAGGAGCTCTGGGGAGGTCTCTATCAGCCGATATCGAGTGGCAGAGCACGGGCTCCGTCGCCGGAGTCCTGTTATCGCCGCCAGTCACGGAAGAGGACGAGGCGCAGCTGCCGTTGGATGGTCCTCTTGCAGCGACCATCCAACGGCCATGACGATGCCACGCCATCGAGTTCATCAAGCGTTGGATCCACACGATCCAACGGTTCTTATTCCGCCACATCGTCACTCCAGGATCGCATAGCAGCCGCCCGATCGTCACGATCGGATGGACTCCAGCCGGCCACGCGTCAGAACCAGAGCACCCCCGAGCCTGAGTGTCCGAGCCATAGGCTTGGATCTGTCGAGTCTACTCCGAACCACATCCGAGCCTGCAGCGGTACCGAGCCGACGCCGAGGCACCTCCGAACCTCCGCTGATCCCGAGCCGACTTCCGAGCCTCGAAGGCGCGTGCTTGGCGCGTGCCTTCGGGGCAATTTGCGGAGGAGCCCACAGACTTCTCCATATTTACAAGCAGGTCCAGAACATGTGCAGTCCACGTGCATATTGGGCATTTTGCACCTTTGCCCTCATGACTTCCAGTATTTGCAAAAATGCCCCTATGCTTGTGGACAATTTACAGGGAAGGACTCGTCTTTACTTTAATTGCATTTTAGTTCCTCCCAGGGACCTGTTTGTAGATACTTTTTATGTTTTCTTTGTATTTATGCCCTTGCTTTCTTTGTTGAATATCTTGAGCTACGTTTGTCCAATCGAGTTGATTTCAGTTTCATTTTGAAGCTCTTCTCATCCTCTTCATTATGGCATGCTTGAATTTCAGATTTGACACTATGAACCGTGATGTATTATTTTATTATCTAAGTTTCTTGATTTCTTCATTTATCATGCCCACTTGCTTCATATTAGTAGAGGCTTCTTTATTTCAACTCGGATTGACTTGTGATTTTCTTATGGCTCAAGTGACTATTATTTTGGGCATATCATTCACTTTGCATGGCATCTATTTGCATGATAAAAAATGTTTAAAAAAATATGCATGTTTTATGTTTTAATGCATTGTCACTTGTTGTATCTTTGCGTATTTTGACCTATATGCCTTTAACTCAACATTTGATTAAACAAACTTAAATCCGATAAATACGAGAGAGGCTCGTGTCCCTGAGTTCGACCTTGGTTTCTTGCCAAGTAAAATAATTATCGATCCCCTCATTTCGATTCATTATGGCATATATCTAAATGAGGTGATCGCTTTGACGACCGAAATCGGCCCGACTACGATGATGATTCCGAGTGCTAAAAACACATTATTAAGGGGCCGATTTTGCAGCTCGTCAATAGTGAGAAGAAAAAACAAAATCATTAGGATATTGAAAGTTGTTTCTAAGTATTTTCTATCTCTAATTCATTCTCTAATTAAGTAGTGTATGCAGTGGGTTTGAGAAACCCATTTTTTTACTTAGTTTGATGAGAAGATCGTGTAATTTAGTTTTACCATTAAGGTCATCAGAAGAGTGTTTGTTGGAAATTACATGTTAAGTACGAGCAGGGCTTCTTCGTTGTTTGAGTCGTTAGATTCACCGAGTAAGAAGAATCCCACATGGCTTTTATGGCCTTCTTCTTCGTATATGTGTGTTGATGTTTGGAGTTGCCTTTCTTTCTTTCTTTCATCTTCACCCTTCCTTTTTCTTGTAATACTCATGAAACTTATCATGACTACACTTGTATAAGGGATAATCCTTCTTAAAGTGGTCCTTCTTCTTGCAATTATAGTATATGGCCTCTTTTTCTTTCTTTCAAGCATCTCTTTTTAGGAGTTTCTTGAATTCTCCTATTACTGTAGTTATATCGTCTTTAAAGGTATCATAAAAAGTGACTTCCTCTACCTTTGATGTGAGGCTCTTCTTTTTATTGCTTTATGTCCCTGCTTATTTTTCTTGTTGCTTCTCAACTTTACAAGAGAGAACTTAGCAATTAGATCATCCATAGGGAGCGTTTCTAAGTATTATTTTTGTTATTACAATTGTTTTGGTTCTCCAGTCAGTTGTGAGTGATCTGAGAACCTCATTGACATGTATGGATTCCTTTATTTCTAACTGATATTTAAAATATCGTTAAATATGTTGTATGCTTGGATGCATTCTCCATCTTCCATCCTTTACAACTCATATATCTATTGAAGGAGGTTGATACATGTTTCATTTGCTAGTTTCTTCATAGGCAATTCTTATCTTGTTCTAAATCTCATAAGTCATCTTGTAGGCTGAGATATGGTCAAATTCTTCCTTAGTGATAGCGTTGAAGATGGCATTCATAGCCTTTAAGTTGTGCGTAGATTGCTTCTTATCTATCTTAGTCAACACCATATCTTCTTTTATGAACAGGGGAGTTACGTTCTTTCAATAATATTTGATAATTTTAAATCCATTATTCCAAGAATATATGCATTCTAACTTCAAATATTCATGACTCATACCATCAAATGAAAGATGTCTTACAATATACTATCTCTCGTAGGTGTTGTTATCATTGTTCATTATTGCCATGTGTGCATATGAGATTGACTTTGATTTGTGTTGAACTCGTTGAAAAGTCAAAAGTCCAGTCGGTCTTATGTTCCATTCAAGGCGGGAACATAATCGTCGAAGCGACCGACGAAAACCTCGAACTAACTCAACAATTAACCCACAATAAAAATCAAGAAATGAAAATTAAGATGTGGATTTAAAATTTATTATAACTCTACAAATGTGTGTATATGTGTAGAGTGTCGAACACAGGGAGCAAAACAATAGATTGGGAAAATGAATTCAAAATTTATGTTGCTCTTGTCTATGTATTTTTGTGTGGGTTTTTAATTTTTATATTTTTTATGTATTTTATTTTCTTATTTTTTTAAATTTTATAAGTTTTTTTATTTTTACATTTTTGATTTTTAATTTCCTTTTCTTTTTAAAGAACTACTATAATATTATATTAGGCTATATATACAATATAAGGAAATATGATTATAAATACTATTAAAAATAAATAAAAATTACATAATAAAATATTTTCGAGTTTAAATAATTTTTACTATTTTGTGATTTTTTAGATAAATTTTCTATTTTTTATATATCTTTAAAGTCAAAAATATACCAAAATAGGGATTAAATAAATAGGTCGATTTATTTTGGAATTTAAAAATAGGAAATAAAGTCAACATTTTCCAAAACTATTTTTAATTAATAATATAAAAAAGACAATTACATAATATAAAAATGTATTTTTGGAATATTTGCGAATTTTTATATTTTTATAAAGGATTTTGGAGTTTTTAAATTTTTATGTGTTTTCTTTTTTATTTTTAAGGATTTTTGGTATGGAGTTATAAAATACTAAAATAAAGAATATATATTTTTGGGAATTTTTTCAAAACATTATTATATTTTTTATATTTTATAAATTAAACAGGGATAAAAACATGCTTTTTATTTTCTAATAAATATCAAACGTGCTTAAAATTAAAATACAAAAATATAGCTTGAATCTACAAATAAGCAGACACCTAACGTTATTTTTTGATAATTTTTGGAGCATTGATGTATTTTTTAAAAATTGATGAACCATTAGGGGCATAATTGTAAATAAAAATAAAGTCCAAGAATAAAATACAATTTATCCTAAATAGTTCAACTAATATTAAAAGATACTGGACTAAAGAGAAATACAAAAACTACAGGGTGTTCTCTACAAAATGGCCACCTCACGTGGGACCGCACGTGAGGTGACATGGATTGGACCAATATCCAATATGAATAAAATACAAGGGTTCCAGTGCAAATTATCCAAAAATATAAAGTATTTAAAATAAATTATAGGACTACAAAAATAAACAAAAAGCGGGGGATAAGTTGCAAAATACCCCAAACGTACATCTTATCCAACGGTCGAGGATGATTCACTTGACGCGTGACGGACGTTGTTGCACGATGACACTTCGGATTCAACGGTGGAGATTAGATCCTCAGTAAAGATCTGACAGTCGACGTGCGGTTGATCCAATAACGACTGGAGATCTGGGCGAGCAGTTGATTATTGGACGGCCCATGAGATGGCTGGAAGAACAACGGAAGAACTCACCCTTGGTGAGTTTCGATTGGGCACAACTTGTTCCTCCGGCCTCCTCGCGACCCTCCAACTAGCTCTACACGCTCCTACAGCCACCACACAACTTCCCAAACCTCCAAGAAAGTCCAGAGCTCACAGAATGAGCCCTGGAGATTGATATCTTCGGCAAGGCTCTTGGGAGGCTTTCCTGACAAAATCGCCCCTCAGATATGGGCGTTGGCTCCTAGGACCTACATGGTTAGATCAAGCACAAAAAGGCGAAGGTCCCGGGAGCTACCAGGTGGATGTGGTTAGGAAATGTTATGTGGTGGACGTCTCCGGCAAGAGGCGGAGTTGGGGATGTTGATCTCTAGCTTCGTAAGGGATCTGGGTGAATGGAGTGCAGCGGGGCAAAGAAGAAGCACTAGGAAAAGAGATGGGGGTGGTTGGCGAGTCGTAGAATGGGTGAAAGCATAATGGAGAGTTCGTTGGAGCAGAACAAAGGCGAACTACGGGTAGATGATCCTACACTACTACGACCAATAAAAATCAAATCTAAAAGGAGGAAATAAAATCTAATGCTACCATCTACCTAAAAAGTAGTAAAGAGAACCTCAACCTGGACGAAACCAAGGAGATGGGACCTCACGATGGTGCTCTGCCGGAGATGATGGAATCACATTCTACACCTCTTCCTTGATATGCTTCTGTATTGGGCGAACCTCCTATCACAAGGCTCAAGCTTTTGGAGACAAGAAGGGGAGAGAAATCAGAGCAAATGGGATTCAAAAAATCGAATGAAGCTCGAGTGAAGGTTTTGTACATGTGACAAGGGTGGATGGAAGATCGAGGTGAACAACCCACTACAGGGTTCCTCGGTCCACGAATTCGATGGGTGTGATAGGTAGAGGATCGAGGACCAAAAGCCGTGAAGAAATCTTCTCAAGAAGATGCAAGATGCGGGCTGCAAAAATCAGAGAAGAAGGGTCAAAAGCTAAGTCTGACAGGGCTAGGATCTGGGGAGAAGAGTTGACTGGGATCAACTCTTGACTTTCATTGATTGATCCATGTGGATCAACCAGAAAAAGGCAACCCTAAATTATTTATAAATTCAATAATAAATAGTAGATGAATTAATTAATTTTAAGTTATAAAATAAAAATTTTTGTATTATTTTTTGGTATTTTTATTATGATTTTTATTTATTTTTGTGGTCTTATTTATTACAAGTTGCTTTTTAAGGTTTATTTATAGGTATATTTACCTATGTTTTGTATATTTATTTTTATTTTGTATTTTTGATTTTATTATTTTATTTTTCATATTTTATATATTTATATCTTATTTTTATATACATAAATATATTTTTGTTATATTTTTCTAATGTAATATGTACAACTAAATAAATATATGTATATGTTATATATGTATAAGTATAGGTATTTCACCTATGTATCTTTAATGATTTCTTATTTATTACAACTTATTTTTTTATTTTTTATTGATTTTATTCTATTCTAAATATGTATATATACTATTAATATTATTTACAAAATTATAAAAATAATAAAAGAGTAAAGAATAAATAAATGAATATTTTATTCTGGTATATTATATAATAGGGGTCCAAAACCTAACTTTTGCACCTTAACTTCGAGTTAAATGAAAGTACTTAATTAAATAGCTTATTAAAAGTTATATACAATTAAAGGTGAATTTTTGTACATTTTGAGTTCATATGGAGAAGATATGCATCTGAGAAGTTTGGGTTTTGGCTTTTTATTTAGAGTATTAAAAGTACACTGTATATTATTTTCGTATGAACTCAATTTTATATTTTTATTTTATCTGCAACCTTCGTGTACAAAGTTTCTTTATTTGAGATATAAAAATAGAAAATAAAATAGATCCCAAAATGCAATATTGATGAATAAAAAATGAGACTTTTATTGTATATTTGGCCCTTATTTCCCCCTACTTTATTCCTTGCCGACCCAGTCATCAAGATGCATAGGTGTCGGGGTTTAGGGTCACAAGGCATTTTATTCCTTTTCTTTTCTTTTTTTTATTCTATAATTTTGACATTAAAAATATATTTTATATACAATAAATGGAATAAATAATGAATGTTAATTTGTACAAAATAGTGTTATTTGTATGCATTAAGTAGGGTTTTTAATGCCAAAATGATAGAATAAAGATGATGAAATGGAGATTCATTACGTGCTTTGATACCAAATGAGAGTGGTTGTAGGATTGTAATACTAATAAAGGGAGTAATAAATAGTATCTACTAAATTATGGTTGTTAAAATAATTTTAAGAATTTAATAAAGTTGAGCGTAACTGATGAATACCCATTCATCACTCTTTATTCTTATATTTTAGCTACAAAAACCTATGCAAATGCATGTAGATATGTGTAAATAGGAAAAGTTAGCAAAAGCATGCATTTTTGTAAATATAGATAATTAGCATGTTTTTGTGCAAAAATAAAAGAATAAAGAAGAAAAAGAAAAAGAGGGAAATATTTAGAATAAATATTGAGCAACCTAACCCAAGGGAGGGCTCAGCATGGGCCTGACCGCATAAAAGCCAAGTAGAGGGAGATAGGGGCTCATGTGTAAATAATTATGTAAATAAATAAAATAATATTTTCCTCAACCAAAAATATACTTGTATATATTTTGTATATATTTAGGAACTATTAAAAACAAAATAAAAAGTTAAAAATTCAAAAACCCAAAAATACACCTTCACCATGTACATAGACCACCACCCTTATTTATTTCACCTTGTAAATACACTTATTTATTTCCAAAACTCTTTTTGTAAATATTCCTTTTTATGTTTTGTAAATAAAATAAATAAAAAGAATCAAAACGAAAATCAAATAAAAATTACAAAATTAAAAATATAAAAATATCTTGTATATATACCATGTATATAAGTGTAAATAAATAATTATTTCCCATATGTATATAAATAATAAAAATAAAGTAAAAATAGCCTTTTATTCCTCATTTTATTCTATAAATAAATAAAATATAAAATGGGAATAAAAATGTATAAAAATAATTAATTAAAAATCAAAAATCAAAAATCAATATAGTGTATATATATACCTATGTATAGTTAATATGTAAATACCTTATTTTAATTTCCAATAATTAATTAAAAATCACAAAAAAATAGAAAAAATTAAAACAAACATTTTTCATGTTTTGAGTTTTTAAAAATTCGGCCATTAAAAGCCCCAAAAAAATCAAATAAGAATTCAATAATTGGCGGGCTCTGATTGGTCCACGGGGGATTGTTGACCCCCGGTCAACTCCCCCCCCCGGACCACAGAGTCGCGGATCCGCTCGACCCGCCCGACTTCTTCCAATTACCCCCGCTCGATCCGACCGCCTTCTTCCTTAACCCCGGGCCCCGATTACTTCATGGACATCCAGGACCCTCGCCCGGGGAGGGTTTGGAGGATCCGACACCCGACCAGCCTGCCCGACCTTCTTCTTCTCGGGTCCTCCACCATATTTAAGGTCGTCACCGGCGACCTAATCACGCCATCTCTAATCTTCCCCTCAGCGCCAAGGAGCTCCTCCTTCATCCCTGAGTGACAGCCGTGGACGGAGGAGTGGAAGCGAGGCCTGGGCAGCCGGAAATCATTGATCCGGTGGTATCCTCCGCCGTGCGCCGCCGCGAGCGCGCCTGAGCCTCGGGGAGCTCGACGACCCCTTGAGGCAACGACCGAGAGCCTCCTTGGCTCCAGCCCAGTCGACATCAGCCATCAGGTAGCGTAGTTAGCCAATAGATTAACCTAGTTTCGATTTTTAGCATTTCAGTAGTTTTAGCTCCGCCACCTCCGCCAGCCGTCTCCGACCACCCATTTGTTCATCCGACACCACCACCACCTTCGCCTAACTCCTCTCCACCTGCTCCGCCCCTCCATTCCCCCTGGCTCGTCCCGGAGCAGGGTTACAGGTCTCCCCCCTCCGCCGCTCGCCGGAGACCCTCCACTTCACACCACCGTTCACCTTTCGCACGCTCTGACGGGTCGAGGCACTTTGCCCTCGACCCAGCTTTCTTTCTGTGCAGGTCTACAGGTCTATCGACCTCATCTGGAGGTCGAAGCTTCAGAGCACAGCTGCTCCAGTTCATCGACGTCGCCGGAGCTCTCCTGAGCTCCTCTCTTCCAGCGGAGCATTGCATCGGGTGCGGAGCTTCACGAGGAAGCTTTCCCGCACCTCCGGAGTGGTCGACGAGGACTACAGCACACGCAGGAGGCCGGCGAAGCTCGCCGGCCGCCAGTTCTTCCACCATCCTTCGTCGCCGTCAGATCACCCCTCGAGCTCCAGTTCTTATCTCGCTCGTTCATCCAATGGAGCAGCACGGACCATCAGATCTTCTTGGGGTCGATCATCACCGCTGATCGGCGAGGTTAAGCCACGTGGCTGCACCTCGACCATCCGATCCGAGCCCGGAGTCCTTCGCAGCCCCACAACGCATCAGAGCTGTTGGATCTGCCACGTGGGAGCACTACAACCATCGGATCGGCTCGAGGGTTTACTTCGGTTCGCGGAGCGTCATCACATCCGTCCAACCTGCCACGCGTCGCCTATCCGGCCCTCGACATTAATAAAAGGGGTAAATTATCTGTAGGCCCTTCTACTTTATGCGTTTAGTTTTTAATCCTGTAAATAAGTAGTTTAGTTCTTTTATTTTTGTGAACTTTGCATTGTGGACCTTCTACTTTATGAAAATTGCATTTATGCCCCTGCCTGTTGTGGACACGTGCATCGACACGTGATTGTTTGGTGTTTTTGCATATTTGGCCCTGCGTTTTTGCCCTGTTACGTTTCATATTTTTATAAATAGGAATTGCAATTTGGTCCTTCCAGGCCTGAGTCACGCGTATCGTGCGTGGCCTGGAGGGTTATTTGCATTCCTATCCCTCTACTTTCTAGGGTTGTTATTCCAGGGACCCAGAACTTTCTACTAATTGCAGAAAGGTCCCTGTGCACTGTTGGTTTTCTTTATTTTTGAATAAATAGCAAATCACCTCCAAATCCAATGAGATTTTGACACATGGCTCCTGCCATGGTGTAGGAATTTCAGTGATTTTTGAGGACATTTCTGATTTCCTTTAGTATTTTTAAAAATTCAAAAACAGACTTTTTAGCTACTGTCTAGGATTAAAAATACCAAAAAAATATAAAAACCCCACCAAAAATTCTAAAAAATTTAGATATTGTTGTTTGCTTGCTGTTTGATTTTCTAGCCAATTTTGGCTATTTTTCATCACTTAAAAACCTTAAAAATTGAAAAACCCCTAAAAACCCATAAAAATTATAATAAATAAATTAAAAATCCAAAAACAATAATTAGGGTGCCTAAATTTTCCTTATTCTTTCTAGATTACAGGAAAATTACCTCCAGGGCTTAGTGAGACTCTTAGATATTTTATTTTTGAGTTTCAAGCCTTGCTGGACAGTACCTCTTTTATTTAGCACTGTTTGATTTTTAGAAAATAATTTACCCATCAGAAAATTATCAAAAATTAACCAAAAACACTTAAAAACCTAAAAAACATAAAAACCATTTTTCCTTAATTTTTGCATTGTTTTTGGTGTGTTTAATAAATTGTTGAAGTTGCCTTGAGTTTACTTTCCTTTATTTTCTTTATCTTTTAAAAATCCAAAAAAATATAAAAATTAACAAAAACCACTAAAAAGCACTTCATTTTATTTTAGTTCATTTTTACTACTTCGTAGGCCTACGGCCAACCCGTGCTCCTTGTGTTCGACCCTGGGAGCTATACCAGGTTAATATCATAGCTAGAACCGCTTGTTTTGCCTTGTTTGACTTTTGATTAGTTTCGCGGTTCGATTTTTCTTGATACACTTAGTCTACTCGATCGAGGTCGCAACGACCATTTTTAGACCTTTTACCCCGATCACTTAGGCTGGTTATCAGAATGGCGCCGTTGCCGGGGAGCACGGCTTAGTAGTTGTTTTTTATTTTTATTTTCGTTTTGTTTTCGCGGTTTTTCGCGGCTCTTCGGAGCTCGCGGCTTTTCGCGGCTTTTGTATTTATCCTCTTTTTGTTTTATTTTGATTTTCTTTTCTTTTTATTTTTGTTTTATTTTTGTGTGGTTATTTTATTTCCATTTTTGCACATATATCCTCATTTTTATTTTCATCTCTTATTTGATTATTTTATTGGTCTGACCACCCTTTTCTCTGTTTCTTGCGAGGGCCCGAGGACCGCGGAGGCGACTTTCGAGGAGCCGGTGCAGCCGCGGAGCTCGGAGGCGGCTTCCTTCTCTACGAAGTCGCAGGAGAGAGCGAGAGGAGAGAGTTGAGTGGTGTGAGGCATTAGGGTAGTTTTTATTTTATCCATTATTGTTGTAATAATACAGGACATTCAGACACTCTTAGACTTAGACCGTAGCGGGTTTGTTTCGCCGAGCACCGGCGTGCTCGGGGGACCCATTAGGACCCTCGGCTTTTTCGCGGTTTTTGCTCGCGGCTTTTCTTTTTTATTTCTTACTGTCATTTTCCGGATTTTTCGCGGTTTTTGCTCGAGCCCCTAGACATAGGATTTTTGTTGATTGTGACGTAGGATCTCTAAGGCCCAACACTTAATAGAATATCTATTCCTATAGAACGTAATTGGACCTTATTAAAATTCACTGAAAAAGTTAGTTTAATTGGATTCGAGACCACGTGCCGTTAGGAGTCACATACAGCGCTGGCAGGACCCGTTGTGGCGGGCACCGGGTGACTCCCAAGATCGGACTCCGGACTCGATTCGGTTGACTAACTATTGTTCTTCACGATCAATAGAAATTGCCTGTTTAGGACTCGGTTTTTACCGCTGCATCATATAGCTTAGTTTATTTTCTGTCTTTATTTTATGCGCGGATCATTTTGCATGTAGAGTGCTGGCGGCAGGTACGCATTTCTTACTCAGCATGCATCATTGATTTCACGTGCATCGACTTTTTCGTCTTCTCCCCCCGTTTTTGGACTTAATAACCAGGAGAAACCGAAAAATTCGTTAGGCGATTTTGTTTGCTTGAAAAATACCTAAAAACAAAAACAATAAAATCGGGACTGCTAATCTTACTTGACCTAAAAAACACTTCACTGAAAATCTGTCTTGGGGAGAGTAACCCCCTCCTTGTCTGGTTTGGATGAGCGAGAGAGTGATCCGCACATTAGGATAGAGCCTCCGATCTTCTCTTGACTGATTACCGGCTTTCAGTACGGGACAGTCGGTTGAGAGAGATTTGGATACCTATTGACCTCACGTAATCGCTCTGATAGACTGGATTATCACCTAAAATAAAATCGACAAGATAATTGACCGATCCCTTCGGTCTTCAGCTTTGTGTGCGTAGGTGAATTGGGGGTTTGCTTGCTCATCTTGTTTGATTGCCAGATCCCTTCGATCCCTTCTTCTTCTATTTCCCCACCCTCTCCTCCATTCACTTCATTCTCTTCTCCTTGACCCCTGGATGATGGATCCCCCTCACTTTGAGCCGACTCTTACGGCTTCTTCTCCGTATTCTGACCATCATTCCAGTCCACCTTCTAGGGAGGTCGGATCTCCGACCAACCTCCCGCTCCCTCCCTCCCTTTCATCTCATCACTCTGGGCATGCTGTGCTAGACGTCCGAGGAGATCAGACAGAGCAGATGCGAGACCCGGACGATGCCGTTGCTGAGTTGAGAGCGCACTCCGTTGGTGACCCGAGAGAGCAGTGGAGATCAGCAGACAGATCCTATTCCAGAAGGATGGAGGAGCAGATAGCACATGGAGCTCAGTCAGCTTCTACATTAGGTCCATTCGTCTTGGATTTGGATTACGTTCAGCGACTGCCGACATTTTCAGGAGAGGCGCACGAGGAGCCTTACTTTCACCTGTCAGCTTTCGAGGAGTTTTGTAGAGCACAGAGATATTCAGACATCACTGCAGAGGAGCTGATGAGAAGGACCTTCCCCTTCACACTTCACGACAGAGCCATGAGATGGCACCGACGATTGGGGAAGACATTCGAGACGTGGGGAGAGCTACGCCGAGAGTTCTTGCAGAGATACTTCCCTCCACGCAGAGCAGAGTTTATGCAGTCTTTGATCATGGATTTTTCAGTTGACCCCCAGGAGCCATTGCACGAGGCATGGCCGAGGTTTCTTGACCTCTTGAGGAGATTCCCTGAGCACGGACTTCCACTTACAGACTTGATAGAGATCTCCATGCGGGGGATGACCGCAGAGCAGATAGCACTGGTGATTACCACATGTGGCGGTTCACACCGCAGTTCTGACATTCACCATCTGGATATCATCTCGAGGCTACTTTCACAGAGTTCTTCTACACGAGATGCCTTGGTCGGGACAACACATGTGGACGATGTTGTACCAGTGCGGTGTGTCACTTCACATGGTGATTCAGCTTCTACACACCAGCACGAGGATTTGGATGATGCCGCACCATTGACAGAGGAGATGACTGCGATAGCAGAGGTTCGGACCCAGAGTCTACTTGAGTTCCCGTTGGTCTTCCAGTTGGAGTTCGAGTCAGCCCCAGAGTTCCCTGTTGACGAGTCTTGGATATCAGATCTTCTGATACTCCAGGAGCCGGAGGAGCCCCAGCTTTCGCAGCCATTGATTCAGACATTTCAGCTTCCAATCCCAGAGGAGTCAGTCTACTTCCTGCAGAGACACTTCTCGGATGCAGACAGTCACCAGGACTCAGCCCAGCAGCCACAGCTCGATGAGGGACACCACTTTGAGAGTACAGACACTGAGAGTCCCGTCTTCGAGCCTTTTGTCCTCCACTTCGTTGAGATAGATACACTTCCTGAGGACCAGCTGACAGCCAGCATAGCCGCAGAGCGAGGATCAGCTGCAGACACTTTTCCAGCTTCAGCGGTGTTGACTAGTACCTTCTCCTACTTCCAGATTGCCGAGACTTACACTTCAGATGATGATGCAGCCTGGTGCATTGAGTGGACACTTGGTAGCAGCGTAGATGCCCATCTAGATCCTGATCCTCTTCTTCTCACTTATGATCCTGCATCTCTCCCCGAGGGTTATCTGCGGGAGGATGCCGCACTCGATGAGTACTCGATTTCACCTACTGAGAGTGTTTCCGATCTGGCGGAACACGAAACCGAGTCTTTATATCATTCTGATTCTGATTCTGCTCACCTCGACGACCCTCGCGAGGATGAGCCCATTCTGGAGATATTCGATGATTTGCCCGATCTTCTTCCATTTCATTCATCGAATATCAGTCGTTTTAGAGAGTCTCCTGATCCTGACCTTCCACATCTTTTTGAGACGGTGATTGACGTGGAGGATTCCATGACTGATCCATCCTTCTCCACGTTTGATTTCTTCGGCTCCACATTTCTACTCCAGTCTGAACCAGAGCCGATGATTTCCTTTGTGCTACCGGATCCCGATCACTTATTTCCATATCCTTGGCCGGTAGCAGACACCCGCTTGATTGCATACCTGGGTGTCGTACTTTACACTGCTGAGTTCGTCGTTGTTCTCACACCGAGACTGCGGCGACAGTACGGCATTCGCCTTACCGATGCCGTCCTGAACCTTGATACTGCATTATCCTAGCCTTTGCGCCCAGCTAGGGGCGTAAAATCTAGCGCTTGTTGAGAGGCACCTCAACATTGTACTCTTTTGCATATACGTGTTTCGTCTTATTTTGATCCTTCTTTCTTCCGTTCTTGTTTTCACCCCAGGTCTCACCTAGGATTATCTTTGCTATACTTAGGATATTTCTCATCCTAAGTATAGGGGGGTGAAAACACCGGGTTGTTCTTCGTTCTGTTCCATCACTCCTGTTGTTGCCTATACTTAAGGTTCTCCACCTTAAGTATAGGGGGAGTGATGTCCTCCTTCTTGTATATATTCGTGATTTTCTTCGTGTTCTGTCTACCCTTATTTTTGATGCCTATACTTAGGGATATTTTACCCTAAGTATAGGGGGGGTAGACCCTGTACATTCTCCACTCGGTTTTCCCTTCGTGTACAGCCTGCTATACTTAGGATTACTTGATCCTAAGTATAGGGGGAAGACCCGAGTCCCTCTTGACTTTCATTCTCTTTTGTATAGCCTTCCTCTTCACTTCCCTATACATAGCACGAGTTATGTCTTCTTCATCGCTCTTGACTCTGAGGACATCGTTCGAGCTAAGTATAGGGGGGTGTGTATATATTTCATATATACTTTAGCCATAACTCGTACTTTGTGTGAGTGTGTTAATAAATAAAAATGGCTAAAAACCACAAAAATTAAAAAATTTCATGTACATATCTTCTTTTATTTTGCACATAAATAGCTAGTGTACAAATTATTTTTGTAAAAATGATTTCAAAAATCTTTTGTGTGTAAAGCTTGTGTAAATATTTTCTGTATCAAAATTATGTATATAGTACAAAATTTTTCCAAAATGTTTTGAAAATCAAAAGTTTGCAAAAATCTTGTGTAAATGTGTGTGAATATCTTTTTGCAAAACTTGCACTTCATGCATCATCATTCATGATTTCAAAACATTTTTCAAAAATTTTGCATGATTGTAAAAATTTGTGTAATTATGCATCTTTTTGTACATATGTATATAGTTTTTCTGGATGATAGTTGACATTTAAACTAGCCTGGAATCAAATTGAGAAATGGAGCTTGATTAAGATCTTAATCCACCTAACTCTAAGAGGAACCTTATAGGGCTTATGTTTAAGGCTTTTCAGGTCCATGGTGACTTAATTCTTTGAGTCCACTAGGCTATGATCACATGTCATCTCAATGAGCCTAAGTAGAGCACTTAACAACAACACATGACTCATATAGATTATGGCTTTACTTGGACAACCGCACTATGCACCGAGCTCTCTACGGATGAGGTGGTGAGGAGGCAGTCTTCCTTGACTTGGGGTAGCATATGAGGGTAGTACTTCTAGGCGGAACCTCTCTTCTTCATTTAGTGAAGGAAGTGCGTCTCAACTTGGTCTGGTTGCCATGAAGTCTAACGACGGGAGTTGTGGGTTGCAATAAAGCTTCAAAAGAGGGATAGTCTACTGGCTCAAGAGGAAAAACTCCTTGTATATATGCTGCACATGTACATGTTGTATAGATGCACTCGAAAAAAAAATGTGAAAAAGAAAATAACTCCAAAAAAGTGGTGGGTCTGAGAGAAAATGATAATCCCACCGGAGTATGTATATAAGTGCAATAAGCAAAGCTTGGTTTCATGATCCACCTGTTGTAGCTTGCAGCAGGGAGACTTGGCTACACTGGTCAAGCTCCCAAGGGTACTTGGCTACACTGGCCTTGACCCATTCTCTTCTTCCCCCTCTTCTTGAGCTGGTTGTACTTGAACTTAGAAGGGAATACCCCGCTCCTCGAGGAAAGAGTGGCCAGATTGAGGTCATAGAGTTACCTTGTTGGGGAGGGTTGTCAAGTTGCCATTTCTGAGGTGGAGAGCTTAGACCTCACTTTCACAGGACAAGAAAAGATTCATGATCTTCAGGGTTTGTAGTTGATGACTTGTTCTGATCTGGAGCATTGAGGAGTCTTGGTTATAGAGTAGTGGAACTTGGAGGCTGTTAGGTTTTAAGCTTAAGTCTAAATAAGGTTCCGACACATCAATAATCCAAAGATCTGATTAAGCTCCATACCTCAATTTAATGAAGGCAAGTTTAATAATCAACCTTGATCCAGGCATATTCTCTTTTTCTTTTTCCTTTTTCTTTCTTTTACACTTCTTTTTCAAATAAGTATTTGTTAAGGGACTAGCAAAGTATAGTATAGGGGGGTGATGAATACCCATTCATCACTCTTTATTCTTATATTTTAGCTACAAAAACCTATGCAAATGCATGTAGATATGTGTAAATAGGAAAAGTTAGCAAAAGCATGCATTTTTGTAAATATAGATAATTAGCATGTTTTTGTGCAAAAATAAAAGAATAAAGAAGAAAAAGAAAAAGAGGGAAATATTTAGAATAAATATTGAGCAACCTAACCCAAGGGAGGGCTCAGCATGGGCCTGACCGCATAAAAGCCAAGTAGAGGGAGATAGGGGCTCATGTGTAAATAATTATGTAAATAAATAAAATAATATTTTCCTCAACCAAAAATATACTTGTATATATTTTGTATATATTTAGGAACTATTAAAAACAAAATAAAAAGTTAAAAATTCAAAAACCCAAAAATACACCTTCACCATGTACATAGACCACCACCCTTATTTATTTCACCTTGTAAATACACTTATTTATTTCCAAAACTCTTTTTGTAAATATTCCTTTTTATGTTTTGTAAATAAAATAAATAAAAAGAATCAAAACGAAAATCAAATAAAAATTACAAAATTAAAAATATAAAAATATCTTGTATATATACCATGTATATAAGTGTAAATAAATAATTATTTCCCATATGTATATAAATAATAAAAATAAAGTAAAAATAGCCTTTTATTCCTCATTTTATTCTATAAATAAATAAAATATAAAATGGGAATAAAAATGTATAAAAATAATTAATTAAAAATCAAAAATCAAAAATCAATATAGTGTATATATATACCTATGTATAGTTAATATGTAAATACCTTATTTTAATTTCCAATAATTAATTAAAAATCACAAAAAAATAGAAAAAATTAAAACAAACATTTTTCATGTTTTGAGTTTTTAAAAATTCGGCCATTAAAAGCCCCAAAAAATCAAATAAGAATTCAATAATTGGCGGGCTCTGATTGGTCCACGGGGGATTGTTGACCCCCGGTCAACTCCCCCCCCTGGACCACAGAGTCGCGGATCCGCTCGACCCGCCCGACTTCTTCCAATTACCCCCGCTCGATCCGACCGCCTTCTTCCTTAACCCCGGGCCCCGATTACTTCATGGACATCCAGGACCCTCGCCCGGGGAGGGTTTGGAGGATCCGACACCCGACCAGCCTGCCCGACCATCTTCTTCTCGGGTCCTCCACCATATTTAAGGTCGTCACCGGCGACCTAATCACGCCATCTCTGATCTTCCCCTCAGCGCCAAGGAGCTCCTCCTTCATCCCTGAGTGACAGCCGTGGACGGAGGAGTGGAAGCGAGGCCTGGGCAGCCGGAAATCATTGATCCGGTGGTATCCTCCGCCGTGCGCCGCCGCGAGCGCGCCTGAGCCTCGGGGAGCTCGACGACCCCTTGAGGCAACGACCGGGAGCCTCCTTGGCTCCAGCCCAGTCGACATCAGCCATCAGGTAGCGTAGTTAGCCAATAGATTAACCTAGTTTCGATTTTTAGCATTTCAGTAGTTTTAGCTCCGCCACCTCCGCCAGCCGTCTCCGACCACCCATTTGTTCATCCGACACCACCACCACCTTCGCCTAACTCCTCTCCACCTGCTCCGCCCCTCCATTCCCCCTGGCTCGTCCCGGAGCAGGGTTACAGGTCTCCCCCCTCCGCCGCTCGCCGGAGACCCTCCACTTCACACCACCGTTCACCTTTCGCACGCTCTGACGGGTCGAGGCACTTTGCCCTCGACCCAGCTTTCTTTCTGTGCAGGTCTACAGGTCTATCGACCTCATCTGGAGGTCGAAGCTTCAGAGCACAGCTGCTCCAGTTCATCGACGTCGCCGGAGCTCTCCTGAGCTCCTCTCTTCCAGCGGAGCATTGCATCGGGTGCGGAGCTTCACGAGGAAGCTTTCCCGCACCTCCGGAGTGGTCGACGAGGACTACAGCACACGCAGGAGGCCGGCGAAGCTCGCCGGCCGCCAGTTCTTCCACCATCCTTCGTCGCCGTCAGATCACCCCTCGAGCTCCAGTTCTTATCTCGCCCGTTCATCCAATGGAGCAGCACGGACCATCAGATCTTCTTGGGGTCGATCATCACCGTTGATCGGCGAGGTTAAGCCACGTGGCTGCACCTCGACCATCCGATCCGAGCCCGGAGTCCTTCGCAGCCCCACAACGCATCAGAGCTGTTGGATCTGCCACGTGGGAGCACTACAACCATCGGATCGGCTCGAGGGTTTACTTCGGTTCGCGGAGCGTCATCACATCCGTCCAACCTGCCACGCGTCGCCTATCCGGCCCTCGACATTAATAAAAGGGGTAAATTATCTGTAGGCCCTTCTACTTTATGCGTTTAGTTTTTAATCCTGTAAATAAGTAGTTTAGTTCTTTTATTTTTGTGAACTTTGCATTGTGGACCTTCTACTTTATGAAAATTGCATTTATGCCCCTGCCTGTTGTGGACACGTGCATCGACACGTGATTGTTTGGTGTTTTTGCATATTTGGCCCTGCGTTTTTGCCCTGTTACGTTTCATATTTTTATAAATAGGAATTGCAATTTGGTCCTTCCAGGCCTGAGTCACGCGTATCGTGCGTGGCCTGGAGGGTTATTTGCATTCCTATCCCTCTACTTTCTAGGGTTGTTATTCCAGGGACCCAGAACTTTCTACTAATTGCAGAAAGGTCCCTGTGCACTGTTGGTTTTCTTTATTTTTGAATAAATAGCAAATCACCTCCAAATCCAATGAGATTTTGACACATGGCTCCTGCCATGGTGTAGGAATTTCAGTGATTTTTGAGGACATTTCTGATTTCCTTTAGTATTTTTAAAAATTCAAAAACAGACTTTTTAGCTACTGTCTAGGTTTAAAAATACCAAAAAAATATAAAAACCCCACCAAAAATTCTAAAAAAATTAGATATTGTTGTTTGCTTGCTGTTTGATTTTCTAGCCAATTTTGGCTATTTTTCATCACTTAAAAACCTTAAAAATTGAAAAACCCCTAAAAACCCATAAAAATTATAATAAATAAATTAAAAATCCAAAAACAATAATTAGGGTGCCTAAATTTTCCTTATTCTTTCTAGATTACAGGAAAATTACCTCCAGGGCTTAGTGAGACTCTTAGATATTTTATTTTTGAGTTTCAAGCCTTGCTGGACAGTACCTCTTTTATTTAGCACTGTTTGATTTTTAGAAAATAATTTACCCATCAGAAAATTATCAAAAATTAACCAAAAACACTTAAAAACCTAAAAAACATAAAAACCATTTTTCCTTAATTTTTGCATTGTTTTTGGTGTGTTTAATAAATTGTTGAAGTTGCCTTGAGTTTACTTTCCTTTATTTTCTTTATCTTTTAAAAATCCAAAAAAATATAAAAATTAACAAAAACCACTAAAAAGCACTTCATTTTATTTTAGTTCATTTTTACTACTTCGTAGGCCTACGGCCAACCCGTGCTCCTTGTGTTCGACCCTGGGAGCTATACCAGGTTAATATCATAGCTAGGACCGCTTGTTTTGCCTTGTTTGACTTTTGATTAGTTTCGCGGTTCGATTTTTCTTGATACACTTAGTCTACTCGATCGAGGTCGCAACGACCATTTTTAGACCTTTTACCCCGATCACTTAGGCTGGTTATCAGAATGGCGCCGTTGCCGGGGAGCACGGCTTAGTAGTTGTTTTTGATTATCTACTAAATTATGGTTGTTAAAATAATTTTAAGAATTTAATAAAGTTGAGCGTAACATCCAAACTGGAAATTCGTTCCACATGCTTAAATGATGGGTAAAAATCTCAACCCAAGTCTATGACTCTGGATTCTCGATCAGTTGTACTAATCAAATGCTTCATTACACGAGTTATTTAAATGAATAATTCTATTGGTAATAAAGCTCTTGGATCAAACAATAAAATGCTTTATAACCATGGATCAAACATCGAAGTCCTTGCTCTGAATCAAACGCCAAACTCTTTACTACAACTCAGACATCGATGTACCATTGAGGATTTGCCAGACTCTGAATGTCGTCAGACCTTCTTAGATAAAAAACCTAGACACCTACATTGCTTGGAGCAAACACTATGATTCCTTGCAAAAAATGTTATCTAAAAAATACAATATATGTATTTTTGGAATAGCTTAACAAAAATATTGTAGAATGGCTAATAGAAATATCTAGAAATAAGTAATAGAATGCTAATAGAAATATCTAAAAACAAGTAATGTAACTAATAATAAATAAATTATGAAATGTCTCACCAATAATGATGTCGACCATTGAAAATTCATCTCTTCCCATTCACGGAGAAGTTTGGAAGCTTGGAAATGATTGATGTCGTCTTAGAGAGCTTGACAAATCAGAACAATCAGAATATCTCTTAGAACAACAATTTTATCAATGATATGAACAATGATATCTTCGTTGATCGATAAAAGTAGTCGTTTATAGTTGGTGGACTTAAATCTTGCTCGATCATGGATGAATGGCGATCATTTAAGAAGTAATCAATAAAGTCATTGATTAAAAGTGTAAGTTGAATGACCAAGCAGCGGTTGGTCAATTGCAGCAAGTTGGTCATTCGAAGATTGATCGATCGATTTGATCATGAGCTCGATCTAACATGGAAAATCATGTCGGTACAATCACAAAATCATGATATTCAATATTACATATCTCTATGTTGATATTTGCAAATCAAATTACAATAATAATTAAAAGCTCTTGAACAATGCTATGATCTTTTGGTGCTTCTTGTTCTTGAACTTAACATGTAATCCTGTAAGTTAAATATAGATATTATACAGTCATCTTGTGATAAGTGTGTTTTATTATTAAAAAAGGATTAAGATAAGAAATTTCACAAGTTCTTAGGGTATATAAAGAACTAATATGATATATGTGTTGTGCCAATGTCGGGTAGGGGGGCAAACAATGTATGTGGTTGAGTTGAAGGAGTAAACCTCTCCAAAGTGAATCCGATGATTGACTTCATTGAAAACATGCATGGATGGATACTCAAGAACATAATCACCATTAGGGGTGTAAATGAGCCGAACCTGTATGAACCAACGCAGGCTCGATTTGGTTCGTTTAGCATACTTTGAGGCTCGGGTTCGATTCGGCTCGATAAAATGAAAATTGTAATAAGGTTCGGTTCGGCTCGGGTAAGGTTCGTAAAGGTTCGGTTCGGCTCGTTAAAGGTTCGTTTAAGAATAAATATTGTGCATATGTTTCTGTTCAAAGGGAAAAACCGCAGCTGCATGGGAGGGCTTTGTGAGGTTTCGAGAATAGGGAATAGAGATTTATGGAGTGGATGACTAGATGGGTTTGGGAAAATTAGTGAATAGCCCTTATGTTAATATAGAATGTTTTTCCTTACATATACAATATTATGTATATATACTTTTATGTATGTATGTGTGTATATAATCGAACTTTTAATGAACCTAACCTGAGCGAACCTATGTTTTTGAGATTCGGTTCGTTTATTTAATCGAGCCCAAACTCTTGTTCAGTTTCGGTTCGTTTATTTTAGAATCGAATCCGAATCGAACTTTTAGCGAGCCGAATCTGAGCGAATGTCGAACCTGAGAATTTTCTGACACCCCTAATCACCATTGACCTCTTGAGGATACGAGCTTGGAGGTCATTTTAAGAGTTCTCCACAATAATCATATAAATATAGCTTAAAAGTAATTAAATTATTGGTTTAAGGTCATGTATTGACTCCATTCCTCCTTTCAAGGGCATAATTTTTTTGACTGAGAGTGGCTCCCGAGGGTAAAGACAAAATGAAAGTCAACCTCACTTACAAGGTTCGCTTCTCCAGTATGATACAAGGAAACTACCTTTTACTCTGTGGTCTTTCGAACAACCTCGACAACGGCCTTCTCAAAGACTATTAAAGCTCCGTAGAAGAGGCTCCTTTAATAATAGTCACATTGGTCCTTGTAGATAGTTTTTGAAATAATTTTACATAGTTTAATATGATATTTTTGTCTTTTTACTATCATGAGAAATTGATTTCAATTAAATATAATTTATAAAAGCAATCATACCATGAAATGCATGAAAGTAAAGCATAATGCAAGGTGGATATTGAACCACATGAACCAAGCAACTTATAAGTTTATTTAGTCACTTCAATGTTTTACCTTTATGACCAACTTAAAGAGGAGTATTGCCTTCATTTTATTATACCGTTATTAGATCATGAGTGAGGATCCATTTAACCATGCATGCATATTTACTTAGCATGTCCACCTTGTCTTTCATTAATCAAGTGAAGACAACTCCTAGTTGTCTGCAAGCATTGAAGTGTTCCATCTCGTGGTTTTTCCCTTATCTAGAGAAAGATTTTTTATGTAAGTCTTGTGTTCATGACTAGCGTTAATTTCTATAGAAGCTCATTTATATGTTCTTTTATAAAAAAAAGAATACATATATGCAACTATATGAACAATCCAATTGTATAGAATGATCTATGAATTATAAACCAATTTAATTAAATTTAATTTATGGCTGATGTTTATAGCCATTTTATCTTAAAGGCGAAAGATTCAATGCATATCCTCGAGACCTAAAAACTATTAAGATTAAAATAGCTATAAACATTAGATTTAGATGAAATTTAATAAGTGCGCAGAAAATTAACATAGGTTCAAATAATAAGATTTTTCATGTAGATTTTTCCAAAAAAAAAAGAGAGGTAAGATTCAATATGTCTAATTAGTAAATGAGAGTTTATATAGACTCCATGATATCAAAAAACCAGAATTGCCCTTTTTTACCATTAGTACCAACAATCAACAGAACACAGTGAATCTTTTGTATTTCTACTGAATCTTATCTTTGTTTATATTCACATGCATCGGATAAATACAACAAAGGTTAAGTTACAAGAAAAGAAAAGGCTTCGACTATGTGTCGATCTCAATTAAAGCCCCAATTTTCAAGTGTAACAAAGATGGGTCTAATATTTTTTTTTGTCTCAAATACATGTCTCAGTAAGCTTCTCCGGCCTTGTATTTCGACCTTAAATTGTAAAGTTGGAATTTGAGCCCCATGTTGTTAGATTTGAAAAATAAATTCCTTAATTGAGAATCTTATGTAGTCGGGACTTTTTTTTATACAACACAATTAATAGGGAAATAATATAAAAAAGGAGACATGTGCTCACCATTATTGATTAACGCCAACTAACCAGAAAACAAGGGAGACCAGAAGATGACAAATTATTGACCACCCCTCCCCCTTTTAAAAAGTCTATTATTGCTATTCCTATTATTTTTAATAATTCGACGGCATCTTATAATCAACGATATCTTCCATCACACCCTGCAACTCGAGCAGAGGATCCTCATCTCTTTTCTCCACTCCGTATATTCTCACATCATCTGAAGCCATGGAAGGAGGAGCTCCTGCAGGAGATGCATCAGCTTTCAAGGAGTGCTTCTCGCTGGCATGGCGGAATCCTTACGTCCTCCGCCTCGCGTTCTCGGCCGGCATCGGAGGCCTCCTCTTCGGCTACGACACAGGTTCTCTACCACCATTTCTTTCTCTGATCACAAAACAATAGATGCAAACTAAATATGGCTCAAATTCTAGTTCTACCTATCTTTAGTTATAGTAAATTGACCGCGAATTTTTTCTTCCAATAATTAGGGAGTTGATATAGATTGTATGCATAAGCTGAGATAATACTTCATCTCTAAGAAAGCTTGCTCTATTCATCCAGGAGTGATATCCGGCGCGCTGCTCTACATCCGCGATGATTTCTCGTCGGTCGACAAGAAGACCTGGCTGCAGGTTTGCTCTGTTCTTCCTCTTGTTGTTCACGAGAGAGTAGAAATATCAGATAGATTAACATATAGCTACAAAAGTTTAAAGTGTAAGAGATGATGAACTGTGCGCATTAGTGTGTTCCTCTTTATCAGAGTAAAGAAGAGGTAAGTAAAGGTGATTGGCAACAATCACTTGATTGCAATTCCTCTAAAATCTCTAGTTCCAATCTTAGATCATCATTTTATTTGAACATGATAAATTATGCAGGAAATCATAGTGAGCATGGCCGTCGCGGGGGCTATCATCGGAGCAGCCATCGGCGGCTGGGCCAACGACCGGTTCGGTCGTAAAAGCTCCATATTGGCAGCAGACGTCCTCTTCTTTAGCGGTGCAATACTCATGGCTGCCGCTCAGAATCCGTCTCTGCTGCTGGTCGGCCGACTGCTCGTCGGTTTAGGAGTCGGAACAGCATCGATGACATCGCCTCTTTACATATCAGAGGCTTCTCCGGCGAGAGTGCGAGGAGCTCTCGTGAGCACAAACGGCTTCCTCATAACCGGAGGCCAATTTCTGTCATATCTCATCAATCTGGCTTTCACAAAGGTGATCATATATCTATCCCATCTAATTATCCTTGGAATTCTCAGCATGGTTTAAAATCCGAAACCAATCAGCCACTTTGCCTTCTCAGGCACCAGGAACATGGAGGTGGATGCTCGGAGTTGCCGGGATCCCGGCTCTCGTGCAGTTCTTCCTGATGCTCTTCCTCCCCGAATCACCGCGATGGCTTTACCGCAAGGTTCTTGGACATTTGTCAGGCAATTCATAACCACCTTTTGAATTCCAACTAGAACCACATTATTATACACAGGAAAGATCGGCGGAAGCGGACGCAATACTTCGAAAGATCTACTCACCAGGCGAGGTCGAGATCGAGATCCAGGCGCTGAAAGAATCGGTGGAGATCGAAGCACGAGAAGGCTCATTGGAGAAGATCAACTTCAGCAAGCTCCTCAAGACCAAGACAGTTAGAAGAGGGCTCGTCGCGGGCGTGGGCCTTCAGATCTTCCAGCAATTCGTCGGCATAAACACTGTGATGTATTACAGCCCGACGATAGTTCAACTAGCAGGCTTCGCGTCGAACCAGACCGCGCTCCTTCTATCGCTGATCACGTTGGGGCTCAATGCATTGGGCACAATTGTGAGCATCTACTTCATAGACATGACCGGGAGGAAAAGGCTCCTGATCGTCAAGCTATGCGTGCCCGGACTACCGTGCGTCGAACGCCGCCTGGGATTGCATGAAGTGCCTCAAGGCATCGTCGACCGACTGCGGATTCTGTGCTTCGGGGACCAACAAGGTAGTTTAACCAGAATAACTGAAATTAAAAAACCAACTGTTTCTACTTGCTGACGGTCACGTAATGATATGAATTTCTCGATATGTAGATGTTTCCGGGTGCGTGTTTGATGGCGAACTCGACGGTGAAGGATGCCTGCCATGGTGAAAGTCGGCTGTGGTACACGAGAGGGTGCCCGAGCAACTACGGATGGCTAGCTCTGGTTGGATTGGCTCTGTACATCATATTCTTCTCCCCTGGAATGGGAACAGTCCCATGGATAGTGAATTCGGAGATCTATCCACTCAGATACAGAGGAGTCTGCGGGGGGATCGCTGCGACCGCGAACTGGGTATCGAACCTGATCGTAGCGCAGTCTTTCCTGTCGCTGACGGAGGCCATCGGTACCTCGTTCACCTTCATGATATTCGGATTGATCTCCATTGTGGCACTGTTGTTTGTGCTGATCTGCGTGCCTGAAACCAAAGGGCTGCCGATTGAAGAGGTGGAAAGGATGCTGGAACAGAGGACACTGCATTACAGGTTCCGGCGATGGAGGCGCGACGAGACGCAGAAAAATGTCGATGCGTGAGAAGATGCAATTAATCGTATAACATGAGATGCATCGTAGTCTGTAGAGCCTGATCTTGTGACCCTTTCGGATCATCGTCGCGTGAACCCAGTCGTCTCCAAACGGATTAAACAACATTCAACTTCAGGGTCATAAAAGATCCATCTTGACTCCAACCCCCCGTGCATTTAGTGGTCGTCTTGCTTGCTTGCTCATTTAATTGTTTTCGGCTTTGTTTTTATGTGTGGGACGTTCAACCCTATATATTAAAATACGGGGAAGAGCCATATCTACGTGTGAACCTTATAAATTTTGTGTTTATATGATTGTCTCCTTGTGATGGATAATTGCCAGAAAACATTTGAATAACATCTAGATATGTATGACACACACTCCATGCTTATTTTATTTCATTAATAATATCGACACGCCTTCGAATTTCCTGATTGAGAATGTGTACATGCACGGTGGTGGATGATTGCATGTCAGTTACTTGGCACTTAGGAATCATTGCATATGGGGATGGCTTGATGGTTATCCATATGAGCATGTTTGGTTGTCAGGTTATCTCGGGTCGGGGGTAACCTGCAATATCCCATGCTATATTCCTATACTCCTGGGTTGGTATTAGTTATATGTGTTGGGAGCGGAAGCGGCACCAACTCTGCTCTGATACAAGTTGTTTGGATACAACTCGGTACATCTCTGCTCTGATACCAGTTGATGGGAATACGACATGTCGATATCTTCTCCTCTCGGATACCGGATGTTGGAGATACGAACCTCCACGGATACGGAAGCGGATGCAAATGCGCAATCACCCACAATCAGAGAAGCACGTGAAAATAAGAACAACCAGATATAACGGTGGTCGATCACTTCTCGCGACCACTGGAGAGGAAATCACTAAAAGAAGAATGAGTACAACTCTTTCCATTCCCTCGCTCTCTTCCTCTCTTCTCTCTCTCTCTCTACCCCCCTTCTTTATGGGCTACATGGTTGTTGTAGTGGCAGTATTGAGGCAATACCTCCCACACCCTCTATATATAGTCCAAATACAACCCCATAGTCCTATTCTCAATAGGACTATAAATAGAATACAACTCAACTACTATTATTAGGATTAGGAGGCCAATCCTATTAGGATTCCCAATCCTAATAATCTCCCCATTGAGTTGAATTCCATCACGATCTCTTTATCGTCTTGTGTCTGCACTGGACCATCATCGTCATCTGCAAGTCTCATTAGTAGTGACTCACCGACTCTGGGTGATGCACCCGTCACTTGGCGCTCTCGACGTGCCACCCTGCACGATCTCCTACCAGCCGCCGCTAGAGAACTCTTCGACGCCTCTGGTCGACTTCCAAAAGACCACCATATCACGACTTCTTGGGATTGTGCATCTGCCGCGTCACGTCGTCTCGTCAACGTCGACCTTCGTTGTCGTAGAAGCTGGCTCTGTGGGTAATAATATGGACCGTACAATATCTTTGATATAATATTTTTTTATCACGTTCAAATAAAACAACTATACAAAAACATATTATAATCATTAGAAAAAGTTAATATAACACATAATCAATGTCACATCACGTCATATTTATCATTCCAACCCTCCCAACCATCCAAATAACTATTCACATGAGGATACTCGAACCCAACCAAACTCAGTTACCAAACATGTCCTATTAGTATGGAGGACTTAGGATCACCATCAAAGCACATAGAAATGAAAGAGTATCACATGGTGACACTAAATCTAAGGCAAAGTGTCACGGAGCTCGTAGCCGAGCATGCACAACGAGTACATGAAGTGGAGTAAAGACAAAAAAGTGGATACATGTATCGGCACATATGTGAGTGTAGTTGCAGTATGCAAAGTGAAGCATCATCCGTATTAATGAGCAATGATTCGCATTGGTGTGCCGCGACCCAAGATGAGCGCATGTGTGCATGCTTGATGATGTATGTATGCAAGTGATTTTTAGACCACAACAACAAGTCTTACAGGTCTTCCTTTAGTCTATGGATGAATAAGTTTGGGTACCACATTGAAGGCCCGAAGGTCGTAGATTACATTAAGCACTAGACCAGATGTTTGGTGGAATAATTGGCAAAAACACACGTCGGAGCATGAGAGTTGTTGATAATGAAGCATGTGATGTAGCATTATCATTGGAAGATGAGGGGATTGCAAGTGAAAATAAGAGATAAGGAAGACGGAGAGTTGGTGCATGACAAGGGGAGTTGCCATCCCCATGTCCATTTTCATTGTGTATATGCTTCATTTAGCTCCTTTTGCTCAATGAAGAAAATTGAGTAATTTAGAAAGAGGAAGCAATCCTAGAATTATGGGTTCTTCATTTAGGAGAGGTTGCATAAAAAAAAGTTTTCTCAATACAAGATAAGATTACATCTTTACGTGTGGACAAAGAAGAAGAATAAGAAAAACACAACAGAAGTAATAAGTGACCTCTGCTACGCCCACCTCATAATACTTCACAGGTGGAGTTACCGACTTAGTAGACGTAGGGAACTCTCCTATGAAAACATGCCTATGCAAAAAAGCTACGGGCTTTGAACTTGCTAAATCTCAAAAGAGGACGCACATGAGTGCGAAGATGCATGCTAAGAACCAACATATGCAATGGAGATGGACACCAAATCTAGTAAAAATTGAGAGATCGAAATATAGAGAAACAACAAAGTGTTAGAAGCCCACAACGAGGAAGCAACGACGAGCCACTTATCCTTGATCTCTCTCTACTATGAGTGTGCCCCCAACAATTAGTGATCAGCATCAAGCTAGTGGAGAATTGTTTTCTCTACACATTGAGCTGAAGTTGCCACACACCAACTACAAGGGAGATATATAGAAGCTACGAGGGATACATCAAGAATGAGCATATATAGAAGCTCATATTCTTACAGCAATAACCAAGTCAAGAGGAGACGGGAAAGTTCATGGGAGATGGGTGATAATAGGGGTGTGATCCTAAATCACTTACCTGTCCTGTAGTAAAGATGACACAATACAATATGGGTTCCCCACACGGGAACCAAACGACAACTATGATAAACCAATCACAAGCACTCACAACAAGCAACCACACGAGACAAAGATTTTTACATGGAAACCCTTACTCGATGTGAGTAAGGGAAAAACCACGGGGCAAGACCGGAAACAAATCCACTACGGTCAAAATGAGCCAAATGTTCTTTCAATTTTGTTGCCCAACAAAATCGAGATACAAGCCACAAGCATAATGATAGTTCTTCTACAAGTAGATAACTATCTCTAGGTATCTAACAATACCAAATGTCCTCAAAACCAAGAAGGAAGAGGTGGCTTCCCTGAGGGCTCCCGGATGGAGACCCAAAATGATGCTCAGCTCCTTGAGGTTGTTCCCAACGATCTCCTTGCTGCTTTCCAACTCGAGCTCGCCTAAACCGTTGCTCCCAAGCCCAACTCCAAAGCCCTAGCCGATGCTCCCAAGCTCGAGCTGCTGCTCCTCTCGAGCACGAACTCGGCCTCTCTCTCGCCCTCTCGCGCGGAGGAAGTGGAGGGTTTCGAAACCCTTGTTGGCGGCCTTTTCTCTGGAATGGGAGGGGTTGCTCGTGTATTCAAGAAATTGGGTGGAATGTGGATATCTGGAATGAGAACCCCCGATTGGGGATTTGGTTCCCTGGAATGGGAATTCCAAAAGCTGGAAACATTGCAAAGATGTCCCTGCAAAAAGGGCAAAAGATTGCAGCTCCAAGGAAGCCCAATTTGGGGCTGGACTGCTAAATATCCAACAAGAACGGTTAGAAGGCAGTCGTGGGCAGTGTATGAGAGGACATGTAACGGAACGAGTCGTGTTGATCGAATCGTTACCGAAAACTTGCATGATAACTAGTGAGCAGAGAAAATAATAATTTAAACTAAAGTCCAAAGACTTGATAGTTCTTTTGTTACATCTTCAACAATAAAACTAGCAGATCAAAGTTCCAGTAGGCATAATGACATCCTTCCATAATCAAGCCATCAGTGATCCATACCGGTTCAATTTCAACACGATGGATAGTTTTCCTTGAACTAGCAAGTAAGTCAAACATCGTGTTCCCCTGAAAAAACAACAACACATGTTATGGGCCTAGCGCTCAGTATGTGCCGAGTTGGGGTCAAGCTAGCTAGCGCAGAAAAACAAGTCTCCTTATGCTATTTTAAACCGTTAAAACATAACCTCTTCTATACAATCAGTTATCAACACAACTACACAATTTGCATATATTTCTGTCAAAATATCTCCCTACGCTTTTATCCCAAATAAGAATACACACAATATCCACCAAGGTAATGTATAGATCATTAAGTTCACATAACAACACCCCGATGTACTTTATAGTGTTGCCCGTGACCTAAATAATGCTAATAAACACCAATAAAGTGCATGTAGGCTTCATTATAATCACGAACATCATTGTGTTGCTCTCATATTATCTTTTTTTCTCAATTACTACTACGTGGATCCCCACTCATTACATGTTGTATAATATACGTACTGGCTCCAATAACTATCTTATATATAATACGTTATATGAACTCATCTTCACAGTATGCATGGCAAGGAATATGAAGTTTAAGGTTCAAAAGGGTATCGGGATACCGGTGTCCAATAAAGATTTATGTAGATTAACAAAAAAATCTACAATAATCTAAGGTCTCTTAGTACAACTCAAACTAAGAAGAGTTATTCTTAACCTTATGAAAAAAAGATCTGTTGGTGGAAGGGAAAGAAAGTGTGGGTATATATGTTAATTATTTATTTTTTTACAATGGAGACTTCCTTGTTAGTGAAAAGGAAATATTCACATGAACCACTATTGAGTGAAAAGGGAAAAGAAAGTAAAGAAAATTGGAATGTTCCTTAATATGAGTAATGACACGATAAAGATAAGCGGAGCTAAGTGCTACACCCAGTGGAGGGAGCCACCTCTAGAGTCCAATTATCGTAGGCCCAAAAAGGGGCCAACGCCTTCCGGAGGCGTACAGTTCAAGGAACCGATTGAGGCGAAAGATAAGTCCTCTACAGCAGAAGCCTCATTATTTTCTCAAGATTCAATGAGTTCCTTTACTTCATTTTTATCTCGATTCTCAAGAAAGTCATCTTTTAAGAATCATATACTTAGAGATAAAATATTTTAAGAATCTCAAGGTCATAAAGTAGGTATCCAATACCATCCTTTATATTTCTAATGAAGCAGCACTCTCTGGTGCTAGATTCCATCTTACTTGCATCCATGATATGGTCATGGAAATCCTCAAGTTTCCAACACTATACTAGATTCCAAATGATAGCTTACAAGGGTTTTGGAGTTCATATTTTCACGGAATCTTATTATGAATATATATTGTTATCTTTACTACATATATACATGGAAAGTAAGAGGTAGTTATGCTAAGACTCATCATTGATCAAATTATGTCACACATGATCCAATTGTATCTCTCTACAACTCTATTGAGTTTAGGTGTATTAAGAGGAGTGAGATAGGAATGATATTCCTTTCTCCATAAGATATTCCTTGAATTCATCTAATATAAACTGACTACCTAGATTATATCAAATTCATTTCATCTTCCTTCAAACTATGGTTCTAAACCAAAATTGTGAAATCTTTGAACATTTCAAATGTTTCTAAGGTGAACAGAAGAAATCTCATATTATAAAAATCATTAATTGATATCATATAATTAATTTTTATTATGATACAGATAATCCACATACAACAATATGTATGAGATCTTGAATACCTTGGCATATTACACCATTCGCAAAGAAGGGTGCATTGGACATTTTTCTTTGAATCTATATTCATAAATATGTAAGCTTTGAACTATTAGACAATCTAAATTTCAACATCTTACTACTCTATTGATCTTATCAATACACATATGTCCAAGGCTTGATGCCAAGTCATTATCAAATGATCTTCATCCTCTTATTGATCTTTTAAGGTTCAAATTTCGATATTATAAATGTTAATGGATTATTTATTAATTTTCTAATTTAGTAGAGCCCTTTAGATGTTAGACTACTATCTGAAATATATCAATCATAAATCTTTATGATAAACCTATTCCACAATGCATGTTATTTCCAATATTTAGAAATAAACAATGAATGTATTCTAATATCTAGGTCATAGAGACATTCTCTAAGATCAAGGGATCTTCCACTGAAAATATGCAGTCTCACAATCCAATGGAGATTGTTGCAACAATTACATAAACACCTATGTGGATGACCATTAAACCTTGAGATCAAATTTTCTAGTCTTCTAAAACATATGCAACCAATTGCAAGTGTTATTAGAAAGATGAGATACAATTTTTAGACTTTGATCTTATCTTATAAGGAAGTCTATTTCAATTATTATATGTAGATGTATTATCCGAGTCCTTCTCTAAGGATCCTAGATAGTCATACCATCAATACATCAGCTTGTTGCAGTATTGGCATTCATCTAACTCTTTGGATGTTATATGTCTGGAAACTACATAAGTACAATCAACTCTTTGACTTTCCTTCTAACTTGGGTCAGACCCATGCTTCCACTGTGTTTCCTTCATCTATAAACAACCATTTCTTAAGATAAAGTATCTCTTATGCTGAACTCAAAAGATTTCAATACAAGAGCATTTCAACATTTATACATGCTTCATCCAATTCATGCAATATGAATATTATGAAGCTTCATGAATGACTTGACTACATCCATCTTAACTCTTAACGACTTTGGTTCAGGCATGTACACCAACATTTTGAGTGCATCATCTCTTATCGAGCCACCATTCTGCATAATGTAATGAATCATGTCATTAATGATTAAATCTTGAGAGCACATATGTATGCCAAAACATCTTCGTAGGTTTTATAAGGATTTTCAATAATTACAATCATCATCGACATGATACTTCCAAAGCACATTCGATGAGAGATCAAGACTATAGAAACATACAAACCCACTGTTGTCCTATTATCTATTTAATTGTCATTCCTCATTATTATGAGGAAACTTGCACATTACAACCACAAGCATTATGTGTCCAACTGCAAGTACAATATCTTTATCATGGATCCAATCCATGATATTTTACTGATTATTATTGAGTATAGTTTTGAGTGGCTTTAATGTAGGTTATCTGAAATAAGAAATATTTGCATAAATGCATATTTTACTTTGATTAAGGATTTTATACCAAAGTTGTCTTGCCTTTTCAACTCTGAACGTTCAATCCCTTATTCACTTTTGAAGTAAGGGACATACTTACTAAAATATCTCTAATAAGATCTGGGATCTCCTTTTCTACCTTTGTTACATACCAACAATATGAGAAACTATAACTCGGGTAAAAAGAAGAGGGAACTCACTCTGCCTTGTACGTCCAATTTGCATTTCCCAATTCAATCTTTAACACTCGAGCCCACCACCCCCAAAAGATATGTTGATCCGTTGTTAATTGAACCAACAATCAACTGGAATATAATTCGTTATGTAAAATCCATTATCACCCCAATAATATGAGGACTCGATATTGGGTCACTAGGCATGTGGTCTTACTCTTTCGAAAATCAAAGTGTTCGATCCATGTGCACTTGCATGCAGGAGCTGCGACTTTGGACAGTCGTCTCCTACTTACAATCCATGGCAACGGGATCCTTCGCCTTGACAGGAGACCATGGATATCACTTATGTGATCCTCCAAATCATGTTCAAATTTTAATTAATCATTATCATATTCACATAATTAATTCTTCCAAGGAAAATAATATTCTATTCATAATAGAGTGTTTTGGATATAATCAATTTAAACATATTAAATCAATTATCAATCCAATTCAATCTACTAACAAACAATCTTAATTGTTATTTAAAGTATGGTATAAGCTCAAAATATGTATTATTCAAATCTTTTAATAATTAGAAAAAATACATCATGATGATTTCAAGCATTATCCTTTCCTTACATGCTGTCATAGCCAGTACGCACGGGATGTGGGACAAACCGCTCATGGAGCAACCTGCTACCCAACGATCCCTGACTAGACACCATATCCAACTCAGGTCAAGATAACATGATCTTATCATTTTGTATTTGAGATGATACTTCATACTTTCAACTGAAGTTATACCATATAATATTTAACAAAACTATTTTGATTAATATTATAAGGATATTTGCTAAAGAAATCCCTAATCCTATTCAAGTAGCAATATTTTGCATGTAAAGATTATCCTACAACTACTGTAGGATAAACTTGGGTTTTCATGAAACATACATTCAATGACCTATGATGATTAAATCAACTATTTTCAAGATTATTAAGAATCATAATTAATCAAGATAAAATAATAATTTCTATGATTTTCATTGTATTATAAACACATTAAGCAAAGGGATTTGATGATCTAATCATCTTCCGACCTATATCTACTAAATATGGAATATCTAGAGCAAACAGAGTCGGAATCGCACGAAATAAATTCAAACGGTTTGATGGTTTGATTCTCTATTTAATCCAAGTATTTATTTCATGTTTAAAGACGGAAAAATAGTAAACAAAAATTATTTTCTTATATATCCATGAATACAAGCAAAAATACTTTTCATGACAGGAACTCTTTGAATCATATTCGTGCACTTTTTGGTATCGATAATAGGCTACCATTTTTGGGACATATTTAAAGATTATAAATAAATTTTAGGAATCAAAAAATACATGCAAATAATGCATAAATAGTATATTTTTATTTTAGTGAAACAGTAATTCATATCATGCAACCAATGAAAAAACAATGATTCACGTGCATCCGAAACATGAGACTTGATCGCCTAGGGTTTCAGATCATATTCAAGACCTCAAACAAGGCTATAATACCACTTTAAAGTTATGGTAAAACCTTAAGCATGTCATGGAAGCGTGAAGATCGCATCATATAGGATCAGGAGCAACTAGTCATACTAGTTGCTCCGGGCAGTGGAATTAAAAAAATAAACGATGAAATCACATGATCCAAGAACACTTCTCGGATCGTTTCATCTAAATAATAAAGTAGATATCAGAATACATATTAAAGCATGGTTGTGATCGTGTCTTTAAAGTAAGATACCTCCTGTCTCAAGTCTGATCCAACGGAGGAGACGCTTGCGAATGCTTGATGAAACATGTGCTCCTCGCAATCCAAATTGATGATCTAAGTGGTGAATCTCCTGATCCTGTCTCACGAGATCTGACATCTTCTTCACGAGTGAGGTGCACCAAAGGGGACGGACATCCACAAGCGGTCGAAGTGGTTGCACAATGGTGTGGCGATGACGACGATCCTCTCTAGGGTTTACAAAGTGGACGGCTACTTTAGAGAGAGATGGGGGGACATGTGTAGAGAAAGAGAGAGAGAAAGAGAGCTTGCTATTATGTTGTCTAAAATGAAGAGCTAGGGTTGCCTCTTTTTTATAATATTTTGGGAGTCCATGGATCTCAATCCATGGACAACACAAATCCAATGGTTGAGATTGATTTGTGTTTCTTTCACTGGTCATGATTTTTTTGTAAAAACACAAAAATAATTAATTTAATATAATATATAGTGAATGAATAATCAATATAAATTAATTCAATTAAATCAATATGACGTTAAAGGATTAGGAAAGGAGCCAAGCTCCTTCCTATTATGAAGGGGGATGTCCAACTTGAATTAGGATTCATGGGTGGTCGTCCATCCTCTCCATATGGAGGGAGTGCTCCTTTTTCCAATTATGTGAGATTGAATATCTCACATAATCCTTTAATTATTTACAACAACTTTTGTTGTAAATTATTTCACAAAATTAATTCTAAATTAATTTGTAAAATTTCAATCATACCATCAGAAATTTGTAAATCATATTCACAACCCAAAATAAAATGTAAATTACATTTTTAATTAATTGTCCAATGTGAATCATTCATGTAAACATTTCAATTATAAGTGTTACAAATAGATCTCTCTTATAAATTAAAATCATATTTATAATACATATGATTAATATGGATAGTGTTATACACATTATTTATATCGATGATAACTAAATCACATTTAATTAGCTTTGATCATCATCCTCATGCGCTAAATAATATGAATCACATTCACATTATTTATGATAATTAAATCACATTTAGTTATCTATTTCTCAATGCTTGTATATACATTTATCAATGGAATTATTCGTGAACTCTATCAAGAATAATGTGCTTTCTCCGTGAATACTTGGAGATAAGGACATGGCAGTTGTATGTTCTACGTATAGTGACATGGATATTGAGATCCCGTCTCAAATCTAGATCTTAGGGACCACTCATAGATGCTTGAATAAATCAAGACCATAGATAATATTCTTATTTCATCTGAATCACATTCATATTAATGTCTAACATTTCGACTAAGATCATATCACTTCTCTACTGAGAGGAGTCACTAAAATCCAAACCTTTTTCATCATTCCCTCGGAAACAAAGCATCATGGTTATTTATAGGGATGAAAACGGATCGGATACGGATCGGATACACCTATTTCCATATCCTTATTCGTTCCAACTCTATCAAATACGAATACGGATACGTATATGATTCGGAGATGCGTTAAGGAAACCATATCTGTAAAAATACGGATATGAATCCGAATCGGATATATATCGAATCCGAATATGGATCGAATAAAGAGCGGATCCGAATACGGATCGAATAAAGAGCTAATCCAAATATGGATCGAATAAAGAGTGAAATCAAAATATGGATCCAATAAACATGAAATCCGAATACGGATCGATTAAAGACCATATATGGATACAAATTGAATTTTTATCAAAGTTCATAATTATTTTTAAAAAATGACAATAAAATATAAACAAGGTGCATCATGACAAAAGGGAGCATTGGAATGACATGTGTTCTTGACCGGAAGCAAAATGGAGATAGGACTTCATAACTTTTGCTTGTGTTCATCCCCAAACAAATGGAAGTTTATTAGTATCATTAACATATTGTATTATATAATGTGTAATACTAGTATAATAATACGGAGTTATGGTTTATATTATATTAATTAATATATAAAAAATATTAAATATTGTATTCAGATATCTGGATCCGGATCCGGATATTCAAGCCGCTACCATATCTGTATCCGTATCTGGAAATTTTTTATAATTCATATCCATATCCGATCCGTATTCGATTAATATTCGGATACGGGTATCCATATCCGATAATTTTTCGAATACGGTAAGCGGATATTCAGATATATCTGCATCCGTTTTCATCCCTAGTTATTTATGAATCTCCCTTTCATCACCTTTATTATTTCATTTTGACCTTTAAACTCTAGCTAAATGCAAGTAAATAACATTATTTGCATGAATTAACATTCATTCTTTATTGAGTAAATATTGTATAAAATAATGTATTTAAAACCAAAATAAAAGAATAAAAAAAGAAAAAGAAATAAAATATCAAAGGTATTTTATGATACTAAACCCGAGACCTATGCATCATGATGACTGGGCCGATAAGAAATAAAGTAGGGGGAGATAAGGGCCAATAAACACAATAAAAACCTCATTTTTATTCTTCAATAATTCAGTTTTGGACCCATTTTATTCTTTATTATTTTTACCTCAAATCAATAAACTTTATACATGAAAGTTGTACATAAAAATACATAGAAAAATAGAAAAATTATTTCATAAAAAATAATACAAATTGTACATTCTGCACTCAAAATAAAAAGCCAAACTTTCCAGCCCCATATCTTCTCCATGTGATCTCAAAATGCATCAAATAACCTTTAATTATATATAACTTTTTATTAGCTATTTAATGAAGGTGATTTCATTTAATTTGGAGTTAAGATGCAAAAGTTATTTTTTGGACCCCTATTATACTTTATAACTAAATAAAATATTCATTTTTATTTATTATTTATATGTTACATTATTTTATATTTTTATAATTTTTTAAATATTATTTATAGTGCATGTACATAATTAGAATAAAATAACACTATAAAAATATAATAAAATAAAATGGCATATTAAGATACATAGATGAATTAGCTATACATAGACCTATATAATAAATACATCTATTTATTTAGGTATGCAAATAACTTCACAAAGAATACAATAAAAATATATTTTCATATATCTTAATAAGTTATATATATAATATGTGTACAAAATAATGAAATTGAAAATATAAAATAAAAATAATATATTCAACATAGTTCAATATACATATGTTTATACTTGTAAAAAGTAATATGTAATAAATTAACCAATATAAATAAATAAAAATAATATTAAAATACTATAAAAATAATAAATAGTTTTTATTTTATAACTTTTATTTCTTTAATTCATTTATTAATTCATTTTTAATTATTTATTATTTTCCTTGTTGTTTGTTTCTTTTGCGACCATTGCTGAACTACTGGGGAACCGCCCACCGTTGATCCCAGGTTAACTTCTCTGACCCGCTCGTAGCCCTATCAGATGTAGTTGCGATCCCTTCTTCTCGATATTTTCCCTCATGATTCAAGGCTCGAGGCCTTGTACACCCTTCATAATATTTGATCCTTATCCATCCAGGATCCTCGTCGATGCTTCACCTAGGGCCGAGAGTTCTCGATCCACCCATAAACCCTAGGCGAAGTCTCTCCATAACTCGCCTGTATAGAGCATTCCTCTTCTCCATTTTTTGAATTTGTTCACTTTTACTCCGCTTCCGCCCCTCAATTTGTGCCCAAGGTATCGAGCTTGGTGACAGTGAGTTCGTCCCACCATCTTGCAGTAAGGAGAGGCGGTGTAGAGGTGGTGCTCCGCAGTGAGGTTCCTTCTCGCAGTCTCCGACCGCTCAAGGTTAGTTCCTTCGTTTCTTAGGTATATATAGTTAGTAGCTTTCATTTTTGTTGGTTCTTTCATGTTTCAGTTATCATTTTAGCTTAGATTAGGACTACTTAACTTCACCAGAGCTCTAGAGCTCTGGCTAGTTGTCTTCACTGTACACACCTCATGTTCCAACCATCACAACCACCTCATTCCCTTGCCCTTCCATTTCTCCGCCCATCTCCGATCACCAGCCACCCAGATCCACCCTTGATCTGGTACTCAAGTCCCTCCATCGCCACATTTCCGGACCTCTCTGCCCGCATCCATCCAACGTCTATTCCACGCCTAATCAGGTCGAGGCAATTTACCCTCGACCCACGGTTTTCTCTGTGCAGGTACTTCACTTAAAGGAGCCTCATCTAGAATCAATTCAAGGAGGATTAGCTTCTCCAAGTGCTCCATTATTTGCACCATTGTTCGGGCCCCATCGGTGGGATTTGGACTACCTTAGACCACTTGGAGATGTCGGTTCCTCCTAGGGACCTGTAAGACCCTTATGTGGGACGAGAGGATGCCAGAGGAAGGAGATAAGGCCAATCGAAACTTGTTGGAGCAGAGTTCTTCATGTGTTCTTCCAAGACCTCCCAGGATTGTCTGATCAAGAACCGAGTCCCAGGAGTGCAGTTGTCATTGGATTTGCATAGCCTTAGCCATTGGATCCCATATGGGGATCTAATCTCAGTCGTAGCTGCCGAAGCGTCATCAACACATCTGGAGGTGACGTATGTCAAGTGAAGCTGCGTCATCTGATCGCACGCGTTAAATGTGTAATTGCATATCTGGCCCCCCTCATTTTTGGATATTAATAATTAATATTTAAACTTTATGTAGTAGTTGTAAAAAGTTTTGTAAAATCACAAGTGAACTCATGGATCTGTTGCATATTATTATTAGGACCTTATCAGTTCAGCTTGCGTGGCCCCCACATGAGCAAGGCATTTTACAGAAATACCCTCGCAGGTTTTTGGAATTTAAATTTAGTATTTAAAATTTAATTTCTAGTTATAAATTTTTTTAAATAATTTTCATTATTTCTCCTGACTTTTATTTTAGTTGCAAATATAACCTAAATAATTCAATTTTTTTGTGTTTGTTTTCTATTTTCTAATAATATCATCTGTGCTCCAAAAATTATGAAAAAATAGGGTGATGTTCTACCAGCTTGGTCTTTCACATTACAATTTCAGTTTTGTAATTTAGGTATTCTTCTATTTATTAAAAATCAAAATAACATGATTTATTTCTAATTATCTTAAAAATTCAAAAGAATTATAAAAATTTGATTAAAAAATCCAAAAAAATACAACTTATTTATTACTATATTTTGTATCTTAAGACCAAAAATCCATGAAAATTGAAATGAAAAGAACTAGAAATTAAAAAGCTCCAAAATTCTTATAAAAATTATAAAAATCTTTTAAAAATCCAAAATTATATATTTCTATTTATGAATTTTATCTATAAATATTTTACATATTAAAATTAGTTTTGAGAACTTTGAAATTTAATTAGTATTTTTTAATCTCAAAACAATCCGACCTATTTAATTAGTCATTGTTTTTTACTATTTCTGATTTTGAAAATACTGAAAAATTAGAAAATATATATATATATGAAAATCACAAAAACACTAGAAAAATATAAAAAAATACAACAATTTTTTGTTCTGCCAATTTTGGTTATATTTAGTTGTATTTATAATTATATTACCCTATATTATATAAATATTTGTATGTAATTAAATATATATTTATATTAATTAGATATGAAAAAGAAAAATAAATTCAAAATCAAAGTTATAAAAAGAAAATAAAAATTAAAAAATCAAAAATTAAAAAATATATATATAAAAAAATCATTTTAATTTTAAACCCAAAAATTAATTCATTTATTATTTGAGTGAATTTTGTACAAATACCTATTATTATGTATTCATTATTCATTTATAAATAATAATTCTTGCTACCATGTTTTGCTCCTTATGTTAAACACTCTACCATACTTACACCTATACACATTTATAGTAAAGTTATAATAAATTTTAACTCTCGTATATTGATTGCTTAAATTTTCTATGGGTTACTTGTTGATTAGAGGCACACTTGGTCACGCAGTAATTGCTAAATGTGTTTGATTAGCAGACTGGTGCAAAATCCCTCTATCAATACAATTGTTTATGATCACATCACCCTCGATTATTCCTAATACATGTACATCCTGCATACTTGAAGACCTAGAATAAATCTGAAGTTTTAATCAATTTAGGATGTCTTCTTCCAAGTTTATCATTAAGTTTCTCATTTGATTATTGGGAGTTGGTATCGATCATATACTTTCCAAAAATACATATCATACCTAGTTATTGATCATATACTTTCCAAAAGCATATATCAAACCTACAAATTTAGTCAAGCTTTTAAAGCAAAATGACCATGCACGAAATTTGATCCCAATATCTCATGAGTGAACTCATGTCTTCCGGTTCAGTAATGAACATATATGATCCCTTTGAGAGATCATATTACTCATATGCCCTTTTATGCACACAAGCCCGTTTGTGTATAGACCTTGATTAGATCATCAACCTATCAATTTGCCAAATGTACATAATTAAAAATATAGTAATACATCTTTCTCAGGTCAGAGGATGTGTGCCTATATCGTGAGAATATACGACATAGGTCTTGGTTATCTTGGTCTCGTTAAGTCAACTCTTTGACCGAACTTATCTAACACCTTCGAATCTCTATTCCTATGTAAAGGACCTGTATCAAGAGGTCGGTTAAATATCAGCCTTTAGAGAAGAATGGACATCTTCTTCTCAAGCTGGAGATCCTCTCTTAACAATCACTTGACGGTGCTTGATGAGTCCTTAGTCTAACTCTTTAGATATCATACGAGCACCAACCTCTATGATTTAACATTTGAATCAACAATGTATGATCATTAAGATGGCTACAATACATAACCCTAATTGTACTAAGGGGCCTATTATGCAAATTAATTATTTTTCACTTCAGATCAGGGAATGAATTGCAATAACATTTATTGCATAATGGCTCGCTGTGGGCTCACATGTCTAACATTAGGGACTAGCAAAAGCAAATATAGGGGTGATAAATCTCCATTTCATCACCTTTATTATTTCATTTTGTCCTTCAAATCCTAGTTAAATACATGCATATATAATTAATTTGTATAAAATAACAGTCATTATTTTCATTGTAAATATTGTATAAATACTCTATTTAAAGCTAAAATAAAAGAATAAAGAAAAAAGAAAAGGAAAAATGAAATAAAAAAGGTATTGAATGACCTTAAACCCCTAGCCCTAAGTATAATGATGATTGGGTCGATAAGAAATAAAGTAAGGGGAGATAAGGGCGAAAAATCACAGTAAAACCCTAATTTTTATTCTTCAATGAATAGTTTTTTTGGGACCCATTTTATTCTTTATTATGTATATCTCATATCAATAAACTTTGAATATGAAACTTGTAGATAAAAATATAAAGAAAAATACAAAATTTATTTCATTCAAATGCAGAGCGTGCTCTAGACACCCAAAATTAAAAAAAGAAAACTTTATAGGCATGTATCTTATCCATATGAATTCAAAAATTTCCAAACTCACTTTATTATTTTAAAAATAAACTATATATTTAATGAAGGTGGTTTCAGTCAATATGGAGTTAAGATGCAAAAGATAGTTTTTGAGCCTTCATTGTGCAATATCCCTGAATAAAATAATCATTATATTTATTCTTTACATTTTTCACTCTTTTATAATTTACATTTTAAATAATATTTATAATACATATACATAATTAAAGCAAGATAAAACAATTAAAAATACAATAAAATAAATAAGTATGTTAGCTCTCCGGCTGCTCTGCCTTCGTCGACTATCCAAGACTCCACACCGATGAGTCCCAAACTTGTCTGAGTTGCTCAGCGTCGTGGGATCCTTCCAACTACCTTTTGGGCTATCTAAGAGCGCCTCCAGTGGCCAGACCTGACTAGGAGATTGGATAGAAGTTCGCCCATGTTGTTGTTCTTCCCTGTTCTTCCAAGTTTCCTCTCTGTCATTCGATCGTGGCTCCCCTCCAGATGTAGCAGCAACCATTCGATCCTCATCGCCTTCTACCGTAGTATCCCCAACGAGGATCTAATCCAGTAGTTGATCGATGAATCATCATCAGCCATCAAGAGCGAGACAAATGTATAAGTGAGAGAGATCCAGTCGTCTGCCGGCACGCCTTTGGGATAATTTTGCAACATATACCCCCAACATTTATATTTTCTATTTAGTCCAAAAAAAGTATCTATCATTACAAAAGTTTTATATAATTTGCATTTCGAATCCTAGGTTCTTGTGAATTGCACTTAGGTCCCTCGCACATCACCTTGCGTGTGCATACATGTGAGGGGTCGGGCATTTTGTAGGGATCCCCCTGCATGTTTATTATTATTTGGTCCTTAAAGTTTATATTCTAGCGTAAAACTTTTTACTTAATTTGCAAGTAGCCCAGTATGTTCTTGAATATTGCATTTATACCCTTACAATGTCTATTAAACTAAATATCTCTAGAATTTTTACGAGGCCCTTATACTTTCAATCGGTGTTCTACAATGTATGTTTATTTAATTTTAATTGAATTTATATCCCTGCTAACATACTAATTTTTATTCTTGTATTTCGATCATTAAAATATCTTCTGACCTCTAAAAATTGTCGGAAAATTAATTTAAGTGCCTGGACTCATATTTAATCACATATATTTTTTGCAAGGTAATTAAAATTAATTTCATATGTTTGAATATTCAAAAATATTACATTCATTCTCAATTTGCATTTAAAAATGCATAAAATTTATAAAAAAATGTTTTGAAAACAATCCCAAAAAATTGGTGTATCTTTTGGATACCATACTAAAAATCATTAAACTTTCAAAAGAAAAATAGTAAAAAATAAAAATCCTAAAATTCTTATAAAAATTATTAAAAAATTTTGAAAAATCCAAAAAATACCATTTTATATCTTTATATCTTATATATATTATGTATAATGTAATAAAAATAATTTTGGAAAATATTGAGGTATTTACCTATTTTTAAATTCAAAACAATCTGACCTTGTATTATTTTTCATTGTTTTGTCATTTTTCAATTAAAAATATAAAAATAGTAAAAATTAAAGAAAAACAAAAAATAGAACAAAATATAAAAAGACAAAATATTTTATGTTACCTATTTTGAGTAATTACAGCTATATTGATATATATACACACACACTAGCATATATCATATATATATATATTTACTTATATTATTATTTATATTATTATTACTAAAAATATCCTAAATATTTTAAAAGAATTATGCTCATGATATTTTTCTAATTTTTCTATACTATATATGTATATATCTCATATCTATTATATAATACACTTATATGTACCTATTACATATACTAAAAAGAAAAAACTAAAAATCAGAAAATATAAAAAATATACTATAAAATTAAAAACAAAACAAAAAATATAAAATAAAGTAAAAAATATTAGAACCCACAAAAAATAAAAAATATTTATAAAAGCACAAAAAATGGTTATTGCTTTTTTGTCAATTTTGGTGGTCTATTCCTGTTGCTCCTTTGTGGTTCGACCCCTACACTTGCATATTATACATATCATTTTGTAGGGTATAATAAATTTTAGCTAACTATATTCACTGCTTGAGCTTTATTGTGGGTTAATTATTGATGCGTCTAGTTGTGGATATCTGAGAGACGGGCGAACGGTCGACACAATGATTGTCGGACCCGACTTGTCGAGCATCGTAGACCCTCCAAGATCAGATGATAGGATCCCTCCACTTTTGTGTGTTCGTCACATATGTATGCTAAAATTGAATTAACGCATATGATATTGAACCAAATATGGTCCAAATTGATATATATCCATCTTGACGTTTAACCAACATGACAATGGATGTAATAGCATATGTCTCGCATCGTACATATAAATAGTGAGAGGGCTTATCTAATGGGCCGCGTGCCCATTAGAGATTAGATGACCTCCTAACTCAACCATTAGATCTTAATCCGATGATCAGTAACTTCAGTGACTTTTGTATTGCCATCAGTAACTAAACACATCAGTTTTGTATTTCCATCCGTAACACCTTATATCAGTAATATCGAACGCATCAGTAACTTCCGTATTGACATCAGTAATACTTTATATCAGTAGTACAAAATGCACTAGTAACTTTTGTACTGCCATCAGTAACTTTTAATCAATTGTAAGTAAAGGAAGTATTTAATCAATAACTTTGGTTCTTACTTACTTGTAACTTTATATAAGTTATTATATACGATAATACTTACTGAAGCTTGGATAAGGAAGACTGGTAATCTTAGCCATGTGTAATTAATTTTTTGATTGTTATTAATGACATGTTAATATTATTTATAAATTAAGCAAAACTTATTTTAATCCTTATACATTATCTAAATCTAGTATCTAACCACCTCAACTATCTCCTCCTTTATATGACACCTTAATTGCTTATTCAAAATTAGAAATCCAAATTATTTTAATAAGTTGAGGAGTCGTTTTTGGATGTTGATAGAAACGAAAAGGAGGAAGAGGAGAATGTGGACGACAACAACGATGGTCTATTGATGAAGCGCTGGTATGTCGACGAGGATGATGATAACTCATTTGGTGTGTCAACAGTAGTGAGTGGGAGGAAGAGGAGAACAAGGACAACGATAGCACTTGCGAAGAGGAGTAAAGGCCTTAATTTGGTGTTGGTGATACTTTCCTCTATCGCATCGTCATCACGGTACTTGCAGGCGACGACGACGATACCGCAAATGACGGCAACAAGGGTAATCGTCGATATGGAGATGATGATTAGTCACTTCTTAGAGTGGTTCCCAACGTCATGGTTGGCCTCATCGACAAAGCGGAAGTAGGTGGCACGCGTAGTTGACAGGGGATGGCGCCGCAACTCTTTGGGGAGTTCTTCACGCAGGCGACGACGACAACACATAGATCAGATGACAACGTGTGTAGCACGATGGTAGCAACGCAAGGAGGTCATGCAACCATTATATCTTGAATGTTTCTTGTATATTATACAACTTTGATGTGTATTATACATATTTGATTAGTATTTTTACATATCAATTGGATGCGAATGACAATTGTAATTTTTTGTATATCACATATATTTGAAGAGTATTATAGATTTGAATTTGTATTATATATTTTGGATGTGTATTATACATATTTGGATGTGTATTATACATATTGAAAGTATGTATTATACATTTTTATAAAAAGGATTGCTGATTTCACATAAATCACGAAAAAATAACTAATATACTACTAATATGAATGGTATTCTACAAAGAACCATACAATTTTTACAAATGATAGATGACCACGGATTTTACAAAAAAAATAATCGTTACAAAAAGAACCACATATTCTAAAAAAATATGTGAGGATGCCAACATCTTCGCACGTTATGTCGTCCAACATAAAGCTGGATATTATTTAAATAAGGTATTGCAAAAAAATACCAAATCTAGATCTATCTAAATTTAGTATTTTAAAATATTAATTAGTAAGCATAATTAATGCAAAATATGATGACCAAAATACCCTTTTGGCAAATAAATCGATAATACCATTAGATTTGAATCTAATGGCTACAGTCGTGTCATTCCTTACACATGGAAGGACCAAGTCCTATTGGAAGGGTCCTGTAGAGGGTTGATTCTGTGAGAGCCAAAATCTGTGAGAGCATGAGAGCAGTGATTCTGGACCACTAGATTATGTCTTCTCTCTCCTGATTGATTTCAGGAGGAGAAAGAAGAGTAGACCCCTAGGGGAGTTAGTTGAACGACATATTATTTGGATATAGCTATGAAAATCCATCGTGGTATTTTTCAAAAAAAAAACAATTGCCAAAATGGACATGAAGTAGGTAAGGTTACCTACTTCATGAAGTAGGCTCCCTTTCCTCTCTCTCTCTCTCTATATATATAGAGAGAGAGTGACAGGGTTGATCCTATGAGAGCCAAAAATTGTGAGAGCATGAGAGCAGTTAATCTGTACCATGAGATTTTGCTCTTCTCTCTCCTCATGCAATTAATGAGGAGAGAGGTGACAAAATCTAGTAGTACAGAATCATTGCTCTCATGTTCTAACTATTTTTAGTTCTCACAGGATTGACCCTCTCTCTCACACACATACACACATATATATCATTTGTCAAATTACATCTCATTTATCAGTATTTAGTTCATTTCATAAGAATGAACTTACATGGACATGACATTATTGGATCTATATCAGATTGCACTCCCTTCAATTTCATATATTCGTATGATTTATATTATCTACATAGTTTCATATATCTTCATCACTTTGATTGCATTCCTTACCATTTAGCTTAACATGTACTTACAACATTATCATTATAAATATGATATGGTATATATTTACATATCGCTGGCATTCGTTATATATGTCGCCTCTCACTAGCAATGTCTCTCTTTATTCAGAAGAACATATCCCACATCGGTAAGTGTGTGGATATCCACTATATTTTACCGTGGAATCCATAAATAATGTTTCATTTGAATATTAAATCACAAAATTGTATAACAACAATGGACCAATCTAATCTCTGAAGAAATGGATCCATGAAGGAGTAATGACAAAAACATACCATAATAAATAGAGTTTACGAAAAAAATCTCAATTACCGATTTTGTCCCTTGATTAACATTTATCTAATAAAGTAAGTAACTTTCTTTTGATAGAGGGGATACTTCTATGGGTACATGTGAGTACCCATTATTCGTATATTAATTGGGTACATGTTACAATCGATCCATGATCCAATAAAAACGAGTCGAGATGGGCCTAAATTAAATGGGTCCAGTATCCGGCCCATTTTAAGCCTCCGTTAAAGCCTCCTGATCTGATCTCCTTGACCATTCTGGGAGGGCAAGACCATTTTAACACAGAAAAGAAACTCGAACTCTTTATCACACTTACAACACTGTCTTGTCACATATCAGACCTTGAACAAAATGTTCCCCCACTTCTTATTGAATTTACAGTTTAACCTATTTTTATTATCAGTTGATGTACAACTTTTTACAATTAGGTAAAAATTATATTTTGAAAACCTCGAAAAAAGAGGTGAGGTTCCAAAAACAAGAGATAAGTGTCTTCCGAACATATATCCATCTTGTAATATTCATCCAAACACATTGTTCTACTATATTATATAGGTTATAATTGGGTTACCCACTGGGAGAGCCAACTTAACTACCTCGATCCTTATTTTTTTATTTCATTAGATACAATATGAAAATACTCAGGGAGATTTAGTCAACTACATGATCATATATTGTCATTCAAATTTCATATAAAATAGACATTCCTAACTTGTCCATCTAAAACAGGTCGATTTCAGCAATTCTAAAACCGTTAAAATTTAGAAAGCTTGGTGGATGTGATAGAAGCCTCGAATTAAGTCGAAATTTGAATGAGAATATAGTATCATATAGTGATCTAAATGCCCCTAAATATTTTCAGAAAACATTAAAAAAATAAAAAATAAAGTAGGGGTTGGCAAGTTGACTCCTCCCTCGAGATAGCTCCATTAAACCAATATATAGTGTCATATAGTGATCTAAATACCTCTAAATATTTCCAAAAATATTTAAAAAAATAAAAAATAAAGTAAGGGTAGGCAAGTTGACTCCTCCCTCGGGATAACTCCATTAAACCCGTATATAGTAGTTTTACATTCAAATCGATTTTTATAAATGGATATGTTCGAAAATTAGCACTATACAGTGACACCTAACTTTACCAACTTAAAATATCGTTCTTTGCCTTCCATAAATATTCAATGCAAGAAAGGGAGAAGAAGAGAAAAAGGAATTGTTTCTATCATACGGTTGTATTTTTTTCCTTTCTTTTACAAGGATAAAGGTGTCTACTCACAACTAGCTCCTCATTAGTCGCAAAGTGTGGCCAACTAGCAATTACTATTTTTTTATGTGATCATGCTATCAAACAAAGGCAATCATCATAACATCATGACAATAACATTCGCAAAGACTGTCATTTTAAAATACATATTTCTAAAAGCTTCCCATACCACTTCGTATCATAGGAGCATGTCCCTTGTGTACCAATAAAATTAATAAAACTGACCAACATTAAAGGGGTGGGGGAAATTACCTTAAATGAACAACGAGTAGCAAAGGAGAAGCACCGAGCATAGTGTTGGGATCTAACAAGTCGAGATGAAAACGAATATGAATATATTTGTATCCGATCCAATATCATATTTGTTTGATACAGATGTTGGCATTTGTATTCATATTCATTTTGAAGTGGATGTGGATGTCATTTTAACATTTGTATTCTCATTTGTATTCGTATATCTATTTTAGCACATAAATATATTCGTAGATTTATCTGTAACAATTTGTAATAAAACTCTATTATTGCATTCACCATTATTGATATAAATGAATATATTAAGTATATGTATTTTATGTGTAAACCATCCTAAACATGTATATTTTAGATAATCTATACAATATTTTTATTTAATCCATATCGGATTTGTAGTTGTTTTATATCCGTATTTATTTTTTAAAAATATGATTGTACATTTTTCATATCCATCAATTCGTATCCCCATTCATATCTGTATTTTAAAATAGATGACAATATCCACATTCATATCCGTCCATTTTCATACTACCATCAAGGGAGGAAAGGAGAGAACATCGGGGAAGTGTGCCCATAGTAAGAAAAAGGAAAGTCAAATTTGAAAGATAAAACTTAAGCTAATGCTTGAAGCGCACTTGCTATGAAACAACCTCATTAACCGGTCTAGTGAACCAGATCGGACTAACGGGTCATGTCCTATTTTATTTTTTTTATTCTTATTGTTTTCATTATTCCTTAAACCGATTGAACCAAACAGGATGAGACTGCTTCCTAGTCCAACCACTCCAACTGATTGATCTGGTTTGATATTTTAAAACCATGGTAGAAAGACAATATAGAACGAACAAAGTGTCGTAATGTCCTTCTATCGAGCGAAGAGGATTGGGTTAATGGTCCTTCCTACAAAGTCGATATCTTTGAACTCACAGCTTTGCAAGGGTCGAAAGCTACAGTAGCTCTAGGAATCACGCTAAGTCAATTTCATCGGATTCTTCTCAGGAAGAGGATCCTTTGCTGTAGAGGGTATTGCAGCAGAGGTGATGTAAACCCGAATAATTTTTTTTGATTTAGATTCTAAAATCCAACCTTGTAGATTGAATCTTAGGTTAATTCTCTATATATCCTTCAAATTTCGCTTAAATCCGATATTATTTGCTATTTTATCTTATTCAAGATTCGGATCTTTTTTAAATGGAGTTCAAGTTGCTTAGATCTTGACCGATTGTTTGACCATTAAGATAAAATAGCAAATAATGTCGGATTTAAGCAAAATTTAGAAGATACATAGAGCATTAACCTAAGATTCAATCTATAAGGTTGGATTTTAGAATTTAAATCACAAAAAAATTTATTCGGGTTTACAGCGCCTCTACTGCAATACCCTCTACAGCGGAGGATCCTCTTCCTTCTTCTCAATGAGTGAGTCCATGCTCAAGGGAAGTTTTTACAGAAAGGGAAGTGAACTGAACTCGAATCACCTGTGGGAAAAGCTCCGCATCTTGCCCTCCCAAAGCATCGATCTCTAACTGCACATGCCACAGTTCCACCCACTCCCTAGATACAAATATACTATATATCTTTCCACATCCGAAATCAGATTTTAACGAAATCAAGATCTGATGCAATCATCTCAATGGACCCCATTATGGGTCCAAGGCACCAGCAAAAAGAAGAAACTTTTATAAGCACGAAAATCCTATCAAACGTCGGCAGGCATATGCCTGACGGGTCGTAGTCACCTCTCTACCCCCAGAGGATCCTCAGCAGATATATCCCCATCTCCTACAGCCAAACGAGAAGGCACATCTAGCATTCAGATATGGTCAATAATATAATATATTCTAGAACCACATACATAGCTTGCTGGTCAAGTGAGATAAAGGAGAAGATGGCAAGAAAAAGGATCAACAGCAGCGACGTGGAGCCCTCCCCTCATTATTGACGCACACCACAGTTGCAAGGACCCCCCTAAACACACCACATGGAGATGGCGACAAACAGCAGCAGCAGCAGCAACAGTAACCTCTCCACAGCGTCGGCCGGAATCCCCCCTGTGCCCTTCCCCATGCACAGTGACCATCACACTTGAGGTACGTGCCTTTAGACCTAACCCATTGTCCGTCCAACCTCCTCTGTCGCGCTGCTTGCTTAGCAGGTTGGAGAGCGGAAACCTAACTACAGAACGAGGAGGTGCGGCTGCTCCTTGTTGCTTTCCGTGGCATGTGCTTTCTAGTTCTTTGACCTGGAGATCTATGCCTGTGGGACATCTCCATGTGGGATCGTGGATGGAAACATGTCCACTTGATAGCAACCACTGATCAGCTTTCGACGTTGGGTTGTGTGACTGTGACCCTTTCTTCATAATTACGCTTATTATCTTTTCTCATTGGCCAAATTACTCAAAAGTTCCTCAACTATATGCACAATTCTAATGTGGTTTCTAAACTTTAAGAGTACTTCATCCAGCATAATTGAGTTGATCGCGATATCTTTTACAACCTTAGATCACATTTAGCAATGAACTATACCAAAACAAGTGTTGAAGATCGGATATCGCAGTGTTATCGTTTAAAGTTCGGATACAACGTTGAAATTGGGTCTATGGTTAAGGATCTTTATGTGAGTGATACATGTATCACTTTCTTAGCAAATGTGGAGATATACGAGAAGATTTCGCCTTCTGGAAAACATGTTGGTTGGATTGCATAAAATCAGTTTGTTGATGCCATTAAACATTAAAGGGTAATAATTTGTATCCATTATATCTTAAGAAAGAGTTCAGGTCTTTGGCAATTTGGATGCAATTGGATATGGATGTATATGTATCTTATCTACTTCTATGTCAATTTTGTCATATTTATGTCAGATTAAAAATGGATATATATATATATGAATTTAACTTATGTACTTCTATATCATTTAAAATATAGAAATATGGTTGGATATTTATTTATAATTTGTATAACGATATTATGTACATTATCAACCACATTACATATAGTATTTATAAAATAGATTCATTTAATATATTTATATCACATGAAAGAATAAACAACCTAAAAAAACTCGAAAAAGAACAAGAAACACATGGTGTTTGTTGAAATCACATTTTTCTATCATCATTGTCTTTATAACCAGTTGCAACAACCCAAGCAAATATCACACGAGCCGGACGGCGAGAGAGGTCATCAACAATCAAATCAATCCCAATCTGTTTCCTCGACACTAAGTCCTGCAAAACACGTGACTTTTCATTAAAAAATCAGACCATAGTTAAGATCTTTGGCAATGCGATAAATCGAAAGTAAGTTTACTGTAAAATTGGAAACATGGAGAGTGTCTTTTAATAGAAATTTATCTATGATAGATATGCTCCCTTTTTCGACCATAATGAGCAAAGAACCGTCTTCCAAATTGACACATTCTCCAAACGAGGTAAGTTTAAAATCAAGGAACATCTTATAGTTACCTGTCATATGATCGGAGGCACCACTATCGATCGGTAATACTTGTCCATACCAGAACTTCTTTTGATCAGCAGTACTTGTCCATGTGTCATCACAATGATAGTTGGTCTCCTCCCTTTTTGCTTTAAGGGAAGTATAGTCCTAGCAACAGACACATCCCCTTGTTTCATATTGTAAACTTCCCTACTCAACTGATACATATGGATATCATTTTTCTTCTGCCCATACATGCCCTCAAGCGTGAGCCACTACTCTCTAGCAGACATCTTCCGAAGAACAAGAGGTTGGATGTTAGGAGACACATCATTTTGTGATCCAATTCCTGTTGAATGTCTTCAATGTACCACTACTCATACAATTTGTTAGTAATAGCAAGAGCTTTCTTTGCATCCACGACCTCGAGAGGCTAAGGCTACTTCCATAGCAACCACTTCAAGTAGTTATTTTTTGTCAATTATATTGTAATAACCTAAGTCGGTACATTATCACTCTTAAAATTAATTGTCTGTATATTGTCGTCTTGATCCATAGATACCCACAAGGAAAGCCAAGAGAAAACACACACGAAGACAAATCACAAAATCTATTCATATGCATTGTTTTCACCTACAAGCAAGTCATAGAGGATCTCCACCAAGTTGATTGTCTGCACCCACAAGAAGATCAACAGTCACTCCACCGAAAACAAGTCTAGGAGTCCATGGATGCTGGAAACCAAGGAAGAGGGGAACACGGAAGGGATTCCAATAAGGCACATACCTCAAAAGGAACGATTTGCGCCAATACCACAAGAAGAGTGTGCCTGCATAGGTCCAATGCCACTGTGTTTAGGATTCCCGAGAGCACGCACAGAAGGGTGCGCCAATGATACAACAATCGAAGTTTCCCGGGGGAACATGATGATTGGAGGTGTGCCAACATCGGGTGTAACCCAAAGAATCCCTAAATCAATCAAAAATATTATTCTAAAGAGAAGAATGCAACGCTAATTATTAACCAGGTATAGTACTCAGTGTTGAACACAAGAAGGCGATTGTTTCTACACGAATTATTAATTAAGAAAATTAATAAATGTTTTAATTTTTTTCTGATTTTTAGTTTGTTATAAAATGGAATTAATGATTTTTTATGGATTTTAATGAATTTTATTTTTTAATTGATTATTTACATTTTTATATTTTTTATATATTTTCTAATTTTTAGTTTTGTAGTTGATTTTAATTTTGTAAATGTTTATTTCTTTTTAATTTTGAAAATTAATTTATGAATATATATACAAAACAAATTAAAAGCCATTTATATTTTTAAAATATGTTGAAAATGCTCAAAAGTAAATAAAATGAAATGGTTTTATGTTTTAATGATTTTTAGTGTTTATATTAAGTTTTAAGGTATTTTTATGATTTTTTACTGATTTAAGACTGAACATAATTTTTAATGTAAAATAAGCTTCTATTTTTTATTTTTAAAATAGAAAATGGATGAAATAAATCTGGAAATTAATTTTATACAAAAGAGTTTTTATTCAATTTTTAAACAAGAACAAATATATATTTTCTAGTTACTCTGTGATTACACATGATTTTTACAAGTTTTTCTATATATTCAATTTTTTAAGGTTTTCTTATTGAATTTTGTTTATTTTTATATCTATGATAAAACACAGTAAGTATACCTACAACATTTTTTAGAATTTGTCAAAGCATTTTAAAATTTTTAAGAATTTTGAATTATCTATATTATTGAGTCTAATGATGTTTATATAATAAAAAATCAAATTAATTTTGTAAAATAAATATTATTAGAGTTAAAATAACTAATTAGGAGGCTAACCTAATTTTTGTGGATTTTATAGAGTAAATTAGCTAATAAAAAAATCAATTAACTAAAGAAATAAAAGTGTAGTTTATAGGTACTTATTTGCAATTTATAGAAAGTTCCAGATTAATTTATAACTATAAGATGAAATGTGAGACGTTCTGTGCAAAAACTCTAACAATTCACGTGTAGGAACACGTGTACAACAATCACAAGGACTAAAATGCAATTAGCAGAAACTCTATGATTATTAACAACTTAAAAACTATAGGATATAAAATGAAAAAAAACATCGATCCTCACGTGGTGAATCACGTGGTCTCCATTTACTGGGATCAAAGTGCAAATAATGGAAAACTTAGGGGCTTAAAATAAATTATTCCAGAATTTTTTATTGTAAAAAGCAGAAACAAAAGGGGGAAAGGTGCAAAAATTCACCGAGGGTGCATGTATGGCATGTAATGTAACTTAGTGATGAGCAGTTGCGATTAAGCCTCACATCTGATCGAACGACTATCAATTGGGCATGGACCAATACTCTCGATAGGATCTAGAATAACCCTCCACGATTGGGCGGATGCGAGGCTATCTGGTAGAACACGTATTGAGGAGGGCTGCTCTGACTTTCATTCTAACAGATATGCAGTTGTGGAGATCGGATCGCTTGTGTATGGGTGATGAATCCCAAATTCATCTATGGTATACTTTTTTTTATCTCTCTAGCTTAAGAAAACTAATAAAAATAATAAACAATTCACATTATTTAATTAACTTGGTGTTATAAATAAATACCTACTATTAGTGTACATTAATACACCTATTATTGTGCTATTATTTTATGTATTTATCAATTATTAAAAATACAATAAAAAATAGAATAATATTGTATATAATTATTTTAACCTAATTAATAAAATAAAAATACATAAAAATAAGAAAATAAATTAAAAATAAGTAATTTACTCCATTAAATTACTTACACAAATATTTTATGCATATAGATTACTTCTGTATTTGAGTTCTACATGAAAGTTGTACATCTCATCGAGATCTACAACTTTTATGTTGAACATTTTTTCTAATTCCTTTTTCTTTTATTTCTTTTCTATTTTACACTTTTTTGTATTTATTTGCATTCCTATTGGTCCACGTGGTTCCATCTGGACGCACTACGTGGACCTGCCTCTTCTCTCCTCATCACAAGCCATCAGATCTCCAGATTCTACGGCTGAGATGTGTCTTCAACCCCCATCTTCAACTCCGAAGCATCATGACCCTTCGTGCTCACCCCACTTCGCTAGTTTTTCCAGTTCACCTCCAACAACCGCCTTCCCAACCCTCGACGTATATCTCTTCCCCGCTCTTCAACTGCCCTCGCCCAACCTCCAGGTACCTTTTCCTCCTCATGTGCTTCTTCCATTTGGCAGTTGAAACCTCCATCTCCACCACCTGAACCATCGAACTTCTCTTCATCAAAATTCGGCCTCCACCCACTAATAACTGCATCTGCCACTCCTAAGAGCTTCTGCTAGCCACACTAATCCTTAGTGACAGTGAGGCTTGTAAGCGACGACAGAGGGAGCTTGACGGCGAGATCCTTTGTCATAAAAAACCAAGTTGTAGCACATCTAGTGGCTCAAGCTCAGATACTGTAGCCTCAGAGTCTGATGCGACGATCGAAGCATAAGCTTCACTCCAGGCATGTTTTCCACCTTCGTCTTCTTCATTTCGTTCCACGTAATATCTCTGGTCAATCTAAAGATCTCTGGTCATTCTTTTCTTCGTGGTTCCCCAGTTTATCACTAAGGTTCTCTTATCTCTCTCATACATCTAAGCTGCAGAATCTACTCTGTGATCTTTCTTAATTCATGTGTATTATCCTCTGTAAGCTATTCAATTCTGCATCTGCGTGACCATACAATCCGTTCTTTTTTCTTGCAAAGAAGAAGGAGCCCACTGGGACTTCTTCTTCCATTCTCAATCAACCCTTCATTCCATCCCCTGAACATCCCTGAAGATTTGAAGAACCTTGGGATTTATTTCTCTAACTTTTACAGGTGGCATCAAGCCTTAAATGATCGGAATTTCTAACAAGCTCTGATCTCGATAATACTTGCTGGAGTCACTTTGTAGGGAAGGCCTTCTAGCATGAGTCTGATCATTTGCACGTCTTCTTCTTTGCCATGATGCCAGGAAGGTCTCGCAACCTTCAAACTTCACAAAGACGCATGGAGGAGAAGAACTAGTCATGCTGGAATTTCGCTCGAGTTCAGCCATCTGTGGATGAGGGGGAAGAACGCGGGCAACATCCATCATCCGATCTGATTCTCCAGAACAAATACAATTGTTAACATTTATCTTAGAGCCTTCACCCGAAGCAACAGTTCAAACCTAAGGATCGGACCGCCCGAGCCTACGCCGAGTCATCTGTGAGTGATGTGTGGCCCATATCACGTAACCCGAGCCTCCCAGGTCACGTGCAAGGAGCACATGTATATGGAAGAATTGCAATGAAGCCTAAGTATTCTTTAGAATTATAGATAAGTCCATGCCTTTTAGAAAAATTGCATAAATACCCTAGCAAATTCTTGTATTTGCATTTTAATCCATTTTGGACTCTTTTGTAACAAATTTAAAAATGTTTCTGTTCTTTTATTCCCCTATAGTGTTTTGTCAATAACTAGTAAACCGTATATCTGATTTGAATAAAATTGGTGTCATTGGAAAGCATATTTCATGCTCTTCAATTAAGTATATTTACATCACAATTTTAATCTACTTTTCACACATTGAATTTTAGAGGATCCATTTTGACTATTCAACCATAATATTGAAATGAAAATGAATTACAAATAAGTTGAATTTGCTTTACTTGGCACTAATCTCATTAATCAATCCATTAATTTTACAAATATGAAATTTATTTAATCAAGAGCATAATTATTTGTGTACGTCCTTGTGTGTTTATTATATGGTTGTCCTTCCTATTAAATAATTGCATTAAAATGATTTGAAAATTTTCACTTTATTTGTGTGTATTTGCATTGAGCTTGTCTTAGGACCTAGAAATCTTTGAATTAATTAATTAGCATCTATGTTTGATTGAACAATTGTGTGTGCCCTTGTGTTCCACTCTGGACTTATCCATGTATAAATTAAAGTCGAGAACTCTTCATGGTGATTTTCTCTCGGTTCTATTGATTGTAAATTGGCATGTGCTACAATGAGAGCATTTTGTTATTGCCTTTTAATGATTCATTAGATGACACCATTGCCTGGGTTGTGACACATTATTAAATTATATTTTATGTTGATTTTTTAATATTGTGATTTCTAGAGATTCTTGGTTAAGTTCTTGTTGTGTTGTTGATTGTTTTTGACTTGTTTTTTCTGTGATTTGTAGCTATTTTGATTTGCTAATTATTCTGAGATTATTTTTGACATTTGTATGGTTTTGTGGTAGGAGCGGAGCCAACGACACCTGGAGAACCATGAGGGTGAGGACCTTGGAGTTCCTGCCAAAGAGACCGTAGATCCATTCTCCTCAGAAGATTTTTAGCTAAATTAAATAGCATTGTTATGTACTTCATTGTGTAGTAATTATTTGTATAATTTGTTAGTTAATTAATTTGTAATCAATTTCCATATTTAACGCAACATACAAAAAAAGCCTTTTTATTTATTTTTATTATTTATGTGGTTTTGTCAAGAGTGATTCTCGACTTGAGTGGCGATTTAGGTCAAGGCACTAGACTCCAAATAGACATATCTTAGGTCCTTGTTGATTGATCTATTTTGTAACTTAGGACACACACCACTTGATCTCATAAGATTCACAATTGCAAAAATCTTAGGACCTTCATTAAGATATGTGTAAATTACATTCTATCTAGCCAAATTTGATTGACTTTTTCATCGTTAATAGAATTTCTATTTAGGTATGACTTTTCTCGACTTGCATCATATAGTGTAATTTTCATGGAGAGTGCCAGGAATTACTGTAAGTACTCCTAAGCGACTGCATTCATCATCGTTTTTCAACTGCATTCTATTTTTCATCTTCTCCCTCTATTTTTGTCAACTTAGGAAAAAGGGCATGTATAGTAGGCAATTTTTTGTGGTCATCTAAATTCAAGTGGTAACCAACAGTAAAATTGGGATTGAATTATGCAAGTTGACCTAAACAATTTGGGAAAAAATCAACCTTGCATTACGGGTAGAAAAGACTTCATTTTATGTAGGTACTTACCCCCGGACAGAGTGGGTGAGGATGGATCCCTAAGGTTAGAGACCAAAACCCTGGACTTTCGCACTAAGTCTTCAGGTCCGACTCTTATGGATTTTGGGAGCTGCAAGTGGTTGCCTTCGACCTTAGAAATATATTTTGGTTGTATGCACCTATAAGTTCATTTTAGGATGTGATATTGAACCTGTTATCTTAGAAAGATCACTCCATTGATTGAGGGCTTGTAGGACTACTAGATGTAGTAGGAGACTCCATGTGTGCTTAAACAAGATTGTTTTAATCACCAATTTAAAATTGTCAAGATAAATATAAGCCAAACTTTTATGGATTTCATGTATTGAGTTGGTGAATCAATTCAAAAGGGATTTGTTTGCATTGTATTGTGTGAGTGATTCCGTACATATACGGGCAACCGTAGTTACTAGGTTCTTCCTTGACTCGAGCATGATCATATTTCATAACCTCCTTGATATCAAAATGGATACTTGATCGGAGTTTTATTCAAACTTCACGAACTTGTCATTGAACCATCCAATTATCACGTCTTCCAAGGCCCAACCACCTCCTTTCCCTGGACCTACCCGAATCTGAAATAACCCTTGTTTCAATCTGATGTATAATGATTCATTATAAGGGAGCAGTTACATCCCAACCGATCCCCTTTTTTCTTCTCCTCTCATCGAGGAATATCATTGCCTTGGTGAGATGATTTGATTTCCATATCTTTGTCAAGATCTCATTCCAATCCGCTTTTTGATGAAGGTTTAGATGATTCATTCATGATGCCTCCTAAGAAGCAGAAGGGAGAGGAGGAAGAGCGAGAAGACCCAATGCAAATGGTACTGGCTAGGCTAGCAGCCTTTGAGCAGAACACAACAATGATGCGAGCGTAGATTGGCCAGTTGAATCTAGGGATAGATGCAGTCGTGGACGCATCATACATACCTAGGAAATACCAAATGATTAATTGGTTGGGTCCATTTGAATCAGGAGTTGAGTATGAGTTGAAGCCGCAGTTCTTGAGTTTGTTACCTCATTTTCACGGGAATGAATAAGAGGAGCCATACGCATTCCTTAGAGACTTTGAGTTGGTCTTCTCTAACCTTAGGCATCCTAGGGTTAGCCAAGACTACATAAGACTCAAAACCCTTTCTTTTACCATGAAGGATAAGGCATATTATTGGATTAAGAACCTGGGGTAGTTGTAACGACCTACGTTCAGTTCAAGGACCTCTTTTTGAAGAAGTTCTACCCTTTGAGTAGAACTAACTTGATGCGCTGACGCATCACGAGTTTCTCCCAACTTCCAAATGAAGTATTCTGTGGTACATGGTAGAGATTCAAAGATCTATTATAGAAGTGTCCTTGCCATGATTTAGATATATCCATCCTGATCTAGTTAGTATTTTGCTGTCTTAACCCTGAGGTGCATGGTTTGGTTATTGCTTCTTGTGGAGGCAGCTACACCTCACATGGTGCGAACACCATCTGGAAGGTGTTCAAGAGGATGGTCGAGACAAGTTGAGCACAAACCTAGCAGAGCTCAGTTAGAGACCCTCATACCCCTCTTACCTAGAGGGGGCGAGGGCTACAGTGGATCCTTCCAACAGGGCTATCATAGCAGACAAATTGACAGTCATAGAGAGGATCGATAGGAGGATGGATGAGTTGGATAACAACTTATCCAAACTGTCAAAGAAGATGGCAGAGCTTTTTGAGAAGGTATCCAAGACCAAGATACCTTCCATGACTACATATGCCACTCCTGTATATCATGTTCACAACATTCAGGAGCAGCAAATATCAGGGCCATCCCATCCATGGGAAGAGGACTAGACTCTTACCCATTCTTGTCAGCATAGCCGATGTCTGTACAGATAGTTATTGAGGACCCTTCCTAGGTGTGGGAGATAAATGGTGTGTGGTACACAGAGGACCCTACCAGGAAGGGGAGTTTTGGGGATCGTTTCTCTTACCAGTGTCCTCGGACCTTTTACAACACATAATTTACTCATATACCTCTTCCAGCACCACAGAGCTTTGGAGCGTATTCTTCACAGACATCGAGGTAGTAGCATTAGCAGTAGTACATCCGCCAGCAGTCCTATCACGAGGGCCAGAAGGGCCCCATTCGCAACATCATTCCCAATAGTAGTAGTACCATGGCCATCAGGACCAGTCTTCAAGTTCATCTTTCCCTTCTTCACAACTGTAGCCATCATCCGACCACACATATTTTCAGAGGTAGATTCTTGATGAGTTGTGTTCCGATAGAAATGAGATACATGATTTGTGGGTTGACCTCAACCCTTGTCCCGTTTGCACGATGAGCAGACTATCCCATCTACATCTATTCCGGACCAAGTTCAGGCTAACCCTAACAGCCTGAATAAGATTCAACAACAATAGATACATGATCAGGTATACTACTCATATTCTCACAAAACTGAGAATAAGAGAGGACTTTTGAAGATCGCCCTGAGGAGACTTCAAAGGATGACGAGCCCAGACATTGCTAGCAAATACTTCATCATGAGGTGAAGACACAAGTGAAAAGGAAGAGGAGGACTATGGGAGCTTCATTGCATCATGGAGAATATTCATAGTCTACGGAGGACCTTGTGCCTTTGGTTGAGGAGAATGCACATTCAGAATGCATTCCCTAACCTGTAGTAGATGATTTTATTTCTGATTCCAAATTGTTTGTAAAAGATTCAGTTGTGAAGAACTCTGTTTCAAAGAATAAAAAGCGTGTTTCTGTGTATGATTCAAGTTCTTCGCATTCATATATTGCTTGTTCAATCCCTTTGCCCGTGCTCTTACAGTAGGAAAGAGTATGTCAAAAAGATTTAGAAAGATGATCCTGAAACAGCATGATTCTGTAAATATAATATTATGGTGAAAGTGTCATTGATGAGTATGTGGAGAGTCATCTTACTTTATTGAAATACTTGAATATTTGTTGTACACCAAGTAGGGTTACCAAGAAGAAACCAAATAGTTATGTCATACTCATGTGTTGTTGGCAACCATTACTTATTGTCTCAAGAACTAGCACTTACGAAGGAAGAAGAGAGATTTTGTTTTGCATTATGTGGTGAGTTATATTGATGACGTAGCATTTGCACACACTCTCCTAGATAATGGCTCTTCGATCAACTTACTTATTTTTGCCTTATATGAGAAATTGGAGTTGGGTCCACTTATAAAATCCTGAGCATTACTCCAGCTCATAGATAAATCTACGAAGAAGGCAAAGGGAGAGGTCAAGGACATTATCGTCTCGATTAAGGGACAAGATTATAGAGTGGACTTCACTGTCCTTGAAATGGATATCCCCAATCATTGGAGATATTCACATATCATCCTTGGGCAGCCTTTCCTTAGGACTGCTAGAGAATCATTTGACTATCAAACATGGATGATGAAGTTCCGTTCTACATGCGGAGAAGTTGAACTAAAAATGAAGTAGATGAAATGGCAGAGACCTGAATCTGAATCAAGTACATATTACTCTTCATCATCCAAGGCAAATTGCATGTTGGTTAGCACTGTTGGGGTATGGGAATATAATCCAACATGACTTAGCAAGACCCTTTTATCTAGAAATGATAGTGTGTTCGATGCAGTTTGCAAGGTTTTGCCAGGTTTCTTGGGAGACATATCATCTATCTATTCCGTTGATGACTCAGAGATCTTTTCAGATCTGTCAATTCCTATTTCTACGGAATAGTCAAAGGACTTATATTTAAAGTCGGACATGGCTTTGGCTGAACTGCCGCATTTCTTTAGCGATCCGACTCCTTGTTCCGTTTAGTTAGTGGCTAATACTATAGAGTTAGCACCACCTTCCTGCGGTACAGAACCAGATTCAACGACAGTTCAGCCAGATCTACTTGATGATACTACCTTACCAGAGTTGAAGCTACTACCTCCTATAATAAAGTATTCCTTTCTTGTGAGAATTAAGAATAGATTACATGTCATCATTAGTTCTAAGTTGACTATAGAACATAAGTCTTGATTTTTAGAAGTGCTTGAGAAGAACCACAAGACAATAGGATGGATTGAGTCGGACCTAGTGGATAATAATCATGCCCTTTGCTCACACCATATTTATGATAAGGAAAATGTTAGGCCTTACCGTGAATTTCATAGGAGACTTAATTTGAGAAGTGGTGTGGAGCAGGATTCATATACCCCATCTCTGACTCCAAGTGGGTATCCCTCCTGTGTTGTCCTGAAGAAGTCGGGAATTCATATGGTCATCAAGGAGGAGGGAGTTGAGATTGCGACATGAATACCCACATCGTGGCATTTTTGTGTCAATTACAGACGTCTGAATGCCACGACCAAGAAATATCACTTTCCCCTACCTTTTATTGATCAAATTTTGAAGGGAAAGGAGTTCTTCTATTTTCTTGATGGGTACTTGATGAATCCACATTTCATCATCTTTATTCTATCATTTTGGCCTCAAAAACCCTAGCAGATGCCAGTAAATAGCATTAAATACAGCATATTAGCATTCATGCATGTACCTGTAATTAGTGTATAAAATACTGTAATTAAAGCCAAAATTATAGAATAAATAAAAGAAAAGAAAAAGAATAAAATGTTGTAAATATTTTATTACCCAAACCCGAGACCTAGGCATCTTGATGAATAGGTCGACAAGGAAGAAAGTAGGGGGAGATAAGGGCCAGAATACCTAGTAATTCTATTCATTCTTTATTCATTTTGGGACCTATTTTTGGTTCCACTTTGTATATATCAAATCAAGAAACTTTGTACATGAAAGTTGTAGATAATTAAATATAGAAAAATACAAAATTGATTTCACTGAAAAACAATGTACAGATAAAAAGTTATGGTCTGAATAAAAATCCGGAATCCCAACTTCCCAGACCCGTATCTCACAAATGAAAACTCCAAATGCAGCAAACTCACCTTTAATTGTATATAGAATAAAATAAGCTATTTAATGGCGGTGGTTTCGCATTTGGCGGAGCTATGGTTTGAAAGTTGAGTTTTGGACCCACATTGTACAATTATACTGATTAAAATATTCAATTTATTATTTATTACCTATTTTTATATTTTTCTATTTTTATAATTTTGTAAATATTATGTATAATGTGTTTGCGTGTTAAAATCAGAAAAAAACTCAAAAGAAATCCAAAATAAAATATATGTATATACATCATACATAGGTATACTACCTGTACTTAGACCTATATACTTATATTTTATTAAATGCACAAAACACATCAATAAAATAAAATAAAAATATATTTGTGTATATAAGAGTATTTTATAATTTTATAAAATAAGAAACAAAAATAATAAAATTTAAAATACACAAAATAAAAATAAGGGAATTAAATATATAAGGTAATATGCCTCTGTAAGGTATAAAAAGTAACTTGTAAAAATACATCTCATAAAAATAATTAAAAATCATAATAAAATACTACATAAAATAACAAATATTTTTTATTTAATAATCATAATTGAATTCAGCCATTTTCTATTTTTAAATAATTTTATAAACCATTTTCTCAGGGTTTTTCCTGGTTGGTCCACGTGGACCAGGGGGCGGTCTTCGTTGACTCCGGTCAACTGTCTGCCTCCCACCCATGTGCGTCTGTCAGAGTGCATTTGACCTCGTTTTGGTCGATTTTTCCAGGTCACATCTTGCACCAATTCATGATGGAATCTTCACGACTTTTTCTCCTCGATTATCAAGCTTACTCGACCTATGTTCATCTCGAGGATTGGATCAGTGTGTTGCCCAATACGCCTTGGTCTTTGGGGCGTCAGAGCCATTTTGTCAAACAACATAAAAATGCCCCTTGGACTTTGATTCAAACTGGAACCCCAATCTTGGTCTCTCTCGCGCCCCTTTCGATCCCAATCAAGTCCTGGAGGTGACAGCTCCAAGACCGACTCGTCCAGGAGGCGGAGCATCGTGGCCTAGGGCGTTCCATCACCTCCGGCCAACCACCATCGAGGTACCCCTAACATCGGGCTCCCCAGGCCCTTGAGGTGTGTATTTCTCCTTAGTTTTTCTCGTATTAGCTTAGCCATCATCTTAGGATTAAAAACCCTCAAAAAATTCTCGCTTCCATCGATCAACGCGCCTAGTCACCACCTTCGCCGGAGCGCACCTCCGGCGGCGATCACCATCTTCGCCTTCTTTGCTCCCAGCTGTTCCCCCACCCCTTGAGGCAATTTGCCCTCGAGGGAGTAACTTTTTGGAGCAGTTCCGGTCACGTTCGTGCACGACTGGAGACATCTTTGGTGTTCGCCGGAGGATCCTGGAGGCTCGCAGCTCCGCCGACCTCGCTGGTGCGCACCAGACGTTCTCCGCCCCTTTGAAGACCGTCAGCCGCAAGAGCAGCCCGTTAGGAGTCTTTTGAGCCTCGCCGCACCTCCAGCCACCGTCGAGCGTGCAAGGGAGGAGACCTGGAAGTTCGCTGAGCTCGGCGTTCTTCTCAGTTCTTGCTCCTTTGTCCACCACCGTCCGATCTACGAGGAACTCCAGGGCCCACAACCGCCATTGGATCTTGGCCTCTCATCACCGTCCGATCGCACCGCCAGATCTAATCACAGCCGCGCATCCTCGAAGCGGTATCAGCGCTCCCAGAGCTGACACGTGTCCAAGTGAAGAGCCGCAACCGTTCGATCTCCTGAGCGAGGGATTTTTGCAAGTATACCCTCGTGACTTTTGTAATTTTACTTTAGTCCATAAACTTTAATTCGTAGTTTAAAATTTGTGTAAATTTTATAACTAGGCCCTTGAACTTTCCATATTTACATATAGGTCCTCTACCACGTCACCTCACGTGACCTGTTCACGTGAGGTGTGGGCATTTTGCAGGGAGGCCCTTGTCCTTTTGTCTATTTTGTTTCAGTACGATAAATTTTGTATTGTGTTAACTTTTTGGAAAATTTGCATGTAAGCCCCCAGAGGTTTTTGATATTGCGAATAGGTCCCTACCAGGCGCGTGCAAGTCACGTGCCCTGGTGGGTATTTTACATCAATACCCCTGCGGGTTTGGAAATTTCTATTTGGTCCATAAATTCGAATATTAAGTGTTATATTTTGTGGAAAACTGCTTGGATGCCCCTGGATGTTCTAATATTTGCATGTATACCCCTACTAGGCTGTGATATTTTTGCTTGCTTGTTCTATTTATTTAAGGCATCATTTTAACTTGAAAAATTCCACAAAAATCACATTAAGCTCTTGGGTAATTGAACTTTAACGCCATATTTTTAGTTTTTGATTTTATTTCATTTTTATATTTATTAAAAATAAAAAACTCCTCATTTCAGTACTGTCTAGCTTAGAAAATACCAAAAAAATATTAAAATACCTCGAAAAACTCCAAAAAATTACCTACTGTCTATTTTAACCTACTTTAGTGTCAGTCCAAAAACCAGTAAAAATTGCAGAAGAAAACCTTAAAAATTTGAAAATACCTTAAAACATCATAAAAATCTATAAAATTGTAGAAAAATCATAAAAATCCAAAGCTAGGTCCTGTAGATTCTCTATTTAATTATCTTCATTTGAAAATTAGTTTTGGAAAATTTTATGGCTATTTGATATTTTTAAGCCCTATTTTACTCACAGCTAGTAGCTATATCACTGTTTTGCTTTATTTCAGTATTTAAAAAATTTAAAAAATATTTTGAAAAATACCCAAAAATCACAAAAACAGTAGAAAATCATAAAAATACCAAAAAGATTTTATTCCTGAATTTTTTAGTATTTTTGCATATTTTTATAAATATTGTATCACTCCTTTTATTACATTGTATACATATTTCAATATTGAAAAAGAAAATAAAATATATAAAATATAAAATATAAAATTCAGAAAAATAAAAAAACAAAATAGAAAATTAAAAATTTAAAAAAAATAAAAACCCACAAAATTCTTTTCTTTGCATAGTGTAGACAACACTTCACACTCACACACACACGTTAGTTTGATCTACCCTGTTTTGCTCCCTGTGTTCGAACTCCTTGCATACTTGCTCTATACACCATTTATGTAGAGTTAAAAATAATTTTAACTTCACATTTATTTCTTATTGCTTGATCTATTGTGTGGGTTAATTGTTGATTAATTAGGGATTTTTAGCGGTCACCGCAGCGACCCTCATGTTCCCGCCTTGTGTGGAATACACGACCCTATAAATTCCTAGTTATCAGTACTCGAGCTACAATCAAGTAGCCATTGCCGTTGAAGACCAAGAAAAGACCACTTTTACTTGTCCTTTCGATACATATGTGTTCAGGCACATGCCCTTTGGGCTATGCAATGCACCAAGTACTTTTCAATGGTGCATGATTGTTGTATTTGTCGAAATGGTGGGGGATTTTTGGAGGTCTTCATGGACAATTTCTTAATCCATGGTGATTCATTTGATACATGTTTAGTGCACTTGGATCGAGTTCTTCAAAGGTGTAGGCAGGTGACAAACAAGTTTTCAGCAGAGTTCTTGTCAATCCACAAGGTGGATCAACAGTCATCGAAGCGACCTTACATAAAACCTTGATTAAATCAGCAATTAACCCAAAATATGTATAAAGCAATGAAAAGCAAAATATGTGGAGTTAAAATTTATTACAACTTTACAATGGATGTGTATAGGTGTAAGTATGTAGAGTGTCAAACACAGGAAGCAAACAAGAGATCATGGAAAATCAATTCCAAAATTGTGTGTTCTTCTTGTCTACGTGTCTTTTGTGGGTTTTCGATTTTTAAAATTTTTGGATTTTAATTTTTAAAATTTTTATAATTTATATTAATTTTTTAATTTTTATTTCCTTTTTATATTTTTCTGATTTTTATATTTATTTTTCTTTATATATAAGAATATATAATGGTATATACACAATATAAGGTAATATATATACTAATATAAATAAATAAAATATAGAAAATAATTTTTTTGGGATTTTTAAATATTTTTTGATATTTTGTGATTTTTTAGAGAATTTTATTAATTTTTATATATTTTTAAAGTTAAAAATATCCCAAGTCATGGATTAAATAAATAAGCCGATTTCATTTGGAAATTAAAAATATCAAATAATGTTCAAACTTTTCCAAATCAATTTTAATTAAAAATATATAATAAAAATAAAATTCAAAGATAGAAAAAAGGTTTTTTTTTGGAATTTTTAGGGTTTTTTTAGATTTTTATAAAGGATTTTGGAGTTTTTTATTTTTATGAGTTTCCTTTTCTATTATTAATGGTTTTTGGTCTGAAGACTCAAAATACTTAAATAAATAAAATATTTTTTTGGAGAATTGTTCAACAAGATTTTGTATTTTTTTATTTTATAGCTTTTTTTTATTTTATAAAATAAAAAAAGTCTAAAATCCAAAAATAAAAAAAATAGGATGAATCTAGATGGAATCAGGAGCTTAACCCTATTTTTTGATTTTTTAGCATAGATGATATATTTAATAAATGGAACAAACACACAAAAATTATAGAACTAGTAGGGGCATAAATGCAAATAAAATTAAAGTTAGGGGTTATATTGCAAATAACACAAAGCTTTTAAATTGCCAATGAAAGTTTGTATACTAAAATGAAATGCATAAAACTGCAACGGCCTCAATGCAAAATGTCTCCTAATATGGGATAACACGTGAGGTGACATGGTTAAGACCAAAATGCAATATGAATTATGTATAGGGTCCCCAATACAAATTACCCTAAAGTTTTAAACTACTTAATTAATCAACAGGACTAAATAAATAAAACCAAAAGGGGGCATATATAGTAATTTACCCCCAAAGGGCACGATCATGCAATTGAGAGCCACTCACTTGTCCATGTTGTGTGCCTATGATACACGACAATGGTTCATCGTCCACTACTGAGATTAGATCCCTAGAGAGAGATCAACAGTTCTGGCGAAGCTCAATCTGATAATGGTTGCTAGCTTGGGAGGCTTGTTCATGATACGATGGTTAGTGTGCAAGGTGGATGAACTCGCTCAGATCGAGCTTCAATTGGGTGTTGGGTGTATATCCGACCACCAATCTCTCCACCGAAGGTCTCGTGACGTTGTTGTAGCCTACCAGCAGCTCTTGGAGGTCTCCAAAATGTCTGGGGCTGCTAATTGAGCCCCTGGAACTCAAGATACCTGGAGTTGTTCTTTAGCAAAATCGACCCCAGATGGGGCCTATAGCACCTGAGACCTGTGTGATTAGCACCAATACATAAATAAGAAGGTCCTAGGTCTAGCGAGGGTGGAATGACTGGAATATGCTTCAGATAGGCATCTCCGGTAAGGTGGTGGTGCTGGAGATGCTAATCAGCAAATCCAAGGAGGATCTGGGAGGACGAAGTGGTGTGGGGCGAAGAGAAGAGGTGAGGGAGTGAAATGGGTGCAGCCGGTGGGTTGGTAACACAGTGGAGCACGGTGGAAGGGTCTATCGTAGTTAATCTCCGGTGAACTATGAATCAACTATTTACGCTAAAACAAGCAATCAAATCATAAAATAAATGCACTAAATGAAATATACAACTAAAATTAACCTAAAAAGCGAATAAAAGAAGACCTCAAGCAGCCAGGGTTGCAAGGTGGACCTCGACGACGAGCCTCACCAGAGATGGTGGGAAATTACCTCTACACCGCCTTCCTCACAGCAAGTATGATTGGCCAAGCTTCATGCCACGATGATCTAGACCTAGGGCACTAACTAAGGGAAGATATCAATGCTAAGGGGAACAAAAGAAAATGGTGGAGATGGATCTTATGTACAGGCGAATGAAAGGGAGGTCTTCGAGGAGAGATCACGGGCGAAGGAGGACGATATGGTGGAATAGTGGTAGTCGGCATGAATCATGGTTACTTAGAGAAGAAATATCATGAAGAGTCTACAACTCCTCGATCCATGTATCATAAGATAAAAAATCGAGAAGAGAGGGGAAGGATTTATTCTCACAGTCCTAGACCTGGGGCCAGAGAGTTGACCCTAGGTCAACAGATGGTGTGGCATGATTGGGCCATGTCATCTGCAACAAGACAAATTAGAAGGAAAAATAAAAAATAATTCGAAAATAAATAATAAATGATTTGTTTAATTTTTTATTACAACATAAAATATTTTTATTATTTTATGAAATATTTTACTAAGATTTTATTTTTTTAGAGTTTGTTTATTAGAAGTTAATTTTTAAGGTTTCATTTATAGATACATTTGCCTATGTTTTGCATATTTTATTTTTATTTTGTATTTTTCATTTTATTATTTTATTTTCTTATTTATATATTTATAACTTATTTTTTTATACATAAATATTATTTTGTTATTTTTTTCTATGTAATATGTACACTTAAATAAATATAGGTATATATTATATAGGTATAAGTATAGGTATTTCATCTATGTATTTTGTATACTTATTTATATTTTAGTGTTTTATTTATGATTTTATTCTATTTTAAATCTACACATATATTATAAATAATATTTAAAAAATTATAAAACTATACATTTATAAAAATAATAAAGAATAAATAAAATGAATATTTTATATAGGTAAACTGTACAATAGGGGTCCAAAACCTAACTTTCACATCTTAACTCCAAAAAATATGAAACCACATTCATTAAATAGTTTATTGTAAATTATATACAATTAAAGTGATTTTGATAAATTTTGACTTTTTATTTAGGAGATATGGGCTTGGGAAATTGGGATTTTGGATTCTTATTTTGAGTATAAAATGTATATCATATATTACTTTCGTATGAAATCAGATTTGTATTTTTATTTGTATTTATATACAACATTCATGGATAAAGTTTCTTTATTTGAGGTATAAAAAATAAAAAATAAAAAAGATCCCAAAATGGACTTATTGATGAATAAAAAAACGAGAATTTTAATGAAATTTTGGCCCATATCTCCCTCTACGTTATTCCTTATCGACCCAGTCATCAAGGTGCCTAGGTCTCAGGGTTTGGGGTCATAAAATACCTTTGGAATTTTATTCTTTTTCTTTTCTTTTCTTTATTCTATAAATTTTGGCATTAAAAAGTGTATTTTATACACAATAAATGGAACAAATAATGAATGCATTATACAAAATAATGTTATATACATGCATTAGCTAGGGTTTTTAAGGCCAAAATGATAGAATAAAGGTGATGAAAAGGGGATTCATCACCCCCTATACTTGTCTTTGCTAGTCCCTAGTAAACACTTATGCAATAAGTGCAGAAAAATAAAAATAAAGAAAAGAAAAAGAAAGAAGGCGGATTGATTTTAATTTTCAAACTTGTCTTCACAAAATCAAAGTTTAGAGTTTAAGTCGGACCTTTGGATTTTAGATGCGGTCGGAACCTTATTGGGAAATGGATTTGAAACACAACAGCCTTCGAGACTTCCAAAACTCTATTCAAGTCTCCTTGATAGCCATGTCAGAATACTTCAACTCATACACAAACTCTTATGACTATGAATCTATCTTGCACAGTGTGTGAGATATATAACTCTCCTCATCTTAAGTGGTAAATGTCAATCTTATTCAACATGGTTACCCTGATTCCCCAATCCAACAACTCTTTCCTCGAGAAGCGGGGTATTCCCTTCTAAGTTCAAGTGACAACCATCTTAAGAAGAGGAGGTGGAGAGAAGAATGGATTGTAGACAATGTAGCTACCTATCCTAGGATGCTTGACCATTGTAGCCAAGTCACCTAGCTACATGCTCAAAAATGTATGACTTTTAAGCTCAAGCTTGCTTATTAACTATACAAATATGTACACTCCAGCAGGCATTTTATTTTCAATCAGGCCTATCCACTTTTTTGGATATACATAAGGAATTTTTCTTCTTGAACCAGTAGACTATCCCTCTTTTAAAGCTTTATTGCAAACCGCAACTTCTGTCTTTAGACTTCATCGCCATTGGATCGGGTTGGGGTACAATGGCCACAAAAGTATGACTTCTGATGTTTCCATTGGCTTGTGTCTCATAGTGGCAAATCCAGCCCTCTACCACTTCAACTGAGGTGAACAAAGTACAAGGTGCATGTGTACAAGCTAGTTCATTATCAACAAGAGTTGTGCTTGTGCTGCAAAATACTCTACTTAGACAGTCACGATGACACTAAACTAAGTCTCGTGGTCTCAAAGAATTAAGTCAACTTGACCTAAAGTACCTCAATTCCAATTCCTATAAGGTTTTGTGATTAAGTATATTTAAGGCTCAACCAAGCTCCAATCTTCATATTTTACTTAGATTAGTTCAATTACAAAACTCAATCTGAAAAATACAAATATTATGCACAATGCAGAAAATATTTTTGTGATGCAAATTTCAAATTTTAACCTTTTTATGGATTTTTGAAAAAGGTTTTGCAATTTTTTATGCAATTTTCAAAAAGATTTTGAAAATGCTTTTGGGATTTTTAATTTTGCAAATGTTTTTGGGATTTTTCAAATCAGAAGTTTTTGGAATAAATAATAGGTACAAATATTTACACTGGAGTGCATCTTATATTTAAAAGAGTTGGGTTTTTAAGAATTTACACAAGGTATGTTAATTAATTTTTATATAGATGTGTGTGTATGCAATTAGTAAAGAATTTTTGTGAGATGTCTATATTCCTCAAACTTTTGAAAATAATTTTTCAAATAATTTTGAAAACTATAGTCCAAAATAGTTTTTGCAAATAATTTTTACAAACATTTACAAATATTTGAAAATCATTTTGTAAAGATTTTTCAAATAATATATATATATATATATATTTCAAAATATTTTGCAACCATTTTCCAAATCATTTGCAAATCGATTTTCAAAACATTTTTATTTCACTCAAAGAATAGAAATTTTTACAAACAAAATATTTTTACAAAGGTTGAAAACATTTGAACAAAATATTTTCCAGATTGTTTTCGAAGTGTTTTTCAAAAAGATTTTCAAACTATTTTTCAAACATTTTGCAAAAAAATATTTGTACCTAATTTATTAATCAATAAATCTAAAAAGAATTTGAAGAATAATATCCATATTTTTTTAATTAATTTAATGAATTGTATATGTATATATAGTATTTTAGCCATAATTATTGAAAATATGAAAGTACGAGTTATGGCTAAAGTATATATGAAGCATATATGACCCCTATATACTTAGCTTGAGTTATATCCTCATAGATCGGAGAGAAAAAGAGAAGACATAACTCATACTGGATATAGAAAAGCCTTAAGAATAACGAATGAGAAATGAAAGAAGAAACGGATAAATGAGAAATCGGCCATCCCCCCTATACCTAGGATCAACTATCATAAGTATAGCAGACTATACACAAGGCATGGAGGGTCGAGAGTGAGAATGAACAGATCGCACTCAGACTGTCTCCCCCTATACTTAGGATAAGATCCCTAAGTATAGACAAGAATAGGAGACAGCGGAGGGGACCAAAGAATGAACAACTCAGGATGCACACCCCTATACTTAGGAAAAAGTGCGTCTTAAGTATAGCAGTGAAGATGGGGTGACATATTTTCGGTAGAAAAATAAAAATGAAAATGAAAAGAAAAAAAGAAGAAAAGGATCACTCAATTCATCTGCCTCCCATATACTTAGGACAGAGTACGTCCTAAGAAAGGCAAAACACGAGGAATGAGGTAGATGAGAAAAACGGTAGATAGAAAGAAGAAAATGAAAACGGATATACAAAGAGGTGGATGTACAGAGAATCAAGAAGGTAGAAAGTGAACCTTCTTGCGTGATCGCTGAGGAATGGATATGACAAAGTGTAGATCGATATCGGGGTCATCAGCAGATGCAAACTGATGAGGATCAACCTGGTGAAGATACTCAGCAACCCTAAGGTGAGAAGGCACAGACGAGTCAATGGAAGAAGTGCGGCTAAGTTCAGCCTGAGGTGTCTCACATATATCAAAGTGAAAAGGCTCAAACTCATCAATGGCAGTAATCAGGTCAAGTCCAACCTAGCGAGTCTCTAACATCATCGAAAGGTCTGATTTCATTGATGAAAGCAATAAAGTCAAATTCAAACTCTAAAGTCTCTATTAAGTCTGCCCTCCACTCTAGGGCATCAATTGTGTAAATCCCACAGATGTCATCAATACATCGCGACTCACCGAAGAGGGAACTCCAAGGTCTATGATTTACGAGTCTTCCTCCTTGGAAAGGAATTCTCAGGTCTCAATATCATCCAAAAGAAAACAAAAATCTCTGATAGTAGCATCAAAGTCATAGTCCTCGGGGTCAACTAACACGGGCACACTCTCATGGGTTGTAGGTCTCTGGCCAACAGTGGGTGTGGTGATCAATACATCACTCCCGACATCAGAATGGAAGCGAATCTCTCCAGATCCATAATCAATAACGGTTCTCGCAGTGGCAAAAAAGGGTCGTCCCAGGATGATTGGAGGATTCTCCACATGGGTGGAGGTCTCCATGGGCAATACGACAAAGTCGGTAGTGAAGCTCATGCTCTGAATCGAATGACAATGTTCTCAAGAATACCCCTTGGCCTCTTTATTGATCCATCAATGAATTGGATAATCGTCTTGGTTTCCTTAAGAGGTCTAAGATAAAGAGACTGTACCAGCAAGAAGGGTATTATATTAATCAAAGCACCACCATCAAGGAGAGTGTTATCAAAAAAATAGTCATAGAGCATGTAACTCGCAAAAGGGTATGACAATGTTCTCATTCCTAGTGTGTGGATGGTGAGAGATGGCATAGGTAGTGGCCATGGTAAAAATATGACGCTTAGATATGCTCCTTCGCTTTCTCTTCTTAGGTTTAGGAGTGGATAATTGGGTCATGGCCTGGAGAAGTCGGGCCTCATTAATATCATGAATAGTTGTCACCACTTCAGGTTCAGATAACATCTTTTGAATTTTCGGATCTCCTCCATACAAGTGAGGAGATCAAAATCATCATCTGCACAAGGATGACTAAGAGCACTCTATACAGTGTCATCCTTAGGAACAAGGGTGGGAACTGGTAATGTGTGTGTGGCCAAAGAATCTGGCACGTGTGCCCTCTCCTCACAAAATTAATCGTCAGTGTATCTCCCGAAGTCTTTTTGTGTTTTTAATTTTTTCTTATTTTTTTGTATTTTTTAACAAATACAAGCTCTCATAAGAATCCTCAAATGAACCCATATCATCAAATGGTGAAGCATCATGGTGGCTCTTATTTATGTTAGTGAGGTCATCAATCCTTTGTCTCATATGCTCCATCATCTGGGTCAAGTGATCAAGGGTGGAGTCCATGAGAGGTGACTCCAACAAGTCAGTATCGAGTGAGTGAAATGGTGGGAAATGTGAGGGTGGTGGTGGTGGGTGAAAATTCAAGATCTAACACTATGCTGAGGCAGATATGTACAAAAATCATAATCAGGAGCAAAGTCCTCTTGGTAAAGTGGAGGTGGACCGGTTGGAGGGTACGAGGAATCCACAAAGTATGGATAAAATCGCTCCAGCCGACCATCTCCGAAATAAGAGGAAACGATCGAGAGAACACGAATGTTGAATCAAGAGATGTGAGAAAAAGGTGCAAGTTCACGGAGAAGAACTAGGATGCACACAAACAATCACAAACAAGTATACACAAAAGCAAACCCCTCAATTTACTTGCTCAACATAGTGAAGATCGTGAAAGTTTGATCTTTTATCTTGTCATTTTTAGAGTTACGTGAGAATACAAATTTGTATAAACGCTTAGGAGGTTGCCTGGGATTGGGGAACTAACCTTAGTGTGTATGTAGGCAAATTAAATGTGGAAATAATGATGGGGAGACTCACCTCAAAGCAAGGATTTTTTTCTTTTTGATTTTATTTTTGGGCTGAGTAAGCTTAGCAGTCCCAATTTTATTTGTTATCACTTTTTTGTATTTTAATAAGAATGTACGAGACTAACATGGAGTCAATTCTTTTAGCAACCTAGGTGATCAAAATCAGAGAGAGAGGGAGTCGGAAAAGAAATGCGAGGCAAAATCAATGATGCATGGTAAGTAGAAATGCTCACCTTGCCTCCCGCTCTCTTCATGCAAGGATGCTAAGAAGAATTGAAACCTATCTATATGCAAATGCAAAGCCGATGAAATTGCCCTAGATGAGAATATACTATTATCATGAAGAATAATATGCTATTATCTAGAAATGAGATCAAGGTCTGGTCTTTGATGCTACTCGGTGCTCGCCACAACAGGTCCTGCACGCACTGCATGCGACCTCTCTCGACATGCGGTTTCAAATCCAAATATTTTAGAAATTAGATTTGCCTAAGTCCAAGCACGAATATATAGGTACATGCAAATATAAATAAGTGTTTGGACCTTAATCTATCAATCAAGCAAATCCTACAACTAGGGCTCAATCACAGAATAAAGGAAAATAAATTGATGAAAACCGTGAAAAACCGACGAGGCCCCCAAGGGAACAATCCCTCAGGAAGCGGACCTCGTGAAGTGTGAAAAGTCTTGAGAGTCTTGAATTATTACAATTAATAGTCTCTTTCACTCACTTAAATTACATAAATAAAAGGCGAAAATGTTAATTTCTTCAAAATTCCTCCAAGCTTCCTTTGTTACTTCCTCCTAATAGCTAGGTCAGAAGAGTGGCACAGCTTCACGTGGATGCACAGGTGCTCCTAGAAGATCTCCTCCCTCGATCCACGATACCTCGCAACAAAGCCAACAAAGAAGATGGTGGTTAGATAGCTCACAAATTAATATCAAATAAAAAAGAAAATAAATAAGGTGAAAATATCAACAAGCAAGAAGACACGGTAAAAATCCAATCTACACGATGTTGCTCCCCGACAACGATGCCATTTGACGAACATATTTTCAATGGAGGTCTTGTCAATCCATAAGGTGGATCAACAGTCATAGAAGTGACCTCACACGAAACCCTGATTCAATCAACAATTAAGCAACAATATGTATAAAGCAATGAAAAGAAAAAATATGTGGAGTTAATTTATTATAACTCTACAATGAATGTGTATAGGTGTAAGTACGTAGAGTGTCGAACATAGGGAGAAAATGGGAGATCGAGAAAAATTAATTCAAAAAATGTGTGTTATTCTTGTCTATGGTCTTTTGTGGGTTTTTGATTTTGTATTTTTTTAGGATTAATTTTTATATTTTTTATAATTTTCTATTTTTAATTTTATTATTATTATTTTCTTTTTATATTTTTCTGCTTTTCATTTTTTCTTTATATATATAATATAAGAATGCATAAGGCTAAATATATAATATAAGGTAATATATAAAAATAATAATAAAATTAAATAAAATATATAAATAAAATGATTGAGGTTTTCAATTTTTTACTTTTTGTGTTTTTTAAGATAATTTTGCTAATTTTTATGGATTTTCAAAGTAAAAATAACTCAAGTCAAGGATTAAATAAATATGTAAATTTAATTTGGAAATTAAAAATAGAAAATAATGTCTAAAATTTTCTAAATAAATTTTAATCAATAATTTATAATAAAAATAAAATTCAGTAACAGAAAAAGATTTTTTTTTTGGAATTTTTGGGATTTTTTAGATTTTTATAAAGGATTTTGAAGTTTTTTAATTTTTATGAGTTTTATGTATCTATTTTTAGTGGTTTTTAGTTTGAAGGCTCAAAATACGTAAAAAACAAAATAATTTTTTTGGGAATTTTTCAAAAAGATGTTATTTTTTTGTATTTTACACTGCAAACATGTAATATTTTGTACTTTTTTATTTTTATAAAATAGGAAAAAGTTCTAAAATCTAAAACTAAAAATATAACATGAATCTAGATGGAATCAGGAGCTTAACCTATTTTTTGAGATTTTTTGGAGCACGGATGGTATATTTAATAAATGGAAAAACACACAAAAAATATTAAACTAGTAGGGGAATAAATGCAAATAAAATTAAAGTTGGGGTTATATTGCAAATATCCTAAAGTTTTTAAACTAGCAATGAAAGTTTGCATACTAAAATGAAATATACAAAACTACAAGGGCCTCAACGCAAAATGTCACCTCCCATGGGATGGCACATGAGGTGACAAGGCCAGGACCAAAATGCATTATGAATTAAGTACATGGTCTCCAATTCAAATTACCCTTAAATTTTAAACTACCTAACTAATTTATAGGACTAAATAAATAAAACCAAAAAACAAGGGACATATATAGCAATTTACCCCTAAAGGGCGCGATCGTGCAGCTGAGAGTTGTTCACTTATCCATGTGGTGCGCCTACGATGCACGATACCGGTTCGTCGTCCACATTTGATATTAGATCTCTGGAGAGAGATCAACGGTTCTGGCAAAGATCGATCGGACGATGGCTGCTAGCATGGAAAGCTTGTTCTTGATCCGACGGCTGGCGAGCAAGGTGGATGAACTGGAGATGAACTTGTACAAGGCGAGCGATCGGGTGTCGGGTGTGTCTCCGGCCACCAATCTCTCCACTGAAGATCTCGTGATGTTGCTGCAACCTACCCGCAGCTCCTGGAGGTCTCCAAAATGTCCGAGGGCTATTGATTGAGCCCCTGGAACTCGAGATACATGGAGCTATTCTTTAGCTAAATCGACCCCCCCATGGGGCCTATAACACCCGGGACCTGCGTGATAAGCACAGTTACAAAAAGAAGAAGGTCCTTGGGAGATCTAGGTCTGGGAAGTTGGGATTTTGGATTGTTATTTTAAGTATAAAATGTACCTTGTATATTATTTTTGTATGAAATCAATTTTGCATTTTTATTTGTATTTTGTTATACTACATTCACGGGCAAAGTTTCTTTATTTGAGGTATAAAAAATGGAAAATAAAATAGGTCCCAAAATAAACTTATTGATGAATAAAAGAATGAGGATTTTAATTGAATGTTGGCCCTTATCTCCCCTAACTTTATTCCTTGTCCACCCAGTGATCAAGATGACTAGGTCTCCAGGTTTATGGTCATAAAATACCTTTGACATTTTATTATTTTTCTTCTTTCCCTTATTAAATAATTTGGCATTAAAAATTATATTTTATAGATAATAAATAGAATAAATAATGATGGTAAATTTGTACAAATAATATTATATGCATGCATTAGCTAGGGTTTTTAAGGTCAAAATGATATAATAAAGGTGATGAAATGGAGATTCATCAGCATGTCAATCTAGTATTTTCCTAGGAAAAGAGTCATTTCATGGTTAAGGTGGGTATCGTGTTGGGGCTTGTCATCTCCAAAAGTGAAATGGAGGTAGACCCTACCAAGGTGGTTGTGATCAAGAAACTTGATCCACCAGCCGATATCAAGTCAGTGAGATCATTTTTAGGGCATGATGGATTTTATAGAAGATTCATTCAGGATTTGTCGAGGATTTCCCATCCACTAACTGAGCTCTTAGGGAAAGACACCGAGTTCGTTGTAGATCAGAAATGTTTAGAGGCCTTTAGCTCCTTAAAAGAAAGATTTGTGACGCACATATTCTGCAACCTCCTGATTGGTCTCTTCTCTTTGAGATCATGATGGACGCATCATGTTTTAGTATATGAGCTGTATTGGGTAAGATGTGAGATCATATTCCGTTCGCTATTCACTACATGAGCAAAGATTTAGTTCCAGCTCAAAAATGTTACACTGTAACCAAAAAGGAAATGCTCGTCGTAATATAGGCTTTGGAGAAATTCAGGTCTTACATCTTAGGATCAAAAGTGACAGTATAGATTCACTCCCTTGGTAGCCAACATGGTGATCTATTTTGTCTCTAAGAAAATTCTCCATGGTTGGATTAGGAGCAGTATTGACTAACTGAAGTCAGATTCGAGGAAATACCATTAAGAGGATCCATTCCTTTTCTTTGAAGGTCCGGATTGTGTCTGAAGAAGATGTATTCCTCAAGAGGAATACCGGTATCCGCACATATTATCTTTCTCTTGAGGTTGGAGGACAACATTCAAGAAAAAGAATTGCTCACAAAGTACTTTAATGTAGACTCTTTTGGTCGACCTTGTTTAGAGATGCTACTGATTTTGTATGGTCGTGCCTTGTATGTCAAAGGATGGAAGGGATAATTGTCTATAGGCATGCGATGGCCATGCAATATGTAATTTCTTTTTGATGTTTGATGCATGGGGCATATATTTAATGGGTCCATTCCCAATTAGGCATGGATCTGAGTATATCTTGTTAGCGGTGGATTATCTGTCAAGATGGGTGGAGCCTATTCCAACCCGAGCCCCAAAAAGTAGGATTATCTATAGACCTGACCAAAGTCTGGGTCGGGTCGGGCCATGGGCTGGGCCGAGGTTTTAAAACCCCTTATCCAAGGCCCGGCCCTGCCTGGTCCACGGGCCATACTTCAAGGCCCAAGCCCGACCCAGGTCTGGGCCAGGTCGGATCGGGCTGGCCCATGGGCCGAATGTGAAGTACTTTTTTATTAATTTTGTAATCAAATTTATGGAGATAATTAAATTTTTTTAGCATCATCTAATCTTTCTAAATCCAAGTAGCCATAATATGTGTTACATGCATGTAAACTATAAAATAAGATATAATATTGATAATCTAAAATAAAAAATTGAAGTATATTATATTAAATGTATCTAAAATATAGTTTTTAAACATATATCTTTTATATGTACAGGTCGGGTCGGGTTTTATGGCACATGACCACGGCTTGTCCAATTGACGTTTGGGCCAAAGAGTGGGCCGAGTCGGGCCGACCCATTCCCAAAATCTCTTGCCCAAGCTCGGCCCATGAACGGGCTGGGCGGGCTGGGCAGGCGGGCCCCCGGCCCATTGGTCAAGTCTAATTGTCTGTAAGTTCATAAAGATCCCATTATTTCAAGGTTCGGGGTTCAAAAAGTGTTGACATCTGATGGTGGTAGCCATATTGTGAATAGAGAGATGGAATCATTAGCTAAGGACTATTAGTTTGAGCACTGAGTGAATAGTCTTTACCACCCTCAATCGAACAACATGGCAGAGGTTTCCAATAGGGAGGTGATGAATCTCCATTTCATCACCTTTATTCTATCAATTTGGCCTTAAAAACCCTATCAAATGCATGTAAATAGCATTAATTTGTGCATAATAGCATTCAATATTTATTGTATTATTTGTATATAATATAAGGTTTTTAATGCCAAAATTATAGAATTAAGAGAAGAAAAGAGAAAGGAATAAAATATTGAAAATATTTTATGACCCTAAACCCCGAGACCAAACAAGAATTGACTTGGTGGACAAGGAATAAAGTAGGGGGAGATAAGGGCCAAAATAGAATAAAAATTCCTATTTATTCATTCTTTAATTATGCATTTTTACACCTATTTTATTCTTTATTTTTTATTCATCAAATAAAGAAACTTTGTACATGAAAGTTGTAGATAATAATGTAAATAAAAATACAAAATTGAGTTTGTACTAAAATAATACAGTGTTCATTTTATACACAGAATAAAAAGTCAGAAATCAAACTTCACATACCCATATATTTTCAATAGAAGCTCAAAACATATCAAAATCACTCTAATTGTATATAACTTTTTACAAGCTATTTAATGGCAGTGGTTTTATATTTTTTAGAGTGAATGTGTAGAAGTTTGGTTTTGGGCCCCTGTTGTACATTCTACCGATTAAAATATTCAATTTATTCATTATTCATTATTTTTAAAAAATCATATTTTTATAATTTTATAAATATTATTTATAACACATGTACATATTAAAATTAGAATAAAATCTAAAGGAAAATGCAAAATATAACAAGTCTATGAAAATACATAGACAAAATACATATGTTATTATATGTATATAAATAAAAGGGAATATATTCTTTAATTCTTTATTCTTTCATATATTTATAATATTGTATATATTATATATATTCTACTAAAAATACAAAACTAGAATAAAACTCTTTAAAATCGATTAAAATAAAAAGATGAACATAAAACATAGGTAAAATACCAATAAATATACCTATATAATACACATACTTATTTATTTAGGTGTACAAATTACATCATAAAAATAAAATAAAAATATATTTATACTCATAAAAATAAGTTATAAATATATAAAATAAAAGAATAAATAATAAAATAAAATATACAATATCGGACGACCTTGGTGCTGCCACGTGGCAGCGCATGGGAAGGAGAGGTTCGGCACGTGTAGTGCGCGTGCGCAGGGGGCACGTGCGTTGCACGTGCGAGGATTAATTTTTTTATTATTTTTTATTACTCTTTTTATTTTAAAAAAAAAGTAAAAATAAATAAGGCAAAAAATGGGTGACACATGGCGGCTCCAGGAGCTACCACGTGTCAACCCCAGAAAATTCGAAAAATTAAATAAAAGATAATTCAAAAAGAAATAGTAAATGACCTCAGATCAAAAAAATTTCTCACTAAAGTTGCTCGCCTTGATGAGATCTACAACTTTCATGAAGATACCAAAACCAAAATCGATCATTGTGTAAAGTGATATTTTTGGGTCTCCCATGTACATAGAATACCTTGATTTTTGGATTTTATAATTTTTTTGTCATTTTTAAACCGGATAAAAATCTGAAAAAATATGATAAATTCAAAGATAAATATTTACACATTAGTCTATTTTTTTGGGTTTTTATTAATTAAGAAAAAGAACAAATAAAATAAAATACGAACAGACAATTTTTGTACAAACTGTTAGTGAAGACTCGGTCTCAAAGTTTCTTAAATTTCAAGCTAAGTTTCGATTTGGATTTTCACGCATTTTAATAAAAATTTTTGAAAAAGAAATAAAATCAAATGAGCCGATTATGTACATAAAATAATAGGTCAAAAACCGCTAAAATACAAAATGTACAAAAGAGGCCCAAAACCCAACTTTTCACATATGAGCTCTGATTCGCTTGAACTTGGTCTTGTTTTGAATGTAATTGAATGTAAATTAGTTCAAAAGTGAGTAGGATCAAATCAAACACTAGATGAGGAAGATATCGAGGTTTTAGTCTAGAAATCCTACAACTTGGGTTTGGGTTTTTGGTCCACTTTATTTGGGTTAGTGATTTTTTGTATTTTTCATTTATTCTTGTTAGTAATATGTACACAGTAGAGTAGTTTCAGGTCATTTGGAGTTATAATGAATTATTTAAAAATCAGAAAAATTAGGCTATTTTACAGGTCATTTTGGCTGAGATTTTTGACTCCTTATTTTGTGCCATAATGAGTAATAAAATGCAATTCTTATCAAAACATGCATGAATGCTAATTATGCAGAATAAATGAAGAAATGCCTATCTTAATTCAAGACTTTTAGAGTGATGAATCTAAGATTCATCACCTCTCAGATGAGTTCAAGGAATACCTTAAAGAGAATGGAATTATCTCCAATCTCACTCCTCCTAGAACCCCCCAACTTATTGGTGTTGCTGAAAGACGCAACAAGACCATCATGGATGTGGTCCGTTCAATGATGAGTAAAGCACATTTACCTCTTAGTTTCTGGGGATATGCAGTAGAGACTGCAATATATATCATGAATAAGATTCCTAGCAAGTCTATACCGAAGACTCCTCATGAGCTCTGGTATGGAGCCAAAACCAGTGTTAAACACTTGAGAATTTATGGTTGCTTGGTCCATGTGAAGAACTTCACATGGATGCAAGTAAGCTAGAATCTCGCACTCGAGAGTGCTACTTCATTGGGTATGTTAGGATGGTATTGGATATCAGCTTTATGACCTTGAAACCCAAAAGGTTTTCATCTCTAGAGATGTGAAATTTCTAGAGGATGACTTCTTTAAAGGTCAATACAAAAATGAAGTAGAGGAACTCATTGGGTCCCTTGAGGATTCTGAGCTTCCTGAACTAGAAAGTGGATAAATAAATAAAGATGAAACACCCATACCACTTTGAAGGAGTTTGAGGGTGGTTGCACCACCTGAAAGGTATGGATTCCATGTGTCAAGTGAGACTGACAATGATACTGCTTCATTTAATGAAGTACTCGTGAATCATGACATGGATAGATGGATGCTATCAATGAAGTCAGAATTGACTCCATACATAAGAATGGTGTATGGAAGCTATAGGATCCACCTGAAGGGGTAAAATCCATTGGGTGTAAATGGATCTTCAAGAGAATGAGATGAATTGATGGGAAAGTAGAGACTTTCAAGGCACGACTCGTAGCCAAAGGCTACACACATAGAGAAGGCATTGACTACGATGAAACGTTCTCTCCTGTGGCTATGCTTAAGTCCATCAGGACACTGCTAGCTATAGTTGCATCTCTTGACTACGACATTTGGCAGATGGACATCAAGACATCTTTTCTCAATGGATACCTCAAGGAGGATATCTATATGAAACAACCCTAAGGCTTCATAACCGAGGAAAGTAAAATATGCAACCTGAAGAATTCCATCTATGGCCTCAAACAAGCTTCTCGTAGCTGGAACATCAGATTTGATAAAACCATAAAGAGTTATGATTTGTACAGAATCTTGATGAATCTTGTGTATACAAGAAGCTTAGTGGAAATGCCATTGTGTTCATTGTGTTGTACATAGATGACATTCTTATCATTGGGAATGATAAAGGGATGATGACCAGTGTTAAGATTTGACTGTCCCATACCTTTGAGATGAAAGATCTTGGAGAAACCTCTTACATCTTGGGTCTGAAGCTGTTCAAAATTGAGAAAAGAGGATATTGGGATTATCACAACATGGGTACATTAAGAAAATTCTTGAATGTTTCCGTATGGATAGTTCCAAGAAAGGTTTCCTTCCCTTAAGATATGGTATCCACCTGTATAAAGGGATGGCTCCTCAAAGTGTTGAGGAAAAGAAAGCCATGGCTGGATGCCCCTATGCATCAACTGTAGGAAGATTAATGTACGCAATGATGTGTACTAGGCCAGATATCTGCCATGCAATGGGAGTGGCAAGTCATTACCAATCTTGTTATGGAGAACAACACTAGAATGCAATGAAGAACATTTTCTAGTATCTAAGACGGACGCAAGATTACATTTTAGTCTATGGAGATGGTGATCTCCAAGTCTTGGGATACACAGATTCAGACTTCCAGTCGGATATTGATGATCATAAGTCAACGTCAGGGATTGTGTTCCTATTGAATGGTGGTGCTGTGAGTTGGAGAGGCAAGAAGTAGGATGCTACAACATGTTCAATAATAGAAGCCGAATACATTACCATATCAGATGTTGCAAAGGAGGTGGTGTGGTTGCGCAAGTTCATCCTCAAACTTGGCGTAGTTTCCTCTGATACTCTCATCTCGCTACTTTACGATAACATGGGAGCCATTGCCCAAGAGAAGGAAACCCAGATGATATCAAAAGAGCAAGCACGTGGAAAGAAAATACCACATCATTCAGGAGATTCATAAGCGTGGTGACATTATCATCACCAAGGTGGTGTCTACCGACAATGTTGTTGATCCTCTTACTAAACCTTTGACACAGAAGGTTTTTGACTAGCATATAATGAGTATAGGTTTAAGGATTGTACCTGAATGGTTCTGAGGACTAGTGGGAGATTGTTAGCCATGTGAGCCCGATGTGAACCATTCCTACAATAAATATTATTTTAATATTTAATTTATCAATAAAAGTTATTGATTTTATCACTCCCTATCTGATATTAAATGAATGAATGCACTATAAGATCCCTCTGTACAATTAGGGTTATGTACCATGGCCATCTTAATAATCATACAGTTGTTGATTCAATAATTGAATCATAGAGGCTGGTGCTTGGGTGAATATCTAAGGAGTTAGATTGAGGACTCATCAAGCACCGTCAAATGATTGTTAAGAGATGATCTCCAGCCTGAGTAGGAGATGGCAATCCTTTCTCATTAGGCTGATATCTGACTAACCTCTTGATGCAGATCCTCTGCATGGAAATAGAGATTCGGAGGTGTCATATTAGTTAGGTCAAAGAGTTGACTTAACGAGACCGAGATAACAAAAAGTCCTGTGTCATATACTGTCACGATATAGGCACACATCCTCTGACCGGAGACAGATGTGTTATTATATGTCTAAGTATGTACATTTGGTACCAATAGGTTGATGACTTAACCAAGGTCTATACACCGGCGAGCTGGTATGCATATGAGGGCATATGAGTAATACGATCTCTCAAAGGGATCATACAGGTTCACTTGTGAACTGGAAGACATGAGCTCACTCATGAGGTGTTGGGACCGATCAAATTTCATGCATGGTCGTCATGCTTTCGAAGCATGACAAGAATTTGAAAGTATGATATATGCTTTTGGAAAGCATATGATCGATACCAACTCCCAATGGCCAAGAATGAGAAACTTGATGAAAACCTAAAGGTGACAATGTAAAATTGATCTATATCTTTGAGTTTATCATAGGTCTTCCATTATGCATGATGTACATGTATTAGAAATACATGAGGGTGATGTGGTCATAAATGATTGTATAACCATGACGCATCCATTCCGAGAGAGTGATGAAACATGTTTGGATTTTAGTGACTCCTCTCAATAGAGAAGTAATATGATCTTGGTCCAAGTGTTAGACATTGATCTGAATGAGATTCAAAAGAAATGAGAAGATTATATTTATGGCCTTGATTAAATTAAGCATCTATGAGGGGTCCATGATATCTGGATTTTAGATGTGATCTCAATATCTAAGTTACTATACGTAGAACGTATAATTTCCCTATCCTTAGCTCCAAGTATCTGCGGAAAAAGCGCATTATTCTTGAAAGAGATCAAGAATAATTCCATTGTTGAATTATATCTAAACATTAAAAATAGATAATTAAATATGATTTAATTATCATGAATAATGTGAATTTGATTCATATTATTTTAATGTATGAGAATGACAATCCAATATAATTAAATGTGATTTAATTATTATGGATATGAATAATACAGATGGTACTATTCAATTATTCATATATATTATAAATGTGATTTATAATATATTAGAGAAAGACTATTGTGATTTATATTTGTTGATTACTTATTTATGTGAATTGGATTCACATTGGATGATTAATTGAAAGTATAATTTACATTTTGTTTTGTGATGTGAATATGATTTACATTTTTTTCAATGGCATGATTGCAATATTTCACAAGATAATTATGAATTATTTTTGTGAAATAATTTACAACAAGTGTTGTTGTAAATCTTGGAGATATCATGAGATGTGATCTCATGAGATAATGAGGAGAATGACCCATTCCACCATCAGAGGGTGGATGGCCACCAACTTCCATTAGGAGTGGGTGGCCATCCCCCCTCTCCTTTTTTGGAATGAGGTCAATCTTCTCCCCTTTATCTCCAAGATTAATTGATTTGATTTGAAATTAATTTTATATTGATTTATCAATATATATTAAATTAAATTAATTATTGTTGTGTTTTTACAACAACATCATGGCCATTGAAAGAAACACAAAACAATCTCATCATTGATTATGTCTTGTCCATAGATTGAGATCCATAAACTCCCAAAACACTATAAGAAGAGGCACCCCTTGCTCTTTAAGTTACAACAACAACACAACTCTCTCTCTCTCTCTCATTCTCACACCAAGTCCTCTCTCTCTCTCTCTCTCCTTGAGTGGCCATCCACTCCTTCCCTAGAGAGGTCACCGCCGTCGTCGCATCGTTGTTGTGCTATTACTTCGACGACTCTTGGGTCTCCATCTTCTTTGGTGCGTCTCGTTCATGAGGAAGACGTTCGATCTCGTGAGACGAGATCATGAATCCATTACTAGCATCAACGACTTGGATTGCGAGAGCCACACGACTCATCTCCGCTCTCGCAAGCGTCTCCTCCGAATGATCGGACTTGAGACAGGAGGTCTCTTCTCTTAAAGGCTCAATCACAACCACACTACAAGAGGTATTCCTTTATCCAATAAGATTCTGTCAAACTAATAATCCAAAGGTCTGACTGAGCTACATACTTTGATTTTATAAAGATTAGTTTAAAATCAAAATTATTCTAAGTTCTCCCTTTTTCCTTTATTATTTTTCTTTTTAGTCACTTATCTTCAAATAAGTGTTTGCTAAGGGACGAGCAAAGATAAAGTACAAGGGGATGATGAATCACCAATTCATTATATTTATTCATTCATTTTGGCTTAAAATCCCTTACAAAACACATGTAAATACCAATAATTTTCAATTTTTAATAGTCTCATATCATCTATAGATAGTGTATGTTTATCATTATTTTAAATCAACATAAATAAATTAATAAAGTAGGGGAGATAGGCTGATCCTAACCTCAAGAGTAGATCAAGACTTGACCTAATCGACAAAGAATAAAGTAGGGGGAGATAGGGTCTTTAATCTATAAAAATCCAAAGAATCAAAGTTCACTTGTGAATATTCATCACTGCTCATATTGTATATATCTTCTACTATTTTATTTATCACTAAAATAACCTCAAATAAAAATATTTTCTACTTGGAACTTGTACATAAAAATAAGTTCTAAATACTAAAAATAATTACAAGAAGAAATCCCATATAGAATAAGAGAAACATCACTCTGAAAAAGTTGTAAAGCCAAAATTGACAGATCATTATCTACTCCACAAAAACTCAAAATAAACCAAGCTCAATTTCATCATGTTCAAAATTAAATAAGCTTTAAAATGAAAGTAGGATTCATAAAAATCAGAGTTAAGATGTCAAAGTTGACTTTTTGAGTGTGGTTGTGCATTGTGTCTATATCATAGCTATATTATTTAATTATTTATTAATTTCTTTGTATTTTTGCATATATTGTATTTTTAATATTTTGTTTATATTTTATATTATTTATATAAAATAAAATTAAAATAATAAAATTTAAAATGAACAAAAATAAAATAAGTATCATGTACCTATGTTATATATAGCCTTTTTAATTAAATTATTAAATTAACTCATAAAAATAAAACAAAAAATATGTTTAAAATTCTTAAAATATTCTATAAATTAATAAATTATGTAGTTATTTGTAAAAATAATTAATTAAAAATGTGTATAGTGCATATATAGGTATTTTATACATATAAATAAAGTTTTTTATTTATTTTCTATTATCTATCAATTATTATAATATTTTTGTCATGTAGTTGATGTCCTTATTCATACTAGCTTCTCATTGGTTGGACCTAGGTCTGTTGACCTAGGTTAACTGCCCCTCTCATTCCTCTTCACCCGAATAACAGATGATCTGTCACTTCTCCTATTTTTCCAATTAAATCTAGTTTCCTTCTCGCTTAATCACCCACCTAATTAATATTCGATTTTCAAACTCCCTCGCATGATTAACTTTTCACCCCTTGGCCTCGGTTCGTGTATCCCATCCTATTTTAAAATTTCACCCTCAACCTGCTTTATAAATTACCTCACGATCCAAACATGCAAGCTGATCCATCTTCACCATTTATTTGCCCTAGATCAGCTCCAGGAGATGCCTAAGGTGACAGGTGCAATAAGGGGAGCGCACAAGTTTGGTGAAATCACGAGATTTGATCATCGTTAGAGCGATTCCAACATGTCAAGCTTCTCCAATCTTTCACCATCGAATTGAGGCCATGACCTCCCATTTTCATCGTAGAAGTATCATAAGTTTATTTACTTTTAGTTTTGTATTTTAATTCATCGTATTTCTTTAGATTTTCATTCAGAAAGGTAGATTAAAGCTCGGCCTCAAATCAATTGGATCGAAGGTAATTTTGGTGATTCAACCAATCTAATCTTCACACATTCATCCCATATCATTTCTCCATCCTTTTGCACACTTTCTGATCACCATATCCATCACTGATTTGAGAATATGATCTCACCTCATCCACCTCGCTGGAGATCGATCCATTCCCCTTTATTTTCCCTTGATTTTGCAAAATAATTGCCGTCGGAGCACCGCCTATGAGCACTAAATAATTTACAGGGTTAGAGGAGCCATCCTGGAGCTTGAATCAACATCTCGAGATCCACTTGTACATGTGTTGGAGTTCGAACTCTAGGTCCCCGATCAGCAGGACATGGTCATGATCTTCATATCCATTACGCACGGAACATTAGCAGGAAGCTACTAAGGTGGTCTAAGGTTAGATCAGAGTGTAGGGAAGAAGAGATAGAGTCGATTCAATGTCATCAGCCTCCGCTTTCAAAGTATTCTTGCAGACCTTCTAATCATCGTCAGATCAAGGATCATACTTCTCGATTCTATCAGAGACGTTGGATCACTCTGATGAATCTCCCTTTCATCACCTTTATTCTATCATTTTGGCCTCAAAAACCCCAGCAAATGCATAGAAATAGCATCAAATTGTACATAATAGCATTCATGATTCATTGTATTAATTACACAATAAATAAGGTTCTTAATGCCAAAATTATATAATAAAGAGAAGAAAATAAAAAGGAATAAAATATTGTAAATATTTTATGACCCAAACCCCGAGACCAAGGCCAGCATGGTATTGGTCGACAAGGAATAAAGTAGGGGGAGATAAGGGCTAGTGTACAATAAATACCTCATTTATTAATTCATTCATTTATGCAATTTTGGCACCTATTTTGTACATAATTATTTCTTCATCAAATAAAGAAAATTTGTACAAGAAAGTTGTAGATAATAATGTAAATAAAAATACAAAATTGAGTTTGTACAAAAATAATACCCAGTGTACATTTTATACACAGAATAAAAAAAGCCAAAATCTCAACTTCACAGACCCATATTTTGCAAATAAAAACTCCAAATAACCCAAACTCACCTTTAATTGTATATAGCATTCCAAGAACTATTTTATAAAATTGGTTTCATTTTTTTGGAGTCCATATGCAGAAGTTAGGTTTTTGGCCCTCCTTGTATATAGGACTGATTAAAATATGCATTTTATTCAATATTCATTGTTTGTATAAATTCATATTTTTAGAATTTTGTAAATAATATATATAATGCATACACATATTAGAAGTTAAAGAAAACCAAAAATAATTTGTAAAATAAAATAAGTCTACAAAGTCATAGACAAAATACCTATGCTATATACATATACATAAATAAAAAGGATTTTAGTCCTTGGTTCTTTTATTCTTTTATATTTTTTATAATAATGTATACATTATACATAACTCATTAAAAATGTAAATCTAAAATAAAAATCAAGAAAATACAATAAATAAATTAAGTATACAAAATACATAGGTAAAAGACCTATAAGGATACCTACAACATACCTATACCTATTTCTTTAAAAATATAAATAAACTCCTAAAAATTAAATAAAAATACCTTTATACTCACAAAAATAAATTATAAATTTATAAAATAAGCCAAAAAATAATAAAAGAAAATAAACAAATTAAAAATAAAATACATAAAAATACATGTAAATACATACATATACACATTATTCAAATAAAACTATAACAAAACACCTCGAAAATTTCAATAAAAATCATAAATAAATACTAGATGAAATAATACACATTTTTTATTTTATAAGAAAAAATTAATAAAATCATTTAGGGTGTCAAATAAATCAATCTCTAATCAGGTCTCCTATTTTGGCGGCTAGCGGCCGACGTGGACCAATCGCAAGCCGGCCTTCGTTGACCTCTGGTCAACTGTCCCATCCAAAGCCCTGCGCCTCTGGACTGTCCATTCCCCCGATTTCATGCATTTTTCCCGGGCACACCATCCATCAATCGACGATGCTTCCTTCACAAGAATTGCTCTCTAATCTTCCATGATGCCCGCCAAAATCTTAGATCAATTAGATATTCATTGGATCAGCCAATAATCGCTGGTCAATAAGGCTACTCGCCAATATCTATAAATAAGTAGCTTCACCTCCTTCCTCGAATTTGGCCATTTTCATTCCACCCAAATGCCTTGATCTTGTTCCTGGACCATTCCTCGTGACAGGGGGAGTGACCCAATGCCTCGACTCGGCCGGAGGACGGAGAATTTTGACGCGGCGGAGCTCCGGCGTCCGCCCTGCTCCCTGGAGGCCCCCAGGTATAAGAGCTGCCCCTTTATGCGTTTTTAGTTAGCTTTTAATGTTAGCTTTTTCAGTCCAGTAGTTAGATTAGTTATTAGTTAATCTCCTTAGCTTAAAAATCAAAATTCGAAGTTCGCCGGAGCTCCGCTCCGGCGACTTCTCCACCGTTGTCGCGATTGTCTCCGACCGCCTCGTTCGTCCCATTTCGAACCTCAGCGCCTTCTCCATCTATCGCACACATTTGTTCAACCCAGGACCCTAGGTCTTGGCGAATCGGGGCTCCTCCTCCGTCGTTCGCCGGAGCCCCTCCGCCCACCTTCATCTTGCATCGCAGCTTCACAACCCCGGGTCGAGGAGAAAGCTCTCTCGCCCGCGGTTCTTCCTGTGCAGGTACATCGAGGAAGAAAGCCCTTCTGGGCTTGCATTGAACCAGGAAGAGGTTCCTGGGGGTCCCCTTCTTCTCCGACCTCGCTCCATCGACTCGGACTCCCAGGAGCCATGAAATCACCATCAGTCGATGCGGGATCCCTCCAGCTACGTGTAGACCACCTCAGACGTGCCGGAGAGCCTTGGAGGAGCCCAAGCTCCTCGATCAAAGCTCGCCAGCCCCGAGCTTCTTCCCCGTTCTTCCAGGGAGCTTCAGCACCGTCGGATCAGGAGGCGAAGCCTAGTTCGATCATGCGCCGTCCGATGAAGCCACGTGCCAACCGTCAGATCAGCCCGGATCGCCTAATCCAGGCCCTTCATCGTCGAACCGGTATCCACCGTCGGATGCGTGACGCGTGGATAAGTGGCGCCTCCAGCGCCGTTGGATGACACACCTTATTTGGGGGTAAATTTCACATCTAGCCCCCGCCTTTTTGTATTTATAATTTAATACCTAAAATAGAAAGTCACGTTGTAAATAAAATGTATATTTTACAGAAGGACCCTCGATGTTTTAAGATTTACACTTTAGTCCTTCCGCACCTCACGTGCAGCAACCACGTAAGGCGCGTGAAATTTGCATTTAAACCCCGCCGGGTTCCTGTAATTATCAAATGGTCCTGAAAATAAAAGTCCACGTGTATTTTTTATTGTGATTTTTGCATGTATGCCCCTGCGAATTATTTTATTTGCAAAAATACCCCAGCCAGGCCATTTAATTTTTGAATGCTTTGTCTATTTATTTTGTGCTCCATATTAACTTGAAAAATCTTGCAAAAATAGACTTAAGCTCCTGTTTGGTTGTGCTTGCACGCTATATTTTTAGTTTTTCATTTTGTTGCATTTTTGCATTGATTAAAAATCAAAAACATGTCTTTTATTCACTGTCTAACTTATAAAATCCTAAAAAAATGAAAATGCCTCGAAAAAATCCAAAAAAAATTACCTATGGTGTATTTTGACCTATTCTAGTGTCAGTCCAAAAACCCCTAAAAATGTCAAAAGGAAAACCTTAAAAATTCAAAAATACCCAAAAGTTTCAAAAAAATATAAAAAATCAAAGAAAAATTAGAAAATTCTAAACTCAGGCCCTATTTATACTTTGTTTTATTATCTTTATTAGAAAAATAGGTGGAAAATTTTTGAGGCCGTTAGCTATTTTTAAGGTCTATTTTTGTGACAACCAGAACCTATTCCATTGTTTGCTATTATTTAGCTATTTAAAAATACTAAAAAATATTTTCAAAAATGCCCAAAAATCACAAAAATAGTAAAAACCCATGAAAACCCCAAAAAGACTTTGTTCCTGAATTTTTGACTATTTTTGAGTATTTTTTGTAAATATTATAGTACCCCTTTATGTATATATATATTTCCTAAAAAGGAAAAAAAGAAAAAGAAAAAAAATATAATATATATATATAGATATCTAATTATTTATATGTATTCTTATATCTATTTAGTAACCTAAATATAAAAAAAAAGAAAAAAATTATAAAATATATATCTTTTTTGTTATCTTTATATATACCTATATATATTGTATGTATTATAAGTTATATACTAACCCTCTATGGGTATACCTATATACCTATATTTATAATTATATTAAATATATATATATTACCTAATTATATTATTAAAAATAAAAAATAAAATATAAATAATAATATAAATATATATATATAAACCCACTCAAGGATGACTCTGAGATACATGTAGGCTATTGCATTTTTGTATTGCTCTCTGTGGTTCGACCTCTACATGCTTGTTCCCTATACATTTTATGGTAGAGTAAATAAAGATTAATTCACATTTATTTTTGAGCTAGATTGTTGTATTCTTTGGATTGTGGGTTAATTGCTGACCAACTCGGGTCTTCTATGAGTGGTCGCCTCAGCGACAACACTTTTATATTTTTCATGGTGACCCTCGTGGATTACCTGCGTTATCAGATGGCGCCGTTGCCGGGGAGCAATGAGCATAGCCTAATTCATGTTGTTATTCTTGTATAAAAAATTCTTGATTTATCATTCCTCTTTGTGAGCAGCTATTTTTATTGCTATTAATCACCATGCTTCATTTATTTATTTATTGTGATTATTACATCTGCTCCATTTGATTGATTGAGCTCTACTAATGCATTCTTTTTGTGACTTTGATGCGAGGGCCCGCCACGCAAGGATGTCTTCTTAGGAGGCCAATGCAGCCAAGCTTGGAGGAGGATGGTCTTCTTCTCATGACCATCTGGAGAGAGCACCAAGGAAGCAAAGAGATGTGCATTAGTTAGAGATAGACACTTAGGATTATTTATTTTGTAATTTATGGTGAGAGAGAGACATTTTTGGCATGTAATTAAACAGGACTCTACTCTTCACAATGAGGTCCAGTGCCCGGGTGATTGTTCACCTGGGGGCCTCATCGCGGCTTTTTCGAGTTTTCATCGCCTTCTTTTATTTTGTTTTCCGAAGTTTTGAGCTTTCCGCCTTTCTTTTACTTTGCTTTGTGTGCTTGGAGCCCCTAGATATAGGTTGCTTGACTCGGTAGCTAGGTCCAAACATTAATAAGAATGCATGTTCCTATAGTCTACTTCGCTTGGATCTAGTCAAACTTAAACAAGCCGTTCATTTATCTCTTAGCCCTTGTGCCGCAGCGAGCCCTGTAAAGCGCTTTCTCCTAAGCTCAAGTGTGTTGAGTACAGAGGAGGGGTGAGCCAGGACCGGACCCTTCGGGCTAGAGATGAATGAGCGACTTATGGTTCTTCACGCTAATAGCAGCTTATGTTTAGGGCGGTTTTATGCCTTGCATATCGACATATAGATAGGTTTAAAAATTCTGTTTTGCATACCACATGGAGAGAGATGGGATGCACTGTAAGTCTTCTAACTCAGCATGCATCATTCAGTTCAATGGTGAGATTTCCATCATGGAACCACTTGCATGGCTTTTCCTCTATCTCCCTCTGATTTTGAGCACCTAGGACTTAAATGAAAATCTACAAAAACGTTAGGCGCTGGTATGAAACAGACTCAAAAAAAAAGTGAAAACCCAAAAAATTAAAACAAGAGGACTACTAAATAAACTTTGACCTTAATTAAAATCTGTAATGGACTATCATTATACCGGGTTCATAAAGCCCTCATTGTTTTTAGGTACCTTGGAGGGGGACCAAAACCCTACTCCCTTGAGCGAGTGCGACCCCTAAGGATTAAAGCCAAAAACCCAGTCTGCAACTGCCTTGTGTATCGCCTGGATTTCCGAAGTAATGGCGCTTCTATCGTACGTAGGCGAGTAGGACTTGGTCACCAATGGTGACTCTCTGTTGTGAGAGCATCGACCCTGTCCGAAGTATTGAGCATAGGCCACGCCTTCACGGGGGTGTCTGTCTCATTGTCCTGCGTCCGAGTAGGTTCTTGCACGCTCACGGGTGATTCCGTTGCGAGTGAGAACCGAAGTATTGGTTTCGCCTATCGGCTTCCTCTCTCTTTTCTTTGTCTGAGTAGGGATTCAGGAAGGGTTACAAGGACTCCAAAAAGTACAGACTACAGGTTACACAGGAGGAGGACAAGTACGGGATACTCTTCCGGCAGTACTCTCTCTCCTATAGGGTAGCGTACTAAGGACTTGTTATAAGATATGCCTAAAAATCACAACTCTAAAAACGAAAAGATAATAAATAGCCGAACTTTCACGGCTTCACATGGCGTGAGTTGGTGAACCCGATTTTGTATTGTGTTTGAATGGATCTAGATTAAGGTTCAAAGATCAAGTCCCGCGCAATTGCGCACATTTTGTTGTTTCTCCCTTTGACCACCCCGCTCAACCGAGCCTTTCTACTGTTTTACACTCCTTTTATTCCTCGTTGACCATCTTATCATTCTTCCAACAATCCGACATTCTCTTGTGCCTCGCGAAGTTGATCCATGGATGGTTTTGTCGGGACCATGCTGACACCTACATCGATTCCATAGACTCAACTCCGCCAATAATTTCGAGGCGATTCCCGAGAACCCGATACGGACTTTGCGGATCGATCTCCAGACTCCTCATTTTCTACCCTTCTCTTGGCCACCCAATAAACTGGGATCACTTTTGTCCCGCTTTCGCCGTTGTGAATGGGAGTCGATTACAGTCTACATCCCTTTCCCATTCACAACATGCTGGGGTTGACCTGAATTCCAGCTTCATCACGGCAGCTGAACATTAATTGCAAGTGATCTGATTCGGACCATCTCATTATGTAGATAGAAGACAGTGCGAGCCCTGGAGACTACTCCGGAGTTCATTCCGTCCGACTCAGAACCTGACATGGCGCCAGGAGGAAGGGCAAGGGTCAGCAGCCACCACCAGAGGGACATGTGCCAGATCAGAACCAAGTCAATGCACAGTTGCTGGCATCTATCCAGGCCATACAGCAGCAGCTGACCGAGCAGGCCCTCACATAGACCGCATTCCAGGATATGTTGAATGACATGATGAACCGTGACGATGGAGGAGGAGGCAGACGCAGAGGAGGAGGTGGAGGTGGAGGTGGTGATCCTCCTGATGATGACCTTGAATTACCACCACCGAAGCCGACACTCAAAGAAACATACAATCCGGGAGACAGCCAGATAATCGAGTGGATTCTCATCCCACCGGTACACGCTCACTTTGAGCTGAAGCCCCAGTTCATAGCCCTTCTCCCTGCATTTCATGGCAACACCAATGAAGAGCCGTACATTCACCTCCAGCAGTTCACCCGCATTTGCCGCACCACCCACTATCCGAATGTCCCCCTGGACATTGTCAAGATGATGGCTTTCCCCTTCAGCCTACAGGACAAGGCCCTTTATTAGGTCAATCATTTGGGAAAGGTCGTGACGACCTGGGAGGAGTTGAAGTCCGCCTTCCTGCACAAATACTACCCTCTCGGTCGGCTCAACCAGATGCGAGCACGTATTAGTAATTTCTCCCAAGGAGCACATGAGTCAGTACACGAGGCTTGGGAGAGATTTACTAATCTGCAAGAGAAGTGTCCCCACCATGAGATCCCTAAGACCAGCTTGGTCCAATATTTCTTTGGGGGACTAAACATTGAAAGCCAAAGGCTCGTGGATGCAGTATGTGGGGGTTCCCATTTTAATAAGGATGAAGATGTAGTCTGGCAGATTTTCGAAGAAATAGCCGAAGGAGAGGCCGCCCTCTCTTCATCCAAGGCATACCAGAAGCAGCCCCAGATCCTCCAAAAACAAGTTCACATGGCTGCATCCAAGGAAGCAGAGAGAGATGAGAGCTCCAACCTCAGCATCATCGGGGGCCATCTCTCTAAGGTCGATAACATTGAGAAGTGATCACAGGACCTTGAGAAACTCGCTGTGATCGAGAAGAGGACCCAGAACCTGGATAAGCTAGATCGGATCAACAAGTATCTTGAACTGTTGGTCGGCACGATCAACTCTGTCCAGTCGGCTACACCATCAGACGCTCCCGCTGAGAAGAAGGACGAGCAGCAACCGCAGCATCAGCCTCAGCCGAGCCAGCAGCCACCGGCAGTCCAACACGTGTACTACGTGCAGGCACCCGACCAGGGCCCGCCGCAGCAGCAGATGGTCATATACCAGCCAGAGTTCCTTTCTGTTCCTGATCCAGTCTTCCCACCACCACCCCTGATCCAAGAAGTCAATGGGGTATGGAGTAATGATGCACAGCCGACCCGTCCTCAGGGACAACCCCAGGGTCAGCAATTTGCCAACCGACAGTACCATCAACCTCAGGGTGGTCGTTTTGGTCAAACCTCTCAGCCTCACCAGCAACACCAGCAGCCTCCTCAGTTTACACATCAATGGAGGCAGAATTTTCCTTACCAGCAGCAGCCGCAATACCGCCACCCACAGCCGTATCACCAGTACGCGGCTGCCCCCTCTCCGCAATATCAGCAGTATCCTCCTCTATCTTACCAACAGCTTCAACTTCCTGCTCCACCACAGCAGCACCACCAGCCACAGCCTCCCCACCCATCTACCCAACAGCAGCGTGGTCTGCACGCTGAATCTTCTGATGTGTCCCCTGCTAATCCCACCATGGAGTGCCTAGCCCAGCTTGTTAAAGGGCTAGCGGAGATGACAAAGCGGCTTGATGACCTGACCGCCACCCGAACTACCATTCCGGCGCAGGTCAAAGCCAACCCCAACAATTTCAAGAAGAAAGAGCAGGTAGAATGTGATGTCTAGTCCGTAGCTGAAAATGATCTTACTGTTTATTCCAATGCTGTTACTCTCAGGAGCGGTAGGGCTTTACCTCCGCCTGCTACTACCAGTGGGGTGAATAAAGAAACAGGTGGATCGTCATCTTCCGCATCAGCCGTGCCAGCTCCAGGGGTGGGTGAGGAGGAAGAGGAAGGAGAAGCCAGTCCAGCCATCGTGCCCTGCCAGAAGCAACCTCAGCCAAAAATACAAAAAAATCAGTAAAAACAAAAACAACAAAAAGAAGCTTGTAGCATAAGCGAAGCCGCGCCAGCCTTGGAGGAGCCGCCAGCAGCAGCCGATCCCTCGCCAGCCGATGGAGCCAACGCTACCCTTTTTGATCGCCCAACAGCACCGGCATTTTCAGATCCAGCTTGTACTCCTTTTTGTAGTCCGGATGTACAACATTCTGTGGGCAATGATTTTGATGTAAATAAGAACTCTCATTTTTCTTCCAGTGGTGTAAATGTTCCTTTTCCGCATGCAATACAAAAATCCAAAAAAAATGCAAAACGAAAAAATGCATTGTCTGATCCAGGTGTTGTGGACATTTTGGATAAATTGACTGTTGAGATTCCCTTGTTGAAGGCCGTGGAATACATGCCAGCTGTGAAGAAAGGACTGAAAGAGGCATGTACTAACAGGTGTCGCCCAGCGTAAGACAACAGACACCGAGAAGTAGAAAAACACGTTCTCTCCATGGCCACAGTTGCAGCTATCAGCAACCTCCCCCAGAAAAAGAAAGATACGGGAGCACCTCTGATCAGTTGTGTGATTTTTGACCAGGTCTTCGAGCGCACTCTTCTTGACAGTGGTTCTTCCATTAACCTTCTGCCCTCGTCCATAATGCAAGAATTCGGGCTGGGACCGCTCAATCAGACACGCATGATCCTTCAGTTCGCTGACCGATCTGTCAAGCGGCCCCGAGGTCTGTTGGAAGACGTAGTAGTTACCGTGCAGGAGATGAAATTCCCAGTTGACTTTGTAGTCCTTGATATGGACTCGCCAGCACCCTTGCTCCAGACCCCTATCATCCTTGGCAGACCATTCCTCCGTACTTCAGGTGCCGTGGTTGATTATGGGTATGGAGAGATCACTTTCAGCTCGAACACCCAGCAAATCACGATCAATATGAACAAAGAGCCGAATGCCACAACTGCTGAAAGCCAGGCAGCCTCAGAAGCAGACTGTGATTTTATCGCGGAAATCAGAGACTCAGAATTATCACTGGACGATCCATGGACCCGAGAAATCCTCACTCTTGAGGAGGACTTGGAAAGCGCAGTCAGCATATGCTCCGATGATTTGTGGGAGACAGATTCTCAGATGCAGGCGCATATTTTTGAGCATTCACTCCAAACCGAACATGACCAACTTAGCGCAGAACCATTCGGTACATCACTGGGATCTCAACAGGATGTTGAGGATGGCAACACCTTAACAGAAGTACAGCCCACCACCAGCATGGTGTCTGAAGTGACAGATAAAGTGGACAGCATAAAACCAGAACTCAAGCCACTTCCTACAGGCCTGAAGTATGCTTTCCTTGCGGGTGAAGAACAAATGTATCCGGTCATCATTAGCAGCAGGATGAATCCGGATCAGGAATCTCGACTTCTCGAGGTTCTAGAAAAGAACCGTAAGGCACTTGGTTGGAGCGTATCAGACCTCCGAGGGATAAATCCAGCTATGTGTTCACACCATATCTATCTAGAAGAAGATGCCAAGCCGTCCCGCGAATTTCAGAGAAGGCTGAACCCTAACCTTCGAGACGTCGTCATGAAAGAAATCACGAAATGGTGTGACGCAGGCTTCATCTATCCCATCTCCGATTCAAAATGGGTAAGCCCACTGCATGTAGTTCCCAAGAAATCCGGGCTTACCGTGGTTACAAATGATAAAGGAGAGGAAATTTCTACTCGGGTACCAACCTCGTGGCGGGTGTGTGTTGACTACCGCCGACTCAATGCAGCAACCAAGAAGGACCACTTCCCCTTGCCATTCATTGATCAAGTTTTGGAGAGACTAGCAGGCAAGGAGTTCTTCTGCTTTCTGGATGGGTACTCCGGGTACAACCAAGTGGCGATCGCTCCTGAAGATCAAGAGAAGACTACCTTCACTTGCCCGTTCGGTACCTACGCCTTCAAGAGAATGCCCTTTGGATTATGCAATGCACCTGCAACCTTCCAAAGATGCATGTTAGCAGTCTTCGCCGAGATGGTAGGCGGTTTTCTCGAGGTGTTCATGGACGATTTCTCTGTCTATGGTGACAGTTTCGATTCTTGTCTTGAGCACCTAGACAGAGTACTTCAGAAATGCCGTGAAGTCAATCTAGTGCTCTCATGGGAAAAGAGCCACTTTATGGTCACTGAAGGTATTGTGCTGGGCCATGTCGTTTCCAAACGTGGCATGGAAGTCGACCCAGCAAAGGTGGATGTCATTTCAAATCTTCAGCCACCTCAGTCAGTTAAGAATGTGAGGTCATTCCTAGGGCATGTGGGATTCTACAGGCGATTCATCAAGGATTTCAACCGCATTGCCCGACCTCTGACAGAACTCTTGTGCAAGGAGACTGAGTTCATTGTTGATCAGTCGGTTCTCCTTGCTTTCAATCAGTTGAAGGAGCTTATCACTCAGGATCCAATCTTGCAACCTCCTGACTGGACTCTTCCCTTTGAAATAATGACCGATGCATCATATTTTGCAGTAGGAGATGCCCTTGGGCAGAGGAAAGACAGAGCGCCCTATGCCATTCACTATGCCAGCAGAACATTAGATGAAGCACAGAGAAATTATACAGTGACAGAGAAAGAATTGCTGGCTGTGGCTTTCGCCCTAGAGAAGTTCAGATCCTATTTGTTGGGATCAAAAGTCACAATTTTCACGGACCACTCTGCTATCCGGTACCTACAGCAGAAGAAGGATGCCAAGCCGAGACTGATTCGTTGGATCCTTCTCCTCCAGGAATTCGATCTGGAAATCAAGGACAAGCCTGGAGTTCAGAATGTGGTAGCAGATCACCTCTCCAGAATTGAACAGCATAAGCCTCCTCTGAGTAGTGCACCTATCACAGAAACCTTCCCGGACGAAGCCATCTTAGTTGTGGATGCTCTTCCTTGGTATGCTGATATAGTCAATTACCTCGCTTCTGGGGTAATACCTTCGGACTGGACGAAGAACCAAAAGAACAAATTCATGTCGACCATCCGCTTCTACCAATGGGAAGATCCTCTATTATTCAGAGAAGGAGCAGATTGTATTTGGCGCAGGTGCATCCCTCAGACGGAGCAATCTAGTGTCCTCGAGCATTGTCATTCGCTCGAATCTGGTGGACATCACTCTGGAGATCGTACGGCAACAAAAGCGCTACAGTGTGGCTTTTGGTGGCCCACATTATTCAAGGATGCAACAGAGTTTGTTAAAAGATGTATTGACTGTCAGCGACTGAAAGGTACACTCACTGCCAAAGATTCAATGCCCCTGAAAATCATTCAGATAGCAGACGTTTTCGATTCATGGGGCATTGACTTCATGGGACCTTTTCCTAACAGCCAAGGTTTTGAGCACATCCTTCTTGCCGTCGATTACGTGAGTCGTTGGGTTGAAGCTATTCCCGCCCGAGCCGCCGACAACAAAACAATTTGCCAGTTTCTGAAGAAGAACATCATTTCGCGGTTTGGGATACCAAAAATTCTCATATCAGACGGGGGTAGCCACTTCATCAACAAAGAGGTCAAGAAGTTAACGAAGGAGTACGGCATCGATCACCGTGTCGCGTCTCCTTATCATCCGCAGACCAATGGCATGGCAAAGTTATCCAACAGAGAAATCAAGACTATACTGCAGAAACTTGTTAGGACAAACAGAAAAGACTGGTCTCAACTCTTGCACTCAGTTCTATGGGCTTACCGAACAGCCTACAAGTCTCCCTTGGGCATGTCGCCCTATCGTCTTGTATATGGGAAACCATGCCATCTTCCCGTGGAATTGATCCACAAATCTCTTTGGGCAATCAACACTTGTAATTTGGACTCACGCAGAAGTGGTCAGAAGAGAAAAGATGATCTGAACATGCTCTTGGAATTTCTAGACTACGCATACGATAACACCTTGATGTACAAGGAGAAGGTTAAACGCTGGCATGACCGGTACATCAGACGAAAGACCTTCGACGTTGGACAGAAAGTGTGGATATTTGATGCAAAGTTGTGGATATTCCCAGGTAAATTAAAGAGTAAGTGGACAGGGCCATTTCGAGTATGTGAAGTGCGTGACAATGGAAGCATCGCTATATCAGAATTGTCCCCTGACGCACAGCCCTTCGTCGTCAACGGCCAACTACTGAAACCTTACCTCGAACCAGATGCATTCTTGGCCGTTGTTGACTCTATTCAGCTAGTGCACCACGATGACATCTCCACAACACTTGCGGCATCGAAAGGTTCATACGATGTACTCCAACCACTGTTTCTTTGATTTTCTCCTTTTCTTCTTTTCTTCTTTTCCTTTTCAATTTTCTTTTTCTATCTAAAAGGTGCCACCCTTGTAGACAGTTTTCTATACTTAGGACGTACTTTGTCCTAAGTATAGGGGGGATGTGCACCTAGAGTTTTTCATTTCATTCCGATCCTCTCCATTGTCTCCTCTTCTTGTCTATACTTAGGAGTATCTTACCCTAAGTATATGGGGAGACAATCTGAGTACGATCTGTGTATTCCCACCCTTGACCCTCCCTGCTTTTTGTACAGTCTGCTATACTTAGGATTATTTGATCCTAAGTATAGGGGGGACGGTCAACTTCTCATTCATTCACTTCATTCATATTTATTCTTTAGATCTGTCTATACTCAGTACGAGTTATGTCTTTGCTTTTCCTTTCGATCTATGAGGACATAGCTCAAGCTAAGTATAGGGGGGTCGTATATACCATGTATATACTATAAGCCATAACTCATACTGAAAAATAAAATATATCATCCCAATATAAATTAAAATGTAATAAGTAACTATATAATAATGAAAGATGATTGTGAGCCCCTCAGACTCTTTAAACATGTACTGACTACTGAGTCAGAAAAGTGTTTTATGCAAAACATTCTCTTTTGAAAAATCTTGTGAAAAATGTTTGAAAAATAGTGTGTACAAGTATTCAACGTTTGAAAAATTAGTTTTGTGTGTAAAATTTATTGTCTTTGAGTGAAACCAAAATGTGTGAAAATCAGTGTGCAAATGATGGTGAAAATTTGATTGACAAAATTGTTTTGAAAAATCTATCTATGATGTGTAAACCTTTGTAAAAGGATTTTCAAAGACGTGAACATGTTTGCAAAATTATCTTGGACTATAGTTTTCAAAATCCTTGTGAAAATGATTCTCGAATCAGTCTGAGGAGTCCGCACAAAAATCTCTCATTTGTAAATAATAGATAAGCCCAAACAAATCCTATAAGAACTAAAACCATATTGTACATCAAATACATTTTTTCTTCTTTTGTACATACTGATTAATAAATCAGATACCTATACAGTGTGATTTGAAAAATAGTGTGACCAGTTTTGAAAAATTTGATGTGAAATGATTTCAAATGTGTGAAAATATTTTGATTGCAAAACTTTTCTTTGTGTGAAAGAAAGGATTTGAAAAATCTATGTGCAAATGTTTTGAAAAATGCTTGTCAAAACTATTGTGAAAATTGTATATATAGTGTGAAAAATCTTTGCAAAAATAGTTTTCAAATGTGTGTAAATAATTGCGAAAATTATTGTGTACTATAGTTTGCAAAATTATTTTAAAAAAAAACTAATAAGAACACCATTACAAATACTTGTAAATCCTGAATAAGACACATACAAGTCTTGCAATAAAATTCTAAATAAAACACTTCATTCAAACCTGTAAAGTTTTTAGAAATTCAAACTTTTTGTAAAGAAAGCAGCACGCCCGTGTAAATAATTGTATATACTTTTTGTATATGTCCAGTTCTTAGTTTATTTGTAAAAAAATTCTTTGTGTAAAAACATTCTTTGATTCTTTCAAACTTTTTGTGAAAAATTTGCATCAATCATTGTGCATAGCATAAGCATACCATTCATATTCTTTTTGAGTGAGCTTGATGATTGAATCAGTCTAATAAAGTCTCAAATTGGAGCTTGGTTGGACCTTACCGCACCTAACTGCACTGGAACCTTATGGGAACTAGGTTTAAGGTACTTCAGGTCTATGCAGACTTAATTCTTTGAGAAATCAGGGCTGGGTTCAAGTCACCTCAGTGGACTAACTAGAACTTTTCGAGACACACGTATGACTCTTACCGACCGTGACCTAACTTGGACACTTGCACCTTTCACTTGGCTCAACTCAGTTGGAGTGGTGAGGGGGTTGGATTTGCCAGTCTGAGACGCACACGGGTGGAAACATTCGTCCTCGTCTAGGGAGGGAAGTGCACCCCAACTTGGTCAAATAGTCATGATGTCTAAAGACAGGAGACTGTGGGTTGCGATAAAGCTTCAAAAGAGGGATAGTCTACTGGCTCAAGAGGAAAAACTCCTTATGTAAATGCTGCTGTGAATAGTATGTTGAAAAAAAATGGTTAGGCCTGTACAAAAATAAAATGCCTGCAAAGTATGTACAAAGTCAATAAGCAAGCTTGAGTTCCAAAGACAAATATGTGAGTCTGCAGCTGGATGACTTGACTACACTGGTCTTGCATCCCGGGATAGGTAGCTACACTGGCTATCGTCCATTCTTCTCTTCACCCCCTCCTCTTGAGCTGGTTGCCACTTGAACTTAGAAGGGAATACTCTGCTCCTCGAGGAAAGAGCTGTTGGATTGGGGAATCATTGGGTCGTCATTCTGGAGAAGTCAGCTCCTTTATCATTTCAGTTGGGGAGAGCCATATCACTTACACCGTACAAGTCAGCTTCATAGTTATAAGGGTTTGCGTATGATGTAGACTAGTTCTGACCCGGCTATTGAGGTGGGTTGAACCGAGTTCTGTGACTATCGAAGGCTGTTGTATTTTAGAGCTGGTTCCCGACTAGGTTTCACACACATTCACACCCAAGGTCTGACAGGAGCTCCAAATTCAGATTTGGTAAAGACATGCATTGCACTGAAAGCACCCCTATTCACTCTACCTTTCTTTCATTTTCCTTCTTCTTTTCTTCATTCTTTTTGTACTTATTGCATAAGTGTTTGCTAGGGACTAGCAAAGGCAAGTATAGGGGGGTGATGAATCTCCCTTTCATCACCTTTATTCTATCATTTTGGCCTCAAAAACCCCAGCAAATGCATAGAAATAGCATCAAATTGTACATAATAGCATTCATGATTCATTGTATTAATTACACAATAAATAAGGTTCCTAATGCCAAAATTATAGAATAAAGAGAAGAAAAGAAAAAGGAATAAAATATTGTAAATATTTTATGACCCAAACCCCGAGACCAAGGCCAGCATGGTATTGGTCGACAAGGAATAAAGTAGGGGGAGATAAGGGCCAGTGTACAATAAATACCTCATTTATTAATTCATTCATTTATGCATTTTTGGCACCTATTTTGTACATAATTATTTCTTCTTCAAATAAAGAAACTTTGTACATGAAATTTGTAGATAATAATGTAAATAAAAATACAAAATTGAGTTTGTGCAAAAATAATACCAGTGTACATTTTATACACAGAATAAAAAGCCAAAATCTCAACTTCACAGACCCATATCTTGCAAATAAAAACTCCAAATCACCAAACTCACCTTTAATTGTATATAGCATTCCAAGAACTATTTTATAAAATTGGTTTCATAATTTTTGGAGTCCATATGCAGAAGTTAGGTTTTTGGCCCTCCTTGTATATAGGACTGATTAAAATATGCATTTTATTCAATATTCATTGTTTGTATAAATTCATATTTTTAGAATTTTGTAAATAATGTATATAATGCATACACATATTAGAAGTTAAAGAAAACCAAAAATAATTTGTAAAATAAAATAAGTCTACAAAGTCATAGACAAAATACCTATGCTATATACATATACATAAATAAAAAGGATTTTAGTCCTTGGTTCTTTTATTCTTTTATATTTTTTTAATAATGTATACATTATACATAACTCATTAAAAATGTAAATCTAAAATAAAAATCAAGAAAATATAATAAATAAATTAAGTATACAAAATACATAGGTAAAAGACCTATAAGGATACCTACAACATACCTATACCTATTTCTTTAAAAATATAAATAAACTCCTAAAAATTAAATAAAAATACCTTTATACTCACAAAAATAAATTATAAATTTATAAAATAAGCCAATAAAATAATAAAAGAAAATAAACAAATTAAAAATAAAATACATAAAAATACATGTAAATACATACATATACACATTATTCAAATAAAACCATAATAAAACACCACGAAAAATTCAATAAAAATCATAAATAAATACTAGACGAAATAATACACATTTTTTATTTTATAAGAAAAAATTAATAAAATCATTTAGGGTATCAAATAAATCAATCTTTAATCAGGTCTCCTATTTTGGCGGCTAGCGACCGACGTGGACCAATCGCAAGCCGGCCTTCGTTGACCTCTGGTCAACTGTCCCATCCAAAGCCATGCGCCTCTGGACTGTCCATTCCCCCGATTTCATGCATTTTTCCCGGGCACACCATCCATCAATCGACGATGCTTCCTTCACAAGAATTGCTCTCTAATCTTCCATGATGCCCGCCAAAATCTTAGATCAATTAGATATTCATTGGATCAGCCAATAATCGCCGGCCAATAAGGCTACTCGCCAATGTCTATAAATAAGTAGCTTCGCCTCCTTCCTCGAATTTGGCCATTTTCATTCCACCCAAACGCCTTGATCTTGTTCCTGGACCATTCCTCGTGACAGGGGGAGTGACCCAACGCCTCGACTCGGCCGGAGGACGGAGAATTTTGACGCGGCGGAGCTCCGGCGTCCGCCCTGCTCCCTGGAGGCCCCCAGGTATAAGAGCTGCCCCTTTATGCATTTTTAGTTAGATTTTAATGTCAGCTTTTCAGTCCAGTAGTTAGATTAGTTATTAGTTAATCTCCTTAGCTTAAAAATCAAAATTCGAAGTTCGCCGGAGCTCCGCTCCGGCGAATTCTCCACCGTTGTCGCGATTGTCTCCGACCGCCTCGTTCATCCCATTTCGAACCTCAGCGCCTTCTCCATCTATCGCACACATTTGTTCGACCCAGGACCCTAGGTCTTGGCGAATCGAGGCTCCTCCTCCGCCGTTCGCCGGAGCCCCTCCGCCCACCTTCATCTTGCATCGCAGCTTCACAACCCCGGGTCGAGGAGAAAGCTCTCTCGCCCGCGGTTCTTCCTGTGCAGGTACATCGAGGAAGAAAGCCCTTCTGGGCTTGCATTGAACCAGGAAGAGGTTCCTGGGGGTCCCCTTCTTCTCCGACCTCTCTCCATCGACTCGGACTCCCAGGAGCCATGAAATCACCATCAGTCGATGCGGGATCCCTCCAGCTACGTGTAGACCACCTCAGACGTGCCGGAGAGCCTTGGAGGAGCCCAAGCTCCTCGATCAAAGCTCGCCAGCCCCGAGCTTCTTCCCCGTTCTTCCAGGGAGCTTCAGCACCGTCGGATCAGGAGGCGAAGTCCAGTTCGATCATGCGCCGTCCGATGAAGCCACGTGCCAACCGTCAGATCAGTCTGGATCGTCTAATCCAGGCCCTTCATCGCCGAACCGGTATCCACCGTCGGATGCGTGACGCGTGGATAAGTGGCGCCTCCAGCGCCGTTGGATGACACGCCTTATTTGGGGGTAAATTTCACATCTAGCCCCCGCCTTTTTGTATTTATAGTTTAATACCTAAAATAGAAAGTCACGTTGTAAATAAAATGTATATTTTACAAAGGACCCTCGATGTTTTAAGATTTACACTTTAGTCCTTCCGCACCTCACATGCAGCAACCACGTGAGGCGCGTGAAATTTGCATTTAAACCCCGCCGGGTTTCTGTAATTATCAAATGGTCCTGAAAATAAAAGTCCATGTGTATTTTTATTGTGATTTTTGCATGTATGCCCCTGCAAACTATTTTATTTGCAAAAATACCCCTGTCAGGCCATTTAATTTTTGAATGCTTTGTCTATTTATTTTGTGCTCCATATTAACTTGAAAAATCTTACAAAAATAGACTTAAGCTCCTGTTTGGTTGTGCTTGCACGCTATATTTTTAGTTTTTCATTTTGTTGCATTTTTGCATTTATTAAAAATAAAAAAACATGTCTTTTATTCACTATCTAACTTATAAAATCCTAAAAAATATGAAAATGCCTCGAAAAATTCCAAAAAATTACCTATGGTGTATTTTGACCTATTCTAGTGTCAGTCCAAAAACCCCTAAAAATCTCAAAAGGAAAACCTTAAAAATTCAAGAATACCCAAAAGTTTCAAAAAAAATAAAAAAAATCAAAGAAAAATCAGAAAATTATAAACTCAGGCCCTATTTATACTTTGTTTTATTATCTTTATTAGAAAAATAGTGTGGAAAATTTTTGAGGCCGTTAGCTATTTTTAAGGTCTATTTTTGTGACAGCCATAACCTATTCCACTGTTTGCTATTATTTAGCTATTTAAAAATACTAAAAAAATATTTTCAAAAATGCCCATGAAAACCCCAAAAAGACTTTGTTCCTGAATTTTTGACTATTTTTGAGTATTTTTTGTAAATATTATAGTACCCCTTTATGTATATATATATTTCCTAAAAAGAAAAAAAAGAAAAAGAAAAAATATAATATATATATATAGATATCTAATTATTTATATGTATTCTTATATCTATTTAGTAACCTAAATATAAAAAAAAAGAAAAAAATATATAAAATATATATCTTTTTTGTTATCCTTATATATACCTATATATATTGTATGTATTATAAGCTATATACTAACCCTCTATGGGTATACCTATATACAAATATTTATAATTATATTAAATATATATATATTACCTAATTATATTATTAAAAATAAAAAAAAATAAAATATCAATAATAATATAAAAAAATATATATAAAAAAACCCACTCAAGGATGACTCTGAGATACATGTAGGCTATTGCATTTTTGTATTTCTCTCTGTGGTTCGACCTCTACATGCTTGTTCCCTATACATTTTATGGTAGAGTAAATAAAGATTAATTCACATTTATTTTTGAGCTAGATTGTTGTATTCTTTGGATTGTGGGTTAATTGCTGACCAACTCGGGTCTTCTATGAGTGGTCGCCTCAGCGACAACACTTTTATATTTTTCATGGTGACCCTCGTGGATTACCCGCGTTATCACGCGCCCAAAGTAGCATCATCAGATTAGATCTAGCCGCATCGCATAAGAGGCGTTCGATCCCAATGTGCGAGGCACGCTTCAGTTGTGATTTTTCACTTCTTCTCCTACAGTTTCGTTAAATTTTAAATAAGTTCTAAATCATTATGTGTCTATTTGAGATTTTTGAATAATTTCTTGTAGCTCCTTGATAGTTTTGTGATTTGTTTTTTATTCCGATTGACATAGCTCCACGTACGTTAGCACATGCTTTTTGGGAAAATTGCAATAAATCTGTCTGTGTTTCTTGGTTTAGTTTGATCCATAAATCTACAATAATTGCATGTGGGTCCATTCCATTGTAGCAAGTGTAGTTGCACAGGAAATTTACGTTCAGACGCCTAGATTTCTTATTTTTGTTATTGTTTAGTTCCAGAACATTAAATAATTACATATTGATCCCTTATCTACAGATTAATTTTTTGTACTTAATAATTAGCTAATTTACTCTAAAAAATCCCCAAAATAGTTAAGTGTATATTAATTAGTTTTATCATTAATTTTTTTTTCAAAAATTTCTTTTTTTTGTAATTTTAAAAGTTCAAAAACTTCTAAAATTTGCTATGTTTAGCTTTAAAAATTCATAAAATTCAAAAAAATGTTTTAAAAATTCAAAAAATGTTTAAAAATTCAAAAAATAATTGTTTATGTCTTTTATATTATTTTAGCATCTATAAAAATTTTGTTTGAAAATTCAATTAGAAAACCTAAAAATAAAAAATGTAGAAAAACTATAAAAACCATATAAAATCACTAAAAAATCAGAAAAATACATAATTATGCTTGAATTAAAGCTTGAAAAATTTCCTTCTTGTTGAATATGATTTTTAGTATTTTTAGTTAAAAATAAAAAAATAATAGTTTAAATTTGTTTTGTGTTGTAATTTACTTTTTTATTCGTTTTTAAAATCCTAAAAAAAACTAAAAATTACATAAAAATCACAAAGTATAAATTTCATAAAACACAAAAAGATTTTTAATCTATTTTTCTGACTATTTTTACTATTTTTGAAAAATCTAAAAAGAGCCATTGATTCTTTTATTTATATATTTTTATTTGTTTTCTTTTAAAAAATTTAAAGATAGAATTTTGCAAAATTTAAAATCATTAAAAAATTGAAAATAAGAAAAATATAAAAATAGTTCAAAATATTAAAAATTTATAAAAAGTATAAAAAGAATTAAAAAGACATAAAAGTAACAAAAAGAGAAAAAGAAAAGTCTCACTTATTAATTAGACTAAATTAAATAATCTTCGGGTAATGTTGCTTCCCCGAGTTTGATCATGCATAGCTATACAAGTAAATTAATTGCACTAACATTTTGTTCATTTTCTACTAGAAAATATAATTTTTGTTTGAGACAGTTTTAGGTTACGACATCACCGCACTTCTGATATGCATCTCACGTGTTCATTTTCTAATATACAATTTAAAAATCCATTTCCGTCATTTCAACAAGTGCAATTTTGTGCGCATCAATGTGGAATGAGCTTCCGAACACACACACACACACACACAGAGAGAGAGAGAGAGGCCCTGTTTGGTTGGAGAATAGGCCCTGGAATAAGGGGTCAATTCTCCTCCCGACACGGTTCCCAGTGGTACGATTATTCTCCATTATTCCATTATATTTCACTCTTATTCCTATCTTTATCCCACCTTACCTACCTTTATTTCACCTTATTCTCCTTATTCTTATCCTCTAGCTGAACGGAGAATAGACCCTTATTCCCCTTATTCTCCATCCTTATTCCTGCTTATTCTCCTACCGAATGAGCACAGAGAGTTTCCCAATTGACAATCAAGACGTTAAACTTGATTTGTTATATATGAGCAACACCGACAATAAACAAATTCTTTAAACAAGATGCATGCAAATCTATGCTTGAGATATAATAAACCATGTTAAGAATGACCAATCACATTCGTTTAAAGTTTAAACCCTAATGCTTGAGATGACTCACACATCGTATAAGGATTCAACCAGTACAAGTGTACAACCCTACACTCGATCCAAAATCCCCAAAACGTCCCATGTCTGAAAGCATATACTAAGGGCCCGTTCGGTAGGAGAATAAGCAGGAATAAGGATGGGGAATAAGGTGAATAAGGGTCTATTCTCCGTTCGGCTGGAGGATAAGAATAAGGAGAATACGGTGAAATAAAGGTAGGTAAGGTGTGATAAAGATAAGAATACGAGTGAAATAAGATGAAATAGTGGGGAATAGTCGTACCACGGGGAAGCGTGTTGGGGGCTTATTCCCCTTATTCCATTCCTCCTTATGACCCAAACGAACAGAGCCTAAATGAAACATTAATCATTAGCCCACCAAAAACTACAATGAATACAAACACCACTCTATCCATCAAAAGAAAACCTCACCTAATCTATCTCCTAAACCATGCCAAAACTCCCACCTCAAAGCAACATAAAACGCTGTTCATCTCCACCAACTCGCAAACAAACTCCAACCCGTCCCTCGGAAGCGGATCACGCTGCCCTCTGCGGCACTAGTGGCGGCAGCAGAGCTGCAGGTGAGTGAGGACGTACATCTGAAGCTACGTCCTGTGCTACGACAGCCGCAGTAGATAAAGAGAGCCACCCAAAAGAAAGGGCACTGCGCTCTGCTCTGCGCTGCACTGCAGCGCTGCTGACACTCGTAGCAGCGCAATTTAAACAACAAACCCACCCTCGATTTCTCCATCCTTTGCTTTCGTGGTTTGATTCGATCGAGCCCCTTTTGTTGGCATCAGGACAGAGCAGGCGCGCCATCAATGCCCCCAAGGACACAGCAGAAGGGCAGCAGCTGCGTCTCCACCACCACCACCGCCACCGGTATAAATAAACCCTAGAGGCATGCGGGAGCCGCGCCACTGAGATGGACGCCACGCACACCAGCAAGCGCCCGCGCGCGGGAAAGGAGGAGGACGACGACGACGCCGGCGGCGGAGGTGAGGGCAGGCACGGCCTCCTCCCCTGGCACAACCCCGCCGCCAGGATCTGCAGGGTCTCCAGAGCTTCCGGCGGGAAGGACCGCCACAGCAAGGTGCTCACGGCCAAGGGCCTCCGCGATCGCCGTGTCCGCCTCTCCGTCTCCACCGCCATCCAGTTCTACGACCTCCAGGACCGCCTCGGCTACGACCAACCCAGCAAGGCTGTCGAGTGGCTCATCCGCGCAGCTTCCGCTGCCATCGAGGAGCTCCCGTCGCTCGACAGCGCCTTTGCCGAGCTCTCGAGCCGCCTCCTCACGGCGAAGCATGCGCGGAATCAACAGAGTCAACATGTTTCGGTGACGAAGTCCACCTGCAGCAGCAATTCGGAGACGAGCAAAGGATCGGTGCTGTCGCTTTCACGATCCGAGACCCGCACGAAGGCGTGGGAGCGTGCGAAGGAGCGGTCCACAAGGGAGAAGATGGAGAGGGACAATCCACAGGATCACGGTGCAGGTGCCGCATCGCACTGCTCCTTCACCGATCTCCTCACCGGCAGCAATCTGGTCACTGTTGCGCAGGCAGATGCCGGGTTTGCGCACCGGCACTCCCGGGCCGTCACCGCGGATTACTTCAGACACGATGGGGAGCCGCAGAAGCCCCCACATCTCCCGGGAATTGCGCAATTCACCAACGGCGGCATAATGCCGTTCGGCTTCGCTCCCCTTACGGCAGGTGATCATGCGGAGATTCAGCACCAGTTGCCCTTCCTGCAGGATCACCTCGTTCCTGTTGCAGCCGTTGCGAACGGGGGAGATTACAATCTCAACTTCTCCATCTCGTCTGGCCTTGCTGGTTTCAACAGGGGGACCCTTCAGTCCAATTCGCCGTCTTTAATGGCGCACTTCCATCACCTGCAGAGGTTTTCTTCCCAAGCAGATGTATCCAACCTGCCCTTCGTCTTCGGTGCTGCGGTTCCGGGCGCTTCCGCATCTTCTGGGGAGAACCTGTTCCCGTCTGGGATCGATGGTCGTCTGCATATCTCTTATGGTGATGCGTACCGGCACTCTGATCTCAAGGGAAAAGGGAAGAACTAGACATTTGGACGATTGCCATCTTCCTCTTTTATGGTAAGGTCCGGGAGACTCTCTATTCCTTGTTTTATTGGTACTTATGACTTATAATACCCATGTTAAGCTGTTAGCTTTTTTAATTGCTTGTTTAAAGCGTGCACGGGCTCTTGGTGACTCTTGTTCAATATCCTTCCTATTCCGCCTCTCCCCTCCGCTTTCCGTATAGCAATACTTCTATATTTGTTGGAAGGGTCACAAGATGGTTACCATTGTTGTTTTCTGGACTTTCTTCCGCGGTCCTTGGGAAACCTTATAATGGCTGCTTTCTTGACTGGATTTGTGCAGCGATGAAGTTGAAATGGGCAGTGATACTGTGTCTGACACCTGCCTTGAAAAGGAATACCGACTTCACTTGATTGTAATACACATGCTTAATAAACAAAATATATCTCGAAATAGCTATCAAGTATGTGGTTAGGAAACATGAATAAAACCCTTTTGTAATGGGAAATAGTAACTAATGGAGAGTAATTCGAAAGCTTTACCTCCACTATTCAAGAAAAATAAAAATAAACTAATGGTCGTTGTTTAAGACTCTGAAAGTTCTCATTAATGGGGCATCAAACCAGCAGGAATATCGGAAATGTATATCACGGCGATCATTGCACAAGTGGTTCAACCAAAGGTCACTAGCTGCCAATATAATTGTATATATATTAACCCCTGGCTCTTGGGTAATAATGATCCTATGGTTCTACTTTTTATGACTACTTCACTAACTAGTCCAGGCTAGAACCTGCATTTAGGTTATAGACTTCAGATCAAAAGATGAATTTGATCCTGTGAGAATATTTAAAATATTTCAAATTTGAACGTGTGCACACGAATTTGGAAAAACTATAAAATTTTGATTTCATTTTTTAAAAGTTTCAGGAAGAATGTGGAGTCTTCTATTGGATTGATAGGTTTTTATGAACTACGTGTGTACTAGTGATCATTTATGATGTTGATGCTTGGAGTTGTAAAACTACTTTGTAACATGGATGCGTGATGACCGGAGACAATGTGCATTTATGGTGGAGAAGAGGATAATGTGGGTGGAGTGTTGACTTGCAACAATGTATATTGATTGTGAGAAAAGAGACGTGTTTGGAATGACAACCGTGGACAATGTATAGTTTGATGGTAATAAGAGGGGGAGGATGGTTCCATAATATGATAACATTAGGAACTTCTGGTAGTATAGAGATTCTATGTGGACATGAGATGATGTGTTATCCTATACCTCATTTATACTATTGAGTGGTTTAATGAGTAAATGGATCTTGGGATAAGGGAGCATTTACCCATCATTTATATATTGTACTCATCCCCCCTTATTGGAAATATAGTGAAGAGAGATCCCTAATCTCTAGTGAGGGAGATTAGGGTTTGTGTGTGCTCCCGTGATTTTCCCTCATCGTAGGGTTTTCCACGTAAATCTCGGTGTCAATCTTCTTGTTCTTCGATCATTGTCTTCAACATGGTATCAGAGCCTAATTGAAAGGGGTCTTTCTTTGTTCTTCTTGGTTTGGGTGCATGTGCATCCAGCTCGGCGCGCCCCCTTGCCGACGTGCGACCCTCTGCGCGTGCGATACTTGCGCGTGCATGCCCTAGATCTGCTCCAACCCTGCTCCGACAACCCCCTGCGCCATCCCACGCGTGCGCTAGCCCTGCGCACCCCCTGCGCGTGCGTGCGATCCCTGTGCCATCCCTGTACGCCAGTCTTGCGCGACCCCTTACGCGTGCGTGCGATCCCTGCGCCAACCCTGCGCCAGCCCTGCGCGCACGTGCCTGTACCAACCCCCTGTGCTCCCCCTACCTGCGCGATCCTCTGTCGTCGCACAACCCCCCTGACGCATGCCCTTGCTTGCGCGCAACCTGCTCTGTACAGGTCCTTCTGCACGCGCAACCTGCTGGCGCCCACAGTGGGGCTCGAACCCCGACCTGCTGCCCCTTTGCCTTGGAGAAGAAGGGGGCGACGCTCCTTGCTTGGAAACGAGAAAATAAACAAAGCCCCCTATCACCTTTTTTTTGGAAAATTGCAACTTCACCTCCCGGGGTTCCTGGTTTTGCAAAAAGACCCTGCCCAAAGCGTCATCAACCATCGAGCATCATCTTGGAGCTGATTCGCAAAGCTACCGGTCTGTGAGTTCTTTCTCTCCATTTCCATTTGTTGTGTGGTTGTGGTGATTGATCAGTTCGGTTGTGCCATTTTTTTCCTTTTTTTCTGTGATTTTGTTGCTTGTGGAGCTTTCGCTTCTTGAGATCGTGGTTAAAACAAAGCATGTGGAGATAGACAGATATTTCATCTGTGAGAAGATTGCTGTTGGACTGTTGTGTCTTCCTTACTTGAAGTCTACCAATCAGATTGTTGATCTTTTCACAAAGGGGCTGCCTACTGTACAATTTAAGATGAATGTAGGCAAGTTGGATATGGTGGACATGTATGCCCAACTTGAGGGGGAGTGTTGAGTGGTTTAATGAGTAAATGGATCTTGGGATGAGGGACCATTTACCCATCATTTATATACCGTACTCATCCCCCCTTATTGGAAATATAGTGAAGAGAGATCCCTAATCTCTAGTGAGGGAGATTAGTGTTTGTATGTGCTCCCGTGGTTTTTCCCTCATCGTAGGGTTTTCCATGTAAATCTTGGTGTCAATCTTCTTGTTCTTCAATCATTGTCTTCAACATATACCATGGTATAAAGTTGTTAATTGCGTAATGTTAGAGTTATTAGATCTACATTTATGTTTGTAACCCTTCGAGTTCCGTAACCTCCCGTGACCATTTGGGTTCCGTAACCCTCTGTGACCCTTCGAGTTCTGTAACCCCCCGTGACCCTTCGGGTTCCATAATCCTTGTACTCTCTAGGGTTTTCTCTATATATAAGAGACCCTAGCTCTATGGAATAAACATCTAATTCGTTCTTCTTTTCAACATGGTATCAGAGCGACGGTCCGAGACCGGAGCCTGATACCCTACATCCGCCACCACCACCAACCCTCTCTCCGTCGACGAGGAGAGAGGGCTGGACTTACTGCGTCGCTCATGGATTCGATGATCCCACGCAAGGCAGTCCGAGTCCGTAGCAGCACCAACTACCACCTCCAGCGACACCTAAAGTGTCGCCCGAAGCTCCAGCAGCTCCTGTCGCTCCTCTGACGTCGTCGGTACTGCCTGGAGCCCCTCCTCCAATAGCCCATGCTTCACCACGACTTATTTCTCCCAATGTTTGTTTCTCCCAACTTGATGTTCCATACTCTTTACTCTGTCAAATATGGGAGAAAGTGGGAAGTCAGAGACGATTCTTCAGGACGTCCGCTGCCCTACCACGATTGATAGACTGACACTCCAGACTACTACTCAGATCATCCGTCTTCACCGAGCATCGACTTCTTTGTGAGGGCGTATACTTCTTCTTTTACGACCCGACTACTACTCTGCGCTGGACTTCTTCTACAACGACTTTCTTCAGGCACGACAGAGATATGTTCCAGTGACCTGCATGCACGACAGAGATACGTTCCGGTGACCTGATATCGCAACAACTCTACATGCATGGCAGAGATACGTTCCGATGACCTGAAAGCCACAGACCCGTCCTCGAGTGAGCTCTTCTACCAGCAGCGAACATATGTTCTTATGATGCATCGTATGAAGATGTGGTGTATACTTTTTCTTTTTTTTACAAGCTGTAGCTTTCTCAGCTCCAGCTTGAGGGGGAGTGTTAGAGTTATTAGATTTACATTTATGTTTGTAACCCTTCGGGTTCCGTAACCTCCCGTAACCATTCGGGTTCCGTAACCCTCTGTGACCCTTCGAGTTCCGTAACCCCCCGTGACCCTTCGGGTTCCATAACCCTTGTACTCTCTAGGGTTTTCTCTATATATAAGAGACCCTAGCTCTATGGAATAAACATCTCATTCGTTCTTCTTCTCAACACGTAATAAAGCCACATGTAACAAAGGGCGAACACTTCATAAAGTAACTTTCTCTGCATTTCTTAGACATGAAAGGACTGTAATTCAAAGCTTACATTATCAAGAGAAAATGGACCGCCTGAAAAGTATGTTCGCAGAGGCCAAGGAAACATGCAGCTCAAAATTTTGAAATCCCTGATGTCTTTGGGATGCTGCCATTGTCCAAAAACAGTTGATGACCACACCCATGGATATCACATAGACGGCATGGATCAGTTAGCCTTGCTTGAGTTAATGGTCGGAGGATAGTAGACGTTGCCTTGTAACACTAATAGCTTGTTGAACATAATAATCGTCCAGCTTTATGATTCAATATCAAATTTGGCCGTGTAGCTGAGAAGAAAAGTTTCTCCGAACTTGTTTGTAGGAAACACCATCTGAAACTAATTGACCTGATGGCACTATCATTGGTCAACTGATATGCTTAATGGACATGGATTTATGTTAAGATTTTATTTTTGGTGAATGTGGAAATTAGATAGTAGAGGATAAGAGGAAGAATGCGAAAACATATTGGTTACTAGGGATTTGGATGAAGATGACGTAGGTGCATGGGATTAGACACTGCATGTTTAGCTGTTTAAGGAAGGAGAAGGCATGAGTTGAGAAGAGGAATGGATAATATATGGGAAGAAACCCAATGACGTCGAGGGGATAAAAGTCAATGCCTAGTTGACAACTAGTATTTATTCTCTACTCTAAACATCAGTATTAAATCCCCTTTTAGAATTTTTTCATTGGGTAGCATGATAAAATGATGCAAACATATGAATCAAAACATCCTTTAGTAGTAATTAATATATTAAATAAGAATGGTAACTTAAATGACTAAATAAAAAAAATAAGTAGTTTATAAATGTGCACCATCGATTCTTCCCGTATTGAAAAAACTCGACTCCGGACAAGTTAGTCTTCATGCAAGGTTCAATTGACAAATTGTAGGAATAGTTAGTTGAATTATACGTTGCTTGTGGGGCTTCTATGTAATATATGTATATCTTAAGGGTTTCTTGTAATTGTTACTCTTTTCTGAGCTACCCTTTGTGTAGAAAAAGAAATCAATCAAGCACCAAGAATCAAGATACAAGATTTAAGTGGAAACCCTCCGGAAAGGAAGGAAAAACCACGAGGTAAACGATCCCTGTTGCTCACAGCAACCAGGGCCTTTCTCTCTTTGTTTTATATCAACTTGAAACAAAAGATGGGGTGAGTTACATATAAGTTTCTAAGTGGGTAAATGGATCCTCACCCATGATCCATTTACCTATATACAAGCAACTCAACACTCCCCTTTAAGTTGGTCATATAGATTGTACATGCCCAACTTGCCCACATTCTTCTCAAAGCTAGTCGTGAGAAGTCCCTTGGTGAAGACGTCAGCCACTTGATCTTCAGTTTTTATGTATGGTAGAATAAGCTCCTTAGAGTCAATTCTTTCTCTGATAAAGTGACGATCGATCTCCACATGCTTGGTTCTATCATGTAGGATAGGATTGTTGGATAAATTTATAGCGGCCTTGTTGTCACAGAACAACTTCATAGGCATCTCAAAAATTATTCCAATGTCTTTCAAAATAGTCTTGACCCATATCATTTCAGCAATACCCATGGCAACAGCTTTATATTCAGCTTCAGCACTGGACCTAGCACAAACTGATTGTCGTTTGCTTCTCCAAATCACCAAGTTGCCACCCAGAAATATGCAGTAGCCAGTTGTATATCTCCTTGTATCGATACATCCAGCACAATCCGCATCCGTGTATCCTTCGATTTCAGTTTTTGCATCCTTCGTAAAGATAAGTCCTTTTCCGGGGTCCTTTTTCACATAATAGAGGATACGCTCTACCGCCTTCATGTGAATATCGGTCGGTGCATGCATGAATTGACTCACCACATTGACAACATAAGTAATGTCGGGTCTGGTAAGAGTAAGATAAATCAACTTACCCACAAGTCTCTGATACTGAATCTTGAAGCTTTCATCAAGTTGCTTCCCATCTTTGGTGCTCAACTTATGACTCCCCTCAATAGGCGTAGGGGCAGGTTTACATCCCAACTTTCCAGTCTCCTTCAATAAATCTAAAGCATATTTTCTTTGACAAAGAACAAGGCCTTCATTCGACCTTGCCAATTCAATACCCAGAAACTATTTCAGGTTTCCAAGATCCTTTAAGTCAAAAACTGCTGGAAACTCTCTTTTTAGATAAGTTATCTCCTCTTCATCATCTCCTGTGAGAATCATGTCATCAACATAGACAAGAAGAAGAGTTGTTCTATTTTCACTCCTCTTGACAAAGAAAGTGTGATCACCATTGCCTTGATGATAGCCCAGTCTATTCATCACCACTCTAAGCTTCTCAAACCAAGCTCTAGAAGACTGTTTCAGTCCATATAATGCTTTCTTCAATTTACAACATTTTTCTGACTTCTCTTGGCCAGGTGGCAAGTGCATATAAACATCTTCCAAGAGATCTCTGTTGACGCATATAGTAGTGCATGTATCCCTTCGTTATTTTTATTTTCAGTTGTATGCTTTATGTAATTTACCCATAGGCTACTCTCCTATATAAGAGAGCCTAGGGCTTATGGAATAAACAAGTTGTTCATTTTTCCCAACATGGTATCAGAGCGACGGTTCTAGACCGGAGTTCTCGAAACCCTAACCCTACCCCACCCCACCCGCCGGCCTCTCCTCTCTCCATCTCATCGGCGCCGCCGGGGCTCACCGCAGCCGCACCAGCACCCTCGTGCGCCGGTGTTGCTGCTCCTACGCGCCTGCGCCCCTTGCGCTAAGAGCACCCCTGCGCGAACAGCGCCCCTGCGCCTCTCCCTACGCGAAGAGCGCCCCTACGCAAACAGCACTCCTGCGCCTGCACTGCGCCTCTGTGCACTGTGCACTGCTGTGCACTGCGCAAGCGCGCCTCCACTGCGCCTGCGCGCTGTAGCCCTCTTGCGCGCTGTAGCACTCCTCTGCGCTGTGTGCGTGCATCTCCTGTGCGCGTGCATCTCCTCGCCTGCGCCCTAAGCAACCTTGCGCGCGTGTACGTGTAGCCTCCTTGCGAGATCCAGTTGCATGTGCGCGTGCTTCTTGCGCACGTGTACCAGTTGCGTGTGCGCGTGCTTCTTGCGCGCGTGTACGTGTGCTAAGTCCTAAGCCCTAGGGCACACATCTTCATCTACATGGGTTTAGTTGCTTGAGGTCTACACGTGCAACTAAACCCATCTATGTCATTGTAGACGAATCTCATCCTCTGTCAATCGCTCCAGTCTTCCATCTCCAGTATGTCAGAAAGCAAGGCAGATATCCCATCAATAAGCGCCTTTCGTGGTCCAGCGCCTATTGCAAAGATGGACGGTACAAACTATGAATTGTGGGCAATGCAGTTCATGAGCATGATGAAGTCAACGGGTAAGAAGCACATTCTTACCGAACCAGAGCCTGCTGAGAAGACTGGAGCCAATGCCTCTTGGGAGGCTGATGATGCATACGCCAAAGTTTGGCTATCCAGTACACTGGTAATTGAGATAGCCAATGACATTCTACATCAACCCACGGCCAAGGATATGTGGGACATTCTGGCGGCCACATATTCACAAGCGAAGAACGAGACAAAGATTCTGCAACTCCAGCATGATATCTTCACTATCAAGCAGAATGGTCGCCCTCTACATTCTCTCTATACATCACTGAGAGGGATGTTCGAGAAGCTCTACAGCTTCATGCCCCTAACAGCCACGCCAGAACAGCAGAAGACATATAGGAACGCGACTATGGTGGGTGTGTTCCTGGCTGCACTTGATCCAGAGTATGAGTCGGCACGATCACATATTTTGGCCGACTCTACTATTCCTCCCATGGAGGAAGCTTTCCATAGACTGAGTCGGATCACAGTTCCTTCCACGGCCTCGAGTCAGAATTCTTCAGCCATGGCAGCCAACAGGGGTCGCGGATTTCATCACCAGGGCCGTGGACGTGGATCTCGTGGAAGAGGTGGCCACACTAGGCCAACATGTACCTACTGTCACCGCGTTGGACACAATGAAGACACATGCTAATCGAAGCATGGATTTCCTGCATCCGCACAAGTTGCTGAGCAGATAGAGCCTCCATCTGCTGCTACTTTGGATCAACAGTTCGACGATTTAGTTGCCCGTCTGAGGGGCATTATTCCACCATCTGGTCCAGCACCGACTACGGAGAGTCAATACGATGTCGCTGCTTCTGCCTCTGCGTCTACCAGTGCTTCAGGTAGCATGCGTGCATTCAACAGTAATAGATCAGATACATTACCATGGATTATCGACTCGAGCGCTACACATCACCTATGTGGCGACCAGAGTTTACTTACAGGATCCACTCAGATTCCTCCAGGCCGGACAGTAGTAATTGCCAATGGTACACATTCCCCATCACTGGTCAGGGGGAGATTAGATTAACATCTTCTATGCAGCTCAAGAATGTGCTACATGCACCTGATTTTTCAATGAATTTGTTGTCAATTAGTCAGATTACGAAGGATCTACATTGTCGGGCAATTTTTGATCTATCTTCTTTGATTTTTCAGGACATCCATACGGGCAACGTGATTGGTCGTGGCTATGAGCAAGGAGGCCTCTACCGCCTGAATCAGACCCCATTTGCTGGAACCTCATCCTTTCCCACTGGACAAGTATCTACTTTATTGTGGCATCTGCACTTTGGACATTTACCGCTTCAGAAGTTGCGTCACGTGTTACCTTATGGTCTTCTTCACACACCTATTCAATGTGAGGCGTGTCAGTTGGGAAAGCATCACAGGTCGTCCTTTCCCAGTCGTCCAGGTCGGAGTAGTACCTCCAAGTTCGAGTTATTTCATATTGATGTCTGGGGTCCGAGTCTTGTACCTGATCATCAGGGACACATATTTTATATAGTATTTGTGGATTATTTTTCTAGAGTGTCATGTGTGTTTTTGATGAAAAATAAATCTGAAGCAGGAAATATCATTATCCATTTTCTGAATGAAATACAAAATGTTTTCTCCACATCTGTGAAGTTTGTGAGAAGTGATAATGCTTTAGAATTGTGCACCAATGTTCTTGCCAATTATTACTCCTCAAAAGGGATTGTTCACCAAACATCTTGTGCTCATACATTTCAACAAAACGGAATTGCTGAAAGGAAACACTGTCACCTTCTTGATGTCACAAAATCACTTCTTATACAGAGTCATGTTCCCTACTCTTACTGGGGTGATGCAATCCTCACTGCATGTTACCTAATCAATCGTATGCCTTCTTCTGTCTTGAATGAACAGATTCCGTTTTCCCTCATCTATCCTGGGAAGGATCTGTTCACCCTTACTTCTCGTGTGTTTGGGTCGGTTGCCTTTGTCCATTAGTTGCCGCCTGGTACTGACAAGCTCTCTCCTAGGGCTGTCAAATGTGTTTTCGTTGGGTACTCCAGAACTCAAAAGGGGTACAAGTGTTTTGATCCTCTGCGTCGGCGGTATATGGTCAGTGCAGATGTTACATTTTTTGAATCTGTTATGTACTTTTCAGCTTCGGGAGACAAGCAGCTACCACCTCCATCTACTGATGCCATATACATGACACCACCACCTCAAAAGCCGTCACCGACACCACCACCACCACCACATATACCTGTCTCACCGCTACCGTTCCATTATACCCGCAGGCCTCCTCCCGCTCATGGTCATGACTCGTCTCCTAGCTCGCCTATGGTATGTAATGAAAATATTTCTATTGATGGATCTGACGACATTTCTGAGCAGGATATGTTGCAGGGGCCAGATGAGGCTACAACAGATTTAGATGTTCCCATTGCTCTACGCAAATCGAAGAGGAGTTGTGTTACATATCCATTGTCAGCATCTGTGTCTTTTGAGAGACTATCTGGAGATTTCAGGACATTTGTGGTGGCACTGTCAGCTGTAGATATTCCACGGAGTTATCAAGATGTTCCGCAGGATGGTAGATGGCGGCTAGCAATGGAGGAAGAAATGGCGGCACTTCAGTCCAGAGGAACTTGGAGTTTGGTTTCTATACCTCCAGATGTGAACCCGGTGAGCTGTAAGTGGGTGTTTACAGTAAAGCACAATGCAGACGGCTCTATTGATAGGTACAAGGCACGTCTTGTTGCACGTGGCTTTACACAGACATACGGGGTGGATTACCTTGACACATTCTCGCCTATGGCCCGTCATTCCACTCTCCGGATCTTGTTGTCAATTGCAGTTGCTAGAGACTGGCCGCTCCATCAGCTGTACGTGAAGAATGCATTCTGTTGGGAAAAATGAATAACTTGTTCTATTCCATAAGCCCTAGGCTCTCTTATATAGGAGAGTAGCCTATGGGTAAATTACATAAAGAAGACAACTGAAAAATAAAAAGATGAAGGGGTACATGTACTCTATATGCGTCAACACTCCCCCTCAAGATGGAGCATAGATATCAATCATGCTCAGCTTGGACGCACACTTCTGGAATGAGCCTCGAAGTAATGCCTTGGTGAATATATCAGCAGTCTGATTCTCTGATGTGACGTGAGATGTAGTAATAAACCCCTTCTGAATCATGTCACGTATGTAGTGACAGTCAACCTCAATATGCTTGGTCCTCTCATGAAAGGCTGGGTTGTTTGCAATGAACAAGGCGGCCTGATTGTCACATTCCAACATCATAGGAAGCGGTATATCAAGACATAGATCTGTAAGTAAAGATTTCACCCACATCATTTCTGTGCTAGCCTGGGCCATAGCCCTGTATTCAGATTCAGCACTTGATCTAGCTACTACCGTCTGTTTCTTGCTCCTCCACGAGACTAGGGCATCTCCAACATAGACTGCAAATCCTGAGGTGGACTTCCTGTCCTTGGGGCATCTTGCATAGTCTGCATCAGCACATGCTGTGATAGAGATCTCCTTTCCCTTCTTAAATAGCAAGCCTGCACCTGGAGATGATTTTAGATATCTCAGAATCATGTGTATTGCATCCATATGGGCCTGGTGTGGTTGCTCCATGAACTGACTCACACGACTCACTGCAAATGATATATCAGGTCTAGTGATCGTAACATACAGTGGCTTACCTACCAGTTCTCTGTACCTTCTCTTGTCCACCTCTTCTGTGTCATCATCATAGAGCTTCATGCTGGCATCCATTGGTGTCGTAGCAGGTCGACACCCTAGCATACCTGTCTCACTCAATAGATCTGTAACATATTTCCTCTGCGACATTACTAATCCATATGGATTTCTAGCAAACTCTAGCCTCAAAAAATATCTAAGGACTCCCAAGTCCTTGGTGACAAATTCGGTTCCCAGCCTTTCTTTCGCCTGCTTAATGCCCTGCTCATCATCTCCTGTAATCAAGATATCATCAACATAAACCATGATTACAATGATACCTCTAGCCGTCTTCTGTACAAACAAGGAATGATCAGCATTGGAGCGTTTATATCCTTGTTTCTCAAAAAGATCTGAAAGCTTCTGAAACCACGCTCTGGGGCTCTACTTAAGGCCATAGATGGCCTTATGTAACCTGCATACCTTGGAACACTCCCCCTCAACAGCAAACCCAGGTGGCTGTTGCATATAGACTTCCTCTTGCAATTCGCCATATAGGAATGCATTCTTCACGTCCAGCTGATAAAGCGACCAGTCTCTAGCAACTGCAACTGATAATAAGATCCGCAGAGTGGAATGACGCGCCACAGGCGAGAATGTGTCAAGGTAATCCACCCCGTATGTCTGTGTGAAGCCACGTGCAACAAGGCGTGCCTTGTACCTGTCAATGGAGCCATCTGCATTGTGCTTCACTGTAAACACCCACTTGCAGCTCACCGGGCTGACATCTGGAGGTATAGGGACCAAGCTCCAAGTTCCTCTGGACTGAAGTGCCGCCATTTCTTCTTCCATTGCTAGCCGCTATCTAGCATCCTGCAGAGCATCATGATGATTCCGTGGAATGTCTGTAGCTGAAAGTGCCAAAGCAAACATCCTGAAGTCTCCAGATAGCCTCTCAAAAGACACGACTGCTGATAATGGATATTTGGCACAGCTTCTCTTCGGCTTCCGTAGAGCAATTGGAACATCCAAATCATCTGTATTCTCATCAGGCTCCTGCAGTACATCCTGGTCAGAAATGTCGTCAGATCCATCAACATTAATATTTTCATTACATACCATAGGCGAGCTAGGTGACGGGTCAGGACCATGAGCTGGAGGAGGCCTGCGGATGTAATGGAATGGTAGTGCCGTAGTGGTGAGACAAGCGGTGGCGGCGGCGGTGGTGGTGGTGGTGGTGGCGGTGGTGATGGTGTCGGTATCTGAGGTGGTGGTGTCATGTATATGGCATCAGGAGGTATAGATGGTAGCTGCTTGCCTCCTGATGCTGAAAAATACATAACAGATTCAAAAAATGTATCATCTGCACTGATCATATACCGCCGACGCACAGGATCAAAACACTTGTACCCCTTTTGAGTTCTGGAGTACCCAACAAAAACGCACTTGACAGCCCTAGAAGAGAGCTTGTCAGTACCAGGCGACAACTGATGGACGAATGCAACCGACCCAAACACACGAGGAGTAAGAGTGAACAGATCCTTGTCAGGATGAATGAGTGAAAACGGAATCTGTTCATTCAAGACAGACGAAGGCATACGGTTGATTAGGTAACATGCAGTAAGAACTGCATCACCCCAGTAGGAGTAGGGAACATGACTCTGTATAAGAAGTGATCTTGTGACATCAAGAAGGTGACGGTGTTTTCTTTCTGCAATTCCATTCTGTTGAGATGTATGAGCACAAGAAGTTTGGTGAATAACCCCTTTTGAGTAGTAATTGGCCAGAATGTTGGTGCACAACTCTAAAGCATTATCACTTCTCACAAGCTTCACAGATGTGGAGAAAACATTTTGTATTTCATTCAGAAAATGGATAATAATATTTCCTGCTTCAGATTTATTTTTCATGAGAAACACCCACGACACTCTAGAGAAATCATCCACAAATACTATATAAAACCTGTGTCCCCTGATGATCGGGAACACGACTCGGACCCCAGGCATCGATATGAAACAACTCAAACTTAGAGTTACTACTCCGACCTGGACGACTGGGAAAGGACGACCTGTGATGCTTTCCCAACTGCACGCCTCACACTGAATAGGTGTGTGTGAGAGACCATAGGGTAGAACTCGACGCAACTTCTGAAGCGGTAAATGACCAAAATGCAGATGCCATAATAAGGTTGATACTTGTCCCGAAGGAGATGATGAGGTTCCAGCAAAAGGAGTCTGGTTCAGTCGGTAGAGGCCTCCTTGCTCATAGCCACGACCAATCACGTTGCCCGTATGGATGTCCTGAAAAATCAAAGAAGATGGATAAAAAATTGCCCGACAATGTAGATCCTTCGTAATCCGACTAATTGACAACATCAAAAAAAATCTGACTAATTGACAACAAATTCATTGAAAAATCAGGTGCATGTAGCACGTTCTTGAGCTGCATAGAAGATATCAATCTAACCTCCCCCTGACCAGTGATGGGGGAATGAGTGCCATTGGCAATCACTACTATCCGACCTGGAGGGATCTGAGTGTATCCTGAAAGCAAACTCTGGTCGCCACATAGGTGATGTGTAGCGCCCGAGTCCATAATCCATGGTAAAGTATCTGATCTACTACTGTTCAGTGCAAGTATACTACCTGAAGTACTGGTAGACGCAGAGGCAGAAGCAGCGGCATCAGAATGACTCTCTGCAGTCGGTGCTGGTCCAGATGGTGGAATAATGCCCCTCAGACGGGCAACAAGATCGTCGAACGTTGATCCAAAAGTAGCAGCAGATGGGGCTCTATCTGCTCAGCAGCTCTCGCGGATGCAGGAAATCCATGCTTTGAATAGCATGTATCTTCATTGTGTCCGACTCGGTGACAATAGGTGCATGCTGGCCTAGTGCGGCCACCCCTTCCACGGGGTCCACGTCCACGGCCCCGGTGATGAAATCCGCGACCTCTGTTTGCTGCCATGGCTGAAGAATTCTGACTCGCAGCTGTTGAGGGAACTGTAATCCGACTCAGTCTATGGAAGGCTTCCTCCATGGGAGGAATAGTAGAGTCGGCCAAAATCTGTGATCGTGCCGCCTCGTACTCAGGATCAAGTGCAGCTAGAAACACGCCCACCATAGTCGCGTTCCTATATGTCTTCTGCTGTTCTGGCGTGGCTGTCAGGGGCATGAAGCTATAGAGCTTCTCGAACATCCCTCTTAGTGATGTATAGAGGGAATGTAGGGGGCGACCATTCTGCTTGATGGTGAAGATATCATGCTGGAGTTGCAGAATCTTTGTCTCGTTCTTCGCCTGGGAATATGTAGCTGCCAGAATGTCCCACATATCCTTCGCTGTGGGTTGATGGAGGATGTCATTGGCAATCTCAATTGCCAACGTGCCAGATAGCCAAACCTTGGCGTATGCGTCATCAGCCTCCCAGGAGGCATTGGTTCCAGTCTTCTCAGCAGGCTGTGGTTCGGTAAGAATGTGCTTCTTACCCGTAGACTTCATCATGCTCATGAACTGCATTGCCCACAGTTCACAGTTGGTACCATCCATCTTCACAATAGGCGCTGGACCACGGAATGCGCCAATAGATGGGATATCTGCCTTGCTTTCTGACATACTGGATACTGAAGACTGGAACGTCTGACAAACCAATCTGTGATTTGTCTACAATGACATAGACGGGTTTAGTTACACGTGTAGACCTCAAGCAACTAAACCCATGAAGATGTGCGTGCTACGGTCTTCACGCGCACAAGAGTCACACACTGAATCACTAAGAAGATGCGTGCACTGGATCACACACGCAACAGTCACGCACAGATGGTCACGCGCACGAGGCTGCACACAGGGTTGCGCACCGGAGAACGCGTACAGGCGCTAGCGCTATGCGCACAGGGTGCGCAGGCGCTGGAGGGTGCGCAGGCGCTGGAGGATGCACAAGCGCTACGAGCGCGCAGGCACTGGAGGCGCTACGTGCGCTACGTGCGCTATGTGCGCTGCAGGCGCGCAGGCGCTGGAGGGTACGGGCGCACGCACTGGCGCAGGAGAGGCGGCACAGGAGCAGCACACGCGCAGGAGGAGGCGCACGAGCAGCAGCACAGCCGCGCATGCGGCGGCGGCGTAGAGGCGGCGCCAATCGAGAGGGAAGGAGAAGGAGAGGCCGGCGGGTGGGGTGGGTTAGGGTTTCGAGAACTCCGGTCTAGGACCGTCGCTCTGATACCATGTTGGGAAAAATGAATAACTTGTTCTATTTCATAAGCCCTAGGCTCTCTTATATATGAGAGTAGCCTATGGGTAAATTACATAAAGAAGACAACTGAAAAATAAAAAGACGAAGGGGTACAGGTACTCTATATGCGTCAACACATTCTTATATGGAGATTTGCAGGAGGAAGTCTATATGCAACAACCACCAGGTTTTGCTGTTGAGGGGAAGTGTTCCAAGGTATGCAGATTACATAAGGCTATCTATGGCCTTAAGCAGAGCCCCCAGAGCATGGTTTCAGAAGCTCTCAGACACCTCTTCGAGAAACAAGGATACAAACGCTCCAATGCTGATCATTCCTTGTTTGTACAGAAGACTGCTAGAGGTATTATTGTAATCATGGTTTATGGGGATGACATCTTGATTACATGAGATGATGAGCAGGGCATAAAGCAGGCGAAAGAAAAACTGGGAACCGAATTTGTCACCAAGGACCTTGGAGTCCTTAGATATTTTCTGGGGCTGGAATTTGCTAGAAATCCATATGGATTAGTAATGTCGCAGAAGAAATATGTTACAGATTTGTTGAGTGAAACATGTATGCTTGGGTGTCGGCCTGCTACGACACCAATGGATCCTAGCATGAAGCTCTATGATGATGACACAGAGGAGGTGGACAGGAGAAGATACAGAGAACTGGTAGGCAAACTATTGTATGTCACGATTACTAGACCTGATATATCATTTGCAGTGAGTCGCGTGAGCCAGTTCATGGAGCAACCACGTCAGGTCCATATGGATGCAATACACATGATTCTTAGATATCTAAAATCATCTCCAAGTGCAGGTTTGCTATTTAAGAAGGGAAAGGAGATCTCTATCTCAGCGTGTGCGGATGCAGACTATGCAGGATGTCCCAAGGACAGGAAGTCCACCTCAGGATTTGCAGTCTATGTTGGAGATGCTCTAGTCTCATGGAGGAGCAAGAAACAGACGGTGGTAGCTAGATCCAGTGCTGAATCTGAATACAGGGCTATGGCCCAGGCTAGCACAGAGATGATGTGGGTGAATGCTCTTCTTACAGATCTATGCCTTGATATACCGCTTCCCATGATATTGGAATGTGATAATCAGGCAGCCTTGTTCATTGCAAAGAACTCATCATTCAATGAGAGGACCAAGCATATTGAGGTTGACTGTCACTACATACGTGACATGATTCAGAAGGGGTTCATTGCTACATCTCATGTTACCTCAGAGAATCAAACTGCTGATATATTTACGAAGGCATTACTTCGAGGCCCATTCCAGAAGTGTGCGTCCAAGCTGAGCATGATTGATATCTATGCTCCATCTTGAGGGGGAGTGTTGACGCATATAGTAGTGCCTGTATCCCTTCGTTATTTTTTATTTTCAGTTGTATGCTTTATGTAATTTACCCATAGGCTACTCTCCTATATAAGAGAGCCTAGGGCTTATGGAATAAACAAGTTGTTCATTTTTCCCAACAATCTCCATTCAAGAACATTCTTAACATCCATTTGATGAAGCTTCCATTTCTTGATAACAACAAGAAGAAAACACAATCTGTATTGTATTCATTTTTGCGACATGAGCAAAAGTCTCTAGATAGTCAATGCCATATTTTTGACTAAAATCCCTTGCAACAAGTTTGGCCTTGTAACTTTCTATTTGATCATTTGGTTTGTATTTTATGGTATAGACCCACTTTGAACCAACCAAATGCACATCATATGGATTATCTACAATATCCCATGTACAATTTCTTTCAAGGGCCTCCATTTCCTCATGCATAGCCTGAACCCATCTAGGATCTGAACCAACTTCAGCAACATTCTTGGGAATCACAGAGGCGGAAAGTGAAGAAAAAAAGCATTTATAATTTTTGCTAAGTTTAGAGTAATCGACATATCTGTCAATTGGGTATCTTGTACATTCAGCATATCTCGAAGGAGGCTTTATCTCCCTTCGTTCTCGTCTCTGAGCGATTGAGTCTTCTTCAAAAATGATCAACACATCCTCACATGCATCTTTACTGCTGTCATTAACCACTTCTTCCTGAACACTTTCAAGATTAGAGCCTGAATCGCCAATAATAGTGGATGAACTCTGATCTTGTATAGATTCAACATGGTTGAGGTTGGTCTCTCTTTGTAAGGTTTACGCTATATTTTCTTGCTGATAGTTCTCTCTATAATTTTTTCATGCCAATGAGGAGAACGAGACTTCCACCCCTCTGTTTTTACATCAGTTTGGTTGGAGTTACCATAAAACTTATAGTCACCACACACATCCAGGATAAGAACATCTTGAACATTTCCTTCACCATTACTTCCATTCTAGCCCTGAAGGAAATGCTTAGGAAAGTAAGATTCATGCTCAATAAAGGCGACATCTTTAGTCACATACATTTTCCCATCTTTAGGATGGTAGCATTTATACCCTTTCTGAGTAGGAGAGTATCCCAAAAAAATTCCTTTGATTGCACGTGGATCAAGCTTCTTTGCATCAGGTGCGGAATTATGGAAATAACAAACACAACCAAAAGTCTTTAGAGGAAGAGCAAACGGCTTGCTCTCGGGTTGAATGATAGAAAACGGGGCTACCGTGTTCAACATTCTTGAGGGCATCCTGTTTATAAGGAAGGCACTTGCGAGAAACAGCTTCTCCCCAGAATCTTTTGGGGAGATTTCTTTGAAATAAAAATGCATTATCAAGTAGGTGTCTGTTTTTTCGCTCTGCAACACCGTTCTGTTGTGGAGTATAGCTACAAGAAGTCTCGTGAAGAGTTCCTTTAGTAGTAAATAATTCTTGCAATTCCTTAGATAAATATTCACGAGCGTTATCAGACCGAAAACGCTTTGATCACTTTCCCATACTGCGTCTCAATAAGGTTGAAAAACTTTTTACAGTACTAACAATTTCTCCACGATCACGAAATAAATAAATAAATGTGCTTCTGGAGTAGTCATCAATAAATGTAATGAAGTACTTATAGCCATTGAGAGTAGCAACATTGGAAGGACCCCAAACATCAAAGTGAATCAGCTCAAAAATTTCACTCGTTTTACTCTCAGAAACATGATAAGTTGTACGAGTGTGCTTTGCCTTTAAGCAAACATGACACACTAAGTCCATAGAATTCAATTCTTCAAATAATAAAGGAAACAATCCTTTAAGATAACCAAATGGAAGATGACCGAGACGTTCGTGCCACTGCAAGGCCAAACTAAGACAATTTCTTGTTTTTCTTTCCATGAATTGCAGTTGTCAATGCTTCTGCCACTTTAATGGGTAGACGATACAAACCTCCAGAAACAACACTAATCCCAATTCTCTTCCATGTTATAGAGTCTTGCAACATACAACGATCAGAAGAAAAAACTATTTCACAGTTCGGTTCTTTTGTTATCTTGCTAACAAAAAGGAGATTTAGAGGCATATCAGGAACATGAAGCGCATTGTGGAGAGCAAATTTGTCAATGAGGGATACACTTCCTTTTCCTGCCACTACAACATGAGATCCATCAGCAAGGGCAACATGTTCTTTACCTGATGCCAACTTATAAGAACTAAAGAGTTTGGGATCACCCGTCATATGGTCAGTGGCACCACTATCAATAATCCACTCTTTGTTTTCATAAATATTCAAATCATGATATTTCTTTTGAGCGGCAGCAACAAAGGCATTATTGGAGTCGTTGACAATAATCTCCACTCGATCCTTTATTTCTATGTTCTTTGTTGACCTCATATTTATTTGTTGAATAACCATGCTCTCAAGCCTTTCAACAAACGCTTGGTGTGCATCTCCATCAACAAGCTCTGTGCTTAGAGATATTTTGTCGAACACTTGAAGTGCAGCAACACTTTCTATTCTCTGAGGTAATATTACAAGCACCTTGCAGGTACAAATTTATAGCTTCTTCTCCTGCGAAACAAAGGGGAAAAAATACCCCAACAACACTCAAGGGCTTGGCCCACACCACAGTTGTTCTCCCGCAACAGGGAACGTACTTCACAGCACGGACGAAGCCCAAATCAGTCTTGGGATGCCAAAAATAGCATAGTAGCAGCAATCAACAACAATCTGGACACCAAGGAACGAAATTCAGACCGCCAAAAAAGTAGCAGCAGCATCCCACCAATCTCGGGATCGCGTAAGGGCTCCGTTCAAGGACAAAGAACCCAACACCAATCTTGAACAGCCCCACGAATCAAGACTTCAATGCAACGCCTCAACAATGCTCTGATACCATGTAGAAAAAGAAATCAATCAAGCATCAAGAATCGAGATACAAGATTTACGTAGTAACCCTCCGGATCGGAAGGAAAAACCACGGGGTAAACGATCCCTGTTGCTCACAGCTTGAAACAAAAGGTGGGGTGAGTTACATATAAGTTTCTAAGTGGGTAAATGGATCCTCACCCATGATCCATTTACCCATATACAAGCAACTCAACACTTTGAAGATAGAGTTGGGGGACAAAAGGTAATGTTTGCCTAGCATGTCCTTCGAATGTCGCCAATGTTAAATGTTGGCTTGGACAGTAAAACCAACTGCAATCTGTTTCCTTGGTGGATTACTCTTGGAGTAACCCTCAGAATTCAATACAAATTTTACAGGTTACTATGGAGTCACTCTGCAACCAAACAGATCATCCACCAAGCATTGCCTTCAGTTAAGTTCATATGCATTGACATGCGCCCCCCCTGGTCCCCGGTCATATGCTCGATGTGCATGGAAATATGTTGCAAGATCCAAAGGTGGGAACTAGATTATTTGAAAGGGTATGAGGAAGAATGTGAAAAAAATATTGGTTGCATGGGGATTTGGATGAAATTGACGTAGATGCACAGTATGAAACATCGTGCATGTCTAGTTGTGTATGGGTGGAGAATATTGGGGTTGAGAAGAGATATAGAATTTAGATGGAAAGAAAGAAAACCAACGTAAGGGGACTGGGCAAAATTTAGATGGATGACTTATATATATATAGGGAAAAATGGGGTTGCCCCTTAGGGAGAGCTAACTTAGCTCCCCCCATCACATATCCCTTATTTTTTGTTATTTTTTAAATATCTTCCATGAATATTCATCACTATATCCCTATATTATGCCATTCAAATTTCGTGTGAAACAGAGACTCCTACGACATCCATTTAGACAGTCATTTTTTAATGGTCGCAGAATTGTTGAAATCGACACTGTCTGGATGGAGGCCGTAGAAGTCTATGTTTCACACGAAATTTGAATAACATAATATAGGGATATGGTGATGAATATTCATGGAAGAAATTTTCAAAAAATAATTAAAAATGTGAAAAATGAGGTGGGGGAGCTAAGTGAGCCCCCTGGGGGCAGCCCCATTTATCCCATATATATATTCAAATATCAAGTTAGATTCCTTTTCAGAACTTTTTCATATAGGTTGCACGGTAAAATGATGCAAACCTATGAACTAAGACATCTTTTAGTAGATACATTTTAAATAAGAAATACAACTTAATAAATAAACAACAAAACTGAGTACTTTACAAATGTGGAGTATCAATTCTCTCTATCTTGAAAACACTAGTGTCCTGTTGAGTTAATCTTCATGCATGAGCCAATTATCAAATTGTAGAAATAGTTGGTCGTACTTACACATTGCATGTAGGGCTTCTATGTAATTTATGTCTCTCTCATAGGTTCCGTTGTAAATGTCAACCTATTCTAAACTACCATTTGAAGATAGAGTTAGGGGACAACAAGTAATGTTTGCATAGCGTATCCTTTGAATGTCACTGATGAAAAATGGTGTCTTGGAGAGTAAAACCTATTAGGGTTTTTTTACTAAGTGATGCCTTAGTCAAGTTCAAGTACGTTGACTCCCCCCTTCTCGAGTGATAACACCCCCATTAGCAACAATACATTTTGTTCCTTGGAAGGGTGCTGACCTTTCTATGGTGATATTTATTCCAATATCGATGCTCACATGTTTGCTTTCTCAAGGATTTCAAATGCTTGTGCTAATTATGATCTTAGTCAAGTTCAAGTACATTAACATAGGGTGGAGCATTGGACCAACCCGGACCTAACCCTGACAAGACCCACAAAAGCTCGCACCCAGCCCGAACCCGATGTACAAATGGGCCGGACCCTGGCCCTCATATTTCAAAAATATCCCGCTCGGGTCGGGCGGGGCTCGAACTCGAAGTACAAATGGGCTGAGCCCAGGCCCTCATATTTCAAAATATCATATTAGAACAAAATTAGGGGATATGGATTTATAATAATTCACCCAATATTTCCTTCATCCATGAATAATAATATTATATCATAACAATACATTCAATATTTATGTGTTATGGATTAATTGTATCATAACAATAGATTGGAATCAAAGTGCAACTTCATGGAATAAAAAATGGGTGTGGGCTGAGCTCGGACCGAGCCTGACCCGAACCCGAGCCCAATCCCACGGGCCTTGGGTCGAGCCCAGGTCCTCGGCTTGTTAAAAAACCGAGCCTCGACCCGGCCCAAGGCCCACAGAAAATTGACGGGCTCGGGACGGGCTTTCCCGGGTTGGGTCGGGTCTAGCCAACGCTCCACCCTACATTGACATGTCACCCCTTCTCGAGCTGCAACAACCCCATCAGTAACATCACATTTTGTTCCTTGGTAGGGTGTTGACGTTTCTATGGTGGTGTTTATTCTCGTATCGATGCTCGAAGGTTTGCTTTCTCGCATATCTCAAGTGCATGTCCTACTTATGATATGTTTTCGTGACATGGTGAGCACTTTCTGGTCGATGTTGGAGGTGGAGGGGCCAGATATGATACGATTTGTTTTGAAGCTGGCAGCATTGCGATGCAGACTGTCAAGACAGGCTTCAAGAGGGATTCTTGCAAAGAGCGAGAGCTGAGGAGAAATCAGGTGCAGGATGAGTTGGTAAGGCTGGATTTGGTGGACGATGACAGGGAGTTGGATGAAGAGAGGTTGCTGAGCCGTAGGGTTGTGCAGAAGATATTTGAGGACATGGATCAGGAATATGAGTGGAGGCAGAGGTCGCGGCTGAAGTGGTCAGTAGGAGGGTTATGACAATACAAGATTCTTCCACACAATGCCTAATGGTAGGGGGGAAACATGATTCACTTAGTGGAGGTCAGGGGAGAGGTTTTCGATGGGGAGGGTGGGGTTACGAGGGTCGTGATAGATTACTTCAAGGGATGAGCAGGCGACTTCCTCGCTGTGGTTCGTGGTGGTTGGGGTGGGTAAGACTTAGCTCTGACCCATATACGGAGGGACTGACAAGGCCATTTGGTGTGTTGGATGTTCGTGAGGTCGTGTTTGGCCTGAATGCGGATGGCTACTCGGGGCTAGATGGCTTCCTAGTCTTCTTTTTCAGTGAGTTCTGGGATCTACTTGCTGAGGAGGTGATGCGGGTTGTGGTGGAATTCACTGAAGGGAACTATGATTTTAACCAGATCAATCGTTCTTTTATTTTTTCTGCTACCCAAGAAAAGTGTTGTGATTTGAATTAAGGATTATAGGCTGATTGCATTATTTAGTACAGTCTATCTGATTATGGCTAAGCTGTTAGCCCCGAGATCATATCGCCTGCTCAGAGTGCCTTCTTACCTGTCAGGCAGCTCATGGACAGTGCGGTTATAGCCTCTGAGATTGTGATAGATTGACGATTGTAGAAATAGTTACATATTTTTATATTCTACATGTACTAGTTTCATCATTTTATTTCTCTGTACCCGCTTTATGTAATTTACCCATAAAACTCTCCTTTATATAAGAGAGCCTAGGATTTTCAGAAATTATAAGCTCTTATTTTCTTCTTCCAACATGGTATCGCGGTCCTAGACTGGAGCTCGTATACCCTAACCCTAAACCCCACCAGTCGCCTCCTTCCCCGTCCCCTTTTCTCTTCCTCACGTCGGCGTCGTTGCCAGCCACTCCCGACGCCGCCAACAGCGCCACCAACCCCTCCCGTCGCCAGCAATTCCGCCAGCCAGTCCCGGCGCCGCCTACCACCTCCGGCGTACACGCGTGCGCCGCCCTCCTTCCCGCGCGCGTGTACACGCGTGTGTCTGTGCCGCCAGTCCTTCCCGTGCACGTGTACAGTCACGTGCGTGCGCCGTCTCCTCTCGGCGTGCGTCATTGCATCTCGAGTCTTCTTCGGATGATGGATTTGATTGTATAAGTCTACATATACAATCGAATCCTCACATATTTGTGTAGACGTCTATCTTTGGTCTACAAAATCCATGTGATCTCCGTCCGACAATATGTTAGACAACAAAGTAGATGTACCCGCCACAGGTGCCTTCAGAGGTCCGGCACCAATTGTCAAGATGGACGGGACGAACTATGAACTCTGGGCCATGCAGTTCATGAGTCTCATGAAGTCAAACGGTAAGAAGCATATTCTTACCGATGATGAAGCATTGGAGAAAATAGGGATTCACGCCTCTTGGGAGGCGGACGACGCATATGCTAAAGTCTGGCTGCCAGGTACATTGACGATCGAGATCGCAAATGACGTGTTACATCAGCCCACGACCAAGGTCATATGGGACATTATGGCTGCAACCTACTCTCAGGCACGGAATGAGATCAAGATCCTTCAGTTGCAGCATGATATCTTCACGATCAAGCAGAATGAGAGACCCCTACACTCATTGTACACATCCTTGCATGGAATGTTTGAGAAGCTTCACAACTTCATGCCTCTGACGGCTACTCCTGAGCAGCAGAAGACTTACATGAATGCTGCCATGGTTGGTATATTCCTTGCTGCACTTGATCCATAATATGATGCTGCCCTCTCTCAGATCCTTGCAGATGCCACTATTCCTCCAATGGAGGAAGCTTTCCGTCGACTTAGCAGGATCACTGTTCCGACTGCTACTGCTGGTCAGACCTCTTCAGCAATGGCAGCATCCAGAGGTAGAGGTGGTTTTTCATCCTTTCGTGGACGTAGACCCCGTGGTAGAGGGGGTCGAACCCGTCAGCCATGTACTTATTGTCATCGTCCTGGTCATCCAGATGATACATGCTATTCTAAGCAGGTTTCCTAGCATCAGCACGAGTAGCAGAGCAAGTTGAATCACATGCACTTACGACTTCAGATAAGAGATTTGATGATTTCGTTGCCAGACTTCGAGATATAATGCCTCTTGCCTCATCTCCAGGAGGCCATTCAGATGTGGCAGCATCCACTTCTGCTAGTACATCAGGTAGCCCCAATGCTTTTACCTATTGTCATGGATCTGAGATTAAAGAGTGGATTATGGACTCCGGAGCAACACACCATTTATGTGGCGACAGAGAGCAGCTAACAACATACAGACAGGTCCCTCCAGGACGGACTGTAGTGATAGCTGATGGGACTCACTCCCCGATCACAGGAGAAGGGGAGATTTTCTTGACGCCTTCAATGCATCTAGAGAATGTGATACATGCTCCGGATTTCTCTATGAACTTATTGTCTATTAGCCAGCTTACAAAGGATCTACACTGTCGAGCTATATTTGACCCATCTTCTCTTGTTTTCAGGACATCCTTACAAGCCGCGTGATTGGGTGCGGCCTTGAGCAGGGCGGACTTTGTAAGCTGGTTCGCACACCTTTCGCAGGAGCATCCTCTAAGTCAACTGGATTAGTCTCTCCCTATCAGTGGCATCTACGTTTTGGTCATCTCCCTCTCCAGAAAATGTGTCACATTTTACCGCAGATTGCTCCTACTTCCTCATTTCAGTGTGAAGCGTGTCAGTTGGGAAAGCATCACCGGTCAGCTTTTCCAAGTCATCAGAGTCGGAGCGGTGGCTCTCTATTTGAATTATTCCATATCGATATCTGGGGTCCAAGTCGTGTTCCTGATCATCAGGGACACCGTTTTTATCTTGTTGCTGTCGATGATTTTTCTCCTTTGTCGTGGGTGTTTCTATTGAAGAATAAATCTGAAGCGGGGGATGTAATCAAAACCTTTATTAATGAAGTGCACAATGTTTTCTCGGCGTCTATGAAGTTTGTCAGGACTGATAATGCTTTGGAATTTTGTACTCATTCTCTTTCATATTTTCTATCTTCCCTTGGTATAATTCATCAAACTTCTTATGCTTATACATCTCAGCAAAATGGTATTGCTGAAAGAAAGCACCGGCATTTACTTGATGTCACTCGGACTCTTCTTATTCAGAGTCGTGCACGTCACTCATTTTGGGGTGATGCAGTTCTTACCACATATTACCTTGTGAATCGTATGCCTTCGTCTGTCTTGGATGAGAAAATGCCCTTTCTCTATGGCTTTCCCTGAGAAGGAATTGTTCTCTCTTACTCCTCGTGTCTTTGATTCATTTGCTTTTGTTCACCAATCAGCTCCAGGTCTTGACAAGCTCTCTCCTAGAGATGTCAAATATGTGTTTGTTGGGTACTCCGGGACACATAAGGGGTATCAGTGCTATGATCCTTTACGGAGGAAATATTATATCAGTATTGATGTCACATTTTTCGAGTCTGTAATGTATTTCTCTCCTATAGGTGACAGGTTGGCTTCTTCAGAATCTGATACCGAAATCTACATGCCACCTCCACCTCCTAGTCCGTTGTCTTCTCCTACTGTTACACCACCACCACCGTCACCACCGCCACCACCTCCACCACCAGTTCCTGTGCCGTCTGTTCCACCCTTACCCAAAAACTATACCAGTCGGTCTGCACCTGCTCATGGTCATGGCTAATCATCCAACATGCCCCAGGTTTGTCCTGATAATATGTTTTCTAATGATGGGATTGGCGATAATTCTGTACAGGGATCAGTGCAAGAGGAGGTTCCTGAGGACATGGACATACCCATTGCTATTAAGAAGCAAAAGCGTACATGTGCTTCGTATCCAATTGCTTCACAAAAATTGCCCTTTCATCGCCTGCCAGGGGATTTCCACAACTTTGCAGTTGCTCTATCTGCTGAAGACATTCCACGGACTTACCAGGATGCCTTAAAAGATAGCCATTAGCGTCTGGCTATGGAAGAAGAGATGGCGGCCCTACTATCACGTGGTACCTGGAGCCTGGTATCTGCTCCTCCAGGTGTCTCTGTTGTCAGCTGCAAATGGATATTTACCATTAAATATCATGCCGATGGAAGTCTTGATCGGTACAAGGCAAGGTTGGTGTCAAGGGGGTTTACTCAAACCTATGGTGTAGATTATTTGGATACATTCTCTCATGTTGTTCGTCACTTTACTTTACATGTTCTGCTCTCTGTTGCTGTGGTACGTGATTGGCCCTTATTTCAGCTAGATGTTAAAAATGCCTTTTTATGGAGATTTACCAGAGGAGGTAGCAACCTCCGGGGTTTACTACCGAGGGGGAGTGTCAACAGGTGTATAAACTCCATAAGGCGATATGTGACCTTAAGCAAAGTCCAAGAGCTTGGTTTCAGAAGCTCTCAGATCTGATTGAACGACAGGGGTTCAAGAGGTCAAATGCAGATCATTCACTATTTGTGCAGAGAACATCTAGAGGGACAATTGTCATCATGGTTTATGTGGACGATATAATTGTTACAGGAGATGATGCGCAAGGAATAAAGATGGCAAAAGATTTTTTGGGCAGTCAGTTTGTTACTAAGGATTTGGGCACCTTACGGTATTTCCTAGGGTTGGAATTTGCTAGGAATTAGTAGGGTCTTGTGATGACCTAAAGGAAATATGTTACATATATGCTTGTTAAGACGGGCATGATTGGGTGTAGTCCCTTTACTACTCCTATGGACCCTAACATGAAGCTGTACGATGGTGATACAGATGAAGTCGATAAGAGGAGATACAGAGAGATGGTGGGAAAACTCCTTTATGTTACTATTACCAGATCAGATATCGCCTTTGCTGTGAGTCGAGTAAGCCAGTTTATGGAGCAGCCTCGACAAGTACATAAGGATGCTATATATATGATATTGAGATATCGAAAATCGTCTCCAGGTACGGGATTACTTTTTAAGAAAGGAGCAACTCTCACTGTATCCGCATGTGCTGATGCTGACTATGTAGGGTGTCCTAAGGACAAGAAGTCCACGTCAAGCTTTGCAGTATTTGTTGGCAGTTCCCTTGTTTCTTGGAAAAGCAAGAAACAAACCGTTGTGGCGAGATCAAGTGCCGAGTCTGAATATAGGGCCATGGCACAAGTGAGTACCGAAATGATGTGGGTTCGAGCTGTGTTAGCAGATCTACAGATAGAAGTACCTCTACCTATGCAGCTACAATGTGATAATCAAGCTGCTCTATCTTTTGCAAACAACCCTGCATTCCATGAGAGAACTAAACATATTGAGGTAGATTGCCATTACACAAGAGATATGATTTAGAAGGGGTTGATATATACATCACATGTCAGTTCAGGAGAGCAAACTGCAGATATATTTACAAAAGCATTACTCAGAGGACCATTCTTGAAATGCTCGTCCAAGCTGAGCATGATTGACATCTATGCTCCAGCTTGAGGGGGAGTGTAGAAATAATTACATATTTTTATAAGCTATATGTATTAGTTTCATCATTTTATTTCTCTGTACCCGCTTTATGTAATTTAGCCATAGGACTCTCCTCTATATAAGAGAGCCTAGGGTTCTCAAAAATTATAAGCTCTTATTTTCTTCCAACAATGGAGGAAAGCAAAATGTGTTCTATGGAAGGTGGATTTCTTGAAGGCTTATGATTGTGTCGACTGACGTTTTCTTTGGGCATCTTTGCACACATATGGTTTCCCCGACAGACGGAATTCATAGTGAAGAGGTGTGTTACGATCACTTCATATGTGGTCCTTGTGAATAGGCAGTTAGTTGAAGGGGGGATATTTTCAACCGTAGAGTGGGGATCGACATAGACATGAGACTTGCTATGCTCTGTGGATCTGAATGTGATGAAGAGGTTTGTCACGACCACATTGTCCATGAGCATCGAAGGAAAGTTTTACAAAGCAGTCGTGAGACCTGCTATGCTCTACGGATCTGAATGTTGTCTTGTGAACCATAGACATGTGCAGAGAATGGTTGTAGCAGAAATGAAAATGCTAAGGTGGATGTGTGGACACACACGTAAAGATCGGATTCAGAATGATGCAATCAGAAAGAAAGTTGGTGTAGCTCCGATCGAGGATAAGATGCTAGAAAACCGCTTCAGATGGTTTGGTCATTTGCAAAGAAGAGCAACAGATGCACCGGTTAGGAGATGCGAGTGTTGGGATGTTGAGCTGGCTAAGAGAGGATGAGGATGGCCCAAGAAGTGTTGGAAAGAGACTATACAAAGGGATCTTAGTTTTTTGGATATAAGCTCGAGATTGACCCAAGATAGATCTTAATGGAGGCGAAGAATCCATGTAGTTGACCCTACTTAATTGTGAGAAAAGGCTTTATTGTTGTTGTAGAGTGGGTCTCGACAGGGTTGCCCTCTGGCATCCCTTCTTTTTGTACTGGCAACCAATGCTTTGACAATCACGGTTGACCGCGCTGCCTCGGGGGGCTTTTGTAGCGGTTACTCGAGGTAGGACTTCTCCTGCAGTACACGGACGACACAGTACTTTTTGCGGATGGTGGTGCGAGAGTTGTATGGGTTTGTCCGTAGTTTTGGACATTTTTAGCGATGTATCCGGACTGAGGCTTAATAGAGACAAGTTAGAGTTTGTTCCATCTAGACTGGTAGATGTAGAGATTGACGTGTGTGTTGGCTGGTTGCATTCGCCACGCAGGAGTCTGCCGCTACGATATCTCGGTGTACCTTTGGTGGCTGGGAGGATGCGTGCTGTTGAGTGGCTACTTGTGATTGAGAAGTTGCAATAGAGGCTGCTCAGATCGAAGTCTATTTATCTATCCAAGTGTTGTTGCTGCAATCGGTTTTATCTGCTATCCCGATATTCTTGTTGTCATCTTAACTGGTGCCTGTGGGGTGAGGATGAAGCTTGGGTCTATCATGAGGTGGTTTTCTTATCACCGTCAGGGCAATCGCATGGGCTCCCATTGGTGGATTCGAAGACGGTGTAGTGTTCGAAGGAGTATGGAGGCCTTGGTGTTCGAAGTTTAGAGGAGATGAATAAGGCCATGTTGAGCAAGTGGGTCGCCCGCATCTGGGGCAATTGTAATATAGTCTGGTTTGTGGCTTGATTCGGAGAATATATGGGCGTGGTCTCTCTTTCCCTGATCCCTGGGATTTTGGTCTCTCACCTTCTTATTTCTGGAGAGGCATTTGCAGAAGGGTGCATGAGATCCATATGTTCTTGAGACCTGTATTGGGGGATGTCATTGGTTTTCGATTTTGAGTGGATGATTGGAGTGAGGGCGAGGCTCTGCAGGGGAGGTTTTTGTGACTAAAGACTTTGGTGGTTAATCCAGATTGCTCGGTGGCAGAGTCTTGGGACGGACATTCTTTCTTTCTGCAGTTTAGATCGGTGCTTTCTGATCCACGGTTAGAGGAGCTTCTTGTTCAACTTGAGGTTCTTGAGAACATGGCTGGACCCACTAACGTTCATGACTATTGGACTTGGTGTGACAATTCTTTTTCAGTTTGGAAAGTGTACATAGCTTTGAAGGGTCCCTTGACTTTTGATTGGAGGGGGGTGTGTATAGCGGATTGCCGACGAATATGGAAATGGAAGGTTCCATCCATGGAAGGACATATCGATATCGGTATCGATATCGGTACCATGTCGATACCGATATATCGCCGATATATCGGCGATATATCGACGCCATATCGCCGACATCGGACCGAATCTCGACTTTTTTGCCCGTCGATACCGATATCGGACATATCGGCGAGATATCGGTGACCTGTCGATACCGATATATCGCCGATATATCGCGATACGGCCTTCCATGGTTCCATCTTATGTAAAGGTGCTTCTTTGCTTCTCATGAGGGAAAGACTGCTGACCAGTGGCAGATTTTCGCGCTTCGTGCCGGCAGCGGGCTCGGCATGCCCTCAATGCTTGGCGAGTGTTGAGGATGCTGATCACCTTTTCTTCGGTTGTGGGGGTTCCGTGGCAGCTTGGAACCTTTTGGGTGTCAGGGGCTACATACAGACAACATCTCGAGATTCTGGAACTCCATTGGGGTAGATTGGAATGGCATAGAGAGTGAAAGATCGAGGTGCTTGGCAACGATCTGGGTCATGTGGTTGGCTAGAAATGTGGTGATTTTCGACAAGAGCATTTCTACGGGGAAAATGTGGCGACATATGCTAAGGCACTGAGTGAGAGCTGGAGCTTGTAAATCAAAATTATATTGTACATCTTTAGTCTTGTAATACTTTTGGTGATAAATGGTGAAGTTTATGGGCACACACCTAAACGGTGGATGCCCTTTTTTCTTTCCAAAAAAAGATAATATCTGGTCCATTCACACACACACACACACACTTGTGCACAAGGTAATTGAGTTGTTATTTTTGTACCCTCTTAAATGGTCTGATGGTAGTGCAGTGTGCCTACCATCCAAAAGACTCGGGTTCAAATCCCCCCTTGTGGGGGTTGCGTTAGGCAATCGACAATCAGCGTAAAAAATAGTCGAATCTTTCAACATGGATTTGAGCAAGAATCCATATAGCCGACCTTAATAGCGGGAGGAGGCTTCACCAATCTCTTTTTTCAAACTAATGCTATCTTCTTTTTGGTATTTCCGAGAAAGATGATTGTTACTATTTTTATCTTGGACCTTAGATTGATTAATTCAAATATCAGGTTTCACATTTGGGTAATATAGTGGGTAATCCTATGTATGTTCTAGTATTCCTTCATACTTATATGCCTAGCCCTGCCTTTTTAGGCATATATCAAGTTGAGTTTTCTTGAGTTAGCCACGTACCATATTTATAACTATTACCGATTTCTGGGTTATGCTTGCAAGTACCTTCATTGGAACAGGTCCGCTTATGCTATGTTAACAGCGGAACCAGAACATACCAATAGGAACTCCTCCTTGTGGTATGGTATGTCCCTCGTCTATTCCATGTGTAGCCAATGCCGTCCTTCAAGGGATTGTTCTCTGGTATTTTGTAAGGGCAGAAACCTATGTTGCGATTCTTATAGGGTAACCACCCTAGTTATAACTTAGTGACCATATGTTTTATTTATGTGCTAACAATTTAGTCCGAAAGTCTAGTGCATGTTTAGTAGCATCTGTCCAGAGATTCATGCCACTCTTGCCTGTCATTCTTGGACCTCTCTCTTGAATTAGCCTTGCGGGCATACTTGGGGTATCGCAGTATACCCAAATATAAGAAGTCAGTGGGGATTCGTAAGTTCATGGTTGAGAGCAGTATCACTAAGAAACGGATGTAAAGAACATGACCATGTGATACCAAAAGAGAAGATTTATAGATATATGCATCTTAGTCCATCTGGATTTAGTGAATGTTGCTAAAGTTGTTAAAGCAAGGACTTGTATGCATGATAACCTGAAAGTATGCTGGGAGTTGAAGCTGCCCTTTTTAGTGAAAGACCCGTAATAAATAAGTTCCCAATCAAACACATCGTGAATGTGAATAGCATGAATTGAACAAGGCTCCTAGTTATTCTGAGGATGGAGGAAATATTATTAATATGGCTTATAACGTGCAGAGGCCCTGGAATTTAGGTTGTGTTTTTGGTTGGGTTTCCTGATTTCCCTAGGGGAGTAAGAAAGCCCCGAAGTGACCACATGTCCCGGCTGGAGTACTGAAATGGGAAAGGGATTAAGTAGAAACTGGATTTGTAGAGGGAATCGTATAATGGAAGAGGACCCCACAAATTATATATTTAAGAAGGCTTGAGAGAGTGTGAGAGGAAAGATGCAAACTAATATATATTTTTAATAAAAACCGCTAGTGCAGTACTATAATATAAGTGAATATCCTTAGGCCTCATATTCAACATGCTGCGCAGGGCTTTAAAAACCTCTGTTGGGCTAAAAATTGGTAGTTGTAGGTGTGCAGCTGGAGGAAATCAAAAGGTGCAGATGTTCATAAATTTTGGTGCCAATAAGGTATGTTTTTTGGTTTTTGAACAGTCAATTTGTGATCAAATATATATAGGCATGCACGAGCTCATCTAATGATATGTAGCTTTAACATTAATATGCGTGTTTGGAAGAGCAGAGATTAGTACATTTTAATTGGGGTCAAAATGGAGGTAGGTTTGGGTACAGTGACTGGCTCTTTTATGGAGCGGCCAGGTGAATTAGGATAAACTGCTTTCCACAAGTAATATTGCTGCTGTGATACATCACATGGCTTTTTAGAGGGTCATTTTCTAGGAAGGTAGTTCTGTAAAAATTATATTGTGAACACTACAGAGCCAGCAGTTGTCGAGCTGTCAATCGTAAATGCAGAACTAACTTATTTTTAGATCTTTCTAAGCTCGTTCCATTCGAAATCACTGAATAACTGGCTCTTTAAACGAACATCGCACATTTTGAATCCTCAAGCGGTCAACCTTGACATGACACTTAAATTTTACTTATACTTATTTAAGAGAATGTGGGAGGTCAAAGAGGTCATTGCATTGGGTCAATGACCTTAGAATCAATCAGGACGATTTTGCAGGGTTCTATTACCAAGAGCTTTCTCATTCTTGTATGTCACTTGCCAACACATACTACTTCCTTGAAGGAACAGTTAAATCTAATAGCTATTCCATAATCATCTCATATTTGTACATCCAATTCCATTAAACTTTATCTAGTTTATGGCATTGGCATTTTTAGCTGCGTATGTTGCTTCGTACGTTTTCGGATAAGGAGCGAATAGATCCATCAGGATTTCCTTATGCCAAACAAAAGGTCGCGATTTCAGGAATATGGTGAAATCACGAAGGTTAATGTTTGCACTTGTGACCAAATGACAGATAGTTTAGAGTTTTTTTTCAGATGACTTGAAAGCATGAATTCAGGTTGAGAGGATCAACAACAACAACAAAGCCTTTTCCCATATTAAGAAGAGTCGGCTATATTCTTTACCTCTGTTCAAACCTATTTGATTCATTCTCAGACTTAGATCCAAGTAATTAAGACCTCTTCGGATAGTCTCCTTCTAACCCTTCTTGGGCCTTCCTCACCCTTTCTTAGCCGGCTTAGCATCCCAATCTCGCTATAGTTTGCTTGCTTCTTTCCACTGGCATTCAAGGTCTTATGTCCAGCATTCCACCTATCGACGCATCTATGTTAATTATCATCTCAACTAATTCAACTAAATAGATGCATCGATAGGTGGAATGGACATACGTCCTTGAATGCGAGTGGAAAAGAAGCAAGCAAACTAATCAAGGAATTGAGTGGGACTATGGTGCCTGCTTACCTTTAATGTCAACCATTATGACAAGCATGTTGCTTTTGGTTTCATGGTTATGGTAATTGCATTTGGAATTCATATTAACAGGTCACATATCATATTTGGCGTCTAGCCCTTTGTATGCTAGAATGATCATGAGTGGATCTCCGTCTTGAGAAAATAATTCTTGGCTTTCTAAGTTCAAAATTGGTTTTGGGCTTGCTAAATAAACTAACACCATTTTTTGTGCTGCTACTTGTGCCAATTATTGATGCTTGACTCATGCCCTATATGCCATCATTGGGATGTCGCATTATTGATGTCGTGGTAGCATCTTATGTGGATTTTCCTAGATCTTTTCAATTGCTCAGATCCCATTAAACAAACGACATTTGTGTTAGTTTCAAAGTCCCAAGTGAAATGCCACGATTTCTGATTTATAAAAAAATAATCTTGATTGTATCAGAGGGTACCTAGTCGTCGGAGTTCGTGGCAGATTTATCATATCAGAGGCTTGAAGAGTTCACATCTCTTTCCAGCAGATTAGCTAGAGTGAAGGAGCCGTCGAAAGACAGAGATGCTTGGTGCTGAAATGATGGGGTTTTCTCGGTAAAAAGGCGTACAAGGTCAATTTTTGTCCGTCTACTGGGATGCAAGAGGGTAGTGCTAGAATTTGGGGTGGAAATTACCTACGAGGATAAAGATATTTTTGTAGTTGATGAGGAGAGGACGGCTTATGACAAGTGCTAGAAGAGTCAAGATCTTCCCTGGTTGTGAGGAGACGTGCATAAGATGTGGTGAAACAACGGAAGATATAGAGTATCTCTTTTTCAAGTTTCCCAGGTCCAGGGAGACATGGGAGAGAGCCGATCTGCAAGGGGTGAGTTGGGACAGTTTTGAGTCCTTCTGGGATCCCTTTTTTTTAAATTGGACATGCTCAGTTGAAGGGAGGTCAAGAGCTTGGGCGATCGTATGGGACATCTGGTTGGGAAGAAATGGTGTTGTATTCAAGGAGAGAGTTGAGCGTGCTAGAACTTTTTCTGAGAGTTGACGTTTGTAAAATATGCTTTTAATTAATATTATTATATTCTTTGGATGGGTCTCTAATGGAAGTTCATCCCATTTTTCTAAAAAAAACTTGATTGTATCGAAGTTGTTTCATGTCTGATTTCGTGCAATTGATCAAGTTTATAAAGATGCAAAGATACAGTTTTCACTCTGTGGAGAAGAGAGACAGAATGGGATATCTATTCCATAGGGCTAGGGTCTCTTATATAGAGAGAAAACCCTATAGAGTACAAGAGGAAAAAATACATAAATGCCCCTGAGGGGTTACGGAACCTGAAGGGTTAAAGGTTACGGAACCCGAAGGGTCAAGGGTTACGGAACCCGAAAAGTCAAGGGTTACGGAACCCGAAAGGTTACAAATATAATTGTAATATAATAATTCTAACACTCCCCCTCAAGTTGGAGCATATCTGTCGATCATGCCCAACTTAGATACTAAGTGCATTAGACGCTTCATTGGAAGAGCCTTTGTGAGGATGTCTGCAAGTTGAAGTTCAGTGGAGATGTGTGGAGTGTTGATTCGTCCTTCTCGTACCGCATCACGAATAAAATGGCAATCAACTTCAATGTGTTTTGTCCGCTCATGGAAAATTGGATTGGTGGCGATGTACGTGGCAGACTTGTTGTCGCAGTATAAGGGTACATGAGTGGCGACTGACATGCCAAGTTTTGTTAGGAAAGAAACAAGCCATGTGATCTCACATGTGGCCTGAGCCATTGCCCTGTATTCTGCTTCCGCACTAGATCTGGATACCACTGTCTGCTTCTTGCTTCGCCAAGTGACAAGGTTATCTCCAACAAACATGGTGTATTTTGTAGTGGATCGGCGGTCCTCAGGAGAGCTAGCATAGTCAGAATCTGTATAGGCGGAGATATTAGTGTGTCCATTCACCCCATAGAAAAGTCCACGGCCGGGAGATTCCTTCAAATATCGAAGGATCAAAAGAACATCCTGCCAGTGACTGTAAAGAGGCTTCTCCATATATTGATTGGCTCTGGTCACCGCATATGATATGTCTGGCCTAGTAACAGTGAGATAGAGTAATTTTCCCACTAAGCTTCTGTATCGTGTTGCATCCTCAAATGCTGGATCAGTAGATGCTGAATATTTTCTCACTTCTGCAGGGATGCCAGATGGCTTGCATCCAAGAAATCCTGCCTCAGTCAGAATATCGAGGCAATACTTTCTCTGTGAAAGATGGAGCCTCTCTGTAGTGCGTATTACTTTGATGCCAAGAAAATAACGAAGTTGGCCGAGATCTTTCGTGACAAAGACCTTCTGGAGGAAGGCCTTCGTCTCATGAATACCATCTACATCATCTCCTGTGATAACCATATCATCAACATAGACTGCAAGGATGATCGTGCCAGTAGACCGTCGTCTAACAAAGACAGAGTAGTCAGATGTTGTCCTCTGAAAACCAAGTGTGTTGATCTCCGTAGTGAGCCTGTCAAACCATGCCCTTGGGCTCTGCTTCAGTCCATAAATGGCATTGCGTAGTCGACATACATGCTCCCCCTCGACTACATACCCCGGCGGTTGCATCATGTAGACCTCCTCCTCAAGATCACCATAAAGAAAGGCGTTCTTCACATCAAGTTGATAAATGGGCCAAGCCTTGTTGGCAGCAACAGAGAGAATGGTACGTATCGACCCCATTCTGGCAACAGGTGAGAAGGTCTCAAAATAATCAACTCCAAAGGTTTCTGTGAAACCTTTGGCAACAAGTCTGGCTTTCAACCTATCAATATAACCATCAAGCGATTGTTTGGTCGTGAAGACCCATCGACAAGCCACAGGGCAAACTCCTATGGGGCACGACACAAGATCCCACGTACCCCGGGAGGTAAGTGCATCCATCTCCTCATCCATGGCCTGTCGCCAACCTTGATCTTGCATTGCACTGAAATGATATTTTGGAATGGTAATAGCATTAAGAGCATCTGCAAATCTCTTGTCACACCTAGATAAACCATATGTAAAAGTAAAATGTGACATGGGGCGATACATACATTCCCTTTTTGCTTGCGTAGAGCTATAGAAAGCTCCCCAGGTACATCCGGAACAGCAGTGGTGGGAGCACTCGAAGTGGTCATATCATCCTGCATAAAAGGGACAGGCAAAGGTACATACACTGGTGTAGAAGGTATAGAGGTACGCTGACGAGTATAGACGATTGGTGGATGAGGGAGGTCCAAAGGAATGTCACATACAGTCTGTGTGAAATAACTTGTTTGCTCAAAGAAGGTGACATCAGCATATACATACTATCGACGTCCCACATGATCATAGCAACGATAGCCTTTCTGGGTACGTGAGTACCCAAGAAAGACGCATTTGATGGCATGAGAGGATAATTTGTCAGTTGCATGAAAGTTATGGACAAAGGCAATACAACCAAAAATTCGCAGAGGTATAGGAAAAGGAGACTCGGTAGGATAAAGTAAGGAAAATGGAGTTGCCTCTTTGAGAACTGATGAAGGAACACGGTTGATGAGATACACTGCAGTAAGGATAGCATCTCCCCAGTATTGTTTAGGAACACTCATTTGACTAAGAAGAGATCTGGCAACATTTAGCAAGTGTCAGAGTTTCCTCTCAGCTATACCATTCTGTTGTGAGGTATATGGACATGATGTTTGGTGAACAGTTCTCTGGGATGCAAAGAAAGAGGTCAAGTCATGTTGGGTTAACTCAAGAGCATTGTCGGTACGAATGATCTTAACAATGCTAGAAAAGTAAGTTTTAACATATTGAAAGAAATTTCTGACAATTTGATTAATCTCCGAACGCTCCTTTATTAGATAGACCCAAGAAGATCGACTATAATCACCAACAAAAACTATAAAGTAGCGATGTCCACTTAATGTGCGGATCAGACAAGGTCCCCAAACATCACAGTGAACAAGATGAAAAGCAACAGTATTACGAGACTCAGTACGAACAGGAAACGAAGTTCGATGGTGTTTCCCGAACTCACATGCCTCGCACTAAAAGGGCTTCAGAGCAGAGAGTTCAGGAAACATCATGGAGATGGCCTTGGCAGAGGGATGTCCAAGGCGCATATGCCATAGGAGTGGATCTTCGGAGATATATGCAACACCAACAAAATTGGAGTCTGAGGGTATGTCAAGGTAATATAGGCCGTTCTTCTCATGACCCCCACCAAAAATCTGTCTCGTCCGAATGTCCTGAAAATAACAACAAGACTCATCAAATATCACATGACAATGAAGCTCAACACAAAGCTTGTGAACTGACAACAAGCTAAGAGGAAAATCAGGAGCACAGTGAACCCTCGAAAGTCGGAGCTTGGAAGAGAATTCCATAGTTCCGACAGTAGTAATCTGTGATTGAGTCCCATTAGCGACTCGAACTGACTTCACAGAGGTAGATGGTATGGAAGAAGTGACCAAACTACCTTCTCCAGTGAGATGAGTAGAGGCGTCGGAATCAATAATCCAAGATGGAGTAGGAGTGATAGCAGAGTTGGCTATTGTACCTGAAGGAGTGGCCAGAGCAGCAATTGTAGTGTTATTAGTGGTGGTAGGCCTCGAAGTCTGAAGGATCTGCATTAGGCGGGAGTAATCTGCATCGTTAAGATGAACAGTCTTGTCACTGGAGGTAGGCGATGCTTCTTACACATCATAGGCATCCTCATAAGCATTATTGGCGTGATAAGAAGGTACACCAAACTTCTGCCAGCATCGTTCAGTCGGATGGTTCCACCTACCACAGTGAGTGCATAGGGCAGTAGAGTCTCGCCCACGACCACGACCGAAGTCATGGCCTCGTCCAGATTCCCGTCCACGACCACGACTTGGATCGCAACCGCGTCCTCCTCGCAAGCCGTATCTGCCTCCTCGCCCAGATGAGACGATGTGTGCAAAGTTCTCCGTTGAAGGTAAGACAGGAGGTCGGGCAACGGATGTCTCGAGCTCCTCAAGTCGGCCAAAGATGGCCTTCATTGTTGGCAGTGTGTCTGATATAAGAAATTGCTCCTTCGCTGCATGGTACCTAGAATGCATGCCATCAAGGAAGCGGTATGCATGCCAGTTAGAACGCTCTTGTATCTGTTTGGTGCAACATGATGGCTGGACTATTGCAAGCTCCTCATACAGACTGGATAGATGCATGTAGTACTCGATGAGGGTGGAATCACCCTGAGATGCCGACCAGATTCGCCTGTAAATATCTGCAAGGCGTGACTTCGTCTTCTTCTGGGAGTATGTTTGCTCGAGATCCTCCCACGTTTCCTTGGCTGTATTTTTGTAAAGAAGATTTGAGGCCATATGAGCCTCAACACTGTTGGTCATCCACTTGATAACCAAATAGTTGTCAGTCTGCCGGTTGTCGTACTCTTTGTCCTTTTCATCTAAAAGATCTTTAGTCAAAATGTAGAGTTTCCTCTGACCACCAATGAACACCATAAAAGATCGAGACCAGAGCATGTAACTTTCTTTGCCCTTGAGTTTGATAGTAGTGCCTTGTGCCATAATATTCGTGGTCAAGGGCTTTGTCTCGATAGAAGAAGGCACCATGGTGGTCTTAAAATAGAAAAACGATCCTGTGATCAACTAAGGATGCATATAATAAGAGCTAAAAAATGCCCTAAAACTCACATTTGCCCTTGGAGAAGGGCTGAAAACCCCCAATGGACAGCATATCTGAATTCTTGGAAGCGATCCGTAATGAGTTTTGGATCTCCAAAGAGTGCTACGGTACCCGTGGAGGGTTGCTGTGGGACTAACGACCTTCGTAGGAGGTCCTGAAAGGTAGGGTAGCACTAGCGGGAGGGCTGCTGCACTGGAGGCGATTGGAGGGCCTTGCGCGGGGCCCTAATTTAGGGAAGAGGGCCCGCGCATGCTTTTACGAGGCTTGAAGGTGGCGGTGGGGATTTTAGGTCAGAACCCCGGTCTAGGACCGTTGCTCTGATACCATGTGGAGAAGAGAGACAGAATGGGATATCTATTCCATAGGGCTAGGGTCTCTTATATAGAGAGAAAACCCTAGAGAGCAGAAGAGGAAAAATACATAAATACCCCTGAGGGGTTACGGAACCTGAAGGGTCAAGGGTTACGGAATCCGAAAGATCAAGGGTTAAGGAACCCGAAAAGTTACAAATATAATTGTAATATAATAATTCTAACACACTCGTTTCTCCCTGGTTGTGCAACAGGTTGCTAATCTGTATGTAATGTTGCAATTATCATTGAATGTTGGATACATCTTGCATATTCATTCCTTGTAAAGTTCTCTGCCAGATGTGCTGTCAGCGAAATGTGTATTTTTCATTCATCATGCATGTCTTATTTTCAGGATGAGATCGGGGAAGATAAGAGTTTGTTTGACCAAGACCAAGATATGAACTTCTGCTTCGGGTCCTGGTTCTCCCTTCACATTGCTCGTGTACAATGAACACGTGAGATCATCTGTTATATCTTTAATTGTTGTGTCATTATTTTACGTTCCTCCAAACTATTGCGTCATAATATGTAATCAATAATGGTATTCTCCTGGTAAACAATATCGGTGTTTTATATGCGTGATTGATTGGGGAAATGCTGATTTTTTTGTGTTTGGTAAAGCCACGTTGAGGACTAGTAAGCCTGAATCAGAGCGAACCAGACCGGCAACTTTGCACTGGGCCATATCGCTTGAATGAGATTCTCATGTTATCGGATGTGAGAAGCATTAGGAGTATGTATCTGAGTATACTGATTAGTGAATCTGCCTGTTGGGGATTTAGATATACATAGTGAACATCGATAGCTGCTGCCCACGGACGTAACCCATTTACGGATGAACCTTGTAAATCCGTGTCTTTGTGCTTGCTCTGATCATTTGTGCATTTTTGCTTCTGCGATTCGTAACATATTCATTGTATTTTTCTCTTGATTCCAAATATTTATGTAATATCTAGATATAAATTTATGTTTCGCCTTGTGTATTACTGGTTGAGAAGAGGGCCTTGGATAGGTTTTTACACAAGGGTACAATTGAAATCTCTAAGTTTATGATGCCCATTAGATTTCATTGCATTAGTTCATCATATGAAGCTTGCTCTGATTTTGTCAATCTGTTCGATAATAGACACATGGACGTGTTTTTGACCTCATCCTGTCCTATAATAGCGGTCGGACTTGCGAGGATTCCTGATCATTTTAAAATCCATGACTCAATTCGCTCGTTCACCCACATACAGTATGGGGCATTTGGATTATGATTTTTTAAGACTTATTTTATTTTGTACTTCAACTTGTTTGCAAGGACTTGGCGATCTCGCAGAAATTAGCGAGGAGCGATCTTTCCAGGATGTGCTCACTCCCTGCTGCTCAGAAATCTTAGACAAGAAAATCATACGGAGAAATGGATGTGGACAGTGGAGTCACTTGGATGGGTATGTATGTAGTTGTTGCTGCCAACAAAGTCTGAAAAACAATTCAAGCAGAAGTAACCAAATCTATATCTTATATATTGATGTAGAGATGCTTCTGTGACACCATATCAAGTTACAGCAGCCATGCCTCTCCAGCACACATCCCACAAACCAGACTGGCATGGCCCCATCCCATCACCCCACAACCACCATTTACCTGTCTTCTTTTATCTGCAAACATAAACACATACAAAGATGGACCCTTAGGTGGTGTTTGGATAGTGGGTTTAGGTGGGTTAAACTGGTTGCAGGTAATCCATTTTTGGGTTTTGGTGTTTGGATAGAGGGTTAAACTGGGGGTGGGTTAGAAGTGGGTTTATTATGATATGATTGTATTGGAGTTTGAAAAAGTGAGTAGTTATTGTGATGTGATTGTATTGAAGTTTGAAAAAGTGAGTAGAAGTGGAGTAGTTTATATTTTTTATATGAGATGATGGTATAATACATTATTTTTTGATAGGATTGATGATGTAAATTTTATTTATTTAATTTTTTAAAAAAGGAATAAAGTGGGGCCCACGTGGAGGGAGAAAATATGGGTTTGGAGAGTTAAACCACCCCGGGGGTGGGTTAACCTTATATCCGAACACACCCTTAGGGTGCATTCGGTTCGAGAATAAACAGGAATAAGGATGGGGAATAAGGAGAATAATGGTTTATTCTTTGTTCGGCTGGAGGATAAGAATAAGGAGTATAAGGTAAAATAAAGGTAGGTAAGGTGGGTATGAATAAGAGTGAAATAAAATGGAATAATGGGGAATAGTCGTACCACTGAGAATCGTATCTAGAGGAGAATTGATCCCTTATTCCATGGTCTATTCTCCAACCAAACAAGGCATGATGGTATGGTGGTCAAACAGCGTGTCTAATACCATAAGGACTAGGGTTTTAAGTCCAATTACCGTTTCCTTAAAAAAAGAGGGAAAATGGAGATGAAAATCTCCTCGTCAACAATCTGGTCAGCTTGAATCCAAACATCGATCAAGTTCTGGCAATCTGGCTGAGCCATCACAATCATTGTTGCTCAAACACTTGAGCCTCTCGAACTTAATATAAATTTCTGACACCTCCCTCTTTGTATCGCATACTCTAGAACTTGATTATAGGAGATGTCTACTGCATTTCTTTTGTGATGTAGGCGTTTGGCAAAATCACCCAATTATACCTCACTCTTGCAATAGTTGCCTGACTAGATCGATGAGTCCGTCCGCCTACACGGTTATATTGGTGACTGAATAGAATAACTCTAAACTACTAATAGAAAAACATAATTTTTTATTATTATTCACTTTTTGAATTTTCATAGATTTCTTTAATGTAGCGTAAAAGTTAGATGCATATAATTTGCTTGCGATTGCACTAATATGTTTATCTTGTTGATTAATGACCATAATATTTATTATTATCATTTTATGAATTTTCATAATTTTCTTTAATGTAACATAAAAGTTAGATGTGTATAATTTGATTGCGATTCCACTAATACTTTTATTGTGTTAATTAACTATCATAAATATATAAAATTATATATGTTGCACATAAATCTTACATTTAAACTATTTAAAAGGACATAACCGAATATTTCGGAGCAATCACCTAAATATCATTCATTTTTTATATAGTGAACCTTCTGTTTGTGCACCATTGATCAGATCTATTTTCAACAGACTTCTCCAAAGCATTAATCTTTTCTTACTTGACTCACTTAGGGCCTGTTCGATTCGGGAATAAGCATGAATAAGGATGGAGAATAAGGAGAATAAGGGTCTATTCTTTGTTCAGCTGGAGGATAGGAATAAGGAGAATAATGTGAAATAAAGGTAAGTAAGGTGGGATAAAGATAGAAATAAGAGTGAAATACGATGGAATAATGGGGAATAGTCGTACCACTGGGAACCGTGTCGGGAGGAGAATTGATCCCTTATTCCAAAGCTTATTCTCTTACCAAACATGGCCTTAGGTCTTTGGATTCGGTGAAAGATGGGAAAGTTGCTTCGCAATCATAGCTTGGGTATTCCTTTATTTGCGCCAAGGAGACCCATCAAATTGTCAAGGGACTCCTCTTCTCTTTAGGCAGTTTGAGTTTCTCATAAAAAAAATCAAAAGAGAACATCTCCAACAGGACTTATAGCCATCCTACACCTCAATTAGCAAAATTTGCAGATAAACAATATGATGTAATTGCGATTCTATTAAAAAAATGCACACATACCACATCCATCACTCCTCTCGGGCATCATTGATTCACCTAAATGATGCCAAGCCCAACTAGAAAGAACACATCTTTACCAATTTTTTTCACGAGATCCTCACTCACTCTGCATGTATGCATTAAAATCGACCTACCATCTTGCAGCCGGGTCGTTGGCCACCGTGCATCTTGCGGTCGAGCGTCTGAGTTCTTCTGCGGGTTGGCCGCAGACGAGCGGAGCAGTTGCAGCTCAAATTTAGTTCATCTCAAACATTGAAACCACGTCAGAAGGAGTTCATCTCGAGGCAATAGCTCTTCCCCTTCATCAGCATCCTCGCGGCCTCGGCATACTTTCCCTCGAACGCATCAGCGACCCACGCACCGTCCAATCCACTACCCACCTCCTCCTCCTCCGTGTCGCTTGGCCGTATCGCGACCAGAGTGGCCCCCTCCAGAACAAGCCCTCCATCAACCTCCACCCTCGACGCGTACCACAGCCGCATCTTCAGCGCGGGCACGGCGGTCCGCTGCGCAGCACCAGCTTTAGGTTGCGGCGCACCCCGCAGCTCCTCTAGCTGGCTCCGGTCCATCCGCAGCACCCCCTGCCCCTCCGCGTCCTTGAATTCGACGCTCTCGAGGGTGGGGTGGTCAGCGATGATGGGGCGGAGGAGGTAGTGCCTGGCGGAGGCGGCAATGAGGGAGCTAATCGTCCAGACGACGCGGAGCTTGAGGCCGCCGTCGGCGTGGAAGGGATCCGGGGCGGGCTTGTGCGGGGAGGAGGCGGCGAGGATGGAGCAGGAGCGGAGGGTGGAGCCGAAGGAGGCGGACCAGCGGAGGAGGGGGTCGAGGGGGAGCTCGGGGGAGGGGAGGAGGATGCGGAGGGAGCGGAGGTGTGGGAAGGAGAGGAGGAGGTGGGAGGGCGGCGGCGGCGGAGGAGGAGGAGGAGGGGAGAGTCTGGCGGGGAGGAATGGGGAGAGGAGGGATAGCAGGAGGCGGGAGAGGATGGATGGGGGCTTGGCGGGTGGCGGCGGCGGCGGTTGGGGCTGCTGGAGGGGGAGGAGGAGGGCGTCAACGAGGGAGGAAAGGGAGAGGAGGCGGCGGCAGACGGCGCGGCAGCGGCAAAGGGAACGGGCGTCTGGAAGCTTCGAGAGCACGAGGAGGACCATGGCGTCCGGGAGAGCGTCGAGAAGGTCCATCGAGCTCGCCATTTCCATCCTTGGAGATGAGATGCCAATGGCGAATGGTTGCCATCAGTACGCTCTCTTCCCTTTATATAGCGACAGAGTCGAGGAGCTCTTTGCTCCCAACCGGGTACACGGATCCAAGACAACTTAGCCAGATGTACCCGATTATTCCTTCTTAAAACCGGATACCACTCCTTTGTCCGTCCGGTGTAGACCCGAACTTAAATCGAGAAAATTGATCCGAATAGTCTGTCGAGTTTAGACTCAATTAAATTTATTGGCAATAATTCGTGATATTTACATTTTACACCCACGCTAGTATTCCTTATTGGTTATGTTCGTGGTTATTTAACGATGTTTATGTTATAAGTATATCGTAATTTAAACATTGATCATGAATAACATTTGTTAAAATTCAAATTTATTTTAAGACATAATTATGAAGATTATACATATGCAAGATCAGATCTGTTGTATATAGGAGCATGTTTTGATATATTCTTTCAAGGGTAAAAGTTTCGTAATTTTCAATATACCCGTTTTAGGGATAGGTTCCATTACATGCGTAATGTTGGATTTATTGATACAATTATTATTTTTAAGGGATGGTTTTTAAACTTTAGACTTATAATTTGAATATGATCAAAATTGTTCATAATTTCAGATCATAGACAGGATGACCTATGATACAAAAGTGACCGAATATGTGATTTATGATCAAGATCCAATCTTATATGCATTTGCTATTTGTCGTTTTGTTTCTATCATTCAATTTTCGAATATATCCGTAAATGTTAGAACTTCTAATATAATTATTTATTTCGAATGATGATTTTAAATTAAAATGAACTTAGTCATCTAATTTATAATTAGATATATCTTGAAGATGGAAAATTGTGTAAAGCTTGACTACCAAACGTTATGGATGTAAAGATATATAATTAGATATACCTTTAAGACGAATTCGCTCGAAAGAGATATTATTTTCAAATGATATTTTTTAAATAGATTTTTATCACTTGTGCACGTCTAAGAGAAGGCGGGAACGGTCCAAGAAGTGTTGAAAAGAGACCATACGAAGGGATTTTTGTTTTGTGGATATAAGCCCGGGATTGACCCAAGATAGATCCGAATGGAGGCGAAGAATCCATGTAGCCGACTGTACTTAATTGTGGGAAATGGCTTTGTTGTTGTTGTTGTTGTGTCCGTCTAAGATACTGCAATATATGTTATACCCTTACCTTTTTTTGGAATATCAGTTGTACCCTTACCTTATTGCAAAATTAACAGTTCTATCCTTTTGTTAAGGTAAAGTGAGGGCATAACTGATATTACAGAAGGGAAGAATTGTGAATTTTGCAAGAAGGTAGGGGCTCAATTGATATTTTAAAAATAGAGGAGCATAACTGATATTGCAATATATCTTAGAGGGGCATAATTGATAAAAAAATCTTAAAACAAATAATAGAAGAAAGAGCATTGCTTATTTTTATTAGAAATATACATAGAATTTTTGATAATATGATTTAGAAAAAGTTGATATTACATATATAGGTAAAATGAAGCTACCCCTTGTGGGAAGCCAACTTAGATATATTCAACTTTTTCCTATTTTTTGTATTATTTTCTAATAACACCGAGGGGGAGTTAGATCACTATATGATAAAAGTTTCTCATTTAAATTTCAACTGAAATTGAGACTCATTTCTCATTCATCAAGCACATCAAAGTTCAACGATTTGAAATTCTGAAATTGACCCCTTGTAGATGGACATGTTAGAAATGTATGTTTTACACGAAATTTGAAAGAGAACGTATTGTCATCAAGTAAATTAAATCTCACATATGTTATTAAAAAGTACTTTAAAAATAAAAAAATAAGGAGTAGTAGTCAATTTGACTGCTGCCTAGGGGTAGTACCATTTAACCCTGCATACATGCCCCTTCATATTATATTTTTGTAAAAGCATATTTAGATACCTCCTATTTTGGATCGATCTATGTAACATTTCATAGTTTAAAAACGTGTGCACTTGTGCATTAGTTTATTTACACATGAAGGCAATGTAGTTGGTCATGCCCTTTCTTAATTCCTTAATTAAGTACAATGGAGAATAACCACCGTGCTCTGGCACATCAACCACTTTGCTTACTAAATGGACCATCTTGGTTGCTAGCGATCATCTATGTACATGTATATAATAACAAAAGTTGCAAAGGACAGGCAGACAATGTGCATATTTAACAAGTGGTGTTCCTTTCTCTTTGAAGAAGAAGATGCCATTGGTGTTAGAGAATGTACCCACTTTATTACACAGGGGGACTATTTTTAATCCTCGTTTGCATGAGGGGCAAGCAATCGTCATGGTTAAGTTGATTAACAAAGGAAAGTGGAATCACAAGTTGTGCATCAATGGACCCATCTACTCCTCTCCCTTCCCATGGTGTAGTGTAATGGAAAGCAAATAATTTTCCTATTCAACAAGCTTGAGTGTGATTGATTGCATGTCTTGTGGCAATTTGTTTGTTAGCTAGGTGATTCTTCACGTTTGAGCTTGTCCTTTTTCTAGTAGTTCATTCTCGCCAATTAAATTTGAGATCGATGCCAGGTTAATTCCGTTGATGGTACGAAGCCTAACGAGAACCCTAGCCATGAGCAGGACTGCTAATCTACGAAACCCCACCTTTTTTCTGAGCATCGTAAAATCAACTTAAGTCAAACCAAGAAAAATAGGATGTTGTGGAAGTGTATTGTGGATTTTTTTAGATAATTATTAAAATAATCTTATTTAATTAAATATGCATCATCTCAAGGTATTTTAAAAAATAGGCACCTATCGGCACCTCATGTGCTGATTTGGGGAGAGCAAGCCCTCTTCTCACTATTTTTATTCTAGACCCTCGTAATATTATTTATTTATCTAAGTAAAAATCACCACATTATTTATACAAGTAATAAGTATGTTGTACATTTTATTTAATAATAATTATGAGTGTTTATCTATGATTTTAATGTAGAATATCTACTATTTGGCATCTTATAACAGACATAAACTTAAGACATTGACCATGTGATTTAGAGAATGGATATCAAGATATTGACTACGATGTCAAATTTTGATTAATTTTGATAAGTATTTTATACTAAATAAAAATTAGATATCAATACATTGACCGTGATATACATAAGTATAAAAAATAAAAATACCCATATTAATGTATGTGGCTTATTTAAGCAGAATATTAGAATAAAGAAATCACACAAAAGCGGATACTGTATTAAAATCATAGAAGTACTATAATTTTCCAAGAAATAATATAAAATAGCTTACAAATTTCTATGTTATCCATTTCCTGAAAATTTACAACACAGAATTTATAATATCTCGTATAGAAGCCATTATGTTAATAATAAAAATACTCTAATAGATTTAAATACTAACCGAAATTGTAGGTTGTAAAGATCGATGCTCATTCTGCATGTACAACACAGATGCATCCATTGGACCTGGTACCCTATCCATGTGTGACATCTACATTTAACAAGGTGTTATGTTGATAAATAAAAAACAATAAATTAAAGATAAAGATATTTCTTATTAAACAACATTTATAAAAAAACTAAACTAAACATCATTTATAATACTAAATTAACAAAACATTAACTTACATGTTACATATCATAGGCTACGGTCTTTAATTTCTCCGTAGACAACTTAATCTGTTACTACCAGGTTGCTTTCAAATTTTACATAACTTCGGTTGCACACATATTTCATCCATTTCATTTCGAATTCTTCCCTGTACCGGGCATCCGGATTTCATCTTTCTGATAATGGGGGGTAACATAATGGTTTCATCTTTTTCTCCGCAATAATGTTGATCTATGATCAGATAAAAGAAGAATCTGTATATCTGACGATAATACTCGCTTGAATAATCTTGTAAACATAGTTTGTAGTTATCTAGATGTGTCTACGTCTAGGCGGCTGTGGCTATGACATGAGGGCAAACGAAGTGTTTCATATGCATAAATCCATACATGCAATCACTTTCCTCGTCAATTAAGTTTACTTCATAGGTATAACCATCTGAATCTGATACTTGAAATTGCATTAGTGTAAATCTGCGGATATGCCATGATCTGGCTTGTCTAGTCTTTATCTCAAGTAAGTCTTCATTTTTCTTGGTTAAATATGTTGTTATTCCCTCTGATTCATTACTTTGATCATTGAAATAACCATGGATTCTAAAAAATATTATTAAAATCATTGATATTACCACAAACAATGGGCTCCTCTCATGACTCCGTTGAAACTTTCGGAGAAATTTATGGTCATGAGTCTGTATTGATGTCCGTTGTCTTGATTTAATGTTCAGTAACTCTGATCACCATTATCCTGTGACACGATCCACTCGAAAGTGTCCTTATCGAGAATGTTAATATCTCAAATCATGCTATTGAACTTGTTTCGCACGGCTCTTCCCCCAACAGCGTAAAATCGATTTTGAATAGAGCGAGTCTTGTATCCATCCCTATGCATATTTGCACGCATGTGACGAAGGCACTCAGCAATAGCAAATGCGAGCAGAATTAAAACTATTGTTCAAATCGATGGTTGTGACCACGTACATATGGTCAGCATATCTCCCATACAAATGAAACATGCTAACAAAATCTAAATGCTCTGCGGCATGGACCAAATGAAACAAACAATATCTTAAAATGATTTGCATCATGATTTCATCTTTTTCTATTTGAAACAATGTATAAGTTCCAGAATTGTGTCATTCTAAAGCATGAATGACACACCATCATTCCCATAAATAATATCCATTACACCTCTCCTTGCATTGCACGCTTTCATGTAATTACTATCCATCTACAGCTCGTCTTTTATTTTATACATATTTGCACCTGGGGTCATACTAACTTGTGCTTTAAATGAGGATAATATGTATTGTGCTACAAATATGTGTATTGGCGGTGTTTGAGTAAGAGCGTATGATTTCTGCATGTGTGCTTTCCTCTATACCCTGAAACATACCAGTCCCCTAGAGATTTCCTCTCAGATGCATGCAAATGCCATCCGCGATCTTCATAAATGCATATAACAGTCAGTATTTTCTTGTTTAAGGCTTTGGGTTTATATTGGATATGATTTCCATACTTCATTTTTAAAGGTCATATTGCAAATCCTTCTTCAACGTGTAGCTCCTATTGAACCAACAATCTAGTCATGAATAATCGGTAGGAGCACCTTATCTCTTTATAAAGGCAACATCTTCTGCCTCTGCAACTTCATGGTCAAATACATGAGGCAACTCCTCCATAGATACGTCAGTAGCATCATCATTATTGGCACAGTAAGAGTGACCCCTATCTTTGTTGTCTAAGTCCAATATTAATGAATCATATCTGAAATCATGACATGTGTAAGTGTTCATGTTTTCCACGTTTTCCTCATCACATGAATCCGATTCAATATCAATTTCATCACTATCTTCTTCAGATATTTGTGTCGACAAATCAATATCTTCATTTAATTATGAGAGTCCATTGATATTCTCAACCACAGAATCATTTATTGGTTTGGCTAAGTTATATACTTGTCAGTTTAGATTTGGCAAAACCATGATAATTACTAAATTTAAGTTTGTTCATATTACCTTGATGATTACAGCATGGTTTCTTGAAAAAAAGGGACAACTTCTACAAAAAGACGAATGAACCTCACTTTGTCGATTGAATCCATCATCGCCAAAGTGGATTCATCATCATGATTGGTACTGGATAAAATGTGGGTCCTTCATACAACCACTTCCATATAAATGTAAGGATGTATTGATCGAGTGGAATACATGTGGCTTTGAAAACTCGACCTGACAGATCAAAATAAGTTATTTGATGTGGGAATATAACCATACACTTTTGTCCCCCAATATACTCTACGTGATCATTAGAGACATTCACCGCTCCATCCCAATATAATAAAATGGGAACATTGTTAAATGTCATATCTTATAATAAATAAAATGGATCGATTATTGGATCTAGTTTAGGAAAAAAAGACATTTATCAATACATTTGGATGGGTGTGAATATATAATATTATTTTGACAAATACATAATTGTGAAATTTTGCTTATCATAATGATGAATATTTAATCTATTTGGTTAAATTATTTTTAATTTTCAATTATTTTGCATACATTCATGCGAATGTTTAGATACAAAAAAGATAAATATTTAATCTATGTAATTTAATTTATGAAATTAAAATTTATTTTTGAAAATACGTAACTATTTTAATTTTATTATTTTACATACATTTATATGAATGTTTAGATTCCACATAGATGAATATTTAATGTAATATTTAATTAATTTATGATATTGATATTTTCTCTATGTAATTAATCTTCATTTTTAAGATCGAGTAATTAAATATTAATCTATGATTTAATCTAGTTTTTAAACATAAAGTAATTTGATTTATAAGAGAGCAATTTATTAACATTAGAATTTTTAAGGACACAAAATTTAATACATATTCAAACAACAACGAAAATTATTTAAGTAAATTGACACATCTCAATAATAATTAAAATTAAATTTCTAGATGTATAAATTTAAAGTTACCTGAAATGAAGATTGTTCAAAATGAGAAAATATATCTGAATAGATAATAACCGGATATCCGTAAAAAATATTCCCTTTATTGATAAAAAACCTGCAAAAAAGGAGAAAAAAGGAAAGTTCTCGATCCGCTTACTTGAATAAGAGCATCATAAGACCAATGAGAGAAGAGTAATCCAGGAGAAATTAAGAAGGAATGAGGATATTGAAAAGAATAAATGAGGGGATGGAGAGGAAGAATGACATGATGGAAAGAAAGAAGTGAGGTGAAATTGGAGAGGGGGAGGGGTGTATATATAATGGCATTTGTGGGGGGGGGGGCAATGGCAGAATTGCCAACGATACCTCCCAAATCAGCACCTGAGGTGTTGATTTGGGGAGTGTATTCCCTTGCGGCTTTGTATATTTAGAATAAGTCCAATAAAATTTGAATTACATTGTATTTTTTGTGAAAATTGCAGTGAGGCCTCATACTTTAATTTATTTACATGCATGCCCCTGCTAGTATATGAATTTTGGTGCTTGGATTTCATTTATTAAAATTGCACCCTAGTTCCTAAAAATATGTAAAAATAGGATTAAATGCCTCTTACCATGTACAATAACGCCCCATTTATATTTTACATTTTGAGCATTTTAATCATTTATTAAAAATAAAAAAGAGCATCTTTTTATACTGTCTAGCTTAGAAAATATCAAAAAATATAAAAACATCTAATATATATAATATATATTTTCCCTATTTTAATTACATACCAAAAATCAATAAAAATGGAAAAAGAAAATCCTAAAACTTGAAAAACCCTAAAAAAAATTCATAAAAATCTAAAAATTCATTAAAACCACAAATTTATTTTTGTTTTATAATTTTCTTTATATATATATATTTAAATTGATTGGATAATTTTTTATCTAATATACTATTTTTAACATTCAAATCAATTTCTATTATTTATTTATATGAGATATTTTTGACTTTAAAAATCCATAAAAATTAGCAAAAATTCCAGAAAAAATACAAAAAATTAATATATATATATAACCCAAAAATATTTTATTTTGCTGCATTTTATTTATATTTGCTAGTATTTATGAATAAATTACTCTATATGTCTATATAGACTTATATACCCTATATATGTATTTTAAAGGAAAAGAAATATAAAAATTTGAAAATACAAAAAGAAAATATAAAGGTATCAAACTAAAAAAATACAAAAAATATAAAACAAAAGTAAAATGAAAAAAAATCAAAAAAATGAAAAGCCCACAAAAAGATATATGTACATAATAGATGACTTGGTTGTATATACATAACCATAGGCTACCATTTTGCTCTCAGTTGTTCGACCTCTACTTGCTTACTCGCTATGCATCTTTTAGTAGAGAATAATATATTTTAACCTCACATTTTTGTTATTCATGGCTATATATATTGTGGGTTAATTGTTGATTAACTGGGGACTTTAGAGTGATCAACACACCGACTATAGTTTCGCCTTATGAAACCATACGACCCTCTCATTTTTTCCTATTATCAGATACCAAGAACATGAAAATCCGATGTGCTCAAGATATCAATAAATAAATCTCATTGGCCTATTTGTAAATAAAATAAGTAGAATGTTCTCAAATATACCCTTCTAAGGACAAGACTTGCACATTTCAGAACCAACTTGGTCTTTTGTGTAATTTACCCTTATGCAGGGATGTTCTTGTGAATCTTAGAGAATAGAGGGTGTGTGCATTGATTTTCCCAGATGCACTTACATGGGACGTGTGATTCGGACCTCTCTGTAATATCAGAAAGCGAAGAAGACCTGACTGCAAATTTTCCAAGAGCACATGCGAAGCACATGAGCACCTATAGCATGAGAGGGCTCCTCCCTTCTCCATTACCAATGCTTTGCTCTGACGAGATACTAGAGGATTTGGTGGCCGATATACGACCGAGGGTCGTCGGAGCAGAAGGTCGTAGACCAAAGAGGGATTCTCGTTGTTGTACCTACAAGTTAGATGCGGCTCAAGCCTTTGGGGCTTGGATCCGACGTTACGTACGGAGGACATAAGATGGGGGTGGTGCTCCAGTTGCCGGTGATAGTTATGGAGTGGTGTTTCAACCACGAGTTGGCCAGAGGAGAGGGATGCGTGAGATAGAAGGGAACTAGAGAAGAAGGATGGTGGAGATGGTGCGACTCATTGATGGTTCGTCAGAAGGAACAGATCCATGGATATGAAGAATAGAAGAAGAAAAATAATGAAGAAGTAGAAGAATAATGGGGAGAGAGGAAAGAAAGAGGAGTAGGGGGATACTTGAACATCGCTTGGAATTAGAGGAGGCGGACCTCACTACGATCTTAGCCTACACCCTCTGGCAATGGAAGGTTGATGAATCTCAGATTCATCACTCTAAATCTCATTTATTAAGCTCAAATCCCTCATATCAACAGCATTTCGGTATCTATTCTGCATAATTAGCATTCATGCATGATTTCATAAGAATTGTATTTTATCCATTATTTATGCACAAAATAAGAAGCCAAAAATCCGAGCCAAAATTGACTTGTAAATAGCCTAACTTCCCAGTTTTTTTATCTAATTCATGCTAACTCCAAATGACACAAAACCACCTCCACTGTGTACATATCACTAACAAGAATAAATAAAAAATACAAAAAAATAACTAACCCAAATAAGTGGACCAAAAACCCAACCCTAATTTCAGGATCTCCGGACTAAAAACCTCATATCTTCCTCATCCAGTGTCCGTTTTAATCCTACTCACTTTTGAACTAATGTACATTCAATTACCTTCAAAACAAGATCAAGTTCAAGTGATTCGGAGCTCCTATGTGAAAGTTGGGTTTTGGGCCTCTTTTGTACATTTTGTATTTTAGCGGTTTTTGACCTATTATTTTATATAGATAATTAATCTATTTTAGTTTATTTCTTTTTCATTTGTCTTCTTTGATAAAAGTTTTATTAAAATGCGCAAAAATCCAAATCCAAATTGAGTTGAAATCAAAGAAACAAATTGAGTCCGAGTCTTCACTAACCGTTTGTACAAAAATTGTCTTTTTTATATTTTAATTTATTTCTTCTTTCTCTTAATCAATAAAATTCCAAAAAAATAGATTAATGTATAAATATATATCTCTATTTTTTTCATATTTTTTTTCGGATTTTTATCTGGTTTAAAAATGACATAAAAATTAGAAAACCCAAAAATCAAGGTATTCTATATACATGGGATACCCCAAAAATATCCCTTTTTGTATTTGATCGATTTTGATTTTGATGTCTTTATAAAAGTTGTACACCTCATCGAGACGAGCAATTTTCATGAAGATACTTTTTCGATCCGAGGTAGTTTGCTATTTATTTTGTATTTTACAAAATCTTTATTTTTTGAATTTTCTAGTGCTGACACATGGCAGCCCCTGGGGCCGCCACATGTCAGCCATTTTTGGCCTTTTTATTTTATCGTTTTTATTAAAAAAATTAAAATGCCCCCGCACGTGCGAGGCACGTGCCACCCAGGCACGCGCCAGGCACGTACGTCGCCCTCTCCCACTTGAGCGCCACGCGTCAACATCGTGGTCGTCCGATCTCGGCCGATCGGACGGACACCTTCCATCGTCTACCCCCAGCCTCTTCTCCCCATTCCAAATCCAGCCGCTGCCGCCCCAAAATCTCCGCCCATCTCCGATCGCCGCCTCCCGCGAATCCCTCCAATCAAATCTCACCCGGATCAAATCCTCGTCTTAGATCTTCGCCACTCCGAATCAAATCAAATCGCCTCGCGATCTTCTTCCCCATCGAATCCCATCATGCACCCAACCTTCCTTCTCCGGCCAAATCACCTCCACCTATTTAAACCTCTGACGCCCTCCTCGCAACCCATCTGCCGATAGTCCTTAGAGCTCCAAATTCATCGCCGGTGGTGACAGCCCGGCGTGCCCATCTCTCCCGACGAGATCCGAGGATCCCCCTTCCTCGTTGCAGTCACGGCAACCTTCGCCTTTGTTGCTCAGCTCCGGTCGTGTCCGTTGAGCCTATGCCTCCGCCTCTCCTCCGACTTGCTCCATCGACAACGTCATCTTCTTCAGCCACCACCGTCATCAACCTCCGGCCTAGATGCTCTGCTCCGCCTCGACGTCGAGCCACCACCCATCGAACACCGCCCAACGACCACCACCAACGGAGCGACGCCTCGCCGCATTCCGCCTGAAGACACCTAGCACTCCTCTGCCTTGGCCGAGGAGCTCCGCCAACCCCGTCGACATTGACGCCTCGCCGCACACTGCCTGAAGCGTCAGCCACCTCCGCCAAGCTCGCCTCCCCTCGCCGGCCGGGCTCCAGCCCGAGGCCCTCCCACATGAGAAGCACGTGCGGGAAGGATCATCTTACGTCAGCAACAGCACCCCGGGGTCACGTGCTGCGCACGTATCCCGTGGGTAATTTGCAATCAACCCCCTCGGACCTCCTCCATATTCGCTTCCAGCCCCGATGCACGTGACCCGTTGGGAATTTTGCAGTGATCCCCTCGTAGATTCGGTAATTAAACCTAGGCCCCCCTGTATTTCTATATTTATTTTTATTTATTTTTTATTGAATCTGTACCCATGTGTTCTCTAGTAATTTTAGACCTCTACATAACTTTATTTTATTATCCAAAAATAGCACGATGTTTGTCATTTAATTCTCTACAGCTTGACATATTGTGGATATTTTTGTGATCGATGGTTAATTAATAATTAATTATTTTGTAGAAAATTGCATATTTTGGCCATTTTATGCTCTTAAATTTTCTGTTGATTAACTGTTGCTCCAAAAATTCCTGAAAAATAATCTACGGTAGAGTTAATTGTGGTTGACATTTTATCCAAAAAGTATTGAATTTGCATGCATAGTTTGTCCTGTAAAAATCATTTTGCATATTTCAGTGTTTGATTTTTAATATGTATTGAAACTAGTATTTTCGAGGTTTAGGTTTTTTCTGAGGTCCAGTACGTAGTGATAGATCTTAGATAATTTTATTCCTTGAAAATAATTAGATTTAATATTTATTATAATTAAATATTGAAATTCATTTTGTTTGCATTTAAAAAATCAAAAAAGATTCATCTTGCATCCAAAAATTCAAAAAATTACAGTGCATTCATTCTGTCATACTTATCATCTCGGCCAATTTTCATATTTTTTAGACATCGTTTGAGCGTAATTTACATTTTAATAGGCTGAAATTGCATTTTGCATTCGTTATTGCATTAAAAATTCCAAAAAAAGTCTGCAACAAAAACCACGCACGCATTTTGATAGACATAAATCTAGGTTGTTCCTTTGCCTCCTTGTGTTCGATCTTGGGACTTGTTCAAGTAAAATAAACATAAAACCACATTGATTAAAATCGACGAATATTTTGTGTGGTTATTTTTCTTGACCGATTCCGATTGCCGCCTACAACAAAATGACAAATCATTATTTTTTCAAGAACGAACAGAAAATACAACATCTCTTTTTAACGCAGCGAATTTCGGACTCATCAGATGGCGCCGTTGTCGGGGAGGCAAACGTCTTAGTTTTGTGTTTTGAAAATTTTCGTTCAGTTTTACGCATTCGGGTAGTCTGACCCCCGAATTTCTCATTGTAAATTCCATTTTTTCCTGCATTTATTTTATTTTATTTTCAGCTTTTATTCTTCTTATTTTATTTATGATTTATTTTTGAGTCACTCTCTTACATTTTCTCTCTTATTTTTCTTGCGAAGTACCCGACGTACGTGGAGCGGTTTTTCAGGAACCGAAGCATCTTCACCGACTTCTGAAAAAGCTGCAATTAATTTAAGATCGAGTCGAGTTGTGAGAGATCGTAGAGTCTAGGATTTTAATTTCTGCAAATTTTAAATTTCTGTAAATAGTTTCTCATTTATAGCGGTGTCCGTTTGGACTCTCGCGTGTGTAAAAAGACCTAGAACTATTCTTGTGGTATGTCGTGGCATGTTTCACTCTCCGGTGAGGGTGGGGCCCGACTTAAGTGGCGATTAGGATAGACCTGCACATACGGCTCTCAGAGCATTTTAATTTTTGATTGTGCTCGTAGGAATTAAGCCACACTTCACAATTAATCGAGACACACATAGATCGTTCAAACTTAGCCAAATTCAACTCAATTCTTCCCCGCTAATAAAACTTTCTGCTAGGTACGGTTTTTCATCAGCTTGTATTCATTTAGAATAAATTTTTAATTTCTGTATAGCATCCAACATGGAGATTACGAGGATTCACTATAAGTCTTCTAACTGATCATACATCATAGTTTTCCACGTACATCGGCTTTTCCGAATTTCTTCCTCTTGTTTTGCCACATAATTTTAAAGGAAATTGGGACTGGACGGTAGACGTATATTTTTGCTCACTAAATTCTTCAGTGATCGCCTAGTTAAAATTGGGACTGCTAAATATAGCCGACTTCAAATAACCCATAAAATCAAGAATTCCTGTGGGAGAGCAACCACGACCTTGGATTCTTTTATTTTTTCTGAGTGAGCGAGAGACGACACTTAAGGCTAGATCCCAAAACCAGATTTTCATATTGACTACTGATTCTACTAAAAACGATTAGCTACTTCTCAGTGAGGATCTACGGGTAGCCGGTAAACGGTCCGGATTTCCTTAGCAGAGTGGACGGTTTAGAGGACACTGCGTAAGGCTCCGTCCTCAAGTAACGGGTAGCCGTTCTACGGTCCATACTTACTCCCATACTCGCTGAAAGTAGGTGCAACTAGTCGTAAGAATTCGGGGCAGTCATTACAAAAATTTCGGCACTTAACATCTCGCTAAATTTTTTTCAAGATTGTCTTATCATCAATTAAAATTGAAAAGATAACAGCCAAACACTTACAACTTCATTGTGTGTGTTGGTGAACTTGAGGTTTGATTTGTGTTTGCATTGTTATGCGTGAACCGATATCGAAGATCAAAAGCCACATATTTGATAAAATTTCTTTTGACTATTCCGTGCAACCATCTCTCTTCTTTTCTTGATTTAAACCTCATCATGGAACTTTTTTCAGATCATAAAAATCAATTCGCCTCAAACAGACCTGACCCCTCATTCCTTTCAGCTCTTTCAAAAATGGTCGAACAATTATCAAAAATCCGTCAGTGCTATACTATGGAAATAATTTCGTATCGGTTAGACCCAAAACACCTCCTCCAACTTCAACAAGAGACTCTCAACCACCAACACTCTCTACAAATCCGATCTGCTTCATGAATGACAACCCTTTGTTTTCGGACCAAAAAACCAACAACCGACAGAGGTCTCCACTTCTTCATACATCAATCCACTCTACTCTGATCATACAATTCAACCTTCATATTCAGTAAATGTCAATCCATCATTCATGGGAGATGATAATCACATGATCGAATCAAACACTTCTTCACCTCTTTCATCGACCCTACCCTAGAACACCAATGAACCATCATCATCTTGGATTGACCATGACAACCCCCTCTTCAGACATGATACTCATACAGAGAATTGGACAGACCACATAGAAACACATCAATCCTGTATGTTGACTCCACAATATCGAGGTCCGACCACTCATAATCAAAGGATTGAACTCTACTCGGACCAACTCCGCATACCTAGACCATATGAGCAACCGCCTTCCATAATTATTGAGGAGATATTTTCAGAAAATGATGATCGTATATCAGATATTTCAAGAGACTCCTCTCCTAGTACATATAGGAAAATGGAAGAGGAAATTCAATTACAAAAACACACCTCAACTGCTCCCATGATTGGTCATGAAAAGATTTTGGAGGATATCTTGAGGATGAATAAGAAATTTGATTTAATGGAGGATAGATTTTGAGAATTTGCCGATCGATTAATTTCAATCTTTGGTAGCTCGGATATAAAAATGAATGAGGAAATGATTGGATCTAAGATTGAAAATTTTGAGGATATTCAGGAATCTAGGGACGATTCTGACAGTGTCACTTCTGCATATTATTCCTCTAGAAATGACTATGCCTCTGACTCCCACTATGAACATCAGAACCCCTGCTCATCTGAGGAACATACCACATCACCACACCACACAGAAAATATCAAAAATGGGAATATTCAAAAACACCAAAAAAATTGAAAATCCAGAAAATTTCATAAAAATTGAGACTGAAGAAGATCTGAGGAATTTGGATCCTGCTGTATGGGAAGCATTGGAGAAGAAATTAATTTTTGAACTTCTCTTTCTAAAGGCCATTGAACACTTCCCTGACCTTAAAGGATTTGTAATGGATAAATTAATGGTCAAAAAGTCGGGCAGGATACAGACAAAGACTGAAAGACATATCTTGTCAATGGCCTCCTCCTTGGTGTTGAGGAGAAAAACCAAGAGTCGCATAGTGAAGCGGTTGCCCAAATTTGACTGCATAATCAAAGACACAATTTTCACTCATGCTCGGATTGATGACGATTCACCGATCAATATCCTCTCGACCTCTGTATTTCACGAACTTAAACTCGGACCAATCAGGAAAATACGAGAGATTGTTCAATTGACAGACCGATCGATAAAGAGGCCGAGAGGAATCATTTCTGTCATCATGAAATTCCAAGATGCTCCACTCAAAGTAGAATTCACGATCATTGATATTGAGCATCAAGGAGAATTCACCCAATCTCCAATTATTCTCGGAAAATCATTCTTATCATTGTAAAAGGCAATTATCGATTGTGAGACTCGGGAAATCAATTTTAAAGCATTGGAAGCACTTAGATCTGACCCTGTCTTTGAGGAACCACAATCTTCTGAGGAAACCCACGAAGTCCCCGACAACCGCAACCATGAAGAGGTAGAAGAGCCCTACCCCACTATGACACCTGAGATAGCGGTTGTTGATGAGACTATTGGTTTAGAGAATCTTCCCCTGCTCCATTCCCAGCCGCTCTCACCATGGAGAATTATGTATATGAAGCATATGATCCAGAGACTTATGCATGGGCACACCCTGGGTCAACTTACTCTGACTACATGGATTACATCAACTCGACACAAGAATGCTCCAACATCGAATCAATTAAGAACGAACATGCAGAAACTCTCCCCAGTATTTCAATTCCCGTGGATCTCAAAATAGACAAATCCTTCTACTACGATCCTGAGACATATGCATGGTCGCACCCTAGAGCAACCTTCTCTGAGTACCTGGACCAAATCATCCCAAATAGAGAGTGCACCAATATTCAGAAGATCAAGAACAAACACGTAGGATGAAAACCGACCAAGGAGAAGAACTCTAATGGTTATTCATATGGATACTCAAGTGAACCGACACATTCACGAAACAAGAAAAAGAAAGTCACCTTTGACCTTTCGGAAGAGGAATCGTCTGATGATCCCTCATCAGGTCTGGAAAAGGTAATCTACATGAGTGAAGTCTGTTCGGCAGCTCTAAAGCCATATCTTCGCAAGGATCCAAAATTCGATTCTAGTTGGACAACTCCCGTTCCTAATTACTATTCATCCAAAGCTGATGCTCCTGCTCTCTTCAAGTACACTGGAATTATTTCTTATGAGCTGATTGAGACAGGTGCTTCCGAGTATTCATCCGAGGACAAACCACTTGATCCTAAGAAGGAACGTATTTTGAGGAAACAATTGAAGAAACAAAAAGACATGAATATCTGGAGTGTGTCCACATTTAAATACTATTCCTTTGAGGATAACTCTGATGATGGATACCTTTCATCTGACTCAAATATTTCATCTACTATCCATCATGATTTTTCTGAGGATGACACTGATAATAGTTGGGAATCATATGCTTCATCTTTGTCTCGTTATACCGATCTCCCATCGCAGGCTCACAAAAAGATCAGCCAGAAACCACCTTAATCATCGGCTACCACCCTCCCTCCCGACCACATCGGTCTCCTTGTACAGCTTCTTCCTCTACTTAGGCCAAGGCCTAAGTATGGGGGGGGGACCGATGCCATATGTATATACCATTTTCCCCATCATACTTCTCCCGATCGCTCCATTTCCACCCTTGTTTCATACTTAGGCTGACCAGAGCCTAAGTATAGGAGGAACCGACATCCACCTGTATATACTCTCTTCATCCACATATCCCGACCGCTTCATTTTTTCCGCTCTTCTTCTATACTTAGACTGGTCACAGTCTAAGTATAGGGGGGCGGTTCTGTAAATCTTGATCTTTTTCTTTTCCTTTTTCACTCTCTTACGCTAAGCCCGAGCTATGTCTTCTTTACACTTCTTGTGCTTTGAGGACACAACACTCTCTAAGTATAGTGGGGTCTGTATATATACTTCGTATATATTTTAGCCACATCTCGTACTTTCGCGTAAGTCTATATGTATTTATGAGATGGGTAACTAACTTGAAAAAAAACAACAAAAACAACAAAAAAGGAAACAAGAAAAAAAGTTTTTTGCTACTATCACTGACTTTGCCCAAAAATTTTGAAAAAAAGGCTTCTTATTCATTTTTGCATTAAAAAATCCCTTGCATAAAAAAATCAAAATAACAAAAAAAAATCAAAAATCATAAAAAGAAAAAAATGTGTCTGCATTTCACACACCTGCACTTTATCCAGCATCACATTCATTCTTATGAAAAGTCATTGGGTTCTGAACCGAGTTGTGAGCAGAAATCGAGAGTGGTCTGGACTTGACCTTAATCCACCTAATTTTCAGTGGAACTTCATCGAGAAATAGGATTTTAGAAACTTCAGGTCTTTGACTTAATCCTTTGAGTTCCACATGACAATGTGCAGTGTTTGACTCTTAGTGTCTAACCTGGTCTCTTCATTCTGGGTACAACTCTGGAATAGGGAATTAATTTGTACTCTTGCATTAGGCACTTAGTTCAACTCAGACGGGATGTTGGAAGACTGTGTGAGTTTCTTTTCTGGTAGCGTGGAAATCTAAACACCGGAGTACGGGTTGAAATAAAGCTTCGGAAAAGGGATGGACGGCTGGGCACAATTTTTTCTAAGACCCCAAAAAATGTACGGAAACAAAAAGATTCTATATCCGTAGGGGCATAACAAGATCCAAGCAGAACCACCAAAAATTCCAAATACAAAGAAGCCACTACCAAATAAATATCTGACCAAAAAAGGTCCAAGCTTCAAGAAAACCTGTAGATCTTGGTGGAGACTCGGCTACACTGACCAGCTTCACAAGGAGAGGTGACTACACTGGCCACCCTCCAGTTCTTTTCTTCTTCTTCTAACTTCTCCCCCCAATTCGATTGTGAACATAACGCGACAGACCTTAGAAGGAAATACCTGACTCCCCGAGGACGAGTTACTGGAGAGGAGAAGAGCATGGTAGTCCGGCATTCTGGATGGGAAGAGCTAAAACCTTTGACACACATGAGTCGATTGTTCAATGTTCATAGGGTATACTTTGGGAAGATGATTGATCTAAGATGACTTCTAAGCTGAAACTGTGACAATGATATGTAGAACTTGAGGGCTGTTTATTTTAAAATTCTAAGTCTCACAGAAGTTCTGCCACACTAATAATCCAAAGGTCGAGCCTAGTTTCATTTTCACCTTCAGCTCATGGTCTTGGTATGGAACCCAATCTCATTTCACCTCATGGCATTTCTTTTTGATGCTCAAGGACGAGCATGGTTTAAGTATAGGGGGATGATGAATCTCAGATTCATTACTCTAAATCTCATTTATTAAGCTCAAATCCCTCAAAATCAACAGCATTTCGGCATCTATTCTACATAATTAGCATTCATGCATGATTTCATAAGAATTGCATTTTATTCATTATTTATGCACATAAATAAGAAGCCAAAAATCTGAGCCAAAATTGACATGTAAATAGCCTAACTTCCCGGTTTTTCTAACTAATTAATGCTAACTCCGAATGACACAAAACCACCTCCACTGTGTACATATCACTAACAAGAATAAATAAAAAATACAAAAAATAACTAACCCAAATAAGTGGACCAAAACCCATACTCTAGTTTCAGGATTTCCGGACTAAAAACCCCATATCTTCCTCATCCAGTGTCCGTTTTAATCCTACTCACTTTTGAACTAATGTACATTCAATTACCTTCAAAACAAGACTAAGTTCCAGTGATTCGGAGTTCATATGTGAAAGATGGGTTTTGGGCCTCATTTGTACATTTTGTATTTTAGCAGTTTTTGACCTATTATTTTATATACATAATTAACCTATTTTAGTTTATTTCTTTTTCGTTTGTCTTCTTTGATAAAAGTTTTATTAAAATGCGCAAAAATCCAAATCTAAATTGAGCTTGAAATCAAAGAAACAAATTGAGTCCGAGTCTTCACTAACCGTTTGTACAAAAATCGTCTTTTTCAAACTTTAATTTATTTCTTCTTTCTCTTAATCAATAAAATTCCATAAAATAGATTAATATGTAAATATTTATCTCTCTTTTTTTTCATATTTTCTCCGGATTTTTATCTGATTTAAAAATGACATAAAAATTATAAAATCCAAAAATCAAGGTATTCTATGTACATGGGATACCCCAAAAATATCACTTTTTGTATTTGATCGATTTTGGTTTTGATGTATTCATAAAATTTGTAGATCTCATCGAGACGAGCAATTTTCATGAAGAAACTTTTTCGATCCGAGGTAGTTTGCTATTTATTTTGTATTTTACAAAATCTTTATTTTTCGAATTTTCTGGTGCTGACACGTGGCAGCCCCTGGGGACGCCACGTGCCATCCATTTTTGGCCTTTTTTATTTTATCATTTTTATAAAAAAATTAAAACGCCCCCGCACATGCGAGGCACGTGCCGCCCAGGCACGCGCCAAGCACGTGCGTCACCCTCTCCCACTTGAGCGCCACGCGTCAACATCGTGGCCGTCCGATCTCGGCCGATCGGACGACCACCTTCCATCGTCTTCCCCCAGCCTCTTCTCTCCTTTCCCAATCCAGCCGCCGCTCCGAAATCTCCGCCCATCTCTGATCGCCATCGCCCGTGAATCCCTCCAATCAAATCTCACCCCGATCGATTCCTCGTCTCAGAATTTCGCCACTCCGAATCAAATCAAATCACCTCCGATCTTCTTCCCCATCAAATCCCATTATGCGCCCAACCTTCCTTCTCCGGTCAAATCACCTCCACCTATTAAAACCTCTGACGCCCTCCTCGCAACCCATCCACCGATAGTCCTTAGAGCTCCAAATTCACCGCCGGTGGTGACAGCCCGGCGTGCCCATCTCTCCCGGCGAGATCCGAGGATCCCCCTTCCTCGTTACAGTCGCGGCAACCTCCGCCTTTGCTGCTCAGCTTCGACCGTGTCTGTTGAGCCTACGCCTCTGCCTCTCCTCTGACTCGCTCCATCGACAACGTCATCTTCTTCGGCCACTGATGAATACTCATTCATCACTCTTTATTCTTATATTTTAGCTACATAAACCTTTGCAAATGCATGTAGATATGTGTAAATACAAATAATTACCAAAATCATGCATTGTATAAAAACTAATTATTAGCATGTTTTTGTGCAAAAATAAAAGAATAAAGATTAAAAAGAAAAAAAGGGAAATATTTAGAATAAATATTAAGCAACCTCACCCAAGGGAGGGCTCAGCATGGGCCTGACCGCATAAAAGCCAAAGTAGAGGGAGATAGGGGCTCATGTGTGTAAATATACCTGTAAATATCACCAAAATATTTTCCTCCAAAAATAGAATAAAATGTGCTTGTACATATTTGTATATATTTATAAATACAAAATCAAAACAAAAATTGAAAAATTAAAAAGAAAAAATAGCCACTTGTATATTTTCATCATGTATATATTCCCCTATCTATATTTATTTCCCCTATAAATAAATAAATTAAAATTCCAAAAATTTTGTATATCTTTTATCTTTTATGTTGTAAATAAATAAAATAAAAACAACAAAATCAAAAACTAAATAAAAAGAATAAAATTAAAAAAAAAACCTTGTAAATATACCATGTATATATATGTACATATCTATTTATTTCACCCTTGTATATAAATAATAGAAATAAAATAAAAATATCTTTTTATTCCTAATTTTATGCTATAAATAAATAAAATATAAAATAGGAATAAAAATGTATAAAAATAACAAATTAAAAATCAAAAATAAAAATCCTATATTGTATATATACTTATATATAGCCCTATTATATAAATACCTTATTTTCAATTTGAAAAATTAATTAAAAATCACAAAAAATAGAAAAAATTAAAACAAATATTTTTCATGTTTTAAGTTTTTATTAAATCGGCCATTTACTATTTTTAAATGAATTTTCAAAACATTTCCAGATGGCCTTCCCTGATTGGTCCACAGGGGGAGTTGACCGCCCAGAATGGCGTCGTTGCCGGGGAGCACGACTTAGTAGTTTTTCTTTTTATTTTTTCATTTTCTCTTTTTTCTTTTTCGTGGCTTTCCGCAACTCTTTCTGAGTCCGCAGCTTTTCGCGGCTTTTTCTTTTTCTCTTATTTGTGTTTTATTCTATTTTCTTTTATTTTCTTTTATTTTTATTTTTTTGATTGACTTTGCTTGTTTATTTCCTTAGCCAGTTTTGCACATATACCCTGTTTATATTTCCTGCTTTTATTTGATTATTTGATTTGGTCTGTGACACTTGGTTTACTTTCTTGTGAGGGCCCGAGGACCGAGGTGACGACTCTCGAGAAGCCGGCGCAACTGCGGGACTTGGAGGCGGCTCCCTTCTGCACGGAGCTGCAGGAGAGCGTGAGAGAGAGAAAGCTGAGTGGGAGAGGATTAGAGTAGAGTAGTTAGACTTTATTTTATTTGATTATTGTAATAATACAGGGACAGAGACAGTGTGGACTTGGACTTGGACTTTCTAGCGGGTCTGTTTCACCGAGCACCGGTGTGCTCGGGGGACCCTTAGGACTTTCGCAGCTTTTCCTCGCGGTTCTATTTTTCTTTGCTGCCTTTTACGGTTTTATGCAGTTTTTCTCGAGCCCCTAGCAGTAGGACTTTCTGTTTGACTGTGCCGTAATTAGTAGGATCCACACACCTAATAGATTGCATGTTCCTATAGATCGTTAATTGGACCTACTAATAAAAGGATAATAAAAATAACCGACTCACTCCCTTCGAGCCTACGTGCCGTAGCCTGCCCTACCAAGCGCTGCTCCTGAACCCGATGTGTCGGGAGGAGGAGGGGTAGACCGAGACCAGACTCCTTGGATCAAAGGACCTGTGACCAGTTAGACGGTTCTATCGAGTAGAAGTTGCCTGCTTAGGATTCGGTTTTTACCGCTGCACTATTTAGGTCGTTTCTTTTCTGTCTTTACATTACTGCGCGGATCATATTGCATGTAGAGTGCTGGAGACAAGTACGCATTTCTATCTTTGCATGCATCATTGATTTCATCGTGCATCGGCTTTTTTGTCTTCTCCCCCTGTTTTTGACTTAATAATCAGGAGAACCGAAAAATTCGTCAGGCCTTTTATTTTTATTGAAAAATATCAAAAAAAGAAAAACAATAAAATTGGGACTGTTTAAGCTACTGACCCTAAAAGACACCTGATCTAAAAATTTGTCTTGGGGAGAGCAACCCCCTCATTGTTTGGTTTGATTGTGCGAGAGAGTGACCTGTACACTAGGTAGAGCCCTCCGGTACCTTCCTCGGCTGATTACCGACTCTTTCGTGCGGGACAGTCGGTTGGGGATAGTATCGGGTATCCCAGCAGGTCACGTAATCGTTCTGATATTCTGTTTGTTCACCAAAATAAAATTGACAAGATAATTTGACCGAGCGTTTACGGTCTTCAGCTCGCGTTGCGTTGGTGAACAGAGGGGTTTGTTTGTCATCATAGTTTCTCCAGATCTCATCCGCCTTACTCGCCACATCAAGATGATGGGCAGACGATCTCTTAGGCAGCCTTTTGCTGCACCGCTTTCGGGCGCGTCTACCCGTTCATCTAGGTTGGCTCGTGAGAGCCGAGACCTGCTCTCCGAGCCCGAGTACGATTCCGCCCTGTTCCCCCTCGACCCCCTTTCTTTCGGTTCCGAGAGACCAGTGCCAGAGGAGAGATTAGCAGATTTATCGGCACCTGAGTTTGGATCATTTGGTTTTGCAGACACCATGGCCGGCAGTTCCGAGGATCGCTCTAGAGGTCCACAGCCTGAGCACTTTGTGTTGGACCAGGGAGCGATCAACTCCACCCTGATTGTCTCCCTCGAGACAGTTCAGCAGCAGTTGAGGGATCAGGGAGCGTTCATGCTAGATATGAGGAGAGAGATGGAGCAGATGAGAGCAGCGGAGAGACGGGCTGAGGATCCCAGATGATGCAGCAGCAGCAGCCGCAACCGCAGCGGCAGCCGCCGTGGCAGGAGCAGGAGAGCCACCGAGACCGATGCAGGAGTTGCACAACCCCGGATCTACACTGATGCATCACTGGGTCGTGCTACCAGCTATCGTGGGGGACTTCAAATTCCCCCCGAACACCTTGCAGTTACTCCCCCGCTTCCACGGGCTCGCCACCGAGGAGCCCCATCTCCACCTCCAGGAGTTCCTCATGATTTACAGCACTGTCCACGATCGTCAGGTGGACCAGGATACCATCAGGATGATCGCCTTCCCTTCTCTTTGGCAGATAGAGCAGCCACGTGGCTGAAGCATATGGGGAAGTTCGTCTACACTTGGAAGCAGCTCCGCACCGAGTGCTTACACAAGTACTATCCACTCAGGTGGACCAATGCCGTGAGAGCCCTGATCAGCAACTTCTCCATGCTCCCCAACGAGCAGTTCCATGAGGCATGGGAGAGGTTCCGAGAGCTGACTGATCGATGCCCGCACCACGATATTTCCATGCCCAACCTCATGCAGAGCTTTTTCAGCGGGCTGACACCAGAGCTCCAGGGCTTGGTGAACGCTTCTTGTGGCGGGTCTTACTTTGCCAAGGATCACGACCAGGTATGGGCCATCTACGAGGAGATGGCCGAGAACTACATAGTGATGTCCCAAACCCGGTTGTATACTCAGGGAAGACCCCAGCATCCAGGACCCGTGCAGTACCAGAGGATAGCACGGGTCGACGCGGGTCCATCCAGTTCGTCTGCAGTAGCAGCAGCACACGCAGAGTCTTCAGCTGCGGACATGGGCATCATTAGCGAGAAGTTGGATCGGATGGAGCTGATTGAGAAGAAGCAGTGCCAGGGCATCACTCAGATGGAACAGATGGCACATACCCTGAGCGACATGAAGACCCAGCTCATGTGTCTCCAGGAGGCACATACGGCTCCCCAGCCCCGTCTTCAATCGCGAGGCGATCCGGACAGCAGCAACAGCTCGTCCCAGCGCTCCAGCTCACACCAGTAGCCTAGACAGGTTCACCTTGTACAGGCGGAGCCGTACCAGCAGCCGCAGCCCACCTACCAGTCACCACCATCTCCAGACTTGCAGATGGTGGTATACCAGCCGGATCAGCCTCTGGCAGTACTCCCGCCACCCCAGTACGACACAGAGCCGTTGATGGATGTCAACGGGATTTGGTATGACCGCCCTCAGCCTGGTATCCGACGAGACCATCTCGGATTCCGGTGGGGGACCGGAGGTACCCAGCCCCAACAGCAGCCGTCAGGACAGGGAGGCCAGTACGGCCATCAGAGAGAGCACCAGCCGCCCCCAGTGTACCCACCGGAGCAGCAGCACTCGTCCTATAGTCATCGTCCCTATCAGCAAGGACAACCTTGGAGGCGTGAGCAGCCTCGCCAGCAGCAGCATCCACCCACTTACCCCTCTCAACAACAGCACCAGTTCCAGCATCCTCACTACCAGAGAGGCTACCCGTCGGGCTCCCACGAGAGTCCCGCTTTGGATAACATAGCCCGCCTCCTCACGGATCAGCATGCAACTTTCAGACGGGAGATGGACGAGTTCCGCCAGGAGATGCGAGACATAGTGAGAGGGAAGGCCGCCATCCCTGCCCAGATTGAGCCGAACCCCAACAGCCTGAAGCGGAAATCTGAGCAGGTAGCTTGTACTGAGTATACCACTCCATTGATGCATTTGGTGATATGACTGGATATCTGTTTGATACTGATTTTGTCACACTTAGGAGCGGTAGGATGCCAGTAGGCAGCGCCTCGTCTGAGCCACACCTTGAGGATCCACCCAGAGCACCAGATGAGGAGGAGGAGAGCGGTACTGAGGCCGCTAGAGATGATGATGGTGGTACTGATGCCACCAAGGATGCTGACTCCACAGGCGGTGCTGAGGCCGTCGTTTCACCAGTTCGAGGAGGTGGTACTGAGACCACCCACTATGCCAAGCTAGAGGGCGGTACTGAGGCCGCGAGTCTTCCAGTTCTAGTTGATCCAGCCGATGGTGGTGCTGAGGCCACCCATACTTTTGTTGAGAGATCTGTTGTTTTTCCCACTTCTGATGTATCTCGGAACCCTGTTGTGAATAAAGGAAAAGGTTTGGTTTTTTCTGATCCCACTGTGGTACGTGATGTATGTGCGGATCCGGCCGTCGAGCCGTCTAGACCTTTTCCTAGTCCTTCATCTGAGAAGGACCCAGTGATCCCCTTCCTTAGAGCCCTTCAGATGGGGAAGGGGAAGAAAAAAGAAAATCCAAAAAAGAGAGAGCAGGAAGAGTTCAGCCAGCAGATAATAGATCGATTCCACATACAGCTGACTCTTCAGGAGGCTTTGCAGCACATCCCCCTTCTTCAGCCTTCGTTGAGAGACAGGACTACAGTTAGGAGGAAGAGGAGGAACCACCATTTAGAGATCCATGTGCTGACGAAAGCCACGTGTTTCGCGATCCAGAACCGTCTGCCGGCCAAGAGGCCAGATTCAGGAGCCCCGTATGTCAGGTGTCACATTAGAGAGCAGAGGTTCGACCGGACTCTATTAGGTAGCGGATCGTCTATCAACCTCCTTCCGGCATCCCTTCTCGATCGTTTCGAGTTGGGCACTCTTAGACAGAGCAGGACAGTCCTTCAGTTTGCTGATCGATCTGTCAAGAGGCCGAAGGGGTTGTTGCGAGACGTTGTCGTCACTATTCAGGGCCTGCAATTCCCCGTGGACTTCGTAGTGTTGGACATGGAGATCCCTGATTCAGTGACAGATACCCCCATCATTCTCGATCGCCCGTTCTTGGCCACAGCCAAGGCGGTGACTGACCATGATAGCGGGAAGGTATACTTTCGCATCGAGGGCGAAAGTGTACAAATAGAGACAGTCGAGGACAGCCGAGCCAGAGAGAGATAATGCTCAGAGACCACTTCGGACACAGAGCAGCTGACAGATGCCGGGCTAGACATCCACCAGGACTGTGACTTTGTGATCACAGACGATGAGGCAGTTTGGGCAGACCCAGCAGCACATGCCATCCTCTCATTTTCAGACACCGCTGATGCAGAGATGACAGCAGAGGAGAGCTTGGAGAGCACATTCCTGGTTCAGGATACTTCAGTGGCAGCAGAGCAGGTTCTTGACTGCAACACGGATTTTTGTGATGAAGGTGGTACTGATGCCACCTTGTGTGATGAAGATTCCTCGGATTCAGAGTCTGATTGGGCAGATTGTGAGGACTACATGCCATACCTGATTCCCACTGAGCCTACAACTGAGGAGGAGGTAGATGCCGAGCAGAGCAGAGACAGCCCATCAGGGCAGCCTTCTCCAGTTTCTGAGATTGAGAGAGAGTTTCAGTTCTCCCATGCAAATTTGGCAGCGTTCACAGAGACATTTCAGAGGCTAGATCCACCAGCACCCAGCTGTCCAGAGCTGAAGCCGCTCCCTACTTCACTGAAGTATCGATTCCTTGCGGGAGAGCCTAAGATGTACCCAATCATCATCTCCGCCGATCTGACTGGGAAGCAAGAATCCCGTTTGATGGGGGTTCTTGAAAAGAACCGCAAGGCAATCGGATGGAGCGTAGCAGATCTCCAGGGGATTAGTCCAGCCCTATGCTCCCACCATATCTATCTCGAGGATGGGGTGAAGCCGTCGCGTGAGTTCCAGCGGCGGCTGAACCCACATCTGAGAGAGGTTGTCATGAAGGAAATCTTGAAATGGTAGAGCGCAGATTTTATCTATCCCATCTCCGACTCCAAGTGGGTCAACCCCTTGCATGTGGTGCCCAAGAAGACGGGCAATACGACTGTGATCAGTGAGTCTGGAGAGGAGATTGCTACACGAGTACCCACTTCTTGGCGGGTCTGCATTGACTACAGGAGACTCAACCAGGCCACCAAGAAGGATCATTTCCCCCTGCCCTTTATTGATCAGATCATTGAGAGACTGGCAGGGAAGAGCCATTATTGTTTTCTGGATGGGTACTCGGGCTACAACCAGGTGGCCAGGAGAAGACCACCTTTACCTGTCCCTTCGGCACATACACCTTCCGACGCATGCCATTTGGGCTATGCAATGCCCCTGCGACCTTTCAGAGATGCATGTTGTTGATCTTTTTGGACATGGTAGGGGAGTGTTTGGAGGTCTTCATGGATGATTTCTTGGTTTACGGCGACAGATTCGACTCCTATCTTGACTGCCTAGACCGAGTACTCCAGCAATGTATAGAGGTCCACTTGGTGCTATCTTGGGAGAAGAGTCACTTCATGGTGACTCAAGGGACGGTGCTTGGCCACATCATCTCCAACAGGGGCATGGAGGTTGATCCGGCCAAGGTAGATGTCATTAGAAAACTCGCACCGCCGTCCAATTTGAGGCAGTTACGATCATTTCTGGGGCACGTCGGTTTCTACCGACGATTCATTCATGATTTCAGCATGATTGCCCAGCCGTTGACTGACCTACTGATGAAAGACACCGAGTTCCTTGTCAATGACAAGTGTCTTTCGTCCTTTGAGACTCTCAAGCAATGTGTTATTGAGGCTCCTATTCTTCAGCCGCCTGATTGGTCTCTCCCATTCGAGATCATGATGGATGCCTCCGATTTTGCCATGAGGGCCGTGCTGGGACAGAGGAGGGATGGAGTCCCCTTTGCTATCCACTACGCTAGCCGCACATTGGATTCTGCGCAGCGGAATTATACAGTCACAGAGAAGGAGATGCTAGCCGTAGTGTTCTCCCTAGATAAGTTCAGATCTTACATCATTGGATCTAGAGTGACCTTGTATACTGATCACACTGCCATCCGATACCTCATGGCAAAGAAGGATGCCAAGGCCAGACTGACTAGATGGATCCTTCTACTCCAGGAGTTCGACATTGAGATCAAGGATAAGCCTGGAGTCAAGAATGTGGTGGCAGATCATCTCTCCCGTTTAGCGCAGCCTGAGGAGTCTGAGCATATTGATCCCATTTGTGATACCTTCCCAGATGAGGCGATCCTTGCTATCGCCTCTCTCCCGTGGTATGCTGATATTGTGAACTTTCTCATTGCTGGGAAAGTCCCACAAGATTGGCCCAGACAGAGGCTTGAGACCTTCCTTGCGAAGGCCAAGTCCTACCACTGGGAGGATCCCATCCTTTACCACGAAGGAGGGGATAGCGTCTGGCGTCGGTGCATTCCTCAGGAGGAGCACCATAGCGTCCTCACTTACTGCCACAAGCTTGAGGCAGGAGGACATCATTCTGGGAGGAGAACGACACGGAAAGTGCTCCAATCCGTCTTGTGGTGGCCTACCCTCTTCAAGGACTCTGATGAGTTCGTGAAGAGGTGTACTGACTGTCAGAGGATGGGCACTTGTGGACAGCGTGACATGATGCTGATGCAGTCCATTCACTTCTGTGAGGTTTTTGACGTATGGGGCATCGATTTCATGGGTCCATTCCCTAAGAGTTAGGGATTTGAGTACATTCTGTTGGCCGTAGACTATGTTAGTCGTTGGGTTGAGGCTATCCCCGCCCGAGCCGCTGATGCGAGGACAGTTTGCAGATTTTTGAGGAAGCTTATCATCACGCGGTTCGGGGTACCTCGAGTATTGATTTCAGATGGGGGGTCTTATTTCATCAACGACCAGGTGAAGGCCCTTGCTAGCGAGTTCGGCATAGACCATCATGTTGCTACACCTTACCATCCACAGATGAACGGTCTAGCCGAGGTGTCGAACAGGGAGATCAAGACTATTTTGCAGAAAGTCGTCCACCCTGACCGAAAGGGTTGGTCACAGCTTTTGGACTTGGTCTTGTGGGCATATAGGATGTCTTTCAAGACACCATTGGGCACATCTCCCTTTCACCTCGTATATGGCAAGCCGTGCCATTTGCCTGTTGAGCTGAGACACATGTCACTTTGGGCAGTCACTGAGATACTTATGGATCCAGATGGTGTAGGAGACCAGAGGAGGGCAGAGTTAGCAGCCTTGGAGGAGCTTAGAGATACCGCCTTCTTAAACAGCCTACAGTATAAGGAGAGAGTGAAGGAGTGGCATGATTCTCACATTAGCCACAAGCATTTTGAGCCTGGACAGAGAGTATGGCTGCTTGATGCGAGGCTTCGTCTATTTCCAGGGAAGCTACAGAGCAAGTGGAAGGGACCCTACTTGGTGAGAAAGGTACACGACAACGGTAGTATTGATATATCCGAGTTGTCTTCTGAGAGTACCTTTCGAGTGAACGGCCAGCGGCTCAAGCCATTTCTAGATCATGAGCCGTGGGTCGTTGATGTTGCCCCTATTCATTTTGCGTGAGATGTGGTCTTTTGACTCACATCTATTGCATCTCACTCCTGATTTTCACTGTTCTTCCGACTTGTATAGATCCAGATGTCTATATCATCACATTCTTTAGTCCCACATCCCTTTCTTCATCTTTTGAGTATGCTATACTTAGGGTGTACTTTACCCTAAGTATAGGGGGGATGTAGGACCTTTGAGTATTTCTTTTGATTCTATCTACCCTTGTTTTGCTGCCTATACTTAGGGATATTTTATCCTAAGTATAGGGGGGGTAGACCCTGTACATTTGCCACTCGGTTTTCCCTTTGTGTACAACCTGCTATACTGAGGATTACTTGATCCTAAGTATAGGGGGAAAAGCCGAGATCTTCTTGATATTCTATTTCATTCATTCGTCTTTGTATATAGCCTTCCTTTTCACTTCCCTATACTAAGCACGAGTTATGTCTTCTTCATCGCTCTTGACTCTGAGGACAACGTTCGAGCTAAGTATAGGGGGGTGTGTATATATTTCATATATACTTTAGCCATAACTCGTACTTTGTGTGAGTGTGTTAATAACTAAAAATGGCTAAAATCCCTAAAAATCACAAAAATTTAAAAAATTTTTCCTGTAAATAAACATTCTTTTATTGCACATACATAGCTAGTGTACAAATTATTTTTGTAAAAATGATTTAAAAAATCTTTTGTGTAAAGCTTGTGTAAATATTTTCTTATCAAAATTATGTATATAGTACAAAATTTTTTCCAAAATGTTTTGAAAATCAAAAAGTTTGCAAAAATCTTGTGTAAATGTGTGTAAATACTTTTGCAAAGCTTGCACTTCATGCATTCATCCATTCATGATTTCAAAACATTTTTCAAAAATTTTGCATGATTGTAAATATTGTGTAAAAAGCATCTTTCTACATATGTATATAGTTTTCCTAGATGATAGTTGACATTTAAACTAGCCTGGAATTAAATTGGGAAATGGAGCTTGATTAAGATCTTAATCCACCTAATTTATAAGAGGAACCTTATAGAGCTTAGGTTTAAGGCTTTTCAGGTCCATGGTGACTCAATTCTTTAAGTCCACTAGGTTATGATCACATGTCATCTCAATGAGCCTAAGTAGAGCACTTAACAACAACACATGACTCATAGGGACAATGGCTTTACTTGGACACCAGCACTTAGCACCGAGCTCTCTACGGATGAGGTGGTGAGGAGGCAGTCTTCCTTGACTTGGGGTAGCATATGAGGGTAGTACTTCTAGGCGGAACCTCTCTTCTTCTTTTAGTGAAGGAAGTGCGTCTCAACTTGGTCTGGTTGCCATGAGGTCTAACGACAGGAGTTGTGGGTTGCAATAAAGCTTCAAAAGAGGGATAGTCTACTGGCTCAAGAGGAAAAACTCCTTGTATATATGTTGCACATGTATATGTTGTATAGATGCACTTGAAAAAAATGCAAAAAGAAAATAACTCCAAAAAGTGGTGGGTCTGAGAGAAAATGATAATCCCACCGGAGTATGTATATAGAGTGCAATAAGCAAAGCTTGAGATTCATGTCCCACCTTATGTAGCTTGCAGCAGGGAGACTTGACTACACTGGTTGAGCTCACAAGGATACATGGCTACACTGGCCATGGTCCATTCTCTTCTTCCTCCTCTTCTTGAGCCGGTTGAACTTGAACTTAGAAGGGAATACCCCGCTCCTCGAGGAAAGAGTGGCCAGATTGGGGTCATAGAGTTACCTTGTTGGGGAGGGTTGTCAAGTTGCCATTTCTGAGGTGGAGAGCTTATACCTCACATTCACAGGACAAGGAAAGACTCATGGTCTTCAGGGTTTGTGTTTGATGACTTGTTCTGATCTGGATTATTGAGGAGTCTTGATTAGAGATTAGTGGAACTTAGAGGCTGTTGAGTTTTAAGCTTAAGTCCAAATAAGGTTCCGACACATTAATAATCCAAAGATCTTATTGAGCTCCATAATTCAATTTAATAAAGGCAAGTTTAATATTCAACCTTGATCCATGTGCATTCTCCTCTTTTTCTTTCTTTCTTTCTTTCTTTTTCACTTCTTTTTCAAATAAGTGTTTGCTAAGGGACTAGCAAAGTTAAGTATAGGGGGGTGATGAATACTCATTCATCACTCTTTATTCTTATATTTTAACTACAAAAACCTTTGCAAATGCATGCAGATATGTGTAAATACAAATAATTACCAAAAGCATGCATTGTGTAAAAACTAATAATTAGCATGTTTTTGTGCAAAAATAAAAGAATAAAGATTAAAAAGAAAAAGAGGAAAATATTTAGAATAAATATTGAGCAGCCTAACCTAAGGGAGGGCTCAGCATGGGCCTGACCGCATAAAAGCCAAAGTAGAGGGAGATCGGGGCTCATGTGTGTAAATATACCTGTAAATATCACCAAAATATTTTCCTCCAAAAATAGAATAAAATGTGCTTGTACATATTTGTATATATTTATAAATACAAAATCAAAACAAAAATTGAAAAATTAAAAAGAAAACAAAATAGCCACTTGTATATTTTCATCATGTATATATTTCCCTATCTATATTTATTTCCCCTATAAATAAATAAATTAAAATTCCAAAAATTTTGTATATATTTTATCTTTTATGTTGTAAATAAATAAAATAAAACAACAAAATCAAAAACAAAATAAAAAGAATAAAATTAAAAACCAAAAAGAACCGTGTAAAATATACCATGTATATATGTACATATCTATTTATTTCACCCTTGTATATAAATAATAAAAATAAAATAAAAATATCTTTTTATTCCTAATTTTATGCTATAAATAAATAAAATATAAAATAGGAATAAAAATGTATAAAAATAAACAAATTAAAAATCAAAAATAAAAATCCTATTTTGTATATATACCTATATATAGCCCTATTATGTAAATACCTTATTTTCATTTTGAAAAATTAATTAAAACTCACAAAAAAATAGATAAATTAAAATAGATATTTTTCATGTTTTAAGTTTTTATTAAATCGGCCATTTACTATTTTTAAATGAATATTCAAAACATTTCCAGATGGCCTTCCCTGATTGGTCCACGGGGATGTTGACCGCCCGGTCAACTCCCCCCTGTGGACCACTTCCCACGGGTTGTGACGCCCGACCCGATTTCTCACAATTTTCACGTCACAACCCGATCGCCTTTCACCCAAGCCCAGGGTCCTATTTGTTCCTGCCAGATCTGATACCCTCGCCGGGGTGCCCGCCTCGGGGTCCGAGCTCTGAGCTGCCCTATCCGATCGAGTTTAGCCGAACCCGTGGCAGTATAAGTTCTGAGCTCCGCCTCCTTTTTCCGCATCTTTGGCTCCCCACCTTGCATTCCCAGGACCTCTACTGCTATCCTCGAGGTGACAGCTCTCTGCTGGTGGTGTCCAAGAGAGGAGAAGGTGCCCGGACCTCAGATCCGGCGTCCTAGCGCCGCCGTGCTCCGCCTGAAGGAGGAGCTCGAGCCTCGGGCCTCGACGACCTGCGAGGCGACGACCCAGAGCTCCAGCAGCTCACGCCCAATCGAGCCATCCACCCAGGTAGCCTTAGTTCTTCCCCTGTTCTTTGATTTTGCATTTGCCCCAATTCGACCCATCGTCGTCCCCCTTCGATTTCGACCATCTCCGGCCTTCGTCCCGATCATCCGACCATCCCATCACATTCGCCTTCTCCCCGCACACGTTCTACGCCCATCCATTCAACCCAGCTCGCACAGGAGCTGGGGTTTTCGAGTTCCACCGTCGACACCTCGCCGGAGCTCGACCGCCCCGCCTCACCGATCACCGTCACCCCCTCTTACAGGGTCGAGGCAACTTGCCCTCGACTCGCGAGTCTGCTGGTGTGTTTTGCAGGGACATCCGAGCTCATCTGAGGGCTTGGACCATCTGGTCCAGCAGCTGTGTCTCCGTCGGCCTCGCTTGAGCTCCTCGGAGCTCCGTCGAGCCATCGGAGGACACCATTGGACGCGGAAGGCCTCCACGCTTCTTCGCCGATCATCTGTGGCCTTCGAGGAGGACTCCAGTACCAGTAGCGAGCTGGCGAAGTTCGCCGACTATCAGTTCGTCCTCCATCTTCCGCAGCCGTTGGATCGACCCCAGGCTCTAGTTAAGATCCTAGCCATCCGTTTGAGGAGCAGCTTAGACCGTCCGATCCTTGGGAGGCTCGATCCAGACCGTTCGATCGTCAAGGTTTAGCCACAACGCCTCACATTCGTTTGATCTCCCACGTGGCGAAGCCCTGGCTGTTCGATCAGGACGAGGACTTCAGCATTGGGCGCCACCCTTCCTCAGCCGTCGATCAGCAAACGTGGCACCCATCTGACGGTCTACTTAATAAAGGGTAAATATTCCCTTAGGCCCTTAGCTTTAGAGTAGTTTAGTTCTAATCCTGTAAATATTTTAGTATTTTATTTACGTTAGGTAAATTGCACTTTGAACCCTGTCATTTCTTGCATTTACATGTATGCCCCTGTGTGTAGTGTATCACGTACGTCGACACGTGTTCCTTTTCGGTTATTTGCATGTTTAGCTCTGTAGTTTCAGGATGTTAATGAATGAATGAAAATTTTTAGAAAATTGCAGATATGCCCCTGTGAATGATTTTTATGCGTACGTGCGTTTATTAGTGGGTTATTTACATCGAAGTCCCTGGACTTTAAATACTTGTTATTAAATAGTCCAGGAACTTTGTTTCTTTGCAATTAGGTCCCTGTGTGCCCAAGACACATACTTTGCACGTGACTTCTTGGAATTTTTGCACCGGACCCCCTGGAACTTATGGTATTTACGTACAGGTCCCTGTGCATTGTACCTAGGTTTTGATTTTAAATAAATATCGAACTAACTCCAAATTCAATGAAAATTGGAAACGTGGCTCCTGCCATGGTGTAAAATTTTCTAGAATTTTTGGAGACATTTTGGTTTTATTTACTATTTTTTAAAAATTCAAAAACAAGCTTTTTCTTTACTGTCTAACTTGAAAAATCACTAAAAATATTAAAATACCTCAAAAAAATTACAAAAAATTAGCTACTATCTATTTTGCCTTGTTTGATTTTCTGACCAATTTTGATCATTTTTCATTATATAAAACTCATAAAAATTGAAAAACACCTAAAAACCTATAAAAATTCTAATAATTAATTAAAAAACCCAAAAATAATAATTCCAGTGGCCAAATTTCTTTGTAGTTTTTACTATACAGGAAAAGTACCTCCAGGTTTTTTAGGGACTTTTAGATATTTTATCTAAGTCCCCCAAGCTTGGCTGGACATTGTTGTTGTCTTTTTGCATTGTTTTATTTTTAGAAAATTCAATAAAAATCAGAAAAATACCAAAAATTACCCAAAAAATAGTAAAAAACATAAAATACATAAAAACATTTTTATTTGAATTCTTGAGTGATTTTTGATTCATTAAATAATTGTTTGTGTTGGCTTGTTTCTTTGTTTTCTTTATTTTCTTTATTAATTCAAAATCCAAAAAAATTTATAAAAATTAAAAATCCACCAAAACACTTGTCTTTTATATTTTATTTCTTTTTTAGACTACTTCGTAGGCCGCAAGGCCATCACGTGCTCCCTGAGTCCGACCCTGGTCGCTATACCAGGCTAATCCCATAGCCAGGACCGCTATTGTGTTTGATTGATTTTTACTTGATTTTGGTGGTCTGAACCTAATTTTCTTGATTGACCGATTGACTTCCGAGATCCGGGTCGCAACGACCCTTGATCTATTTTCTTTCACCTGTGTCTTGGTGATTTTTCGTAATCAGCCACCACCGTCATCAACCTCCGGCTAGCTGCTCTGCTCCGCCTCGACATCGAGCCACCGCCCAACGACCACCACCAACGGAGCGACGCCTCGCTGCATTCCTCCTGAAGACACCTGGCACTCCTCCGCCTTGGTCGAGGAGCTCCGCCAGCCCCGTCGACATCGACGCATCGCCGCACACCGCCTGAAGCGTCAGCCACCTCTGCCAAGCTCGCCTCCCCTCGCCGGTCGGGCTCCAGCCCCGAGGCCCTCCTACGTGAGAAGTACGTACGGGAGGGATCATCTTACGTCAGCAAAAACACCCCGGGGTCATGTGCTGCGCACGTTCCCCGTGGGTAATTTGCAGTCACCCCCTGGACCTCCTCCATATTCGCTTCCAGCCCCGCCGACCCAGGGGTCACGTGCATCGCACATGACCTCCTGGGAATTTTGCAGAGAGCCCCTATAGATTCAGTAATTAAACCTAGGCCCCCCTGCATTTCTATTTTTATTTTTATCTATTTTTTATTGAATCTGTACCCTTGTGTTCTCTAGTAATTTTAGACCTCTATATGACTTTATTTTATTATCAAAAATAACATGATGTTTTTCATTTAATTCACTACAGTTGGACATATTGTGGATATTTTTTCGATCGATGGTTAAATATTAATTAATTATTTTGTAGAAAATTGCATATTTTTCCCATTTTGTGCTCTTAAATTGCTGTTGATTAACTGTTGCTCCAAAAATTCTCGAAAAATCACCTAGGGTAGATTTAATTGTTCTTGAAATTGTACCCAAAAAGAATTGAATTTGCATGCATAGTTTGTCCTGTAAAAATCATTTTGCATATTTCAATATTTGATTTTTAATAGGTATTGAAACTAGTATTTTCGAGCTTTAGGATTTTTCTGAGGTCCATTACCTAGTGATAGATCTTAGATAACTTTATTCCTTGAAAATAATTAGATTTAATATTTATTATAATTAAATATTAAAATTTATTTTGTTTGCATTTCAAAAATTCATAAAAGATTCATCTTGCATCCAAAAATTCCAAAAAAAATTACAGTGCATTCATTCTGTCATAATTATCATCGCGGCCAAGTTTCATATTTTTTAGGCATCGTTTGAGCATAATTTACATTTTAATAGACCGAAATTGCATTTTGCATTCGTTATTGCATTAAAAATTCCAAAAAAAGACCGCCTCGAAAATCGCATACGAATTTTGATAGACATAAATTTAGGTTGTTCCTTTGCCTCCTTGTGTTCGACCTTGGGACTTGCCCAAGTAAAAATAAACATAAAACGACAAGTATTAAAATCGACGAATATTTTGTTGTTATTTTTCTTGACCGATTCCGATTACCGCCTACAACGAAACGACAAAATCATTATTTTTTCAAGCACGAACAAAAATACAACATCTCTTTTTAACGCAGTGAATTTCGGACTCGTCAAAGGTGAAGCCCCGCTACTCCTGGAGGGTACAATAGCACGGGATAAACTATGGATTGCACCTAGGGAGGGGTCATCTCTAGTGAGACAAAGGTGTTGTCACCACCTCTTCCTCAATCTCTCTCTCTCTCTCTCTCGATTTTCAATGAATGGCAGATAAAGATTTGATGGATGGAGGAGGGGGTCTAAATAGGGAGAAGGGGACTTGGATATGGCAAATTGTCTGTGAGAGACGAAAGGGAAATGAGTTGATTGAGATAGAGTTGGTTGCATGAGAGGCGAGGCGATTTGGGTCTCTAACGACCGATGAGGGGATACGGTTGTTGGATGGTTCGATTGTTGGTATAGTGGGGTATACCGTATATACAATGTGTGTATATATATATATATGTGTGTGTGTGTGTGTGTGTACTTTAGCCATAGCTCTATTTTTGAAAAATTTTGAAAAATTTAAAACTTTTGGCTAGAGTATATTCTTATGAACTAAGATTGGACAAAATGTTTTCAAAGCTTTGGAAAATCTTCTATACTATGTTACATTATTTTTGAGGAAACTATTTTGAAAATGGTTTGAAAATAGGTTTTACTTGTTTAAAAAATCATTTAAAAATATTTGTAAAAATCTATATATCTGTGACATGGTTTGGAAAATGTTTTCAAAACTTGATTTCAATAAAGGAAAATGAGTTTAACTTGTGTTCTAACTTTACTCCAAAAGCCCATAAAAATAAAAAAGTTAAAAATCCTTTAAAAGTCAAACTGACTACTACACTGAAATAAGTAGTTGCTTTCAGTGAGGGTCTCCCTTAGAAGAGTAGATGGTTTAGAGGACATCGCGTAAGGCTCCGTCTACAAGCAACGGGTACCGTTCTACGCCCGTACTTACATCTATACTGGCTAAAAGTAGATGCAACTACTCATTTGAGTTTAGGCAGTCATCAGGCCATTTAAAAGTCTTCATAAAAATAAAAAAATAAAAAAATGATGGATGAAGGAGTGGGTTTTAATCCCTGACACTTCACTTTCACACAGGATCAGGGATGCTCGAGAACACTTGGTTAAAGAGGTCTTGAGATTTTAGGTTAACTAGCCTTAGTTATCAGGGTCTTAGACATAATTATCCAAATTTCCCTAGTTTGACAGCGTGATATATTGCATGCTTAGTCTCTAAACCTCAAGAATATGATCGACACTTCACATGGCACGACTGCGGTTGTGATTAGAGGAGTTGAAATTTTACTTGAGGAACTGGGATGTGGAATTCAAGTCTGGACTCAATTTAATGATGCCCGAGGATGGGTTAAAATCATTGAAGGCTTCATGAAACATGAGTGTCAGCATTTTAGCCAGTATGAGAACATGGTTCTTGTACTGATCTCTTGACATTTACCTAAGTGCCAGGGTGTGAATAAAATAAAAAAATGTTGATCAGTGTGCGCCAACTCTTGGTAAAAGCAGTGGAGCTAGCAAAAAACAAAGCAAAGAAACATCAATGTTGAAAGAAAAGCTCTCATCATACAAGTTAAATATCAAAAGAGCTTCCACCAAAGGCGAGCGCTCCCAACCATTTTAAAGTGTCCACTTGGACCACCGCTATTAGGACCACGAGTCGGGCTTGCACCAAAAAGGGCTCTGCATCGTAAATACTACAAGTCTGGGTGTAGAAGGTATAATAGATACTCAAAAAAGGCACACCCCGGTGTATTCCTAGGAAAACAAGTACAGACGACTCCAACTTCTCTTGACAGACGTACTGATCAACACCAAAAATATGCGTTGAGTAATAAGGCACTCGAGAGGATCCTTGTTCCACTGAGAGGGAGAGAAGAAATGTCACAATCCTACGCCCTCTATCAACTGGCCTGCCACCTACACTTCTAAATCTGACAACTAAAGAACGGTGGATTGGACGCAATATTTGATTTATTCCCTAGAGTTGAGGATTGGACCCTTAGGAGAATTTTTTGGATCGGGACCTTGGATGACAATGTGACTCTACTCTCGTGATCGCGGTCAACACTTAATGTCATATCTTTAGTTTATATGTATACAAGAGTGAGTCTGGAAAATTAAAGGAATTGGGTGCCTCTTGATTAAGGTTGGGTTGAGCTTTGAAATTTTGGATCTCTAAAATTAGGAGTTCTTGAATGGATCAAATCCTGTATGCACATGCACAATCGGGGGTTAATCCAGCTCATTCATTTTTTGAGATGCTCGGGGACGAGCATAGTTTAAGTATAGGGGGTGATGAAAATTGATTTCATCATCTTAATTTGCAGATATTAACACCCTTGCTTAAATTAGTGTCAATAAAAATTCGATAAATCATTATTTATATCTGAGTCTTACAATAAATTAAAAATATAAAAATAACAAAACTAAAAATTATACCCTTAAAAATGCTCACAAAAATATTTTTCCCTTAGTTTGACCTCGTTTCTATTTTCGGTCAACATGAAACTTGTAGAGCTCATCGAGATCTACAACTTTCATATTTTGTGTTTTTCAAAAATAGGCCATTTTCTCTATATTTTTCAAAATTTTCATCTGAAATAACCTGATTGGGCCACATGGTTCTTTCTAGTTGAGCCATGTGGCCGCTTCTTTGTATGCCATGTGCCATGGCTTCTGGACCGTCCGATTCCTTCTTGGTGCCCTCATCACGATCGTTCATCCACGCTTCGCTTCCAGTCCTTCGATCCGCTTTTACTCCACATCACAATCGTCCATCACCGCCCACTCCTCTTATCACCACGTGTCCATCTCCCTAACCGCCCGATCTTCTCCAAAACTTTCAGTCGCAGCCGCTTACCTCCGCCTTCGCTTCCCACCATCCGATCAAGAACCAGACTTCATCTCAGTCGTTCGCTTCCGCATGCATCTCCTCACGACATGTGACATTCCACATGGCCCTCGATCATTCCTCCATCGATCTGATCGGGACCACTCGTTAGCGCCCACCTCTCAGCCGTTGGTTTGCGAGATCCAATGGCTAAGAAATCGTCTCCTACCTCCGATCCACCCTCTCTCCCACATCGTCCACTTCACCCCCTTCTCATTATCAACACCTCCTCGACACTCCCCTCTCTTGTTGACCTCACTCCTACTGAGTTCATCCATCCGTGATCTTCGCGGGAAACCACGTTCGCCATGTCTCCCTCCCTATCGCTCCATATCACCCGGCCAACCCACGTCGCCCATCTTCTGAACCACCAACCTCATCCTTCAAATACACCCCTGTCACCGCCAAAGCACATTGTCTACCTAGATGTGGGCCACGACCTATCCTCCCTTCGTCCCTCTATGATAGAGAGGAGACGATAAGGGACACAACAACTACCATAGACCCCTGTGTCGACCCCTGGCCATGGTAGGCCAGGTCTCCGATACTCGCCCGCCGGTGAACTGCTCCCAGTCACCGTGGGAGTTCAACGATGACCAGGGCTTCGCTTAGAAGCCTGCGCCCAGGCCCTCGCTCCTGGTAAGTCCTCCGACCTTACTTTGTATTTCTTTTAATTTCTCGGATTTCATTAGGATAATTTATGACCACAAAATCGAGCGAGCGAGGTAAGTCAGGTATGTCTCATGCGGTCGTTGCGACCTCAATAACTCGGGTGATCAATCGAGAAAATTAGACCACCAAACGAAGACAAAAATCAAGTGAAACTCAAGTAGCGGTCTCGCTATTATATTAACCTGTTATAGCGACCAGGGTCGAACACAAGGAGCACGTGATGGCCTTGCGGCCTACGAAGTAGTCTAAAAAAAGAAATAAAATAAAAGAAATGTATTTTTGGTGGATTTTTAGTTTTTTATATTTTTTTGGATTTTTAATTAATAAAGAAAATAAAGAAAACAATGAAATAAGCCAATTCAACTAATTATTTACCTACTCAAAAATCAACCAAAAATTCAAATAAAATGTTTTTATGTTTTTTATATTTTTTTACTGTTTTTGGGTAATTTTTGGTATTTTTCTGATATTTATTGAATTTTATAAAAATCAAACAAGGTAAGAAAACAAGGGTACTGTCCAGTCAGGTGTCAAGGGCCAAATTATAATACAAAATGGCCTATTAACACCTGAAGGTAATTTTCCTGTATAGTAGAAAACACAAGGAAAATTTAGGCACCAGAATTATTATTTTTGATTTTTCAATTAATTATTAGAACTTTTATAGGGTTTTTAGTGTTTTTCAATTTTTATGAATAATATAAAGTCAAAAATGACCAAAGATGGTCAAAAAATCAAACAAGGTGAAATAAGCACTAAGTAAATTTTTTTGTAAGTTTTAGAGGTGTTTTAATATTTTTTTGTGAATTTTAAAGTTAGACAGTAACAAAAATGCCTGTTTTTGAATTTTTAAAAATAGTAAATGAAATAAAAAATGTCTCCAAAAATAGGAGAAAATTTTACACTATGGCAGAAGCCATGTATCCAATTTTCATCACATTTGGAGTTAGTTTGCTATTTTATTAAAAATCAAAACTAAGGTATAGTGCATAGGGACCTGTACGCAAATAGTAGACGTTCCAGGGGGTCCGGTGCAATTTCTCCAAGGTAGCACGCACGAGGCACGTGACATGGGCACTCAGGGATCTATTTGCAAAGAAACTAAAGTTTCTGGACTATTTAGTAACAAGTACTAAAAGTCCAGGGACCTCAGTGTAAAATACCCAAAATATAACGTACATGCACAAATTCAACACTCACAGAGGTATTTCTGCAAATAACAGAACTATAAATTCATTCATTAACACCCTATAACAGCAAGGCTATACATGCAAATATCCCAAACAAACACGTGTCGATGCACGTAATCCACTACAGGCAAGGGCATACATGTAAATAAACTAAGTACGAGGTCCTAAATGCAAATGTACCAAAATAAAAACAACTAAAAGCTATATTTACAGGACTAACTACGAAATAAAACAAACAGGGCGGCCTAAGAGCAATTACCCCTTATTAACAATCCAAGGGCTGAGCGCGCGCCACGTGGAGATCCAACGGTCTAGAATAGGGGACGCCTCGCTACTGAAACCCTTGGCGCGATCCGACGACTATGAAGCTGCCACGTACGTGATCCGACGGTCGGGGAAAGGTGGTGCTTCTTCGTCCGGATCGAACGGTCTGGATCGACCCTCCTCACGATCGTGCGGTGCTGGCGCTCCTGGAATGGATGGCTCGGATTGAATCTGGAGATGGAGGACGATCCAACGGTATCTGGAGGTCGAGGAAGAACTAATGGCCGGCGACCTTCGCCGGCTCGCTGTGTGCGCTCCCGGCCTCCTCGCGGGCTGCTGAATATCGGAGGAGCTTCGCCTTGGCCTCCCGCGTCTGTAGGACGCCTCCGATGGAACAACGGAGCTCCGGAGAGCTCGGTCGACTCCGGCGGAGGAGAAGCTCCTGGGCTCAAGTTGGAGGACCTCAGACAGTCCTCGTCGTACCTACAAAATGGCACCAGAAGACTCCTGGGTCGAGGTCAAAGTGCCTCGACCCCGTTAGCGGTGGTGGAGGTGATCGGTGCGGCGAGATGGTCGAGGTCCGGCGATGCGACGGCGGAGGAGCTCGAAACCCCAGCTCCTGTGCGAGCTGGGTTGAATGGATGGGCGGAGAAGATGCGCAAGGGGAAGGCGATCATGATGGATGATTCCGATGGTCGGGACGAAGACTAGGGTGGTCGGAATCAAAGGTCGCCGGCGACGACCTGATTTAGGCGAAAATCAAAATTAAAGACAAGGAAAGAAAACTACGGCTACCTGGGCGGATGGGTCGACTGGGCTTGAGATCAGGGATCTCTGGGTCGTCGCCTCGCAGGTCGTCGAGGCCCGAGGCTCGAGCTCTACCTTCATGCGGAGCACGGTGGTGCTAAGACGCCGGATCTGAGGTCCGGGCACCCTCTCCTCTCTGCGACACGGCCAACGGCGAGCTGTCACCTCGAGGATGGCAATGGAGGTCCTGGGATGGAGGACGGGGAGCCAAAAAATCCAGGAAATGGAGGCGGAGCTCAGAATTTATACAGCCAGGGGTCCGGCTAAAATCGATCGGGTAGGGCAGCTCAGAGCGCGGACCCCGAGGCGGGCATGCCGGCGAGGGTGTCGGATCTGGCAAGAACGAGTTGGACCCTGGGTTTGGGTGTGAGGTGATCGGGTCATGACGCGAAAATGTCGAGAAGTCGGGTCGGGCGTCATGGACCCGTGGGAAGTGATCCTGGAGGGGGAGTTGACTGGGGGGTCAACGTCCCTGTGGATCAATGGGGAAAGGCCACGTGGAAATGATTTGAATATTCATTTAAAAATAGCAAATGGTCGAATCAAAGAAAACTTAAAACATAAAAATTGTTTCATTATTTATAAACTTTTTTTTGTGATTTTTAATTAAATTTTTGAAATAAAAATAGGGTATTTACAATATAGTACACTATATAGGTATATATACAACATTGATTTTTAATTTTGATTTTTAATTAGTTATTTTTGTGCATTTTTATTCCTATTTTATATTTTATTTATTTATAGCATAAAATTAGGAATAAAAAGGTATTTTTATTTTATTTTTATTATTTATATACAAAGGTGAAATAAATAGATATATACATCTATATACATGGTATATGTACAAGGTTATTTTTAGTTTTTAATTTTGTTCTTTTTATTTTGGTTTTTGTTTTTGTGGTTTTTATTTTATTTATTTACACATAAAAGATAGAGTATATACACATTTTTAGGAATTTTAATTTATTCATTTATAAGGCTAAATAAATATAGAGGTGGTTGTATGTACATGATGAATATGTACAAGGAATATTTTTGTTTTCTTTTTAATTTTTCAATTTTTGTTTTGATTTTGTATTTATAAATATATACAAATATATACAAGCACATTTTATTCTATTTTTGGAGGAAAACATTTTTGTGATATTTACAGGTATATTTACACACATGAGCTCCCTATCTCTCTCTACTTTGGCTTTTATGCGGTCAGGCCCATGCTGAGCCCTCCCTTGGGATTAGGTTGCTCAATATTTATTCTAAATATTTCTCTCTTTTCTTTTTCATCTTCATTCTTTTATTTTTGCACAAAAACATGCTAATTATTAGTTTTTACACTATGCATGCCTTTTGCTAATTATTTGTATTTACAAGTATCTACATGCATTTGCAAAGGTTTTTGTAGCTAAAATATAAGAATAAAGAGTGATGAATGAGTATTCATCACCCCCCTATACTTAACTTTGCTAGTCCCTTAGCAAACACTTATTTGAAAAAGAAGTGAAAAAGAAAGAAAGAAAAAGAAAAAGAGGAGAATGCACATGGATCAAGGTTGAATATTAAACTTGCCTTCATTAAATTGAATTATGGAGCTCAATCAGATCTTTGGATTATTAATGTGTCAGAACCTTATTTAGACTTAAGCTTAAAACTCAATAGCCTCTAAGTTCCACTAATCTATAATCAAGACTCCTCAACAATCCAGATCAGAACAAGTCATCAAACACAAACCCTGAAGACCATGAATCTTTCATTGTCCTGTGAATGTGAGGTATAAGCTCTCCACCTCAGAAATGGCAACTTGACAACCCTCCCCAACAAGGTAACTCTATGACCCCAATCTGGCCACTCTTTCCTCGAGGAGCGGGGTATTCTCTTCTAAGTTCAAGTTCAACTGGCTCAAGAAGAGGAGGAAGAAGAGAATGGACCATGGCCAGTGTAGCCATGTATCCTTGGGAGCTCGACCAGTGTAGCCAAGTCTCCCTGCTGCAAGCTACATAAGGTGGGACATGAATCTCAAGCTTTGCTTATTGCACTCTATGTACATACTCCGGTGGGATTATCATTTTCTCTCAGACCCACCACTTTTTTGGAGTTATTTGCATTTTTTTTCAAGTGCATCTATACAACATATACATGTGCAGCATATATACAAGGAGTTTTTCCTCTTGAGCCAGTAGACTATCCCTCTTTTGAAGCATTATTGCAACCCACAACTCTCGTCGTTAGACCTCAGGGCAACCAGACCAAGTTGAGACGCACTTCCTTTACTAAAAGAAGAAGAGAGGTTCCGCCTAGAAGTACTACCCTCATATGCTACCCCAAGTCAAGGAAGACCGCCTCCTCACCACCTCATCTGTAGAGAGCTTGGTGTGCGGTGTCCAAGTAATGCCATTGTCCCTATGAGTCATGTGTTGTTGTTAAGTGCTCTACTTTGGCTCATTGAGATGACATGTGATCATAGCCTAGTGGACTCAAAGAATTAAGTCACCATGGACCTGAAAAGCCTTAATCCCTAAGCTCTATAAGGTTCCTCTTAGAAATTAGGTGGATTAAGATCTTAATCAAGCTCCATTACCCAATTTAATTCCAGGCTGGTTTAAATGTCAACTATCATCCAGAAAAACTATATACATATATATACATATGCTATTTACACAATTTTTACAAACATGCAAAATTTTTAAAAAATGTTTTGAAATCATGAATGGATGAATGCATGAAATGCAAGTTTTGCAAAAGTATTTACATACATTTACACAATATTTTTGCAAACCTTTTGATTTTCAAAACATTTTGGAAAAATTTTGTACTATATACATAATTTTGATATGAAAATAGTTACACAAACTTTACACAAAAAGATTTTTGAAAACATTTTTACAAAAATAATTTGTACACTAGCTATGCATGTGCAATAAAAGAATGCTTATTTACAGGAAAATTTTTTTAATTTTTGTGATTTTTAGGGTTTTTAGCCATTTTATTTATTAACACACTCACACAAAGTACGAGTTATGGCTAATGTATATATGAAATATATACGCACCCCCTATACTTAGCTCGAACGATGTCCTCAGAGTCAAGAGCGATGAAGAAGACATAACTCGTGCTACGTATAGGGAAGTGAAAAGGAAGGCTATATACAAAGACGAATGAATGAATAGAAAGTCAAGAAGATCTCGGCTTTTCCCCCTATACTTAGGATCAAGTAATCCTAAGTATAGCAGGCTGTACACAAAGGGGAAAACCGAGTGGAGAATGTACATGGTCTACCCCCACTATACTTAGGGTAAAATATCCCTAAGTATAGGCAGCAAAAACCGGGGTAGAAAGAAACAAAAGAGATACCCAAAGGTCCTACATCCCCCCTATACTTAGGGTAAAGTACACCCTAAGTATAGCATAATCAAAAGATGAAGAAAGGGATGTGGGACTAAAGAATGTGATGATATGGACATCTGGATCTATACAGGTCGGAATATCAGTGATAATCAGGCGTGAGATGCAATAGATGTGAGTCAAAAGACCACATCTCACGCAAAATGAATCGGGGCAACATCAACGACCCGTGGCTCATGATCTAGAAATGGCTTGAGCCGCTGGCTATTCACTCGAAAGGTACTCTCAGAAGACAACTCGGATATATCAATGCTACCATTGTCGTGTACCTTTCTCACCAAGTAGGGTCCCTTCCATTTTCTCTGTAGCTTCCCTGGGCAAAATCGGAGGCATCCGTCATGATCTCGAATGGGAGAGACCAATCAGGCGGCTGGAGAACAGGAGCCTCTATAACACACTGCTTGAGAGTCTCGAAGGATAAAAGACACTTGTCATCGACAAGGAACTCGGTGTCTTTCGTCAGCAGGTCAGTCAACGGCCGGGCAATCCTGCTGAAATCATGAATGAATTGTCGGTAGAAATCGACGTGCCCCAGGAATGACCGTAACCGTCATAAATTGGACGGCGGTGTGAGTTTTCTAATGACATCTACCTTGGCCGGATCAACCTCCATGCCCCTGTTGGAGATGATGTGGCCAAGCACTGTCCCTTGAGTCACCATGAAGTGACTCTTCTTCCAAGATAGCACCAAGTGAACCTCTATACATCGCTGGAGTACTCGGTCTAGGCAGTCAAGACAGGAGTCGAATCCGTCGCCGTAAACCGAGAAATCATCCATGAAGACCTCTAAGCACTCCCCTACCATGTCCGAAAAGATCAACAACATGCATCTTTGGAAGGTCGCAGGGGCATTGCGTAGCCCAAATGGCATGCGTCGGAAGGCGTATGTGCCGAAGGGACAGGTAAAGGTGGTCTTCTCCTGGTCCTCAGGAGCGATGGCCACCTGGTTGTAGCCCGAGTACCCATCCAAAAAACAATAGTGGCTCTTCCCCGCCAGTCTCTTAATGATCTGATCAATAAAGGGCAGGGGGAAATGATCCTTCTTGGTGGCCTGGTTGAGTCTCCTGTAGTCAACGCAGACCCGCCAAGAAGTGGGTACTCGTGTAGCAATCTCCTCTCCAGACTCGCTAATCACTGTAGTGATTCCCGTCTTCTTGGGCACCACATGCAAAGGGCTGACCCACTTGGAGTCGGAGATGGGGTAGATAAAATCGGCGCTCCACCATTTCTATATTTCCTTCATGACAACCTCTCTCAGATTCGGGTTCAGCCGCCGCTGGAACTCACGCGACGGCTTCGCCTCATCCTCGAGATAGATATGGTGGGAGCATAGGGTCAGACTTATCCCCTGGAGATCTGCTACGCTCCATTCGATTGCCTTGCGGTTCTTTTCAAGAACCCCCATCAGACGGGATTCTTGCTCTCCAGTCAGATCGGCGGAGATGATGACTGGGTACATCTCAGGCTCACCCACAAGGAATCGATACTTCAGCGAAGTAGGGAGCGGCTTCTGCTTTGGACAGCTGGGTGCTGGTGGATCTGGCCTCTGGAAAGTCTGCGAGAGGATGGCCTATGCTGCTGGGTCTGCCCAAACTGCCTCATCGTTGGTGATCACAAAGTCACAGTCCTGGTGGATGTCTAGCCCGGCATCTATCATCTGCTCTGTGTCTCAAGTGGTCTCTGAGCATGATCTGTCTCTGGCTCGACTGTCCTCGACCGTCTCTATTTGTACACTTTCGCCCTCGACGCGAAAGTATACCTTCCCGCTACCATGGTCAGTCACTGCCTTGGCTGTGGCCAAGAACGGACGACCGAGAATGATGGGGGTATCGGTCACTGAATCAGGAATCTCCATGTCCAACACTACGAAGTCCACGGGGAATTGCAGGTCCTGAATAGTGACGACAACGTCTCGCAACAACCCCTTCGGCCTCTTGACAGATCGATCAGCAAACTGAAGGACTGTCCTGCTCTGTCTATGAGTGTCCAACTCGAAACGGTCGAGAAGGGCTGCCGGAAGGAGGTTGATCGACGATCCGCTATCTAATAGAGTATGGTCGAACCTCTGCTCTCTAATGTGACATCTGACATAAGGGACTCCTGAATCTGGCCTCTTGGCCGGCAGACGGTTCTGGATCGTGAAACACGTGGCTTTCGTCAGCACATGGATCTCTGAATGGTGATTCCTCCTCTTCCTCCTGACTGTAGTCCTGTCTCTCAACGAACGTTGAAGAAGGGGAATGTGCTGCAAAGCCTCCTGAAGAGTCAGCTGTATGTGAAACCGATCTATCATCTGCTGGCTGAACTCTTCCTGATCTCTCTTTTTTGGATTTTCTTTTTTCTTCCCCTTCCCCATCTAAAGGGCTCTAGGGAAGGGGATCACTGGGTCCTTCCAGATGAAGGACTAGGAAAAGGTCTAGACGGCTCGACGGCCGGATCCGCACATACATCACGCACCACAGTGGGACCAAAAAAATCAAAACCTTTTCCTTTATTCACAACAGAGTTCCGAGATACATCAGAAGTAGGAAAAACAACAGATCTCTCAACATGAATATGGGTGACCTCAGCACCACCATCGGCTGGATCAGCTAGACGACTCGCGGCCTCAGTACCACGCTCTGGCTCGGCATCAGGGGTGGCCTAAGTACCACCTCCTCGAACTGGTGAAACGGAGGCCTCAACACCGCCTGTGGAGTCAGCATCCTTGGTGGCATCAGTACCACCGTCATCGTCTCTAGCGGCATCAGTACCGCTCTCCTCCTCCTCGTCGGGCGCTCTGGGTGTGTCCTCAAGTGTGGCTCAGACGAGGCACCGCCTGCTGGCATCCTACCGCTCCTAAGTGTGGCAAAATCAGTATCAAAAAGATATCCAGTCATATCACCAAATGCATCACTAGGAGTGGTATACTCAGTACAAGCTACCTGCTCAGATTTCCTCTTCAGGTTGTTGGGGTTCGGCTCGATCTGGGCAGGGATGGCGGCCTTCCCTCTCACAATGTCCCGCATCTCCTGGCGGAACTCGTCCATCTCCCGTCGAAAGGTAGCCTGCTGATCCGTGAGGAGGCGGGCTATATCATCCAAGGCGGGGCTCTCGTAAGGTGGACCGTGAGAGCCAGACGGGTAGCCTCTCTGGTAGTGAGGCTGCTGGAACTGGTGCTGCTGCTGCTGAGAGGGGTATGGGTGATGCTACTGCTGGTGAGGCTGATCTCGCCTCCATGACTGTCCCTGCCGATACGGACGAGGACCATAGGACAATTGCTGCTGCTGTGGTGGTGGGTACACTGGGGGCTGCTGCTGCTGTGGCTGGTGATCCCTCTGATGGTCGTACTGGCCTCCCTGACCTGATGGCTGCTGCTGGGGCTGGGTACCTCCGGTCCCCCAATGGAATCCGGGATGGTCTCGTTGGATATCGGGCTGAGGGCGGTCATACCAAATCCCGTTGACATCCATCAACGGCTCTGCATCGTACTGGGGTGGCGGGAGTACTGCCAGAGGCTGATCCGGCTGGTATACCACCATCTGCAAGTCTGGAGATGGTGGTGACTGGTAGGTGGGCTGCTGCTGCTGGTACGGCTCCGCCTGTACAAGGTGAACCTGTCTAGGCTGCTGGTGTGAGCTTGAGCACTGGGACGAGCTATTGCTGCTGCCGTGATCGCCTCACGACTGAAGACGGGGCTGGGAAGTCGTCTGTGCCTCCTGGAGACACATGAGCTGGGTCTTCATGTCGCTCAGAGTCTGTGCCATCTGCTCCATCTGAGTGATGCCCTAGCACTGCTTCTTCTCAATTAGCTCCATCTGATCCAACTTCTCGCTAATGATGCCCATGTCCGTAGCTGATGACTCTGCCTGTGCTGCTGCTACTGCGGACGAACTGGAAGGATCGGCGTCGACCCGTGCGATCCTCTGGTACTGCACGGGTTGTGGCTGCCGGGGTCTGCCCTGAGTGTACAACCGGGTCTGGGACATCACCATATAGTTCTCAGCCATCTCCTTGTAGATGGCCCAGACCTGGTCGTGATCCTTGGCAAAGTAAGACCCGCCACAGAAGCGTTCACCAAGCCCTGAAGCTCTGGTGTCAGCCCATTGAAAAAGCTCTGCACGAGGTTCGGCTTGGAAATGTCGTGGTGCGGGCATCTATCAGTCAGCTCTCAGAACCTCTCCCATGCCTCATGGAACTGCTCGTTGGGGAGCATGGAGAAGTTGCTGATCAGGGCTCTCGCGGCATTGGTCCGCCCGAGTGGATAGTACTTATGCAAGTACTCGGTGCGGAGCTGCTCCCAAGTGTAAACAAACTTCCCCAGATGCTTCAGCCAGGTGACTGCTCTGTCTGCCAAAGAGAAGGGGAAGGCAATCATCCTGATGGTGTCCTGGTCCACCTAACGGTCGTGGACAGTACTGCAAATCATGAGGAACTCCTGGAGGTGGAGGTGGGGCTCCTCGGTGGCGAGCCCGTGGAAACGGGGGAGGAGCTGCAAGGTGTTCGGGGGGAACTTGAAGTCCCCCACGATAGCTGGTAGCACCACCCAGTGATGCATCAGTGTCGATCCGAGGTTGTGCAACTCCCGCATCGGTCTCGGTGGGTCTCCTGCTCCTGCCGCGGCGGCTGCTGCTGCATCATCTGGGATCCTCGGCCCGTCTCTACGCTGCTCTCGCTCTGCTCTCATCTGCTCCATCTCTCTCCTCATATCCAACATGAACGCTCCCTGATCCCTCAACTGCTGCTGTACCGTCTCGAGGGAGGTGATCAGGGTGGAGTTGATCGCACCCTGGTCCAGAACAAAGTGCTCGGGCTGTGGACCTCTAAAGCGATCATCAGAACTGCCGGCCATGGTCTCTGCAAAATCAATTGATCCAAACTCAGGTGCCGATAAATCTGCTAATCTCTCCTCTGGCACTGGTCTCTCGGAACCAAAAGAAAGGGGGTCGAGGGGGAACAGGGTGGAATCATACTCGGGTTCGAGAGCGGGTCTCGGCTCTCGTGAACCAACCTAGATGAACGGGTAGACACGCCCGAAAGCGGTGCAGCCAGAGGCTGCCTAAGAGATCGTCTGCCCATCATCTTGATGTGGCGAGTAAGGCGGATGAGATCTGGAGAAACTATGATCACAAGCAAACCCCAAGTTCACCAACGCAACGCGAGCTGATGACCGTAAAGGCTCGGTCAAATTATCTTGTCAAATTTTATTTTGGTGAACAATCAAGATATTAGAGCAATTACGTGACCTGCTGGGATACCCGATACCTTCCCAACCGACTGTCCCGCACAGAAGAGTCGGTAATCAGTCGAGAATGGTACCGGAGGGCTCTACCTAGTGTTCGAGTCACTCTCTCGCACAATCAAACCAAGCAATGAGAGGGTTGCTCTCCCCAAGACAAGTTTTTCAAATCAAGTGTCTTTTAGTGATCAATAGTTTTAGCAGTCCCAATTTTATGGTTTTTCTTTTTAGATCTTTTTCAATGAAAACAAAAAGGCCTAACGAATTTTTCGGTTCTCCTGGTTATTAAGTCAAAAATAGGGGGAGAAGACGAAAAAGCTGATGCGCGATGAAATCAATGATGCATGCCAAGTAAGAAAGGCGTACCTGACTCTAGCACTCTACATGCAATATGATCCATGCAGAATTGAAAGACAGAAAATAAACTACCTATATGGTGCAGCGGGAAAAGCCGAGTCCTAAGCAAGCAACTTCTACTCGATAGAACTGTCTAGTTGATCACCAGCCTTCGATTCAGAGAGTCCGATCTCGGTCTACCCCTCATCCTCCCGACAAATCAGGTTCAGGAGCAACGCTTGGCAGGGCAGGCTGCGGCACGTAGGCTCGAAGGAAAATGAATCAGCTATTTTTATTAACTTTTTATTAGTAGGTCAAATTAACGATCTATAGGAACATGCAATCTATTAGGTGTTTGGATCCTACTCAGTACGGCACAGTCAAGCAGAAAGTCCTACGGCTAGGGGCTCAAGAAAAACCGCGTAAAACCGTAAAAGGCAGCGAAAAACCAAAAACTGTGAAAAAGCCGCGAAAAAGCTAAGGGTCCCCCGAGCACACCGGTGCTCGGCAAAACAGACCCGAGAAAAGTCTAAGTCCTGCTGAGTGTCCCTGTGTTATTACAATAATCAAATGAATAAAAGTAAAGTCTACTCCTCACCCACTCAGTTGCTCTCTCGCTCTCTCCTGCAGCTACGTACAGAAGGGAGCCACCTCCGAATCCCGCGATTGCGCCGGCTTCTCGAAAGTCACCACCTTGGTCCTCAGGCCCTCGCAAGAAAGCAGACAAAGTGTCACAGACCAAGAATAATCAAATAAAAGTAGGAAAAATAAATGAAATGAAACAAGGGTATATGTGCAAAAATAGCAAATAGAATAAACAAGCAAAATCAATCAAAAACAAAAATAAAAGAAAATAAAGGAAAATAAAATAAAACAAAAATAAGAGAAAAACAAAAAGCCACAAAATCAAAACAAAAAGAAAAACAAAAATTAAAAGAAAAACTACTAAGCCGTGCTCCCCGACAACGGCGCCATTCTGATGACCACAAAACCGAGCGAGCGAGGTAAGTCAGGTATGTCTCATGCGGTCGTTGCGACCTCAATCACTCGAGTAATCAATCGAGAAAATTAGATCACCAAACGAAGACAAAAATCAAGTGAAACTCAAGTAGCGGTCTCGCTATTATATTAACCTGGTATAGCGACCAGGGTCGAACACAAGGAGCACGTGATGGCCTTGCGGCCTACGAAGTAGTCTAAAAAAAATAAAATAAAAGAAATGTATTTTGGTGGATTTTTAGTTTGTTATAATTTTTTTGGATTTTTAATTAATAAAGAAAATAAAGAAAACAATGAAACAAGCCAATTCAACTAATTATTTACCTACTCAAAAATCAACCAAAAATTCAAATAAAATGTTTTTATGTTTTTTATATTTTTTTACTGTTTTTGGGTAATTTTTGGTATTTTTCTGATATTTATTGAATTTTATAAAAATCAAACAAGGCAAGAAAATAAGGGTACTATCCAGTCAGGTGTCAAGGGCCAAATTAAAATACAAAATGACCCTATTAAGACCTGAAGGTAATTTTTCTGTATAGTAGAAAACACAAGGAAAATTTAGGCACCAAAATTATTATTTTTTGGATTTTTCAATTAATTATTAGAATTTTTATAGGGTTTTTAGTATTTTTCAATTTTTTATCAGTTATATAAAGTCAAAAATGACCACAATTGGTCAAAAAATAAAACAAGGTGAAATAAGCACTAAGTAGTTTTTTTTGTAATTTTTAGAGGTGTTTTAATATTTTTTTGTGAATTTTAAAGTTAGACAGTAATAAAAATGCCTGTTTTTGAATTTTTAAAAATAGTAAATGAAATCAAAAATGTCTCCAAAAATAGGAGAAAATTTTACACTTTGGCAGGAGCCATGTATCCAATTTTCATCACATTTAGAGTTAGTTTTCTATTTTATTAAAAATCAAAACTAAGGTATAGTGCATAGGGACCTATACGCAAATAGTAGAAGTTCCAGGGGGTCCGGTGCAATTTCTCCAAGGTAGCACACACGAGGCGCATGACCTGGGCACGCAGGGTCCTATTTGCAAAGAAACTAAGGTTTCTGGACTATTTAGTAACAAGTACTAAAAGTCCAGGGACCTCAGTGTAAAATACCCAAAATATAACGCACATGCACAAATTCAACACTCACAGGGGTATTTCTGCAAATAACAAAATTATAAATTCATTCATTAACACCCTATAACAGCAAGGCTATACATGCAAATATCCCAAACAAACACGTGTCGATGCACGTGATCCACTACAGGCAGGGGCATACATGTAAATAAACTAAGTACGAGGTCTTAAATGCAAATGTACCAAAATAAAAACAATTAAAAGATATATTTACAGGACTAACTATAATATAAAACAAATAGGGGGGGCTAAGAGCAATTACCCCTTATTAACGATCCAAGGGCCGAGCACGCGCCACGTGGAGATCCAACGGTCCAGAATAGGGGACGCCTCGCTACTGAAACCCTTGGCGCGATCCGACGGCTGTGAAGCTACCATGTACGTGATCCGACGGTCGAGGAAAGGTGGTGCTTCTTTGTCCGGATCGAACGGTCTGGATCGACCCTCCTCACGATCGTGCGGTGCTGGCGCTCCTAGAATGGATGGCTCGGATTGAATCTGGAGCTGGAGGACGATCCAACGGTATCTGAAGGTCGAGGAAGAACTGATGGCCGGCGACCTTTGCCGGCTCGCTGCGTGCGCTCCCGGCCTCCTCGCGGGCTGCTGAATATCAGAGGAGCTTCGCCTTGGCCTCCCGCGTCTATAGGACGCCTCCGATGGAACAACGGATCTCCGGAGAGCTCGGTCGACTCCAGCGGAGGAGAAGCTCCTGGGCTCGAGTTGGAGGACCTCAGATAGTCCTCGTCGTACCTGCAAAATGGCACCAGAAGACTCCTGGGTCGAGGTCAAAGTGCCTTGACCCCGTTAGCGGTGGTGGAGGTGATCGGTGCGGCGAGATGGTCGAGCTCCGGCGATGCGACGGCGGAGGAGCTCGAAACCCCAGCTCCTGTGCGAGCTGGGTTGAATGGATGGGCGGAGAAGATGCGTGAGGGGAAGGTGATCGTGATGGGTGATTCCGATGGTGGGACGAAGACTAGGGTGGTCGGAATCAAAGGTCGTTGGCGACGACCTGATTTAGGCGAAAATCAAAATTAAAGATAAGGAAAGAAAACTACGGCTACCTGGGCGGATGGGTCGACTGGGCTTGAGATCAGGGATCTCTGGGTCGTCGCCTCACGGGTCATCGAGGCCCGAGGCTCGAGCTCTACCTTCAGGCGGAGCACGGCAGCGCTAAGACACCGGATCTGAGGTCCGGGCACCCTCTCCTCTGTACGACTCGGCCAACGACGAGCTGTCACCTCGAGGATGGCAATGGAGGTCCTGGGATGGAGGATGGGGAGCCAAAAAATCCAGGAAATGGAGGTGGAGCTCGGAATTTATACAGTCAGGGGTCCGATTAAAATCGATCTGGTAGGGCAGCTTAGAGCGCGGACCCCGAGGCGGGCATGCCGGCGAGGGTGTCGGATCTGGCAAGAACGAGTTGGACCCTGGGTTTGGGTGTGAGGTGATCGGGTCATGATGCGAAAATTTTGAGAAGTCAGGTCAGGCGTCATGGACCCGTGGGAAGTGGTCCTGGAGGGGGAGTTGACCGGGGGGTCAACGTCCCCGTGGACCAATGGGGAAAGGCCACGTGGAAATGATTTGAATATTCATTTAAAAATAGCAAATGGCCGAATTAAAGAAAACTTAAAACATAAAAATTGTTTCATTATTTATAAACTATTTTTTGTGATTTTTAATTAAATTTTTGAAATAAAAATAGGGTATTTATAATATAGTACACTATATAGGTATATATACAACATTGATTTTTAATTTTTGATTTTTAATTGCTTATTTTTGTGCATTTTTATTCCTATTTTATATTTTATTTATTTATAGCATAAAATTAGGAATAAAAAGGTATTTTTGTTTTATTTTTATTATTTATATACAAAGGTGAAATAAATAGATATATACATCTATATACATGGTATATGTACAAGGTTATTTTTGGTTTTTAATTTTGTTCTTTTTATTTTGGTTTTTGTTTTTGTGGTTTTTATTTTATTTATTTTACACATAAAAGATAGAGTATATACACATTTTTAGGAATTTTAATTTATTCATTTATAAGGCTAAATAAATATTGAGGTGGTTGTATGTACATGATGAATATGTACAAGGAATATTTTTGTTTTCTTTTTAATTTTTCAATTTTTGTTTTGATTTTGTATTTATAAATATATACAAATATATACAAGCACATTTTATTCTATTTTTGGGGGAAAACATTTTTGTGATATTTACAGGTATATTTACACACATGAGCTCCCTATCTCTCTCTACTTTGGCTTTTATGCGGTCAGGCCCATGCCGAGCCCTCCCTTGGGATTAGGTTGCTCAATATTTATTCTAAATATTTCCCTTTTTTTCTTTTTCATCTTTATTCTTTTATTTTTGCATAAAAACATGCTAATGATTAGTTTTTACACTAAGCATGCCTTTTGCTAATTATTTGTATTTACAAGTATCTACATGCATTTGCAAAGGTTTTTGTAGCTAAAATATAAGAATAAAGAGTGATGAATGAGTATTCATCACCCCCCTATACTTAACTTTGCTAGTCCCTTAGCAAACACTTATTTGAAAAAGAAGTGAAAAAGAAAGAAAGAAAAAGAAAAAGAGGAGAATGCACATGGATCAAGGTTGAATATTAAACTTGCCTTCATTAAATTGAATTATGGAGGTCAATCAAATCTTTTGATTATTAATGTGTCGGAACCTTATTTGGACTTAAGCTTAAAACTCAACAGCCTCTAAGTTCCACTAATCTATAATCAAGACTCCTCAACAATCCAGATCAGAACAAGTCATCAAACACAAACCCTGAAGACCATGAATCTTTCCTTGTCCTATGAATGTGAGGTATAAGCTCTCCACCTCAGAAATGGCAACTTGACAACCCTCCCCAACAAGGTAACTCTATGACCCCAATCTGGCCATTCTTTCCTCGAGGAGCGGGGTATTCCCTTCTAAGTTCAAGTTCAACCGGCTCAAGAAGAGGAGGAAGAAGAGAATGGACCATGGCCAGTGTAGGCATGTATCCTTGGAAGCTCGACCAGTGTAGCCAAGTCTCCCTGCTGCAAGCTACATAAGGTGGGACATGAATCTCAAGCTTTGCTTATTGCACTCTATGTACATACTCCGGTGGGATTATCATTTTCTCTCAGACCCACCACTTTTTTGGAGTTATTTGCATTTTTTTTCAAGTGCATCTATACAGCATATACATGTGCAGCATATATACAAGGAGTTTTTACTTGAGCCAGTAGACTATCCCTCTTTGAAGCATTATTGCAACCCACAACTCCCGTCGATAGACCTCATGGCAACCAGACCAAGTTGAGACACACTTCCTTCACTAAAAGAAGAAGAGAGGTTCTGCCTAGAAGTACTACCCTCATATGCTACCCCAAGTCAGGAAGACTGCCTCCTCACCACCTCATCCATAGAGAGCTTGGTGCAAAGTGCGGTGTCCAAAATAAAGCCATTGTCCCTATGAGTCATGTGTTGTTGTTAAGTGCTCTACTTTGGCTCATTGAGATGACATGTGATCATAGCCTAGTGGACTCAAAGAATTAAGTCACCATGGACCTGAAAAGCCTTAATCCCTAAGCCCTATAAGGTTCCTCTTAGAAATTAGGTGGATTAAGATCTTAATCAAGCTCCATTACCCAATTTAATTCCATGCTAGTTTAAATGTAAACTATCATCCAGAAAAACTATATACATATATACACAGATGTTATTTACACAATTTTTACAAACGTGCAAAATTTTTGAAAAATGTTTTGAAATCATGAATCGATGAATGCATGAAATGCAAGTTTTGCAAAAGTATTTACAAACATTTACACAAGATTTTTGCAAACTTTTTGATTTTCAAAATATTTTGGAAAAATTTTGTACTATATACATAATTTTGATATGAAAATATTTACACAAACTTTACAAAAAAAGATTTTTGAAAACATTTTTACAAAAATAATTTGTACACTAGCTATGTATGTGCAATAAAAGATGCTTATTTATAGATTTTTTTTTAATTTTTGTGATTTTTAGGGTTTTTAGCCATTTTATCTATTAACACACTCACACAAAGTACGAGTTATGGCTAATGTATATATGAAATATATACGCACCCCCTATACTTAGCTCGAACAATGTCCTTAGAGTCAAGAGCGATGAAGAAGACATAACTCGTGCTACGTATAGGGAAGTGAAAAGGAAGGCTATATACAAAGACGAATGAATGAATAGAAAGTCAAGAAGATCTCAGCTTTTCCTCCTATACTTAGGATCAAGTAATCCTAAGTATAACAGGCTGTACACAAAGGAAAACCGAGTGGAGAATGTACATGGTCTACCCCCACTATACTTAGGGTAAAATATCCCTAAGTATAGGCAGCAAAAACCGGAGTAGAAAGAAACAAAAGAGATACCCAAAGGTCCTACATCCCCTATACTTAGGGTAAAGTACACCCTAAGTATAGCATAATCAAAAGATGAAGAAAGGATATGCGACTAAAGAATGTGATGATATGGACATCTGGATCTATACAGGTCGGAAGATCAGTGATAATCAGGCGTGAGATGCAATAGATGTGAGTCAAAAGACCACATCTCACGCAAAATGAATCGGGGCAACATCAACGACCCGCGGCTCATGATCTAGAAATGGCTTGAGCCGCTGGCCGTTCACTCGAAAGGTACTCTCAGAAGACAACTCGGATATATCAATGCTACCATTGTCGTGTACCTTTCTCACCAAGTAGGGTCCCTTCCATTTGCTCTGTAGCTTCCCTGGAAATAGACGAAACCTCGCATCAAACAGCCATACTCTCTGTCCAGGCTCAAAATGTTTGTGGCTGATGTGAGAATCATGCCACTCCTTCACTCTCTCCTTATACTGTAGGCTGTTTGAGAAGGCAGTATCTCTAAGCTCCTCCAAGGCTGCTAACTCTGCCCTCCTCTGATCTCCTACACTATCTGGATCAACAAGTATCTCAGTGATTGCCCAAAGTGACCCGTGTCTCAGCTCAACAGGTAAATGGCACGGCTTTCCATATACGAGGCGAAAGGGAGGTGTGCCCAATGGTGTCTTGAAAGACGTCCTATATGCCCACAAGACCGAGTCCAAAAGCTGTGACCAAACCTTTCGGTCCGGGCGGACGACTTTCTGCAATATAGTCTTGATCTCCCTATTCGACACCTCAGCTAGACCATTTGTCTGTGGATGGTATGGAGTGGCAACTCGATGGTCTATGCCGAACTCGCTAGCAAGGGCCTTCACCTGGTCGTTGATGAAATGAGACCCCCATCTGAAATCAACACTCGAGGTACCCCGAACCGCGTGATGATGTGCTTCCTCAAAAATCTGCAAACGGTCCTGGCATCAGCGGCTCGGGCGGGGATGGCCTCAACCTAACGACTAACATAGTCTACGGCCAAAAGAATGTACTCAAATCCCTGACTCTTAGGGAATGGACCCATGAAATTGATGCCCCATGCGTCAAAAACATCACAGAAGTGAATGGGCTGCATCGGCATCATATCACGCTGTCCACAGGTGCCCATCCTCTGACAGTCAGTACACCTCTTCACGAACTCATCTGAGTCCTTGAAGAGGGTAGGCCACCACAAGCCGGATTGGAGCACTTTCTGTGTCGTTCTCCTCCCAGAATGATGTCCTCCTGCCTCAAGCTTGTGGCAGTAAGTAAGGACGCTATGGTGCTCCTCCTGAGGAATGCACCTACGCCAGACGCTATCCCCTCCTTCGTGGTAAAGGATGGGATCCTCCCAGTGGTAGGACTTAGCCTTCGCGAGGAAGGTCTCAAGCCTCTGCCTGGGCCAACCTTGTGGGACTTTCTTAGCAACAAGAAAGTTCACAATGTCGGCATACCACGGGAGTGAGGCGATAGCAAGGATCGCCTCATCTGGGAAGGTCTCACAAATGGGATCATATGCTCAGACTCCTCAGGCTGTTCTAATCGGGAGAGATGATCCGCCACCAGATTCTTGACTCCAGGCTTATCCTTAATCTCAATGTCGAACTCTTGGAGTAGAAGGATCCATCTAGTCAGTCTGGCCTTGGCATCCTTCTTTGCCATGAGGTATCGGATGGCGGTGTGATCAGTATACAAGGTCACTCTAGATCCAATAATGTAAGATCTGAACTTATCTAGGGCGAATACTACGGCTAGCATCTCCTTCTCTGTGACTGTATAATTCCGCTGTGCGGAATCCAATGTGCGGCTAGCGTAGTGGATAGCAAAGGGGACTCCATCCTCCTCTATTCCAGCACGGCCCCCACGGCAAAATCGGAGGCATCCGTCATGATCTCGAATGGGTGAGACCAATCAGGCGGCTGGAGAACAGGAGCCTCTATAACACACTGCTTGAGAGTCTCGAAGGATGAAAGACACTTGTCATCGACAAGGAACTCGGTGTCTTTCGTCAGCAGGTCAGTCAACGGCCGGGCAATCCTGCTGAAATCATGAATGAAATCGTCGGTAGAAACCGACGTGCCCCAGGAATGACCGTAACCGCCGCAAATTGGACGGCGGTGAGAGTTTTCTAATGACATCTACCTTGGCCGGATCAACCTACATGCCCCTGTTGGAGATGATGTGGCCAAGCACCGTCCTTGAGTCACCATGAAGGTGACTCTTCTCCCAAGACAGCACCAAGTGAACCTCTATACATCGCTGGAGTATTCGGTCTAGGCAGTTAAGACAGGAGTCGAATCCGTCGCTGTAAACCGAGAAATCATCCATGAAGACCTCTAAGCACTCCCCTACCATGTCCGAAAAGATCAACAACATGCATCATCTGGAAGGTCGCAGGGGCATTGCGTAGCCCAAATGGCATGCGTCGGAAGGCGTATGTGCCGAAGGGACAGGTAAAGGTGGTCTTCTCCTGTCCTCAGGAGCGATGGCCACCTAGTTGTAGCTCGAGTACCCATCCAAAAACAATAGTGGCTCTTACCCGCCAGTCTCTCAATGATCTGACCAATAAAGGGCAGGGGGAAATGATCCTTCTTGGTGGCCTGGTTGAGTCTCCTGTAGTCAACACAGACCCGCCAAGAAGTGGGTACTCGTGTAGCAATCTCCTCTCCAGACTCGCTAATCACTGTAGTGATGCCCGTCTTCTTGGGCACCACATGCAAAGGGCTGACCCACTTAGAGTCGGAGATGGGGTAGATAAAATCGGCGCTCCACCATTTCGATATTTCCTTCATGACAACCTCTCTCAGATTCGGGTTCAGCCGCCACTGGAACTCACGCGACGGCTTCGCCTCATCCTCGAGATAGATATGGTGGGAGCACAGGGCCGGACTTATCCCCCTGGAGATCTGCTATGCTCCATCCGATTGCCTTGCAGTTCTTTTCAAGAACCCCCATCAGACGGGATTCTTGCTCTCTAGTAAGATCGGCGGAGATGATGACTGGGTACATCTCAAGCTCACCCGCAAGGAATCGATACTTCAACGAAGTAGGGAGCGGCTTCAGCTCTGGACAGCTGGGTGCTGGTGGATCTGGCCTCTGGAAAGTCTGTGTGAATGCTGCCAAATCTGCATGGGAGAACTGAAACTCTCTCTCAATCTCAGAAACTGGAGAAGGCTGCCCTGATGGACTGTCTCTGCTCTGCTCGGCATCTACCACCTCCTCAGCTGTAGGCTCAGTGGAAATCAGGTCTGGCATGTAATCCTCGTAATCTTCCCAATCAGACTCTTAACTCCGAGATCTGTATCATCTAAGGTGGCATTAGCACCACCATCATCACAAAAATCTGTGTCACGGTCGAGAACCGGCTCTGCTGCCTCTGAAGTATCCTGGACCAGGAATGTGCTCTCCAAGCTCTCCTCTGCTGTCATCTCTGCATCAGCTGCATCTGAAAATGAGAGGATGGCCTATGCTGCTGGGTCTGCCCAAACTGCCTCATCGTCGGTGATCACAAAGTCACAGTCCTGGTGGATGTTTAGCCTGGCATCTGTCATCTGCTCTGTGTCTAAAGTGGTCTCTGAGCATGATCTGTCTCTGGCTCGGCTGTCCTCGACCGTCTCTATTTGTACACTTTCGCCCTCGACGTGAAAGTATACCTTCCCGCTATCATGGTCAGTCACCGCCTTGGCTGTGGCCAAGAACGGACGACCGAGAATGATGGGGGTATCGGTCACTGAATCAGGGATCTCCATGTCCAACACTACAAAGTCCACGGGGAATTGCAGGTCCTGAATAGTGACGACAACATCTCGCAACAACCCCTTCGACCTCTTGACAGATCGATCAGCAAACTAAAGGACTGTCTTGCTCTGTCTAAGAGTGTCCAACTCGAAACGGTCGAGAAGGGCTGCCGGAAGGTGGTTGATCGACGATCCGCTATCTAATAGAGTACGGTCGAACCTCTGCTCTCTAATGTGACATCTGACATAAGGGGCTCCTGAATCTGGCCTCTTAGCCGACAGACGGTTCTGGATCGTGAACACATGGCTTTCGTCAGCACATGGATCTCTGAATGTGATTCCTCCTCTTCCTCCTGACTGTTGTCCTGTCTCTCAACGAACGTTGAAGAAGGGGAATGTGCTGCAAAGCCTCCTGAAGAGTCAGCTGTATGTGAAACCGATCTATCATCTGTTGGCTGAACTTTTCCTGATCTCTCTTTTTTGGATTTTCTTTTTCTTCCCCTTCCCCATCTGAAGGGCTCTAGGGAAGGGGATCACTGGGTCCTTCTCAAATGAAGGACTAGGAAAAGGTCTAGACGGCTCGACGGCCGGATCCGCACATACATCACGTACCATAATGGGACCAAAAAAATCAAACCTTTTCCTTTATTCACAACAGAGTTCCGAGATACACCAGAAGTAGGAAAAACAACAGATCTCTCAACATGAATACGGGTGGCCTCAGCACCACCATCAGCTGGATCAACTAGACGACTCGCGGCCTCGGTACCGCGCTCTGGCTCGGCATCATGGGTGGCCTCAGTACCACCTCCTCGAACTGGTGAAAACGGCGGCCTCAGCACCGCCTGTGGAGTCAGCATCCTTGGTGGCATCAGTACCACCGTCATCGTCTCTAGCGGCATCAGTACCGCTCTCCTCCTCCTCGTCGGGCGCTCTGGGTGTGTCCTCAAGTGTGGCTCAGACGAGGTGCCGCCTGCTGGCATCCTACCGCTCCTAAGTGTGCAAAATCAGTATCAAAAAGATATCCAGTCATATCACCAAATGCATCACTAGGAGTGGTATACTCAGTACAAGCTACCTGCTCAGATTTCCTCTTCAGGCTGTTGGGGTTCGGCTCGATCTGGGCAGGGATGGCGGCCTTCCCTCTCACAATGTCCCGTATCTCCTGGCGGAACTCATCCATCTCCCATCGAAAGGTAGCCTGCTGATCCGTGAGGAGGCGGGCTATATCATCCAAGGCGCGGCTCTCGTAAGGTGGACCGTGAGAGCCAGACGGGTAGCCTCTCTGGTAGTGAGGCTGCTGGAACTGGTGTTGCTGCTGCTGAGAGGGGTATGGGTGATGCTGCTGCTGGTGAGGCTGATCTCGCCTCCATGACTGTCCCTGCTGATAGGGACGAGGACCATAGGACGACTGCTGCTGTGGTGGTGGTGGGTACACTGGGGGCTGCTGCTGCTGCGGCTGGTGATCCCTCTGATGGTCGTATTGGCCTCCCTGACCTGATGGCTGCTGCTGGGGCTGGGTACCTCCGGTCCCCCAACAGAATCCGGGATGGTCTCGTCGGATACCGGGCTGAGGGCGGTCATACCAAATCCCGTTGACATCCATCAATGGCTCTGCATCGTACTAGGGTGGCGGGAGTACTGCCAGAGGCTGATCCAGCTGGTATACCACCATCTGCATGTCTGGAGATGGTGGTGACTGGTAGGTGGGTTGCTGCTGCTGGTACGGCTCCGCATGTACAAGGTGAACCTGTCTAGGCTGCTGGTGTGAGCTCGAGCGCTGGGACGAGCTGTTGCTGCTGCCGTGATCGCCTCGCGAATGATGACGGGGCTGGGAAACCGTCTGTGCCTCCTGGAGACACATGAGCTGGGTCTTCATGTCGCTCAGAGTCTGTGCCATCTGCTCCATCTGAGTGATGCCCTGGAACTGCTTCTTCTCAATCAGCTCCATCCAATCCAACTTCTCGCTAATGATGCCCATGTCCACAGCTGATGACTCTGCCTGTGCTGCTGCTACTGCGGACGAACTGGAAGGACCGGTGTCGACCCGTGTGATCCTGTGGTACTGCACGGGTTGTGGCTGCTGGGGTCTGCCCTGAGTGTACAATCGGGTCTGGGACATCACCATATAGTTGTCAGCCATCTCCTCGTAGATGGCCCAGACCTGTCGTGATCCTTGGAGAAGTAAGACCCGCCACAGAAGCGTTCACCAAGCCCTGAAGCTCTGGTGTCAGCCCGTTGAAAAAGCTCTGCACGAGGTTCAGCTTGGAAATGTCGTGGTGCGAGCATCTATCAGTCAGCTCTCAGAACCTCTCCCATGCCTCATGGAACTGCTAGTTGGGAAGCATGGAGAAGTTGCTGATCAGGGCTCTCGCAGCATTGGTCTGCCCGATTGGATAGTACTTATGCAAGTACTCGGTGGGGAGCTGCTCCCAAGTGTAAACAAACTTCCCCAGATGCTTCAGCCATGTGGCTGCTCTGTCTGCCAAAGAGAAGGGGAAGGCAATCATCCTGATGGTGTACTGGTCCACCTGACGGTCGTGGACAGTACTGCAAATCATGAGGAACTCCTGGAGGTGGAGGTGGGGCTCCTCGGTGGCGAACCCGTGGAAACAGGGGAGGAGCTGCAAGGTGTTTGGGGGGAACTTGAAGTCCCCCATGATGGCTGGTAGCACCACCCAGTGATGCATCAGTGTCGATCCAGGGTTGTGCAACTCCCGCATCGGTCTCGGTGGGTCTCCTGCTCCTGCCGCGGCGGCTGCCGCTGCGGCTGCTGCGGCGGGCTGCTGCTGCATCATCTGGGATCCTTGGCCCGTCTCTACGCTGCTCTCGCTCTGCTCTCATCTGCTCCATCTCTCTCCTCATATCCAACATTAACGCTACCTGATCCCTCAACTGATGCTGTACCGTCTCCGAGGGAGGCGATCCTGACTCTAACACTCTACATGCAATATGATCCGCGCAGAATTGAAAGACAGAAAATAAACTACCTATATGGTGCAACGGGAAAAGCCGAGTCCTAAGCAAGCAACTTCTACTCGATAGAACCGTCTAGCTGGTCACTAGCCTTCGATCCAGAGAGTCCGGTCTTGGTCTACCCCTCCTCCTCCCGACAAATCTGGTTCAGCAGCAGCGCTTGGTAGGGCAGGCTGCGGCACGTAGGCTCGAAGGAAAATGAATCAGCTATTTTTATTAAATTTTTATTAGTAGGTCCAATTAACGATCTATAAGAACATGCAATCTATTAGGTGTTTGGATCCTACTCAGTACGGCACAGTCAAGCAGAAAGTCCTACGGCTAGGGGCTCGAGAAAAACCGCGTAAAACCGTAAAAGGCAGCGAAAAACCAAAGACTGCAAAAAAGCCGCGAAAAAGCTAAGGGTCCCCCAAGCACACCGGTGCTCGGCGAAACAGACCCGAGAAAAGTCTAAGTCCTGCTGAGTGTCCCTGTGTTATTACAATAATCAAATGAATAAAAGTAAAGTCTACTCCTCGCCCACTCAGCTACTCTCTCGCTCTCTTCTGCGGCTGCATGCAGAAGGGAGCCGCCTCCGAATCCCGCGATTGCGCCGGCTTCTCGAAAGTCACTGCCTCGGTCCTCGGGCGCTCGCAAGAAAGCAGATAAAGTGTCACATACCAAGAATAATCAAATAAAAGCAGGAAAAATAAATGAAATGAAATAGGGGTATATGTGCAAAAATAGCAAATAGAATAAACAAGCAAAATCAATCAAAAACAAAAATAAAATAAAATAAAGGAAAATAAAATAAAACAAAAATAAGAGAAAAACAAAAAGGCACAAAATCAAAACAAAAAGAAAAACAAAAATGAAAAGAAAAACTACTAAGCCGTGCTCCCCGGCAATGGCGCCATTCTGATGACCACAAAACCGAGCGAGCGAGGTAAGTCAGGTATGTCTCATGCGGTCATTGCGACCTCAATCACTCGGGTGATCTATCGAGAAAATCAGACCACCAAACGATGACAAAAATCAAGTGAAACTCAAGTAGCGGTCTCGCTATTATATTAACCGTGTATTGCGACCAGAGTCGAACACAAGGAGCACGTGATGGCCTTGCGGCCTACGAAATAGTGTAAAAAAGAAATAAAATAAAAGAAATGTATTTTTGGTGGATTTTTAGTTTTTTATAATTTTTTTGGATTTTTAATTAATAAAGAAAATAAAGAAAATAATGAAACAAGCCAATTCAACTAATTATTTACCTACTTAAAAATCAACCAAAAATTCAAATAAAAATGTTTTTATGTTTTTTATGTTTTTTACTATTTTTGAGTAATTTTTGGTATTTTTTTGATATTTATTGAATTTTATAAAAATCAAACAAGGCAAGAAAACAAGGGTATTGTCCAGTCAGGTGTCAAGGGCCAAATTAAAATACAAAATGGCCCTATTAATACTGAAGTAATTTTCCTGTATAGTAGAAAACACAAGGAAAATTTAGGCACCAGAATTATTTTTTTTTTTGGATTTTTCAATTAATTATTAGAATTTTTATAGTGGTTTTAGTGTTTTTTAATTTTTATGAGTTATATGAAGTCAAAAATGACCACAATTGGTCAAAAAATCAAACAAGGTGAAATAAGCGATAAGTAATTTTTTTGTAATTTTTAGAGGTGTTTTAATATTTTTTTGTGAATTTTAAAGTTAGACAGTAACAAAAATGCCGTTTTTGAATTTTTAAAAATAGTAAATGAAATAAAAAATGACCAATTTTCATCACATTTGGAGTTAGTTTGCTATTTTATTAAAAATCAAAACTAAGGTATAGTGCACAGGGACCTATACGCAAATAGTAGAAGTTCCAGGGGGTCCGGTGCAATTTCTCCAAGGTAGCACGCGCACCTGGGCACTCAGGGACCTATTTGCAAAGAAACTAAGGGTTCTGGACTATTTAGTAACAAATACTAAAAGTCCAGGGACCTCAGTGTAAAATTCCCAAAATATAACGCACATGCACAAATTCAACACTCACAGGGGTATTTCTGCAAATAACAAAACTATAAATTCATTCATTAACACCCTAGAACAGCAAGGCTATACATGCAAATATCCCAAACATACACGTGTCGATGCACGTGATCCACTACAGGCAGAGGCATACATGAAAATAAACTAAGTACGAGGTCCTAAATGCAAATGTACCAAAATAAAAACAACTAAAAGCTATATTTACAGGACTAACTACGAAATAAAACAAACAGGGGGCCTAAGAGCAATTACCCCTTATTAACGATCCAAGGGCTGAGCGCGTGCCACGTGGAGATGCAACGATCCATAATAGGGGACGCCTCGCTACTGAAACCCTTAGCGCGATCCAACGGCTGTGAAGCTGCCACGTACGTGATCCGACGGTCGGGGAAAGGTGGTGCTTCTTCATCCGGATCGAACGGTCTGGATCGACCCTCCTCACGATCGTGCGGTGCTGACGCTCCTGGAATGGATGGCTCGGATTTAATCTGGAGCTGGAGGACGATCCAACGGTATGTGGAGGTCGAGGAAGAACTGATGGCCGACGACCTTCGTCGGCTCGCTGCGTGCGCTCCCGGCCTCCTCGCAGGCTGCTGAATATCGGAGGAGCTTCGCCTTGGCCTCCCTCATCTGTAGGACGCCTCCGATGGAACAGCGGAGCTCCGGAGAGCTCGGTCGACTCCTGCGGAGGAGAAGCTCCTGGGTCGAGTTGGAGGACCTCAGACAGTCCTCATCGTACCTGCAAAATGGCACCAGAAGACTCCTGGGTCGAGCGCAAAGTGCCTCGACTCCGTTAGCGGTGGTGGAGGTGATCAGTGCGGCGAGATGGTCGAGCTCCGGCGATGCGACGGCGGAGGAGCTCGAAACCCCAGCTCCTGTGCGAGCTGGGTTGAATGGATGGGCGGAGAAGATGCGCGAGGGGAAGGTGATCGTGATGGGTGATTCCGATGGTCAAGACGAAGACTAGGGTGGTCGGAATCAAAGGTCGTCGGCGACGACCTGATTTGGGCGAAAATCAAAATTAAAGACAAGGAAAGAAAACTACGGCTACCTGGGCGGATGGGTCGACTAGGCTTGAGATCAGGGATCTCTGGGTCGTCGCCTCGCGGGTCATCGAGGCCCGAGGCTCGAGCTCTACCTTCAGGCAGAGCACGGCAGTGCGAAGACGCCGGATGTGAGGTCCGGGCACCCTCTCCTCTCTGCGACACGGCCAACGGCGAGCTGTCACCTCGAGGATGGCAATGGAGGTCGTGGGATGGAGGATGGGGAGCCAAAAAATCCAGGGAATGGAGGCGGAGCTCGGAATTTATACAGCCAGGGGTCCGGCTAAAATCGATCAGGTAGGGCAGCTCAGAGCGCGAACCCCGAGGCGGGCACGCCGGCGAGGGTGTCGGATCTGGCAAGAACGAGTTGGACCCTGGGTTTGGGTGTGAGGTGATTGGGTCATGACGCGAAAATGTCGAGAAGTCGGGTCGGGCGTCATGGACCCGTGGGAAGTGGTCCTGGAGGGGGAGTTGACCGGGGGGTCAACGTCCCTGTGGACCAAAGGGGAAAGGCCACGTGGAAATGATTTGAATATTCATTTAAATATAACAAATGGCTGAATTAAAGAAAACTTAAAACATAAAAATTGTTTATTTATTTATAAACTATTTTTTTGTGATTTTTAATTAAATTTTTGAAATAAAAATAGGGTATTTACAATATAGTACACTATATAGGTATATATACAACATTGATTTTTAATTTTTGATTTTTAATTAGTTATTTTTGTGCATTTTTATTCCTATTTTATATTTTATTTCTTTATAACATAAAATTAGGAATAAAAAGGTATTTTTATTTTATTTTTATTATTTATATACAAAGATGAAATAAATAGATATATACATCTATATACATGGTATATGTACAAGGTTATTTTTGGTTTTTAATTTTGTTCTTTTTATTTTGGTTTTTGTTTTTATGGTTTTTATTTTATTTATTTACACCATAAAAGATAGAGTATATACACATTTTTAGGAATTTTAATTTATTCATTTATAAGGCTAAATAAATATAGAGGTGGTTGTATGTACATGATGAATATGTACAAGGAATATTTTTGTTTTCTTTTTAATTTTTCAATTTTTGTTTTGATTTTGTATTTATAAATATATACAAATATATACAAGCACATTTTATTCTATTTTTGGAGGAAAATATTTGTGTGATATTTATAGGTATATTTACACACATGAGCTCCCTATCTCTCTCTACTTTGGCTTTTATGCGGTCAGGCCCATGCTGAGCCCTCCCTTGGGATTAGGTTGCTCAATATTTATTCTAAATATTTCCCTCTTTTTCTTTTTCATCTTTATTCTTTTATGTTTGCACAAAAACATGCTAATTATTAGTTTTTACACTATGCATGCCTTTTGCTAAATATTTGTATTTACAAGTATCTACATGCATTTGCAAAGGTTTTTGTAGCTAAAATATAAGAATAAAGACTGATGAATGAGTATTCATCAATAATCCATGCACTTTCACCCTCCATTGTTCATCCCTTAAGCTTCATCGCGCTTCCATCATCCATGCGCTCACCTCCATGTACCTTCTCGCTCCTCCGCAACCTCAGACCACTCCACCTTCCTCTTCGCCACGCTCGCTGGAGAAGGTGACCGGGCCACCACAGTCTTTACCCCCACATGGCCCCCATCTCATCCAAATACGCATCTTGCATCTGCTTCGGCTATGTAGACTAACATTGCAGGTCTCATATGCTCAATGGCTGTAGCTCGATCGGAGCTCATTTCTTGAGCTCCGCCTCCGACGAGGGATCATCGACGACCTCCTCCAAACCATTCCGCGCCTCACCCGTGCTTCAATCTACCTCGACCAGCTTCCAAGATGCTTCATGGAGCTTCATCAAGCCTGGAGAAGAGAGGCGGCACCCGCACGAAGTCGCCGGAGCTCTGATCGTGCCTCCAGTCTAGCAGAGGAGGAAGACCTCCAGCTTGTACAGGTGTCGTTGGATGGCACCCTCCCGGTGGCAATCCAACGACTCCTACTTGGTCACATCGACGCCTCTAGGAAGCCACATATGCCATCCGATCTCGATGATCGGACGGGTCCTATTCAACCACGTATCAGCACCATACCTTCCCTGAGCTTCCTCTCCGAGCCTCCAGGCTCGGAGCACCGAAGCTTATCTGGAGCACTAGATCAGGACACGTAGCCCGAGCCTCATCTCGAGCCTCCATCGACATCCGAACCTAGACTCACATGCCCGATCACATGAGGTCTAGGTAATTTGTAGGGAGGCCCCGGAGACTTCTTCAAATTGTGTTCAGGTCCTGATCTCACGTGTATACCACGTGCGCCTGGGGTAAATTGCAACTAACCCTCTGTAGGTTTAAATAATTAGATTTTACCCCCACGTGTGTGGGTAAATTATAGGGAAGTCCTTGTGAGTTATTTTATTTACATTTAGTTCCTCTCAGGGACATGTTTGTAGTATTTGCTCTATTTATTTTCATGTTTTTCTTGCATTTATGCCCCTGGACTCTTTCTTGCATATCTTGAGCATCCGATCTCCAATTTAATTGATTTCAGAGGCATTTTGAAGCTTGTTTCCTTGTCTTTATAATGGCATACTGATCTCTGATTTGACACTCTGATTCATGATGAGTAAATTTTGTAACATAGTGTCTTTTATTTAATGATTTCTCATGCCTTGTAATCATATATCTATTTGCTTAAATTGATGGATATGGAAGTTGACTTAATTTTATTGCTCATTGATCTCAGATAGGAAGGGCATATTTGTATTTATTTTCACTTGCATATCATTGTATCTTAAAAAATCAAATAAAAAAGAGTTTGCTTCATCTTTCTATATGCATAATATGTCTTTGTGTGCATCTTGACCTACGAGTTTTTTTAATTCGTCACTTAATCTGAATAATGAGCGTCTAGATATGTACTTAAGACGCTCGTGTCCTTGAGTTTGACCTTGGGCTTGCCCAAGTAAAATAAAATTGTCCGCTTTCATTTAATCGATGAATTTTCTAAGCGGTTTTTGATCGATTCAAATTTATCTGACTGCAATGGACACATTTATTTTAACCGTTAATTTGGTTAAATTAAGAGGGTGAATTTCAAATCTATCAAATGGCATCGTTACCGGGGACACATATCATCTTTTGTTTATTTATATTTTCGTTATTTGATTGAGTGTGGTTTTCTAACTTATAGGTCTTGTCGTTGTTGCATGATTGATGATTCTCTGATATCTATCTAATGATGTCTTTCTGTGGCAGGGTCCCTTGACGATCAAGGAGGCGAGGAGTCGGAGCTCCCATTACGAGGAGCCACAAAAGCATTGTTGGAGAAATTGAAGAGAATTCATATGTCTCGCATTTTTATTTTCATGCATTCCATGTAATAATCGTTTTACAGCGGTCTTCGTTTGAAAATTCGCGTTTGTAAATGAATGAAGCAATTGTGGTTGTGTGGGGATCGTCTCACTTGAGTATCGACCTAGGATCAGGAACGCGGCTCTCCGAGCTATTCTCGCATCTTCAATTTTTGTGTTTGATCATAGGTAGGATACACATTAAATTTAGACATCGCTTCACTTAGCCAAAATAAAATATGTTCTTCCCCGCTAATAGAAGCATGTTAGGTGTGGTTTTCATCGACTTGCATACATTTGATTTTTGGTTTTAATTCAGTCAAATTTTTCACGAATTTAGCTCAAGGCACTGTGAGTTTTCTCTTAGCATAGATCATGATTTTATCGACTGCATTGGCTTTTTCTCGAACTCCCTTCCTAGCTTGATCGCCTAGGATTAATGGAAATTAGGAATGAGTGGTAGACGATGATTGGTTGATTTATATTCACATTAAAACAATGACAACCTTAAAGCTTAAAATTGGGACTGATAATGCAAGTTGACCATAAAATGGAGTAAAAATCATGTTTTGGGAGAGCAACACCCTTGTTTACGTAGGATATTTGCAATTCGATATTTTATTAGTCCTTGTCTAAATTAGAATGTTTTTATCACCAATAAAAAATGATAAATAACCAACATTTGTTGTATCACGTGTGAGTTGGTGAATCAAAGGGTATTGCATGTATGATTGAGCCTTGTCTACTTCAACACCCTCCCGGCGAACCTAAGTGCTCCATTTATCTCCGTAGATTCAATTCGCTCACATGTACATCCATCCTAACCTTTTCATTTTCCTCAGGTCTATCAACATCAATTATCAATTTCTTTACTTAGGTTATTCTCAGCCTAAGTATAGAGGGGGAACTAAAGTCCCCGTAGATCTCCTACTCATTTATCCTTCTTCCGTACTTAGGTTATTTCTAACCTAAGTATAGGGGACGTCCTCCTCAGTTCTTGTATATCTTTCCTATATTTTAAATTTAGTTATAGCTTTGTATCACCTAATGTTATAAGGACATAGAAAAATTTAAGTATAGGGGGTATACTGTATATACATTATATATATGTACTCTATCCATAACTCTATTTTTGAAAAAAAAATGAAAATTTTAAACTTTTTGGCTAGAGTATATTCTTATGAACTAATATTAGATAAAATGTTTTCAAAGCTTTGGAAAATCTTCTATACTATGTTACATTATTTTTAGAAAATAATTTGAAAATGGTTTGAAAAATGGGTTTTGCTTGTTTTGAAAAATGTTTGTAAAAATCTATATATATGTGCTATGGTTTGGAAAATATTTTCATAACTTGATTTCAATAAAGGAAAATGAGTTTAACTTGTGTTCTAACTTTACTCCAAAACCCCATGAAAATGAAAAAGTTAAAAATCCTTTAAAGGTCAAACTAACTACTAAACTGAAATAAGTAGCCACTTTCAGTGAGGGTACCCCTTAGTAGAGTAGGTGGTTTAGAGTACATCGCGTAAGGTTCCGTCCTCAAGTAGCGAGTATCGTTCAACAGCCCGTACTTACACTTATAGTGGTTGAAAATAGATGCAACTACTTATTTGAGTTTAGGCAGTCATTAGGCCTTTTAAAGTCTTCATAAAAATTAAAAAAATATATAATAAAAAAATGATGGATGAAGGAGTGGGTTTTAATCCCTGACACTTTCACTTTCACACAGGATCATGGATGCTCGAGAACACTTGGTTTAAGAGGTCTTGAGATTTTAGGTTAACCAGCCTTAGTTATCAGGGTCTTCAACTTAATTATCCACATTTCCCTAGTTTGACAGATTTGTGTGCTACATTGCGTGCTTAGTCTCTAAACCTCAAGAATATGATCAGCACTTCACATGCATGACTGCAGTTATGATGAGAGGAGTTGAAATTTCACTTGAGGAACTGGGATGAGGGATCAAGTCTGGACTCAATTTAATGATGCTCGAGGATGGGATAAAACCATTGAAGGCTTCACGAAGCCTGAGTGTCAGCATTTTAGCCAGTATGAGAACATGGTTCTTGTACTAATCTCTTGACATTTACCTAAGAGCCAGGCTGTGAATAAAATAAAAAAATATTGATCAGTGTGCGCCAACTCTTGGTAAAAGTAGTGGGGCTAGCCAAAAACAAAGCAAAGAAACATCAATGTTGAAAGAAAAGCTTCCATCCTACAAGTCAAATATGAAAAGAGCTTCCACCAAAGGCAAGCACTCTCAACCATTTCAAAGTGTCCACTTGGACCACTGCTATTAGGACCAGGAGTCAGGCTTGCACCAAAAAAGGGCTCTACATCATAAATTCTACAAGTCTGGGTGTAGAAGGTATAATAGATACTCAAAAAAGGCACACACTGGTGTATTCCCGGGAAAACAAGTGCAGATGACTCCAACTTCTCTTGACGGACGCACTGATAAACACCAAAAATATGCTTTAAGTAATAAGGTACTCGAGACTATCCTTGTTCCAATGAGAGGGAGAGAAGAATGACACAATCCTACGCCCTCCATCACCGGGCTTGCCACCTACACTTCGGGCTTGCCACCTACACTTCTAAGTCTGACAACTAAAGAGACGTTGGATTGGACACAATATTTGATTTATTCTCTAGAGTTGAGGATTGGGTTCTTAGGAGAATTTTTTGGACCGAGACCTTGGATGACAATGTGACTCTACTCACGTGATCGCGGTCAGCACTTAATGTCATATCTTTAGATTATATGTATACGAGAGAGAGTCTGGAAAATTAAAGGAATTGGATGCCTCTTGATTAAGGCTGGGTTGAGCTCTGAAAGTTTGGATCTCTAAAATTGGGAGTTCTTGAACGGATTAGATCCTGTACACACAAGCACAATCGGTTAATCCAGCTCATTCATTTTTTGAGATGCTCAGGATGAGCATAGTTTAAGTATACGAGGGTGATGAAACTCGATTTCATCATCTTAATTTACAGATATTAACCTCCTTTCCTAAATTAGTGTCAATAAAAACTTTATAAATCATTGTTTATATCTGAGTCTTAGAATACATTAAAAATATAAAAAAAAACAAAACTAAAAATCGTAGTGTTTTTACACCCTTAAAAAACGCTCACAAAAATATTCCTCCCTTCATTTGACCACATTTCCATTTTTTGTCAACATGAAACTTGTACATCGAGATTTACCACTTTCATGTTTTGACTTTTTCCAAAATCGACCATTTTCTCCATCTTTTTCAAATTTTTCATCTGGAATAACCTGATTGGGCCACGTGGCTCTTTCAGGTTGAGCCACATGGCCCGCTTCTTTGTATGGCACGCGCCCTCTCTTCTGGACCGTTCGATTCCTTCTTGGTGCCCTCATCACGGTCGTTCATCCGCGCTTCGCTTCCAGCCCTTCGATCGGCTCTTACTCCGCATCACAGTTGTCTATCACTGCCCACTCCTCTTCTCGCCGCGTGTCCATCTCCGTAGCCGCCTGATCTTCTCCAAAACTTTCAATCCCAGCGGCAAACCTCCACCTTCACTTCCCACCATCCGATCAAGAACCATACTTCATCTCAGTCCTTCGCTTTCACCAGCATATCCTCACGACACGTGGCGTTCCACACGGCCCTTGATCATTCCTCCATCGATCTGATCGGGACCACTCATTAGCGCCTACCTCTCAGTTGTTGGATCGCGAGATCCAACGGCCAAGAGATCATCTCCTACCTCTGGTCCACCCTCTCTCCCATGTCTTCCACTTCGCCCCCTCCCAATATCACCACCTCCTCGACACTCCCCTTGTCTCGTTGACCATGCTCCTGCGAAATTCATCCATTTGTGATCACCCGACCAACTCACGTCACCCATCTTCTGAACACCAACCTCCTCCTTCAAATACACCCCCATTGTCGCCAAAGCACGGCGTCCACCTGTATGTGGGTCAAGGCCTAGCCTCCCTTTGTCCCTCTATGATAGAGAGGAGACAAAAAGAGACGCGGTGACTGATGAGCCGAAAAAATCAACGAGCAACTAAGGTGGATGAAATAGATTTAAGGTCGTTGCGACCTCAGTCACTCGAAGACAATTCGGTCAATCAAGAAAAATAAGAGCAGACCACCAACATAGAATAAAAATCAAAGAAACACAATAGCGGTCCTGGCTATTAGATTAGCCTGGTATAGCGACTAGGGTCGGACTCAGGGAGCACGTGATGGCCTCGCGGCCTACGAAGTAGTCTAAAATAAGAATAAAAAAAGAAGAGGATTTTGGTGGATTTTTAATGTTTTTCAAATTTTTTGGATTTTTAATTAATAAAAGAAATAAGAAATGCAAGCAAACAAGCAACTACAAACAATTATTTAACTACTCAAAAATCATCCAAAAATTCAAACAAAAATGTTTTTATGTTTTTTTTATATTTTTTACTATTTTTGGTTAATTTTTGGTAATTTTCTGATTTTTAGGGAATTTTATAAAATCAAACAAGGAAGGAAAAGAGTGTTGCTGTCTAGTCAGACTTGGAGGGCCAAAATAAAATAGATAGAGGCTCTATCAAGGTCTGAAGGTAATTTTCCTATAAATTATACAATACAAGAAAATTTTGGGCACTGGAATTATTACTTTTTGATTTTTCAATTATTTATTATAATTTTTATGGGTTTTTAGGGGTTTTGTAATTTTTATAGGTTTTATAAATCAAAGAATGACCAAAATTGGTCAGAAAATCAAACAAGGCAAAACAAGCAATGTATAATTTTTTTGTAATTTTTAAACGTGTTTTAATATTTTTTTGATTTTTAAAGATAGACAGTAAGAAAAAGGCTTGTTTTTGAATTTTTAAAAATATCAAAAATAATAAAAAATGTCTCCAAAATTTAGAGAAAATTTTACACCATAGCAGGAGCCATGTTTCCAATTTTCATTAAATTTGGAGTCGATTTGCTATTTTATTAAAATCAAAAACCAAGGTACAGTGCATAGGGACCTGTACGCAATTAAGACAAGTTCCAGGGGGTCCGGTGCAATTTCTCCAAGAATTCACGCACGAGGCGCGTGACCAGGGCACTCAGGGACGTATTTGCAAGAAAACTAAAGTCCCTGGACTATTTAGTAACACGTACTAAAAGTCCAGGGGCTTCACTGTCAATTACCCACTATATAAAGCACATGCACAAATACAACACTCACAGGGGCATTTCTGCAAATATCAAAAATATAAATTCATTCATTAACACCCTGAAACATCCAGCCTATACATGCAATTAACCCACAAAAACACGTGACGAAGCACGTACACCACGACATACAAGGGTATAAAAGCAAATAAACTAAACTACCAGGTTCTAAGTGCAAATGTATCAAAATAAAAACAACTAAATGCAGTATTTACAGGGTTAAATATTAACAACTAAAAAGAGGGGGGCCTAAGGGTAAATTACCCTTTATTAAGTCGAAGGCCAGATGCGTGTCACGTGGAGATCTGACGGTCAGGAAGAGGCGCGGCTAACCCTCGACGATCGGACGGTCCTCGTCTACCCTCCACTGATCGGACGGTCGGGGCTGCTCCTGGCGTGAACGGCTACGATCTGAACTGGAGCTGGAGGATGATCGGACGGCTGCGGAGGATGCTCGATGAACTCGACGCCGGCGAAGTTCGTCGGGCTCATGTGCGTACAGGGGAGCTCCTCGGAGGCTGCTGAAGATCGGAGAAGCTACGCCTTGGCCTCCCGCGTCTAATGGGATCCTCTGATGACGCAACGGAGCTCCTAGGAGCTCAGACGACGTCGACGGAGGCGGAGCTGCTGCTCGAATGGATGAAGCCCTCAGATGGGCTCGGATGACCCTGCAAAGCAAAGCAACGAACTCCTGGGTCGAGGGTAAAGTGCCTCGATCCGGTTAGGGGTGGTGCAGGTAAACGGTGCGTCGGAATGAAGGGGCTCCGGCGAAGCGACGACGGAGGAGCCCCAATCCCAGTTCCTGTGCGAACTGGGTTGGATGAGTGAGTGGAGAATGTGCGCAGAGGAAGGGCGGAGATGATGGGCGACTCCGATGATCGAAACGAGGGCAAGGGTGGTCTGAATAAACGATGGTCAGTGATGGGTCGATTTGGGCGAAACGCAAAATTAAGGAAATGGAGAAGGAAAGAAGGCTACCTACTAGATGCTGACGACTGTGGAAGAGCTGGGGATGCTCCAGGTCCTAGCCTCAAGGGTCGTCGGTGCCCGAGGCTCGAGCACCACCTCCAGGCGGCGTACGGCAGTGCGTAGCTGCCGGATCAGAGGTCCGGTCGCTCCCTCCTCGCTGCGACACGGCCAAATACGAGCTGTCACTCTCGCGGTGGCTGTGGAGGTCCTAGGGTGGAGTGAAACGATCCAAAGATGGAATGAAATGGAGGCGGAGATAGGACTATATACGAGCGAGGGTCCGGCAAGAGCAGGTCGGGCAGGGCACGGTGAGGCACGGATCCCAATGCAATCAACCGGGCGAGGATCTCGGATGCACGAGGAAGGAGTAGCACCCGGGATTTTCGGATTTTGTGATCAGGTCAAGACGCGATAAATCAGCGAAATCGGGTCGGGTGTCATCGACCTGTGGGAAGTGGTCCAAGGGGGGGAGTTGACCGGGAGGTCAACATCCTCCGTGGACCAATGAGAGCTGGCCATGTGGAAATGATTTGAAAATTCATTTAGAAATAGAAAATGGCTGATTTAGGATAAACTTAAAACATGAAAAATGTTTGTTTTATTTTTTTCTATTTTTTTGTGATTTTTAATTATTTTTTTGAAATAAAAATAAGGTATGTACACTATAGTGCTATACATAGGTATTTACACAATATTGATTTTTCATTTTTGATTTTTAATTAATTATTTTTGTACATTTTTATTCCCATTTTATATTTTATTTATTTATAGCATAAATTTAGGAATATTCTGATGTTTTTATTTTATTTTTATTATTTATCTACAAAGGTAAAATAAATAGCTATATACAAGTATATACATGGTATATGTACAATGTTCTTTTTTGTTTTTAATTTTGTTCTTTTTATTTGATTTTTGTTTTTATAGCTTTTATTTTATTTATTTACAACATGAAATATAGAATATATACAAATTTTTAGGGATTTTAATTTATTTATTTATAGAGTGAAATAAATATAATTGTGGGTTTATATACATGGTGAATATGTACAAGGAAGAGTATTTTAATTTTCTTTTTAATTTTTCTATTTTTATTTTGATTTTGTCTTTACAAATATATACACAAGCCCATTTTATCTTATTTTTAGAGGAAAATATTTTTATTATATTTATAGGTATATTTACAAACATGAGCTCCTTATCTCTCTCTGCTTTGGCTTTTATGCGGTCAGGCCCATGCTGAGCCCTCCCTTGGGATTAGGTTGCTCAATATTTATTCTAAAATATTTCCCTCTTTTTCTTTTAATTCTTTATTCTTTTAGTTTTGCACAAAAACATGCTAATTATTAAACTTTACACAATGCATGCACTTTGATAATTTTTTGTATTTACAAACATATACATGTATTTGCAAAGGTTTTTGTAGCTAAAATATAAGAATAAAGAGTGATGAATGGGTATTCATCAATGACCACCGTCGACCCCGGTGTCGACCCCTGGCCATGGTAGGCTAGGTCTCCGGTGCTCGCTCGCCGGCGAGCTACTCCCAGTCGCTGCGAGAGTTCAACGACGACCAGGACTTCGCCTAAATGCCCGCGACCAGGCCCTTGCTCTGTCGTCACTCCAGGTAAGTCATCCGATCTTTCTTTGTATTTTCTTTTATTTTCTCAAAATTTATTAGGATAATCCACGCACTTTCACCCTCCATTGTTCATCCCTTGAGCTTCATCATACTTCCATCGTCCACGCGCTCACCTCCACGTACCTTCTTGCTACTCCGCAACCTCAGACCACTCCACCTCCCTCTTCTGCACACTCACCGGAGAAGGTGACCGGGACACCACAGTCTTCTCCGCCATACGACCCCCATCTTATCCAAATACGCATCTTGCATCTGCTTCGGCTATGTGGACTAACATTGCAGGTCTCATATGCTCAATGGTCGTAGCTCGATCAGAGCTCATTTCTTGAGCTCCACCTTCGACGAGGGATCATTGACGACCTCTTCAGACCATTTTGCGCCTCGCTCGTGCTTCAATATACCTTGACCAACTTCCAGGATGCTTCATGGAGCTCCGTCAAGCCCGGAGAAGAGAGGCGGCACCCGCACGAAGTCACCGGAGCTTTGATCGCACCGCCAATCCTGCGGAGGTGGAAGACCTCCATTTTGTACAGGTGTCATTGGATGGCACCCTCCCGATGGCCATCCAACGGCTCCTACTTGGCCACGTCGATGCCACCACGAAGCCACAGATGTCGCCCGATCTCGATAATCGGACGGGTCCTACTCAGCCACGTGTCATTGATGAATACTCATTCATCACTCTTTATTCTTTTATTTTAGCTAAAAATCTTGTCAAAACATCATGCATATAGTTGTAAATACAATAAATTATACATAAGCATGCATTTGTTAAATGTCAATAATTAGCATGTATATGTGCAAAAATAAAAGAATAAAGAATAAAGAAAAAGAAGAAAATATTTAGAGTAAATATTGAGTGACCGGATGCCAAGAGAGGGCCTAATATGGGCATGATCGCCAAATAAAATAAGTAGAGAGAGATAGGGCCACTCTACCTTGTGTATATTCCTTCTATATGTACATATATTTTATTTTCACCAAATAAAAATAAAATTTTGTATTTATTACCTTGTATATATTTCCAAAAATAAAACAAAAAATTAGAAAAATAAATTAAAAATAAAAATAAAAAAATTCCTCTCTCATCCTTGTACATAATACATTTATATGAATAATATATTTATTTATTTCACTCTTATAAATAGCCAATAAAAATAAAATAAAAATTATTTTATACTCTAAATTTTATGTATAAATAAATAAAATACAAAATTAGAGTATTTATACAAAAATAAGAAAATAAAAATAAAAATATAAAATATCTAGGTATTTTATACCTGTATATAATATAATATAATGTACATACCTTAATTTATTTTTCATAAAAATACATAAAAATAACTAAAAATAGTTTGAAAAATAATAAACATTTTCTATTTTGAAAATATTTAAAAAAAATCATTTTCTATTTTTAATTTATTTTACAAATCTTTTCTTTTTCCTTTTTTCTGATTGGTCTAGGAGGGATGTCGCCCCCGGTCAACTCCCCTCCCCGGACCGATCTTCGACCGGATCCAAGTCGCGCCCCCTTTTCTTTGAATTTTCTCGATCGGATCTTGGCCTCTTTTGCTCCGATTCTTTCGCCCGATCCTTCCCCTTGGATCCACGACCCTCGTGGATCCTTAGGAAAGGACAGATCACCCTCGGTTCATGTGCTCGTGCCCGATCTTCTTCGCCACCTGGGAAGTCCTATAAAAGCTTCATTCCATTGCCTAGTCACGTAGCTCGCGTCGCACTCCCTCTCTCTACCCTAGAGACCTTCTCCTTGGTGACAGCTTTCGGAAGAGCCCTTTGGTGGCCGGATAGAGGTGTTGTAGCCGACGCTCGAAGCACGTGGCCGGACCTCCTCCGCGTTCAAGCCTCCCCACCTTCCGCAGCGTGGTAGAGGCGATGACCCCCATCGACCTTGCCCCCTGCAGCTCAGGATCTTGTTAGGACCATCTGATACATCTTATTTCGATCCTAGTTTCATTTTCTCTCGAATCTTTCATCTGCCCTCCGCCGGCTCCGACCCGACGGTCGAAGCTCCAGTCACCCATATCTGATCCGATCGACTCCCATGTTCACCGTCATCCTTCCCCCACAGTCTGACCACCAAATCTCGGATGTACGAGCTGAGATTAGGCTTAGGTTCCACCCTCGCATCACCGAAACCTCCCTCCACCTCCCACAGTCGCTTCCCTTTATCTTTGATCAAATAACCATGGCCAGAGCACGCCTCCGAGCTGGAGATTTACCCCGCAGGTCGAGTTGCGCGTGGAGATACCTCAGCTCGCCTTCATCCAACCTCGCCGGAGCTATCCCAGGTCACCACCACCTTCCTAGAGATCCGACCGGTGGATGCTCCATCCGACCTCGCCACCCGACGTGGAGGAGCATCGCGAGTCGAGCCCCACTTCCTGATCGTTCATCGGACAGCCGGAGTACCGCCGGTTCTACGGCGAACCTCGCCTAGACGGAGTTCATCCAGGACCATCCTCAGCCGTCGGATCTTCCCTCTTCGCCAGTTCTGATCTGAGCCATCCATCGCCTGCACCTGACAAGTCGTTAGATCTGACATCTAACGGCCCCGTACGCCCCACGTTCGCTCCCTTCGCCAGGCCGTTGGATCCGCTAGGTGGAGTGCCAGAGCGACTCATCTCCAGCCAACCGAAGCACGCCACCTGTCACTCTATGTGACCCGCACGCCCCGCTTGGGTAATTTGCTCCTTTGTCCCGGTCTTTATTTTATTTGTCGTTTAGTCTGTAAATAAAAAAGTATACTGTGGCCTATTTGCATCTGAGCCCCTGCAATTTTTCTTATTTGTGTTCTAGTCCTTCCTTTGTGGTTGCACGTGCATCGTCACGTGTCTGTCTGGAATATTTGCATGTATAGCCATGGGTTTAGTGTATGTTATTCTTTGATATTTTAGTTTCAATATTTGCACTTATACCCATGTGCGTGCTGAGATTTGACATGTGCTGAAATTGCGTAAAAATTGCAGTAGGTCCCCTATACTTTTGACGTATGTTATTATTTAGCCCCTGGAACTTACTTTCCTTGCAATTTAGTCCATGTGTGATGTGCGTCTTTGATTGGCTTGACTAAATAGCAAATTTCGTCCAAACTTCACGAAATATGGATATGTTGCTCCTTCCATAGTGTAAAAATTTCTATGAATTTTTGGGCTCTTTTGTTTTCATTTAGTATTTTTAAAAATTCAAAAACCTTAAAATTTGCTTCTGTCTAATTTAAAAAATCAATTAAAAGTATTAAAACCCTCTAAAAAATCTAAAATATTTAATGCTTGCTTGTTTGGTTGTGTTTTTGATTCAATCTAATTTTCATTGCATTTGGATTTATAAAAACCCTAAAAATTGAAAAACACTAAAAAAACTTAGAAAAATCATTAAAAATTCAGAAACAAATAAAAAATGTAATTTCAGTTTCTTTAGTTAGATTTTTATTTTTAGTTTTTTATAAAATTATTGCTGGAATTTTTAGGCACTTTAGGAATTTTAAAGTGCCTTTAGGTTCTAGCTGCACATTATCTTTTATTTTTAGCCTTGTTTCATTTTTAGAAAATTAACTAAAAATCAAAAAAATCTAAGAAAAACATTAAAAACACTTAAATATTAATAAAAAACAAAAATATTTTTATTTAATTTTCTGACCTATTTTGATGTGTTAAATAATTGCATGATTGTGACTTTTTTATTTTGTTTACATTTTTCTTAATATAAAAATTACAAAAAAAATAAAAAAATATAAAAAAAATTACCTTTTATTTTATTTTCTTTATTTTATTTGAACTCTCGACTACTTCGTAGCCAACGCATTCTGTGCTCCTTGTGTTCGACCCTGGTAGCTATACCAGGTAAAATAAAATAGTGAGACCGTTATTTGACCTGATTTGTTGATTTTTATACTTGGTGATCTTTGTTTTCTTGATCGACTTAGCCTCGTGGTTCGGGTCGCAACGACATGATTAAGTTACACCTTAACTCGATTGCGGCATTTCGAGTCATCAGAATGGCGCTGTTGCCGGGGAGCATGGCTTAGTAGTCGGCTTTCTTTTTTGGCTCTTCTTTATTTTTCGGTTTTTCTCTTTTTTCTTCTTTTATTTTCTTTATTTGTTTTTATTTTTGTTTTTATTTGTTTTTATTTGTGTTTATATTTCTTCTCTTTTTATTTTTTTTATTTTTGCATTTATTTTATTTTATTTTATTTCTCATTATTATAATAATTTTGGACTGACACATTTCTGTTTTATTTTCTTGCGAGGGCCTGACGACCGAGGCAGCTTTGCTTCGGGAAGCCGATGCAACCGCGAGATTTGGAGGCGGCTCTTTTCTGTATAGAGCCGCAGGAGAGAGCAAGAGAGGAGAGCAGGAGTGTTGGGAGGATTTAGCTTAGTTTAGTTTAGATTTTATTTTTCAGCATTATATTGTTGTAATAATACAGGACCAGGACACTCAGAGACTCTATCAGACTTGGTGATTTTCGGGGTCTGTTTCCCCGAGCACCGGTGTGCTCGGGGGACCTCACCGTGGTTTTCGCCAGTTTTGCTTTTGTCGATTTTATTTTATTTGATTCCCGAGGATTTAGCCTTAGCTTAGGATTTTCTATTGATTTGTGACGTAATTATTAAGGCCTAACCCTAATTACATTTCTGCACCTATAGATCGTAATTGGACCTTATTAACTAAATCACTAATAAAAATCTAACCTGGTCACTTGAGGGGCCACGTGCCGCTAGAGGCCGTATACAACGCTGGCAGGATCCGTTGTGGCAGACACTGATCAGCAAGCATTAGAGATCGGACCCCGACCCCTCTCGTTGACCTGTTAGCTAATATGCTTCACGTGTAGAAAATTTTGCTTAAGGCTGATTTCCTTGTTGCATCATTTAGATTAGTTTTATTTCTGTCATTTCAATTATGCGCGGATCATTTTGCATGTAGAGTGCTGGAGGTAAGGTACGCATTTCTTACTCAGCATGCATCATCGTGTTTAGTCGCACGTCAGCTTTTTCATCTTCTACCCCTATTTTTGGACCTATAAATAATAAGGAGAACCGAAAAAATTATTAGGCATTGTTTGCTTTGAAAAAGATTTAAAAACAAAAACCATAAAATTAGGACTGTTAATCAAACTTGATCTTAAAATACATTGACTTAATAACTTGCCTTGGGAGAGCAATCCCCTCCTTGTATGGTTTGGATGAGCGAGAGAGTGACCCGCATCCTAGGCTAGAGCCACATCCGACCCTTCTTCAGACTACTGATTTTGAGTTAGTCGTTCTCCGATGAGGATCGCTCCGGTCTCTGGTAAAGCGGGTCGCGATATCCTTAACAGAGTGAGTCGATCGGGTAGCCGGTAAACGGTCCGTGACTTGTACTGGCTGGGAAAGATCTAGCTTGGGATCGAGAGAGTCTCCTGGAGGTGTTGGATTCCCAACAGCTCGATTAATTGCTCTGATAGACTATTTTATCACCTAATAAAATTGACAAGATAAAAGATCGAACCTTCACGGTCATCAGCTCTGCGTGCGTAGGTGAATCAAGGGTTTGTTTGACCGATCTTGTTTGTTATTCAGATCTCATCCGCCTTACTCTCTAGATCAAGATGATGGGTCGGAGGTCCCTTAGGCAACCTCTAGCTGCACCGCTTTCGAGCACTCTGGTCTGCTCATCTAGGTTGGTTCGCGAGAGCCGAGACCTTCTCTCTGAACCCGAGTTTGATTCTCTCTTGTTCCCCCTCGACCACCCTTCTACCAGTCCTGAGGTGCCCGATCAGAGACAGCAGCATCCAGTTGACTTATCAGCACCTGAGTTTGGGTCTTTTGCCTTTGCAGAGACCATGGCCAGCAGCGAGGAGCGCACCGATGGTCCTAGAGGAGAGCAGACTTACGTGTTGTACCAGGGTGCGATCAGGGAGCTTTCATGGTTGACATGCGCCGGGAGATGGAGCAGATGCGAGTAGACAGAGAGCAGCACAGACCCGGTGGAGGAGATATTCCCGAGGGGGAGGAGCCCGCACAGCCAGTTCAGCCAGCAGCAACAGCGCACCCGATGAAGGAGTTGCACAACCCTGGTGCAACTCTGACCCACAGATGGATAGTATTGTCGGCTATTTTGGGAGATTTCAAGCTCCCACCTCAGACGATCCAGCTCCTACCTCATTTTCACGGACTCACCACCGAGGAGCCACACCGTCATCTCCAAGAGTTTGAGATGATATGCAGTACTGTCCACGATCGCCTTATGGACGAGGATACCATTCGGATGATGGCCTTCCCCTTCTCCCTCGTCGACAGAGCAGCCAACTGGCTGAAGCATTTAGGGAGATTCGTCACTACATGGGAACATCTCTAGAACGAGTATCTCAACAAGTATTATCCACTCGGCTGGACCAATGTAGCTAGGGTCTTGATCAGCAATTTCTCCATGCTCCCCAATGAGCAGTTTCACGAGGCATAGGATCGCTTCAGGGTGCTCACAGACCGGTGCCCCCATCACAACATATCCAAGCCCAATCTTGTCCATAGCTTTTTCTGTGGGCTTACACTAGAGATGCATGGGTTAGTGAATGCATCCTGTGGGGGCTTGTATTTCGCCAAGGATGAGGATCAGGTCTGAGCCATCTACGAGGAGATGGCTGAAAACTATACCGTGATGTCCCAGACCCGACTCTACACTCAGGGGAAGCCCATGCCACAGGTCGTGTCCTATCAGAGGATAGCACGGGTCGATGCCGGTCCTTCTACATCATCAGCGGCAGCAGCACATGCAGAGTCGACAGCCGCTGATATGGGGATCATCAGCGAGAAGCTGGACCGAATCGAGAAGAAGTAGTGCCAGGGCATGACGCAGATCAATCAGATGGCACAGACGCTGAGTGACCTGAAGACCCAGATAATGTGTCTCTAGGAGGCACAGACGGCTTCTCAATCCCGTCTCAGGTCAGAGGCAGACACCGGCAGCAGCAGCAGCTCGACCCAGACCTCCGCCTAGTATCGACAGGTTCACCATATTCAGGCGGAGTAGTTCCAGCCGCCGCAGCAGTAGTACATCCAGTCACCACCATCTCAGGACAGCCAGATGGTGGTGTATCAGCCGGACCATCCCCTGGCAGTACTCCCCCCACCCACCTACGAGCATGAGCCGTTGATGGATGTTAACGAGATATGGTATGACCGACCCCAGCCTGGGATCCGACGAGATCATCCCGGATTCCGTTGGTCGCCGGAGGTACCAGTTCCCAGCAGTAGCCTCCAGTTCAGGGTGGCCAGTATGGCCAGCAGCGAGAGCAGCACCAGCAGCCCTAGTTCCCACACCAGCAATAGCCGCATCTCCAGTCTTACCAACAGCATGGTCCTCATCCCTATCAGCAGGTCAGTCTTGGAGGCAGCAGCAGCAGCCTCAGCAGTATCACTCTCAGCCCCAGTATCCCTCTCACTCCCAGCAGCAGCAGCCTTACTTCTATAGAGGCCACCCGTCAGGTTCTCATGGGCCCGCCTATGAGAACCCCGCCTTAGATGATTTAGCCTGCCTCATCTCTGACCAGCAGGCTACTTTCCGACGGGAGATGGATGAGTTCCGTCAGGAGATGAGAGAGATCATCAAAGGAAAGGCCGCCATCCCTTCCCAGATTGAGCCGACCCCGAACAACCTCAAGAGGAAGTCTGAGCAGGTAGAGTTTATAGAGGTTACCACTCCTAGTGATTCACTTGGTGATATTTCCACATACATGTTTGATGCTGACTTTGTAACACTTAGGAGCGGTAGGATGCCAGACGGCGGTGCCTCATCTAAGCGACAACCCCATGCAGCTTCAGGAGCGCCAGACGAGGAGGAGAGCGGTGCTGATGCTGCTCGTGATGATGATGATGATGGTGGTGGTGGTGGTGGTGCTGACGCCACCAAGGATGTTGATCCAGCTGACGGTACTGAGGCCGTCACTTCACCAGACACAGGAGGTGGTGCTGATGCCACCAGAGTTGCTGAGCCAGAGTGCGGTACTCATGTCTCTATTCCAGATGCCGAGGGTGATACTGATGCCACCAATTTCACTCTTGTTGCATTTCCTGCTATTCATGTATCTCAGGACTATTTTGAGAATAAAGGAAAGGGATTGTCATTTATGAGTCCATCTGTGTTGATTGATGATTTATGTATGGATTCTACTTTGCCATAGCAGCATAGACCCGATCCTAGTCCTTCATCTGAGAAGGGCCCAGAAGTCCCCTTTCCCCAAGCACTCCGCTTGGCTAAGGGGCCTAAAAAGAAAATCCAAAAAAATCACACCACCTAGAGTTCATCTAGCAGATGATGAACAGATTTCATATACAGCTGACTCTACATGAGGCCTTAGAGCACATCCCCCTCTTCTAGAGGAACCTCAGTGACAGGACTAGCATTTACAGGAAGAGGAGGAACCACCAGTCAGAGATCCATGTGCTCAATCGCGCCACTTGCTTCGCCATCCAGAACCGCCTGCCAGCCAAGAGGCCAGATGCAGGAGCCCCTTATGTCAGATGCCAGATCAGACTCTATTAGATAGCGGTTCTTCCATCAACCTACTTCCGACAGCCTTACTCGACCGATTCGAGTTTGTCCCTCTCCGATAGAGCAGGACGGTCCTTCAGTTTGCTGATCGATCTGTCAAGAGGCCGAAGGGGTTGCTGAAAGATGTTATCGTCACGATTCAGGGCCCGAAATTCCTCGTGGACTTCGTTGTGTTGGACATGGAGATCCCTGAGTCCGTGAACGATACCCCCATCATTTTAGGATGCTCGTTCTTGGCGACAGCCAAGGCAGTGTCCGATCATGATAGAGGGAAGGTATACTTTCACGTCGAGGACGAGAGTATACAAATAGAGACGATCGAGGAGACTAGAGCCAGAGATTCATCTTGCTCAGACCCGCCTACAGATTCAGAGCAGATGACAGAGGCAGAGCGAGACATCCGCCAGGACTGTGATTTTGTGATAACAGACGATGAGGCAGTTTGGTCCAATCTAGTTTCACGAGCCATCCTCTCACCTTCAGATCCTGCTGATGCGCAAATTCCAGTAGAGGAGAGCTTGGAGAGCACATTCCTGACAGAGGACACATATGAGGCAGCAGATAGCGTTCCCGATAGCGAAGCAGTTGATGTTTAAGATTCAAATTCAGATCCCTCGGAGTCAGGCATAGATTGGGAAGAGTTCGACGATATGATTCCTTGTCTAATGTCCATAGAGCCAGCAGTTAGGGTGGAGGCTGTCCCATTCAGAGCAGAGACATACCGGCAGAGCAATCTTCACCAGATTCTGATTTTCAGCGAGAGTTCTCATTCTCCCATGCAGATTTGGTCGTGCTCAGACATTTCAGAGGCCAGATCCGCCAGCACCCAGTTGTCCAGAGCTGAAGCCCTTGCCGTCATCGTTGAAATATAGGTTCCTTGCGGGCGAGCATGAGATGCACCCAGTCATTATCTCAGTGGATTTGACTGGAGAGCAAGAATCTCGTCTGATGGGGTTCTTGAAAAACCCAATGCGATAGGATGGAGCGTAACCGATCTCCAGGGGATAAGTCCGACCATGTGCTCCCACCATATCTATCTCGAAGAGGACGCGAAACCGTCGTGTGAGTTCCAGCGGCGGCTGAACCCGAACCTTCGAGAGGTTGTCGTGAAGGAGATCTCGAAATGGTGGAGCGCTGATTTTATCTACCCCATCTCGGACTCCAAATGGGTCAGTCCATTACATGTGGTGCCCAAGAATACGGGCATCACCACAGTTGTTAGTGAGTCTGGAGAGAAGATCGCTACCCGGGTACCCACTTCTTGGAGGGTCTGTGTGGACTACAGACGATTGAACCAGGCCACTAAGAAGGATCATTTCCCGCTGCCTTTTATTGATCAGATTATAGAGAGGCTATCCGAGAAGAGTCATTACTGTTTTTTGGACGGGTACTCCGGATACAATCAGGTGGCCATTGCGCCTGAAGACCAGGAGAAGACTACATTCACCTGTCCCTTTGGGACATATGCTTTCAGACGGATGCCCATTGGTCTATGTAACGCCCCTGCGACATTCCAAAGGTACATGTTGTCCATCTTTTCGGACATGGTGGGTGAGTGCTTGGAGGTCTGCATGGACGACTTTTCGGTCTATGGCGATGGGTTGATGCTTGTCTTGACTACCTAGACCGCGTCCTTCAGCGATGCATTGAGGTCCACCTTGTGCTTTCTTGGGAGAAGAGTCACTTCATAGTGACTCAAGGGACGGTGCTTGGCCATATCATCTCCAACAGGGGCATGGAGGTTGATCCGACCAAGGTGGATATCATTAGGAAACTCAGTCCACCGTCCAACTTGCGGCAGTTACGGTCTTTTCTGGGGCACGTCGGTTTCTACCGGCAATTCATTCATGATTTCAGCAGGATTGCCCGGTTGTTGACTGATTTGCTGATGAAAGACACCGAGTTCATTGTGGATGATAAGTGTTTAGCGTTATTTGAGACTCACAAGAGTCTAGTTGTAGAGGCTCCTATCCTCCAACCGCCTGATTGGTCTCTCCCATTCGAGATCATGACGGATGCCTCCGATTTTGCCGTAGGGGCTGTGCTGGGACAGAGGAGGGATGGAGTGTCATTTGCCATACACTACTTTAGCCGTACTTTAGATGCCGCTCAGCGGAACTACATGTCACTGAGAAGGAGATTCTAGCTATAGTGTTTGCCCTAGATAAGTTCAGATCGTACATCATTGGATCTAAGGTGACCATTTTCACAGATCACACTGCCATCAGGTGCCTCATGGCCAAGAAGGATGCCAAAGCGAGATTGACCAGATGGATCCTTCTACTCTAGGAATTTGACATTGAGATTAAGGATAAGCCTGGAGTCAAGAATGTGGTGGCGGATCATCTCTCTCGATTAGAACATCTTGAGGATTCTGAGCAGATTGAGCCTATTTCTGAGACCTTCCCAGATGAGGCGATCCTTGCTATCGTCTCTCTCCCGTGGTACACTGACATTGTGAACTATCTTGTTGCCAAGAAAGTTCCACAAGGTTGGCCCAGGCAGCGACTTGAGACCTTCTTCACGAAGGCCAAGGTCTACCATTGGGAGGATCCCGTCCTTTATCATGAAGGAGGGGATAGCGTCTGGCGTCGGTGCATTCCTCAGGAGGAGCACCATAGCGTCCTCACATAGTGCCACAAGTTGAGGCAGGAGGACATCACTCTGGGAGGAGAACGGCACAGAAGGTGCTCCAATCCGGCCTATGGTGGCCTACCCTCTTCAAGGATTCTGATGAATTCGTGAAGAGGTGTACTGACTGTCAGAGGATGGGCACTTGTGGACAGCGTGATATGATGCCGATGCAGCCCATTCACTTCTATAAGGTTTTTGACGCATGGGGCATCGATTTCATGGGTCCATTCCCTAAGAGTCAGGGATTTGAGTACATTCTGTTGGCCGTTAATTATATGTGAGTCGTTGGGTTGAGGCCATCCCTGCCCGAACCGCAGATGCTAGGACTGTATGCTGATTTTTGAGGAAGAATATCATTTCACAGTTCGAGGTGCCTAGAGTATTGATATCTGACGAGGGGTCTCATTTCGTCAACGACAAGGTAAAGGCCCTTGCTAACGAGTTCAGCATTGACCATCGAGTAGGTACACCATATCATCCTCAGACCAATGGTCTTGCTGAAGTGTCGAACAGGAAGATCAAGACTATTTTGCAGAAGGTCGTCCGCCCTGAACGAAAGGATTGGTCACAGCTTTTGGACTCGATCTTGTGGGCATATAGGATGTCCTTCAAGACGTCTTTGGGTACATCTCCCTTTCGCCTCGTTTATGGCAAGCCCTGCCATTTACCTGTTGAGCTGAGACATAGGTCACTTTGGGCAGTCACAGATATACTTTTGGATCCAGTGAGTGTAGGAGACCAGAGGAGGGCAGAGTTGGCAGCCCTAGAGGAGCTTAGAGTTGCAGCCTTTTCGAGAAACCTACAATATAAGGAGAGAGTGAAGGAGTGGCATGATTCTCATATCAACCACAATCAGTTTCAGCCAGGACAGAGAGTATGGTTGTTCGATGCCACGCTTCGATTATTTCCAGGCAAGTTGCAGAGCAAATGGAAGGGACCAAACCTGGTCCGAAAGGTACATGACAATGGGAGCATTGACATATCAGAGATGTCATCTGAGTCTACCTTTCGTGTCAACGGGAAGCGGCTCAAGCCATGTCTAGATCATGAGCCACTGGTCGTTGACGCTGCCCCTATTCATTTTGCGTGAGATGTGATCTCTTGACTCGCATCTATTGCATCTCACGCCTGATTATCACTGTCTTCCGACTTGTATAGATCCAGATGTCCATATCACACTATTCTTCAGTCCAACACCCCATTTGCATCTTTGATTATGCTATACTTAGGGTCTACTTTACCCTAAGTATAGGGGGTGAGAGACTTTTGATTTCCTTTTGATTCTTTTCTATCTTTGTCTTGCTGACTATACTTAGGGATATTTTACCCTAAGAATAGGAGAGGTAGACCCTGTACATTCTCCCATTCGGATTTCCCTTAGTGTACAGCATGTTGTACTTAGGATTACTTGATCATAAGTATCGGGGGAAACCCCGAGATTTTTTTCCATTCTATTCTTTCATTCGTCTTTGTAGTATAGTTTTTCCTTTTCACTTCCCTATACAAAGCACGAGTTATGTCTTCTTCATCGTTCTTGATTCACTCTTAGGACATCGTTTAAGCTAAGTATAGGGGGGTGTCGTATATGTTTCCTATATACTTTAGCCATAACTAGTACTTTGTGTGAGTGTGTTAATAAATAAAATGGCTAAAAATCCATAAAAATTTAAAATTTTTCTTGTACATAAAATTTTTTTCTTGCACATACATAGCTACTTACAAATTATTTTTGTAAAAATGTTTGTAAAAATGTTTTGTGTAAAGAGTTTGTAAATATTTTCATATCAAAATTATATATATAGTACAAAATTTTTGTAAAATGTTTGAAAAATAAAAAGTTTGAAAAAACCCTTTTGTAAATATGTGTAAATATTTTGCAAAACTTCTGCATTCATGCATACATCCATGTTTTCAAACATTTTCAAAAATTTTGCACATTTTCAAAAATTTGTACAAATTGCATTTTTGTAAATACTTGTATAGTTTTTCTGAATCATAGTTGACATTTAAACTAGCCTGGAATTAAATTAGAAAATAGAGCTTAGTTAAGATCTTAATCCACCTAATTCTAAGAAGAACCTTAGAGGGCTTCGGGTTGAGACTTTTCAGGTCCATGGTGACTTAATCCTTTGAGTCCACTAGGCTATAATCATATGTCATCTTGATGAGCCTAAGTAGAACACTTAACAACACACGCATGACTCTCACAGACAATGGCTTTACTTGGACCAGCACTTTACACCTAGCTCTCTACTAATGAGGTGGTGAGGAGGCAGTCTTCTTTGACTTGGGGTAGCATATGAGGGTAGTACTTCTAGGCAGAACCTCTCTTCTTTTTTTAGTGAAGGAAGTGTGTCTCAACTTGGTCTGGTAGCAGTGAGGTCTAAAGACAGGAGTTGTGGGTTGCAATAAAGCTTCAAAAGAGGGATAGTCTACTGGCTCAAGAGGAAAAACTCCTTATATGTATATGCTGCACCATGTAGATATGTTGTACATATGCACATCAAAAATAAAAAAAAATGTGCAAAAAGAAAAACTCCAAAAAAGTGGTGGGTCTGATAGAAAATGAAATATCCACTGGAGTGTATATAGTTCAATAATGCAAAGCTGATATTACCCATGCCCATCTCATGAAGCTTGCAGCAGGGAGACTTAGCTACATTGGTTGAGCTCCCAAGGATACATGGCTACACTGGCCATGGTCCATTGTCTTCTTCCTCCTCTTCTTGAGTCGGTTGAACATGAACTTAGAAAGGAATACCCCGCTCCTCGAGGAAAGAGTTGCCAGATTAGGGTATTAGAGTTATCTTGTTGGGGAGGGTTGTCACTTTGCCATTTCTGAGGTAGAGAGCTACATATCACTTACACCGTACAAGAAAAGATTCATGGTCATTAGAGTTTGTGTATGTAGACTTGTTCTGATCTGGATTATCAAGGAGTCTTGACCATAGATTAGTGGAACTTAGAGGCTGTTGAGTTTTAAACCTAAGTCCAAATAAGGTTCCGACAAACTAATAATCCAAAGATCTGATTGAGCTCTATTCTTTAATTTAATGAAGACAAGTTTAATGATCAACCTTGGTTCATCTTTCCCTTCTTTTTCTCTTTCTTTCTCTTTTCACTTCTTTTTCAAATAAGTGTTTACTAAGGGACTAGTAAAAGTAAAGTATAGGTGGGGGCACCACACCTTCCTCGAGCTTCCTCTCCGAGCTTCCAGGCTCGGAGAACCGAAGCTTATCCGGAGCACTAGATGAGGACATGTATCCCGAACCTCATACGGAGCCTCCATCGAGAACAGAACCTAGCCTCACGTGCCCGATCACATGAGGTCCGTGTAATTTGCAGGGAGGCCCTGGAGACTATTTTAAATTGCGGTCAGGTCCTGATCTCACGTGTATACCACGTGCGCCTGGGGTAAATTGCAACTAACCCCCAACGGGTTTAAATAATTTCATTTTTACCTTCGTGCATGTGGGTAAATTACAGGGGAGTCCTCTCGAGTTATTTTATTTACATTTACGTCCTCACAAGGGCCTGTTTGTATTATTTGCTCTATTTATTTTCATATTTTTCTTGCATTTATGCCCCTAGACTCTTTCTTGCATATCTTGAGCATCTGATCTCCAATTTAGTTGATTTCAGTGGCATTTTGAAGATTGTTTTCTTGTCGTTATAATGGCATCACCTAATCTCTGATTTGACACTCTGGTTTATGATGATTAAATTTTTTAACATAGTGTCTTTTATTTAATGATTTGTCATGCCTTGTAATCGTATATTTATGGACTTTGTTACAAATAATGGAAGGACATATTTGTATTGCTCATTGATCTCAGATAGGAAGGGCATATCTGTATTTTATTTTTACTTGCATATCATTGCATCTTCAAAAAAATCAAATAAAAAATAATCAGCTTCATCTTTCTATCCGTATAGTATGTCTATGTGTGCATCTTGACCTACGGGTTTTTTAATTCGTCACTTAATCTGAATAATGAGCATCTAGATATGTACTTAAGAGGCCCATATCCCTGAGTTTGACATTGGGCTTTCCCAAGTAATATAAAATCGATTACTTTTCATTTAATCGATGAATTTTCTAAGCAGTTTTTGATCGATTTGAATTTATCCGACTACAATGAACACATTTATTTTAATCGTTAATTCGGTTAAATTAAGAGGGTGAATTTCGCTATATTGTATATACAATATATATATATATATATATGTACTCTAGCCATAGATCTATTTTTGAAAAATTTTTGAAAAATTTAAGACTTTTTGGCTAGAGTATATTCTTATGAACTAAGATTGGACAAAATATTTTCAAAACTTTGGAAAATCTTCTATACTATGTTACATTTTTGGAGGAAAAAATTTTGAAAATAGTTTAAAAAATGGGTTTTACTTGTTTAAAAAAATCATTTGAAAAATGTTTGTAAATATATATATATATATATATATATATATATATATATGTGTGTGTGTCTGACATGGTTTGGAAAATGTTTTCAAAACTTGATTTCAATAAAGGAAAATGAGTTTAAATTATGTTCTAACTTTACTCCATAAACCCATAAAAATGAAAAAGTTAAAAAACCTTTAAAAGTAAAATGGACTACTAAACTGAAATAAGTAGCCACTTTCAGTGAGGGTCTCCCTTAGCAGAGTAGGTGATTTAGATGACATCGCATAAGGCTCCGTCCTCAAGTACCGGGTACCGTTCTACGGCCTGTACTTACACCTATACTGGCTGAAAGTAAATGCAACTACTCATTTGAATTTTGCAGTCATTAGGCCTTTTAAAGTATTCATAAAAATTAAATATATATATATATATATATAATAAAAAATGATGGATGAATGAGTGGGTTTTAATCTCTGACACTTTCACTTTCACACAGGATCAGGGATGCTCGAGAACACTTGGTTTAAGAGGTCTTGGGATTTTAGGTTAACCGATGTTAGTTATCATGATCTTCGACTTAGTTATCCACATTTCCCTAGTTTGACAGATTTACATGCTATATTGCTTGCTTAGTCTCTAAACCTCAAGAATATGATCAGCACTTCACATGCACGACTGTGGTTATGATGAGAGGAGTTGAAATTTTACTTGAGGAACTGGGATGAGGGATTCAAGTCTGGACTCGATTTAATGATGCTCGAGGATGGGATAAAATCATTGAAGGCTTCATGAAACCTGAGCGTCGGCATTTTTGCCAGTATGAGAACATGGTTCTTATACTAATCTCTTGACATTTACCTAAGTTCCAGGGTGTGAATAAAATAAAAAAATGTTGACCAGTTTGCGTCAACTATTGGTAAAAGTAGTGGAGCTAGCCAAAAACAAAGTAAAGAAACATCAATGTTGAAAGAAAAGCTCTCATCCTACAAGTCAAATATCAAAAGAGCTTCCACCAAAGGCGAGTGCTCCCAACCATTTCATAGTGTCCACTTGGACCACCGTTATTAGGACCAAGAGTCGGGCTTGCACCAAAAAAGGGCTCTACATCGTAAATGCTACAAGTCTGGTGTAGAAGGTTTAATAGATACTCAAAAAAGCACACCCCGATGTATTCTCAGGAAAACAAGTGCGGATGACTCCAACTTCTCTTGACGGGCGCACTGATCAACACCAAAAATATGCATTGAGTAATATGGTACTCGAGAGGATCCTTGTTCCAATGAGAGGGAGAGAAGAAAATACACAATCCTATGCCTTCCATCAACGGGCCTGCCACCTACACTTTTAAGTCTGACAACTAAAGAGATGGTGGATTGGACGCAATATTTGATTTATTCCCTAGAGTTGAGGATTGGGTCCTTAGGAGAATTTTTTGGACTGGGACCTTGGATGACAATGTGACTCTACTCTCGTGATCACGGTCAAGACTTAATATCATATCTTCAGTTTATATGTATACGAGAGAGAGTTTGGAAAATTAAAGGAATTGGATGCCTCTTGATTAAGGCTGGGTTGAGCTCTGAAATTTTGGATCTCTAAAATTTAGAAGTTCTTGAACGGATCAGATCATGTACGCACGTGCACAGTCGATTAATCCAGCTCATTCATTTTTTGATATGCTCAGGACGAGCATAGTTTAAGTATACGAGGGTAATGAAACTCGATTTCATCATCTTAATTTGAAGATATTAACCCCATTGCTTAAATTAGTATCAATAAAAATAAGAGAAATCATTGTTTGTATCCGACTCTTAGAATAAATTAAAAAAAGTAGTAAGCCTTCTCCCACTATAAGTAGGGTCGGCTACATGGATTCTTGCTCAAATCCATGTTGAAAGATTCGACTATTTTTTACGCTGGTCGTCGACTACCTAACGCAACCCCTGCAAGAGTGGGATTTCAACCACGGTCTTTTGTGTAGTAGACACACTGTACTACCACTAGACCATTAAATGGGTACATTTAGAATAAATTAAAAATACAAAAATTAACAAAACTAAAAATCATGGTGTTTTTATACCCTTAAAAATGCTTACAAAAATATTCCTCCCTTTCTTTGACCTCATTTCCATTTTTAGTCAACATGAAACTTGTAGATCTCATCGATATCTACAACTTTCATATTTTGAGTTTTTCCAAAATCAGCCATTTTCTCCATCTTTTTTGAATTTTTCATCTGTAATAACCTGATTGGGCCACGTGGCTCTTTCTGGTTGAGCCACGTGGCCCGCTTCTTTGTATGCCACGTGCCCTCGCTTCTGGACCGTCCGATTCCTTCTAGGTGCCATCATCACGGTCGTTCATTCTCACTTTGCTTCTAGCCCTTCGATCGGCTCTTACTCCACATCACGATCGTCCGTCACCGCCCACTCCTCTTCTCGCCACGTGTCCATCTCTGTAGCCGCCCGATCTTCTCCAAAACTTTCAATCCCAACTGCTTACCTCCACCTTCGCTTCCACCATCCGATCAAGAACCAGTCTTCATCTCAGTCGTTCGCTTCCTCCTACATCTCCTCACGACATGTGGTGTTCCACATGGCCCTCGATCATTCCTCCATCGATCTGATCAGGACCACTCGTTAGTGCCAACCTCTCAGCCGTTGGATCGTGAGATCCAATGAACAAGAGATCGTCTCCTACCTCCAGTCCACCCTCTCTCCCACGTCTTCCACTTCGCCCTCTTCCCATTATCATCACCTCCTCGACACTCCCCTCGTCTCGTTAACCACGCTCCTGCGAAGTTCATTCATCCGTGATTATCGCGGGAACCCACGTTCGTCATGTCTCCCTCCCTATCGCTCCATATCACCCGACCAACCCACATCACCCATCTTCTGAACCACCAACCTCCTCCTTCAAATAAACCCCCGTCGCCGCCAAAGCACAACGTCCACCTATATGTGGGCCATGGCCTAGCCTCCCTTCATCCCTCTGTGACAGAGAGGAGATGACAAGGGACGCGACGACCACCCTAGACCCCGGTGTCGACCCTTGGCCATGGTAGGCCAGGTCTCCGACGCTCGCTCGCCGGCGAGCTGCTCCCAGTCGCCACAGGAGTTCAGCGACGACCAGGGCTTCGCCTAGAAGCCTGCGCCCAGGCCCTCACTCCGCCATCGCTCCAGGTAAGTCCTTCGATCTTACTTTGTTTTTTGTTTTAATTTCTCGGAATTTATTAGGATAATCCACACACTTTCACCCTCCATTGTTCATCCCTTGAGCTTCATCATGCTTCCATCATCCACACGCTCACCTCCACGTACCTTCTCGCTCCTCTGTAGCCTTAGACCACTCGACCTCCCGCTTATCCACGCTCGCCGGAGAAGGTGATCGGGCCACCATAGTCTTTGCCCCCCACACGACCCCCATCTCATCCAAATACGCATCTTGCATCCACTTGGGCAATGTGGACTAACATTGCAGGCCTCATATGCTCAATGGTCGGAGCTCGATCGGAGCTCATTTCTTGAGCTCCGCCTCTGGCAAGGGATCATCAGCGGCCTCCTCCAGACCATTATGTGCCTCGGTCGTGCTTCAATATACCTCGACCAGCTTCCAAGATGCTTCATGGAGCTCCATCAAGCCCGAAGAAGAGAGGCAGCGCCCGCACGAAGTCGTCGGAGCTCTGATCGCACCACCGGTCTCGTGGAGGAGGAAGACCTCCGAATTGTACACGTGTCGTTGGATGGCACCCTCCCGGTGGCCATCTAACGGCTTCTACTTGGCCACGTCGACGCCTCCAGGCAGCTACAGATGTCGTCCAATCTTGATGATCGGACGGGTCCTACTCAGCCACGTGTTAGCACCACACCTTCCCCGAGCTTCCTCTCTGAGCTTCCAGGCTCAGAGCACTGAAGTTTATCTGGAGCACCAGATGAGGACACGTAGCCCGAGCCTCGTCCCGAGCCTCCATTGACAACCGAACCTAGAATCGTGTGCCCTGTCACGTGAGGTCTGGGTAGTTTGCAGGGAGGCTCCAAAGACTTCTTCAAATTACATTCAGGTCATGATCTCACATGTATACGACATGCGCTTGGGGTAAATTGCAATTAACCCCTGTGGGTTTAAATAATTGTATTTTTACCCCGCGCATGCGGGTAAATTACAGGGAAGTCCTCGCGAGTTATTTTATTTACATTTAGGTCCTCTCAGGGACCTATTTGTAGTATTTACTCTATTTATTTTCATGTTTTCTTGCATTTATGTCCCTGACTCTTTCTTGCATATCTTGAGCATCTGATCTTCAATTTAGTTGATTTTGTTGGTATTTTGAAGCTTGTTTCCTTTTCTTTTTAATGGCATGACCTGATCTCTGATTTGACACTCTGATTCATGTTGATTAAATTTTGTAACATAGTGTCTTTTATTTAATGATTTCTCATGCCTTGTAATCATATATCTATGGACATTGCTTCAATTAATGGATCTGGAAGTTGACTTATTTCATTTCTCATTGATCTCAGATTGGAAGGGCATATTTGTATTTATTTTTGCATATCATTGCATCTTAAAAAATCAAATAAAAAAGAGTCTGCTTGATCTTTCTATCCGCATAGTATGTCTTTGTGTGAATCTTGACCTACGAGGTTTTTTAACTCGTCACTTAATCTGAATAAATAGCATCTAGATATGTACTTAAGAGGCTCGTGTCCCTGAGTTTGACCTTGGGCTTGCCCAAGTAAAATAAAATTGACCGCTTTCATTTAATTGATGAATTTTCTAAGCAGTTTTTGATCAATTTGAATTTATCCGACTGTCGGGTCTATCACCTGGGTAGAACTTCAGCTCTTAACCTTTTTAGTAAATCTGAAGAAGAAAATCCCTCTAAGACTCACTAAGTAGAATATTATATCCTTGTTTAGGCCAAAGACTTGGTCGCATCAACTCAAACCAAAGCCAAACTAGGAAAAAACCTTGAACTCCCTTCTATATGCAAATCCCAATACCTTGTGTTCCTTAAAACACACTAGACTTGAACATTCCTATCCTACTCTATTGTTAGCACCAATCTTATCTTAAAATTAAAGATTCCTAAATCCTTGGTCAAATCCTTAGCCATCTTAATTGCACTAGGATAATAATACCTAAACCCTTGATCATATTCTCCTTCTCCCTAATAATTGATATTTTCATCCACGAACACTCAACTCTTTACCATACCTTAGATCGATAAACATCTTTCATGATAACAAAGACAAATGTAATTATACTTGACTCTTGGTACGAGAGACGCGCTCAACTTTCGATCTGGTTAACCCATCTACTATATTATGTCTTAATGAGAATTTTAGTAGCACCCTGTTTATCCAACAAAAATATTGCTTTCATGAGAGATATAAGATATTTCTAACATATGTGACCAACTTGAGTGTAAAACATAGTGTTTGGTGAGATGCATAACACACCCTTTGTGCATAATCTGAAATTTTCCTTTGTAAGTAGAAATCCACTTGCCACCCTTTGTATGGTTCAAAGTTTCTTTAAAATTCCATCAACATGTCCAATCCTTTCTTGACATCAATCTTTAAGATGTTTTCAATATATAAGGATTAAGCATCCTAGAAAGCCATTTCATATAGATATCCTTGATTTTAAATATTTGTGTACACATCTTATTTTTTATCTCCTTTAGAATTTTTTCAAAAGGTCACAAAAATTTTCAAAAAAATAAAATTAAAAAAATAATCCAAAGATAAATCTTCTTTATATAGACTTTAGGAAAGTAGATCAATCTTTTAACTTAGGACAAAGATCTGAATTGATTGAATTTAAATTAACCTAGCATTTAGAGGAATATCTTAGTTACAAGGAATTTGATCCATTTATAAGTGTTGTCATGTTCTCGACCATTTTAATAACTTAGAAACCTTAGTAATCATGTGTTTGATCGGTCATACAAATGTTGGGGTGGTCTTGACAAATTTTCTCCTAAAGTGCTGAGTTGCAAACTATTTAAACAATGTTAGCAAGGGAGAGAATCTAATGATAGTGTAATGTTTTGGGAGAGATTCTCCCACTCCATGGAAGGCTCTATCCCGATATATCGGCGATATATCGCCGATATATCAATATCGACATGGGATCGATATCGAAATCGATATATCGATATATCTGATTTCAGGCATTTTCTTCAGAAAGATTCCTAGATATAGCGATATATCGGCGATATATCGCCGATATATCGATATCGACACGATAGCGAAACCATATCGATATCGATATGTCCTTCCATGCTCCCACCTAATAAATCTTTCTTGGAGGCAACGTGTACGTAGAGGTAGAGGGAATCAAACCAAAACAATGCAAATCCATTCATTAATTTGCAATATAATAATATTATTAATAGCATCATGCATCTGATATGTCTCCTATTATATTAAATTATATATATAATTTGGTTGTAGATAAGTTCAGGGGCATGTCATTATCGAAGTCTGTTGGTTGGACTCGCTATTATTGTTCGATAAGCGATATTTGATCCGTGAGATTTTGCATCTGTGGTCCTACGAACCATTGCAAGATCATCTTTTCCCTTTGTCACCCTTACATTTTTTATAATTACAATGCTACCCTCGTCAACTTTTTTATATACACCTAACCTTGGTCGTAACTCAAACCATTACATAAACGGTTTTTATTTGTATCCATGCAAAATGTTGCAATAACACTTTTGTCCTTACCCTTCCGTTAATATTACAATGCAGCTTTTGTAAAACCTTACACTTCAGAATCTCTCATTTCTCATAAAATTGTTTGTTTGAGTGCTTAGGATGACTAAGCTGCAATTAACAAATACAAAACACACATATTTTTTTCTCAATTCCTCGTCTTCTTTCTTCATTCCCTACCTTCTTCTTCTCTCTCCCTCCTCTTCCTCTCTCTCGTACTAGCTTTATAACCAGAGGAGGCAACCAATTATTGCAAAGCGATTACAGAGGGGGAAGAGCAGCTAGGAGTTGCTATGAGACGGAAGGGAGGAGCACAACTTGTGGCGTGAATGTGACTAAGAGGAGGAACATAATACTATAGAAGGATAGAGGGAGCAAGGTAGGTTATATCGGTATCGACTACTTATCAATACGATATATTGATGCCATATCACCCAAATCGGCCCGATTTTGTGAAGGAAATGGCTTTGGAAGGGTAAATATCGGCAATATCAATGATACATCGGTTACCTATCGATACTGATATATCGTTGATATATCGCGATATGGCTTACCCTGGGAGGGACTGATCAACGTTGGGCACCGGACGTAAGAAAAGGGGGAGAGATCGTTATAGAGGAGAGGAGAGGCCATGCTCGTAGAAGCGGGGAAGGGCATGATTGGCAGGGGGTTGAAGCTTGCAATGGAGAGGTGGCATTTCACGAGGCATGCTCTGTCATGAATCCCTGATCTAAATTCAAATTTGGGAGAGTAGAAATATGGATCTAAGGCGGTCTTCATGTGAAATCACAAAAAACACTTAAATGAGATATTGGAATTCGGATAAGAAAAAATGAATTGTATTTTTAATTATTACATGCTTGGAGCTCCACATTAGTAAGCTTCGTCCTCATCTAGCATAGTCCCCTCGAGCCCACCCATTGGACATATACCCCTCAATACTACTCCAACATCGTCATGAAACATGCACATCTCCTTCGTCGCTTCGCAACTGGACGATCATCGACGTGGAGCCCTTGATGTGGGCGATGCTTGATGCGACACTTGGCACCAAAGCGGGTGAAGCGATCGACTCGTGAGAGCAACGTCGACTTGAGGTGTGACCGTTTCATCCGGATGCGGAGGGGATGGAAGGAAGACAGCCTAGGTCCACAATCCACGCTTGATGTTAAGAGAAAAAAAGGATATGCCACGGAGAGGGATTGAAGTATAGTAATATATTCATGTGTCCCACTCCAATAATATGCATCACCCACTCCGTATAAATAAATATAAATATAAATAAATAAAGTTGTTAAAGAACCGACAAGGGCACACCCACTTCACGCGACTCGAACCCACGAGATTCAATTATGAATTGAGGAGACAATGATGTCAATTGTTATTCCCTTGCATGGATCTGTTTAAGTGTGTATATATATCCCTATATTATATGTGGGTTTCCACCCTGGTAGTCAAATATCTAAATTTTGCTATTGCATGCTCTACAATAAAATGGGTCCATAGTGACCTTTTTAAAAAAATACCTCATTGCATTGCCCGATCCGATGTTTTATTTATATATTGGAGAAACTTTCAATGAGAGGTATTTCCTGATGATGAATGGAAAGTCAGCCAATTTAAATATTTTTCTATTTATTTTACAATTTCTAATTCTATAATTTATAATTTCATGAAGAGACTACCTCACGAAAGAGTCATATATATAGGGCCCTTTCAATGAGATGTGTCTTCCTAAAATTCAAAAAACAACTACCAAATTTGTAAACTGTATAACAATTTTGTAAAACATAAACTGCACATTGTAAAATAATGATGATCATATTGTTTTGTAAAATATAGCATCCATATTGTAACTAACATTTTTTTATCAAATATAATGATATTTTCATAAATCTTTTATGATATAAATATTATGTTAACATTTATTATTAAATTTATGAAGTTATAAATTATAAAATAAATAAGAAAAATACCTAAATTAATGCGGATTTCCATGCATCCAGGAAAGGTTTACCTTATTGGACTCCCACGCCATTTTTCCACAATTTTTTTCTATTTTTTTGTAAAATATCATCATGTATACTGATATATATATATCCCTCCAATATGCCATTTGAATTTCGTCAGAAATAGAGACTCATATGCCCTCCATCTAGAACATGTAATTTTAATGGTCTAAGCATTGTTGTAATGACCTGGTCTAGATGGAGGGCATATGAGTCTATATTTCTGATGAAATTCGAATGACAAATTGGAGGGATGTATTTATATCAATATACATGGTGATATTTTAAAAAAATAAAAAAAATACATAAAAATGATGCAGGGGCAGCCAACGGGTAGCTCGATCAAACCCTATATATATATAGGTTAAATGAGTATGTTCTCACATTTCTTTCCGTATTTTTTTGAAATGAAACTTGGAGGGATTCACTTATAATAATAAGTGGAATATGTGTTTCAAATTTCTAAAACAGACATTCTTAACACTTCCATCTGAAGAGGTCAATTTCAGTAATTCTGAGACCGTTAAATTGATAGTCTTGATGGAAGGGATAGAAGTCTCGAAGTAAGTCGAATTTTGAATGACACCATGGTGACATATTGTGATCTAAATTCCACTAGGTTTCATTTCAGAAAAATACAAAAATACGGGGGAAAACAGTGGGAACATGTAAGTTACATGCTCCTTGAGAGCATACTCCTTTTTCCCTATTTATTTATTTATTTATATGAGAAACTTCAAATGAGATAAGGACTCACCATATGTGTGTATGCATACATGCATGTATGTATATACTCGTTGTGAAATTATTTTTTATACTTAAAATTAGCAATTGTTGGCATATCTATTGTTATGTTGTTAGCGACATTGCATGTATCAACATTTGTTCATTGCTACTTTTTCAAAATTTTAGTTGATCGCTTCGTCTCTAATTTTTTACTTCAAAATTTTGCGATGAATATTTTAAAATTTGAAATATAGTAACGAATAAGCATTGCCATATGACCACCACCACTACAAGAATTTGACCTATGATAACAAATAATGTGTATGTTCATTGTTATATCTTCCGATGTTAAATGCATAGCCATGAATATTATGCATTGTAAAAGTAGCGTATGTTCTTGTATTTAGCTAGGAGTGTCATATTCGTTGCTAAAGGTTCATATAACAATTATTTATCTATTGGCTTATTCGTTAAAACTTGTATAAACGCTATTGAATCAACCATGATTAGAAGACAATATCAACCGATAGTAGTGTTGTATGATTCGTTGCTAGAGATATAACAACGAATATATAATAATCGTTGTGAATTTAAAGAAGCAAGTGACGACCATTATTCATTGTTATATATTTAATTACATGTGACATGACAATGAATGTTGAATTATTCGCTACTTTGGGCCAATTTTATTGTAGTCACTAATGATATAGCAACGGATAAGACATCCTCTTCAATTCAAGTATAAAAAATAATTTTCACAATGAATACCGTTCATTATATATTTGACGACGTACAATATAGTGATGGATTTTTTTAAAAAAAAGTCACCGTAGATCCATTTTATTGAAGTAGCTTCCGTCTCATGTTATGTTCCTTCTAGGATTTAGGTCAGCATGAGTTGTTGCAGTTGCTTACGAAAGCCCTATAGGTCGAGTTCTGTGAATGAGTCTCACCTGGTCCGATGCTCAACTCTATTTCCAACTTCGTCAGTTAGAATGAGTCTCACCTGATCCGATGCTCATCTCTACTTCCAACTTCGTCAGTTAGAAGTTGAGGGGCATATATGCAATTTGTCCATTAGTAGATTAAGATGAGGAAGCTTGCCAAAGGTTGGCAAGAAGAGAGAAAGTTGTAAAGGATGCTCCCATTCGTGTCCCCCTAATGGCAGGAGCAAGGAATCTTATCACACTGGGACTATACCCATTTCCTTTACATATATGATATGATATGATATGTGTTGGGGCATCAACCAAAGTGCCTTTGTTTGTATCCCTAAACTTCTCTCTCACGAGGTCTGCCACTTCACAAAGTGTGAAAGGGACACTCATTGGGTTTGACGTTTAGTGGCATCACTAACCCTTAATCACTATCAAGTTACAGTGTGTACATATATTATGTGTAGGTATAATAATATATATTTAGTGGGTCCGTTCACTTATTCTCATTTCTTATTTGTTTGTTTGGTTATTCGTTTTCTCAAAGATTAACTAAGTTACCAGTTGTGAGTAACATAAGAAAACAAGCACAAAAGCAGGTAAACAAATCGTGTACTCAAGGATTTACAAGGTTCATCTGTAACTGAGCTACATCTTTGAGCGGTGGTGATCAGGTTCACTATATATGGAGAATGGGAAAATACATAGGATACAAACCTTAGGGAGTTTATAAATGCTCCCAGTACAAACGGATCCAAAAACTCCCATCCATCACCCCCCCCCCCCACCCCACCCCCAAACCCGCTCCTTGACCAGGCTTGGAGACATGCATGCTGGTATGGTACGACGGCAAGCTTCGCTCACCCTTCTTGTGGAGGTATAAAGAAATGGTTCACCCACTAGATTTAGCTAAATATATGATTAGGATTCAAAACATATCAACATTACCTATAAAGCAACATGCATTTGGATCCAAATAACCCAACCTCCTTTTTTAAGTTCATGGGTTAGAATTAATGGATTTTAGTCATTTTAGTCTCATGTTTTTATGCTATCAAAAAAAGTCAACATAGAAAAGATATCATCATAGATGTAATCGATATAACATATAAACAAATCTCATATCATATTCATCATTCCAACCCTGCCAATCAAGGACGGGTCCGGAGGTATGGAGGGGCGCATGTCTCCTTTGAATTTTTATTCTTTATATATACTTTAAATGGTTTAGCATAAATATATAAAATAATATACATTTTTCAATGAATTTATCAAGGGATTTTATCACTTGTGCCCCTCCGAGATCTCGCAATTACAATTATACCCCTATCTTTTTGGTAATATCAGTTGTGCCCCTCAAAAGTTTCTCCGTCATCAGTTGTGCCCTTCCGTCAGGTTGACCGTCAATGAATTGACTTAACCACGGTTTTTTCAATCCTTGGTGAATTTAAGAGGGGTATTATTGTCCAGAGGCCTCTTCTTCCTCCTCCAACCTCCTCCTCCTCCCTCTCCGGCCCGAGCTCCGCCCCGAGCTCCCCTCCCCTCCCCGACGTCGCCCCGAGCTCCCCTCCCCTCCCCGGCGCCGCCCCGAGCTCCCCTCCCCTCCCCGACGCCGCCCCGAGCTCCCCTCCCCTCCCCGGCGCCGCCCCGAGCTTTATTTATTAGGCGTCAAAGTAGCCGCAAAGTGATTCCTAAAAAGCAAAGAAGCACAAACACGTACTACCATCGACAACAGCAGCAAGGGAGCCACAAACATTAAAGAGCCACGTGGAAAGACTTCATGCTAAGAACGTCCATCCTTAGTTGGATTGGGAGCGGGGGGCACGGATCTCTGCTATAATGAGATTTTTTTTTACATTTTGATTTCAAAAATCCAACGTTATTGATTATATCTTCCACGTATCTTTCAAATTTCACTAAAATCCGACCGTGTTTGCTATTCCATCGTAATGATTATATGTCCGATGGGAGGGGAGGGGGCGGCGCCGGGGAGGGGAGGGGGCACAGGGGGCGGTGTCGGGGAGGGGAGGGGGCGGCGCCGGGGAGGGAAGGGGGCGGCGGGCTGGAAGGAGGTGCGGGGGGGAGGAGGTGCGGCGCCGGGGAGGGGAGGGGCTGCGGGGAGCTCGGGGCGGAGAGGGAGGAGGAGGAGGTCGGAGGAGGAGGAAGAAGATGGGAAGAGGAGGAAGAAGAAGAGGTTGGGGAAGAGGAGGAAGAAATGACCATATAACCTTTTAAAAAAAAATAATTCCGCTTATGTCCTCAAAGTTAACGTCCGTTTGCACTGTAGATGGACGGTCACTAACCCGAGGGGCACAAGTGATAAAATAGCAAGTTTTGAGGGGCACAACTGATATTACCAAAAAGATAGGGGCATAACTGATATTGCAACATCTCGGAGGGGCACAAGTGATAAAATCCCATTTATCAATATGTATCTTGATTTATGTCATTTCATGTAATCAAAATGGAAGGAAAAGAATTATACGTTTATAACAATTAAAAAATAACTACATCTTCAAACATCTATTAATGCATTTTTTATCCTTCATTTGATCTTCCATCTTTAAATATGAGATAATTCATGATGTTCACAATTCACGACGTCTATAAATTAATTCATGTAAATAACATATTCATTAATTTTGATTTAGCCAACAAACTCGTATAACAACTGGTAAAATATAAACTTGTTTGAACGAACTATTTACAAGATCAAATTGGTATAGGGAGAAATGGAAGTGGTTGTTTTTTTTAAATTTCTAAAATTTAGTTGATTCCTTATTAAATCACATTTACAAAAATAAATCAAATCTCATTTGTATATTTTAGATAAAATATGAACTCTTTATCTATGATCATTTGCATTTTTTTAGGTATTCCTTCGTATAGGTTTACCGTCAATGTTAAGAAGTTTGTTGTTGCCTTAAAGTTGTTAAGAGCCGAGTATTAATATATCATTCAAATTTGACTTTCCTATGTAAAGGAATTTTACATATTGATATTTATTAATATGATTTATAATAAGAAATAGATTAAACACACATTCTAATCAGAGAAATATGAGATCGACGCCTTAAAGTAATCAAGATTCTTTTTTTAGAAGTGTTATCAATGTTTACTTTGATTAACATTTTAGTGTTTATAAAAATAGATGGGAAGATAAAAGGCCAATAAAGTATTATCCCAAAATAGATACTTCTAATACTTTAAGAAAATATTTTAGAAGTCATGGAGTAAATATTTATTGTAATTATTGAGATATACTAAATACCAATTTCTCGATAATATTTAACTGAAATGGAAATTTATTATTATTTTTTTTCATATTTATCTTTTACTCCATCAAATAATTCTTTGAAATAAGATAAATATGTATTTAAAAATTAAATAGCATTTATCATGTCATCTAATTAAATAGCACTGTTATATTAGGAGTTGTTATTTTCCTTGTATATTTTTCTAGATTATCTACAGCCAATTTAGATGATTTGAAAATGCATGCTCTGATCCTTGAAAGAATTAGTCTTAACTTTTCTCTTTTTCCCATGTGAGAATTTGGAATTCCTCTTTCAATTTGTCCCAAAATGGACGATGATGGAAAAGGACAGGAAGAGAATGAAAGAGGGAATTTATCCAATAGTCACGAATGGTGCCTCCATAGGTTGACATCGGATCCAACCTAGTAGTAAGCGATCCGACAAAAACAACCAAAAAAATCCTTGATATATTGGTAGTTTTGAAATAGTTATAAAATAAGAAAATACATAATTATAACTAATTATGGTTTCTCACTTACACAGTCCGGTATGCGATTAATTATAAATGTGTTGTATTATTACATACTTGTAGGATTATCCATTCTTTTGAATTCTGCGTATGCTTAAAGATTGAGAATTAGAGTATAGTAGACAATACTCTTAAATCACAAGCAAGCATTCGATTTTACATCAAAACCCGATATTGTGTTAACGTCCCTACATTTTTCGACATTTTTGAAATATTTTAGAATTATTACTAGCATACGAAGAAAAAGAAATTGACTTAATTTTATAGAAAGTTTAAACCTGAGGAAACTTCTTACACGCAGGTAAATTGGAATGTTATAATGCAATTCAAAGAATGGACTTAACTTCAAAAAAAAATCTTAGATAAAATGATAACATCGAATCATTTCGTCTATATGAAAAAGAAGCGATAGAACATGAGTGCATTTTAACAAAAAAAACCAAATAAAGAAAACATTAGATATCTAGTTGTGATTAAACTAAACCTACGTTATTATAGATAATCGAGATAGAGAGATAACTTAAGGGGTGCGAACAACAATCATATCATGCCACATGGCACATGTCCAACCCTCTCCACTCCACGCCCATTGTTGTGTAATCTGGCCGCCAACCGTGTGCTCATCTAATCGATCGATCATGAGCTACAACAGTAAGAACATATGACAGCTTCGACCACGCCCCCTTTGAAGCCTCCTTCCCCACCTGATGTTCGTCACCAACGAGAAGCACTCCCATGCTAAGGCCCTCTTTAATCTCTATCGTGACCACCACCTTGGCGCTTACATCCTTAAGCTCGCCCACCTCCCACTCCTTCCACACCAGGAGCTCTGACGATCCCAAAATCTACCCTTGGTAATAAGGAGAATTGTGTTATTGTAGTCGGGCGGTTAGAAATCAATAAAAATCACTTCAAAAGAAAATATGTGATTCAATCAAGTGGTGCATTCACTTGGGTAATCCCAAGATTGAACATGAGGAAGCAAGGTGAATTAAGTTCAATTCAGATCACTCAACGCTCGATTTTCAAGGTGAATAATATTTTTGGTGTTTTCGTATGCAAAATAAAAGAGATGTGAATGCAAATATGAGAAGGTCTCTTAAGAAAATCAAGTACACTTGATCAAATTAATTTCAATATGAAATGAGTTCAAATTAATTAAGTAGTATTTTTCTTGGAAACCTTATGAAATTATGAATGCAACATGTATTTTTTAGATTTTTTAGACTAAGGATGCATGCATGAAAAATGGACACTTTTTTAAATTTTTATGTAATTTAAAACTCAAATAGAATGCTAAATTAATTAAACTTAAAGTAAAATGAAAACAATGCAAAACAAACTTACTCTATATTTATAATTTTCTGATAGTGCGTGTATTTTTTATGGATTTGTCAATGCAAGCATGCAACACATTGGTTATTGATAGTTAGTTTTTACTCCACATAGTAATATCAAGGCAAATCCAAACTTATTTCGGATAGATATTGGAATTAGGAATATATAGGAACTTAGATTTTGATCAAATAAGATGTATGGATTAAACTAAAAATCAATTACAATATTCACTGTTCAATTTATTTAAGGCAGATAACATCTCCATTTCTCGTGAACCTTAGAAACAAATTAGAGCACAATTAGATATATTGCATAGAATTCTTACGCTATTTTTGGAGTAAGGGGTGATTTACTACAAAATTGTGTTCATAAATGGGTAAACTATGGCTCAATTCTACTCCTTGAATTTTAGTAAATCTTCCATATATCAGATAAATACAAACAAAATTTGATATGATAGAGAATTAGATTATGAACAACAGGACATTTTTGAATTTGCAAAAAGATGCAAGACGGAGGTCCAAAACAAAGCTCAAACATAGAATATTCTTTACAAAATAGAAAATGAAATAAAAATAAGGTTTTTTTATCAGTTGTGCCCCTCCGAGATATTGCAATATCAGTTATGCCCTTCTCTTTTTAGAAATATCCAGCGTGCCCCCGACTTTTTACCATTCTATCACTTGTAACCCTCCATTACTTTAACCGTCAATGAGTTGAACTTAACCATGGTTTTTCAAACCATGGTGAGGTTAGAGGGGCATAATTGTCCAAAACTCCCCACACCCACCTCCTCCGGTCCTGCTCCACCACCACCCCTATGTCCTCCTCCACCTTCCTCATCGTCGTACCACCGCTCAGTTCCTCCACAAGTATCACTCTGTCCGATGTCCTGCTCTCGCTCTCCTCCCATATCCTCTTGATCACCCCCACTTTTTAGATTGTCCTTATCCTCCTATTGTTGTTGCTTGTGTGATGGGGAGAGATAGAGAGGAGAAGCAGAGCAAAACTCAGGTCACAAATTTTGTTTAGCAACTATAACCTCCACTGAACGATCGATGGTATCGTGTGAATGCAGCGAAAGGGGAGGGTCTATCATATGTTCTCTCTATCTTTAGTACTCTGCTGATGTTGCATCCTGGAGGGTCCATCATCCTTGGGACGTGAAGTAGGGGCGGTTGCATCCTGAAGGTTGAGCGGAGGGTATCGACAGTGAAGAAAACAACGATTGCATCCTGGAGGTTGAGTGAAGGGTATCAGCGGTGAGGGTATCATGGAGGTCCATCTGGGTCGCTTCTCCTCTTTCTTTCCTCCTCCTTTGGTGGATGGGGAAGACAATGACGGCAAGGAGGGGGCGGAGGAGGGAGGAGGATGGGGGCGAAGAGAGGAGGGGGCTGAGGAGAGGGAGGCTAGGCTAAAGGATAGGAGGGGCGAAGGAGTGGGTGAGGCTAGGGGTGGAAGAAGGGGGAGGCTGGGGGCGGAGGAGGAGGATGCTGGGGAGGGAGGAGAGGAGGGTGAGGAGGAGGTCGGCCTAGGGAGGAGGGGGAGGGGAGGGAGGATGACATCGTAAAGGGGAGGAGAGCTTCGCTAGGGAGGAGGGGGGGAGGAGGGAGGACGATGTCGGAATGGGGAGAGGGAGGAGAGAGAAGAGGAGGCCGACCCAAGAGGGGGAGAAGGGGGTCTGCCTTTGGAGGAGGAGCTAGGAGGAGAGGAAGGAGTGGTCGGCCTTGGAGTAGGTCGACTTAGGGAGGAGGACGAGGGGAGGGAGGAGGAGGTAGGACTGGGGAGGAGGAGGAAGAGGGTGAGAGTGAAGTCAACAAAGACCATTCAATCTCTTTTTTTAACTTTATTTCCGCTTGTGTCCCAAAGTTAACGTCCGTTTGTGTTGAGGATGAACGGCAACTAACCTGAGGGGCACAAGTGATAGAATAGCAAGAAGTCGGTGGCACAACTGATATTCTCAAAAAGAAAGTAGCATAATTGATATTGCAATATCTCGGAGGGACACAACTGATAAAAAACCTAAAAATAAATAGCACTCGGAGTCAGGTGTTTCTTTATTTACCAACTAGTGCAACTTTCCCAGGACGTGCCGCGAAGTAGAGCCCTTCAATGGAGATGAACGGCTGAAAATGCACGGAATAATTGACGGACAAGATGGAACAGATGGTGAGATGAGGGCTCCTGGCAACGGCTGAGATGGGCTTGAGACCCAATCGACGGTTGGATTCCTCTCAGTGGTGGACAGTCAGATCAAACCCCAAAGGGGAAGACCGACAGCTGCTGCTGTTCCTTCTTCCCCAGTCCCCTCCGCGAATGAGTGAACCCCAACGGAGATCCCGTGCTAGTGATGCTGCTGTGCACAGCGGTGGCTAGGTGCTGCTATTGTGATCCGTCCATCCGTGACTGGAGGCGGTGGGACAATGGGCGAAGGCGGCGCTGCTGTAGACGAGAAAGGTTTGGGGTGGTCCTTGGAGATTTGCTCCAGGCAACTCTGCTCGAAGATGACGAAGAATCCCAGGCGCTAGTGATGGAGAATAGTGCTGCTACGCTCTGCTCGAGTTCTGCTGGCGATGCCCCTCACGCGATGACGGATCCGAGCTGGATTTACAGGAATTTGTTGGTGTGAGGTATATTCACTGCAGGTGATGCTGGTAGATGCTGGATGGCGAAGGAGATCATGCTGCTGCTCGTTGGGTTGCTGAAACCTGATGGCTCGTGGCAGAAGGATGACACTTTCGGCTATGTTTAGTCCGTTGAGTAAAGCTGATGATACGGGGGCGCCGGTGGTGAACGAAACTCTGTTGCTCGATGGGTGAACCTCCAGGCTGCTGCTGTTTGGATCAAGAATGGAGGTGAAGGAGTCCCTCTGTGGGTTCGCCTGAATACGAGCGAAGCTCGGCCGGGCTCGCTCTGTTGTCGTTCGATGTAGCTAGACTGCACGGTGTGGTTCCTCGACAGCTGGGTTGTGACCTACAGTGGTGGCAAGCTTTATGGTGCATATAGATTCCATTGGTTCGGATTTAAGTTTAATCTATGTCCAATCTAACTTAATGGATTTTTATTTTTTCCAATCAATCCAATCCATCAGATATCTGAATCTAATCCGATGGATTGGATCGGATTGGTTCAGATTTTATACTTATAATTTCTCGCTTAATAGTCTACTTTACGTGTTTATGCTTTACAGCACACTAACCCTTAAACATTCGAATAATGACTTAAAAATCGATTATAAAGTAAATAAAAGAAAAAACACAAATATCAAGTGAAAGTTGAAAAAATCCATTGATCCATTATAAAAAGTTGAAGATCACATAATCAAATTAAATGATTATATTGATTTCAATATTTAAATTTTCTTCAATAGATAATGTATTAGTTTGTTGTTTGCAATTGATTTCCACCAAATGATTCCAATAAAAACAATACAAGTTATCAAATATGGATACAAAGACAAGTTAGATAAATAAAAAATGTGATCTCTGTGATTAAATAGGGATTTTTACCCGGCAGACCCTATAATCTTTTGCAATTACCACTACGACCTTCGAAACATCGTAATTCCTCTCTCGACCCCGTAAACTTGTTAACCTTTACCCTACAAACCCTGTGGTTAACCCCCATCCATTTCACCGTTAAAAGTAACCAGATTCTGTTATCTTCCTTTACATTATACCCGTTTTATTTATGAAAATTACTGTCAATGCCACTCCCTCATCCACGGCAGCCCCTCCACCTTCCCGTCCGTCCCCTCCCCTGCTCGAAGCCCCCCTCCTCCGCCTACCGCCTCTCCCTACCTGAAGCCCCCCTCCTCCCTGGCCGCACGACACCTCGCTCGGAGCTCCTCCCCTGACCCGCCCCAGCTCGAAGCGGCCGGGAAAGGCCCCCTCCCTGATCAGTCACGCGAGACCCCCCTCCCCTCGGCCCAGCTAGCGCGGGAGGCACACCCCCCTGCTGTCGGTCGCACGAGGCCCCCCTCGGCCCAGCTCGAAGCGCGCGAGGCACCCCCCCTCCCCGCCGCCCCAGCGTCACCCCTCCCCCTCGCTGGATGCGCGAGGCACCCCCCTCCCCCGTCGCCCCAGCGTCACCCCTCCCCCCTCGCTGGATGCACGAGCCCCCCTTCCCCCGCCACCCCACGTCACCCCTCCCACCTCGCTGGATGCATGAGCTCCCCCCCCCCCGTCGCCCCAGCGTCACCCCTCCCCCTCGCTGGATGCGCGAGCCCCCACCTCCCCGGCCGCCCCAACGTCACCCCTCCCCCCTCTCAGTCCTGCGGGACCCCCCTCTCGACCCCCCTCTCCCCCAGCGGGAAAGGCCTCCTCCCTGTCAGTCCTGCGAGACCCCCCTCTCGGCCCAGCTCCGTTCGAAGAAGCCCCCAACCTCCACCAACCTCCTCCCCTTCAGCCCCCAGTGGAACCCAAACCCAATCCAGAACACGACCCCCGCCCACCGCCAGCCTCTTCCCTTCGCCCGTGGAAGCCTGCTCGCGTTCACCTCCTCCATCCTCGGTCAGTGCTCTCGTGTGGGCGGAGAGATGGAAGAGACGATGCGGAGAAGCTGTTGGAGGAGAGAGGAATTCTCTTGATTGATTCTAGCCGTCCGATCGTGGATTGGTTAGATTAACTCGTTTTTAACTCAAGGAAGTTAACTCTAGATGTGTCAATTTAACGGTAGGGTTCGTGGGGTAAGACGGAGCAAGTTTACGGGGGTGAGGGAGGAATTACGATGTTTCGAAGGTCGTAGCGGTAATTGCAAAAGATTATAGGGTCTGTCGGGTAAAATCCCGATTAAATATTGATGAAGTCTATGATTAACTTATAATGTTAAGTTATGCCAAACTCAATCACCCGCAAGAACATCTTTCAAGGCTCTATAATATATCATTGAAAAATGAGAATCATACAACATTCATACAAAACAACACTAACTTAAATATAACCCACCAATTAAGCATCATCCCTCTCATTTAAAATGGACTTAACTGGAATTTATTTGTAAGATTATATCTATAGTCGAAATATGCAAATTCTATGTAAAAATGAAAGAAATTGAAATAATGATTATTTCTTCTTAGACATGTATTACACTTTTGATTATCTAATTGATCAAATTTCATCACTAAAATGAGGTTGCAAGTTAGAGCAAGTAAAAGGTAAGAAGTAAAGGGATCAAAAATATCCAACAAATATACCTGGCGGCTATCGCAAATCTATTTTCTTTTAACAAAGATAAGAAGAGTGACATCATACTGAGGCTCAATGGTATCGTGTGGGAGTGGATTATATTGTTTGAGCCTGACAGTGATATCGCGGGGAAGGGAAGCTGCCAAAAATATGTTGGGGGGAATAACATTGTGCAAGAGGGAGGCATCATTGAAATGGACATAGAGGAATCAGGAGGAATTTTGGCGGCCAATAGTGAAATGAGAGAGAAAGAGGAATCTGGGAGAGGAATAACCAAACATGGATTTATAATTTTACAAAGTATAGTCATACTTTATTATTTTAGAGACTTTGACATTTGTCTTTCAAGAGAGAAGAAAGTGTGATATCAAGAAGACGTGTATCCAAGATTGATATGGAAAAAAGGACATGAATGGCATTGATTATGTCCTTACGAAGAATTTGAAATAGGTGCACATAGATATCATATATTTATGTATCTATGTATCTGCATGCGCGCAGTATGTTAACAGATTAGATCGGATCAGGTTTTGGTAAAGATCCAATCCAATCCATACTTTAATGGATTTCAAAAATTTCAACAGATCAATTAGAAAGATAAAATCAAACCAAATCAATCAAATCCAATAGCATTGGATTGGATCGTATTATGGATTTTATCCGATCCGTGTACGCCCCTAGTAAGCCAGTGCTCGAGCTTCAAAGCTCGGCTATGTGAGTTAAGAGAGTGATGAGTCGCTAGATACTAGATTTAATTTGGTCACGTTGTAATACGTGTACTTAGCGATTCGGTCAGAGCCGAGAGAAGATCTCCGTGAAGAGTGTCTCGGCTTAATTTATATCCCGGGCAAGTCCGGGGTCGAACACATGGAGGCAAAGTAACAACTTGGATCTAATTCAAAAATGTAGGTCTAGATATCCAATGCGGTTTTTTTTTTAGATTTTTTTAATGCAAAAACCAAAGCAAATGCAAATGCGGGTGAATCAAGACACAAAGAAAACACAAACAAGGCCAAATTAAGTTTAATGAAAAAGAAGTCCAATTTAGCCAATTCGTATTTTTCCTAGAATCTTAATCCAGTGATGAATGCAAAATATATTTTTTTAGAATTTTATGGGTTAAAATGCAACAAGGAAAAATGCACACTTTTTATGGGGTTTTTCGTAATTTCTCACACAAACAGTAAGCAAAAATTATAAAAAAAATTACTGAAAATAAAACATGAAGCAAGGAGACTACATTATTTTTTTGGAATTTTCTGACAAAGTATGAATTTTTTATGGATTTTTTAGTGAAGACAGAGTAGAAATGAGTAATTAATTCCTATTAAATCCACGTTATCAAATTAGTCAGAGATCAAATTATCTCAAATAGATATTTTTATGTGCAATCCATGAGAATTGAAATTTCGCTAAAATGATTTATGAGGATTTATTAAAAATCAAATACTAAAAAATCTCTATGATTTATTTAAGGCACAAGATAACTTCAATGGACGTGAAATTTGGACTGTAAGTTTATCACTCTTCAAGGCATCACATATATTTTTCGTGGAATTTTTAGAGCAACCGTTTACGAGATATAATTTTAAGAGTCCAGAATGGGTAAACTATGCAAAATTTCAGTTGAACCATTTTAATTAATTATCCATGTCTCACAAAAATACAAATAAACAATCACATGACAGAGGATAAGTTGCTCAACATAAAACCATTTTTCATTGAATAAAAAGATACATAAATGAGGTCCAAATTAACACACAAACATAGGGGTATCCGTGCAAAATGACAACTGAAATGAACAAGACAAATATGTACAGGGACGTTTTTGTAATTACATAAACATGAGAAATAAAAATCGCAATTTTTTACAATTAAAAAAAATTATTCACCTTCTTCTTCCTCCCTGGGTCACGATGGAAGAACCCAAAAGGAAAGAGGTCACGGCGGCGCGCGCGGGGTCGTCGGCGGCTCGCGACGGCGCCGCTGAGGAGGCGGCGAGGAGGGGCTGTCGGCGGAGGGCGGAAGGATGCCGCGCGATGGAAGGCGGCTGGTCGGGGCGCGGGACGCGGCCAGAACCGCGCGCAGGCGCGGGGTGGGCGCACACTGGAGAGAGGGAGGCTGCACGGGGGTGCGGCGGCGGTGGCCACCGGCGCGGTGGCCGTGGATGGAAGGAGGGGCGGCGGAGCCGCTGCCCTTGGGGAAGGGGGCGGCGGCTCTGCTGCTCCTAATTTTTTTTATTTTTTTTTATTTTTTTAATTTCTTTTTTTTCTGCTGTAATGCAAACTAATTTTTTTTATTTATATTTTTTTGTTTTGTTTAAACAGAAAATGAACAAAGACAAAATGAACAAATGTTTTTAATTTTTTTTGTTTAAATAAAAAGATGAAAAAATGCTTTTAATTTTTTTTTAAATAAAAGGATGAAGAAATGCAAAATGACAAATATGAACAAATGCAAATATGATGGTGGGTTGATCGTGATGATATGAAAATAAAAAAATGATATGGGATTATGATGGATAAAAAAATGATGGCGATCCAAACAACAAGGAAACAAGATATTATATAAAATAAAATAACAAGAGAAACGAGGAGAAATACTTATATGTTCTTCGCCGGATTGGCGGAGCAGTCTACGCTGAACTCCTGTCGTCGCCTCGATCCGATTGGCGAAATAAAATCGAAGAGGCTGAGCAAACTCGATGGGGAACTCGTGACGCAGAGCAGAGCTCCGCGGATCTCGCCTGAAGGAGGTCGTCGCTTGAGGAAGATGTCTCGCCGCTGTCACCAACAACACACTCCAAGCTCTCTCCTTTTTCTATTAGAATGGTGGATGGGGAAAATTGTGGATGTAAGGAGGAATATAAAGTGAAGAGAAAGGGAGGTTAGAATGGAGGTGGTGTTGAATGGGAGGTTAGATTAATGGTGGAGTTGAATGGAGGTTAGATGAAGAATGTGGGGTGGAATGGGAGTTGGTGGTAGAATAGAAGACTTGGTGGTTAATGTAGAAATGGAAGTTAGTGTAGAGAATGTGGAAAAAATAAAAAGAAAATAAAATTAAATAAAGTAGGCTACTTATAATACAATAAAATAAAAAAAATAAGAAAAAGAGTGGAGAATTTACAAAAGAAGATCTACAACATGTACATATTTTTTTATTTGCTTTTCTTTTTATATATTTTTTGTCTTTTTAATAGTAGCTATGTACAATAGGAAAATACAATAAAATAGTACAATCAAAATACAACACTATAATGATTTTTTTTGGATTTTTAGTAATTAAGAAAGATAAAATAAAAAATGAAGAAAGAAAGAATATATACATAATATACAATGTGCATCTAGGTCCCAAAACCCAACTTTTGCAAACGAGTTCCGATTTTAATGAAACCACTTCCGTTGGATAGATAATTTTCTAACTTGAACTTTAAAAGTGAGTTTGGTGAATTTGGAGTTCATACGGAGCGGAAATTTAGCTTGGAAGTTGGTCTTTACGGCTTTTTCCCATTGGGATCTAGGAGCATTTATTTGAGATGAAATTTGTTTTGTATTTTTGTATTTTATATACATTTTTATAAACATGTTAGAGAAAGAATTAGTCAAAAAGGAGTTGAAATGAAATTATAAAAAATACATGAAGTTTTGGGCTATTTACAAGTATAAAACTCCTTTATTTTTGCGGCTTTTTAGTGTTAATTTATTTTGTGCAGTCTTATATACAATAATTAGTGTGTTTTATTTACAAGAGTTATTTTGTTAATTTATTGATTTTATGGACATTTATTTGGAATTTTACTTGGAGATTTTGCTAAGATCACGATATTGCGATGATGAATCGCGGATTCATCAGAGAGACAGTTGATGTGCTTCTCCCTGATGGGTTTGAGTTAGAGGTGTACACAGATCGGATAAAATTCGTACCGATCCAATTATTAGATGGATTGGTTTGGTTTTATCATTCTATTGGATCAGATCGAATTGGAATTTTTGAAATCCATTAAAGTATGGGTTGGATCAGATATTTACCAAAATCCGATCCGATCCAATTCACTAATATGTTAACACACATGCACATATGTAGATACATACATACATAATATACGTATGCACCTATTTCGAATTCCCTGTAAAGACATAATCGATGTCATTCACGTCATTTTTCCCATATCATTTTGGAGACAAGTCCTCTTGATATCATTATTTTTCTATCTTGAAAGGTAAATGTTAAATCTTCAAAATAATTAAGTATGACTCGAAGTTGCAAATTTATAAATCTATGTTTGGCTTTACCCCTCCTAGTTACATCTCTCTCATTTCACTATTGGACGTCAATATTCCTCTTGATTCCTTCTCAGCCCATTTCGATGATGCCTCCCTATTGTACAATGTCATTCCCCTCCATCACAACGACAGTGCCCACTTCTTCGCGATGTCGGCTCGTCTCAAACAATATAATCCTCTCTCATACGATATCATTGGGCCTCTGTATGCCACCACTCTTCTGATCTTCGTTAAAGAAAATAGATTTGTGATAGTTTTCTAGTACATTTGTTAGATATTTTTTATCCTTTTACTTACTTTCTTGTTGTAACTTGCAACCTTATTTTAGTGTTGAAATTGAATCAATTAAATAATCAAATGTGTCACACCCATCTAAGAAGAAATAAGCATTATTTCAATCCCTTTCATTTTCAATTTGATATATATTTTTTATTAATATTTTTCATAGAATTTACATATTTTTGACTATAAATATAATCTTATACATAAATTCATTTTCAAGTATATTTTAAATGAGAGACATAATGCCTAATTAGTGGGCTATATTTAAGTTAAGTTTTGTTTTACATACTCAATCGAGTATGAATATTCTATGATTCTCGCTTTTTAATAATATATTATAAAGCCTTGAAGGATGTTCTTAAGAGTGGTCGGTCTTTAGAATAGCTTAACATTCTACGTTAATCATGGACTTCATCAATATCCGATCACAGAAATCACATTTTTTTATCTAACTTGACGGTGTATCCTTATGTGATAACTTGTATTGTTCTTATTTGAATCATTTGGTAGAAATCAATTGCAAAAAATGAACTATTGCATTATTTACCAAAAACTTTAAATTTTAAATTAAATATAATCCTTTAATTTGATCATTTGGTCTTTAACTTTTAATAATGATTTAATGGAATTCTTCAAATGAAAATTCTTCAACTTTCATTTGATTATGTGATTCTCTCTTCTTTTCTTTACTTCTATCCATATGGTCGATTTTTAAGTCATTATTCAAATGTTCGAGGGCTACTGTACTATTGATAAACGAGATTTTACGAGGGTCTAAAGTAGTCCACACAAGGCGGGACCATAGTGTCGTTGAGCGACCACTCACGAAACCTCAATCAATCAACAATTAACCCACAACAGATAAATCAAGCAATGAACGTAAATGTGCGGAGTTAAAATTTAATATAACTCTACAATGAATGTGTATAATGTGCAAGCAAGTAGAGTGTCGAACACAGGGAACAAGCAGGATAGATCGGGCAATCAATGTACAAGAATGAATGTGATCAAATGTCTACAAGTATGCTAATTTTATGGGTTTTTTATTTTTTATTTTTTTATTTTTATTTTTTAAATTTTATATTTTGATTTTTAATTTACTGATTTTGTATATTTTTAGATTATATATTTTTTCCTTTTAATTTGTAAAATAAAATATATATATACAAAATAAGAAAAGAGAGAGATAAGGTATTTATAAAAATATGTAAAAATAAGAAAAATTTAGGAAATAAAATATTTTTGTGCTTTTTATATTTTTCTTATATTTTTGTGATTTTTAATATTTTCCCTAATTTGTTGGTATTTTTAAAGTCAAAAATGCTTAAAACAGTGAGCAAAATAATAGGCTGAAACTAAAATGAGAATAAAAAATATCAAACAGAGTCCAAAATTCCTCAAATTAATTTTAAAGTAAATAAATAAAGCAGAGAAAATTCAGAGATAAAAATTGTATTTTTAGGATTTTTCTAGAATTTTTATTATTTTATGAAAATTTTAGGAGTTTTGCTATTTTTAGGAGTTTTCTTTTGTATTTTTTTAAAATTTTTGGACTGAAGTTAAAACACATAGAAACAAACGAATATAATTTTTTGAAATTTTTCGAAGGATTTTTAAATTTTTTAGGTATTTTCTAATGCAAACAGAGCTGAAAATGTATGTTTTTGAAATTTTATAAATATTAAAATGCAATAAAAATGTAAAATAAAAATATGGCATGAAAGAGCAACAAAACAGGAGTTTATGCTAATTTTTTAGGAATTTTTATGATTTTTTAAATGCATGATATAAATGCAAACTACAAAGAGAAAAATCAACACTAGTAGAGGCATATATGTAAATATCCAGAAGTCCAGGGGTACAGATGCAATTTTTTCAAAAAAAATATAACACAATATAAAAGTTTTTGGACCAAATACAAATAGCCAAAAGCGGAAGGGTATCCTTGCAAAAACGTCAAGTCCATGTGCAAGGGTCATGTGATCTAGCGAGGACCTAAACGCAATTAACAGAACCAGAGGGACTGAAATGTAAATGTTCCAAAAATATTACAACGTTGCAAACTAGTTACTGGACTGAAATGAAATAACGAAACCCGCAGGGGGTCCCCTGCAAAATGTCCACCACCCCACGTGCACGAGTCACGTGAGGTGACGTAGACAAGGACCTGTTCGCAAATATCAAAAGTCTAGGGTTCTTTTTTCAAAACTTACACAAAATATTAAACTACAAATGAAAATTTATGGATCAAACTTTAAATATAAAAACAAGGGGGTATCAGGTAAAATTACCCCCGCTAAGGCGTGATCCAACGGCGGGTGTCACTTCACTTGCCACATGTCGGCAATCCAACGACGGGTACCGATTCGCTGATGACGGCTGGGATTAGATCCCATGGGAAAATCAGACGGTGCAGGTGCAGCAAATCTAACGGCTCCTGTGCACCTAGGCGGCGACCCCAGATCTGAAGGTCGGACAGCAATGATGAAGAACAGGGAGGAAGGCTCGCCGCTGTGAGCTTCCTCCGACGATGGCGCCCTCCTTCGGCGTGATATGGAGCTCCAAAATGGCCCAAAGTGCTCCTGCAGGTCTCCTCTGATGGCTGGGAGTGTCAAAGGGTGACTGCGACCACCGGACCGTGCCGGCGGAGGTGGAGGAGCGAAGTGCCCCCAAATGCCTCCGGCTAGGTCCCAAAATTATCCCAGGCGCTCGATAGGCTCCAAGACCTACACAAAAGAGTGATGAGAGTTGCGGGCAAAGTGCCGCAACCCTCCAATGGTAGCGAAGGGGCGGAGGATGGTGAAAAGGAAGTTGGTCGAAGCTTGCTCCAGCGAGGGAAACGATTTTGCGATTGAGCGGATGAAACGTGGAACTAGCGATGGGAAATGATTCCTACACTACGGCTATCCTAACATATGCAAGAAAATAGAGGGAATAGAGAGTCTCAAAGGTGGAGTTCACCTGAGGAAGACCTCGACGGCGGGGCTCGCCGGAGGTGGTGGAACTCGCCCGATTCCGCATCGAAACTCCGCCCGAGATGGCTGGAGCTGGAGCTATCACCACCAGCAAGCCAAAGCACACGAAAGGGGGAGAAGAACGGGACAAAATGGGGTTCGAATTTGGCTCGAATGTCGGAGGTGGTATATGAAGGGTTGACGAGCGGTTTGGGAAATCGAGGCGTAGCGGGTGGATCGATGATCCACAACCCAAGGAAATCACTGGGCGTGAATCAACAATATCCAAGGAAGAAAAGTCAAGAATGGAGTTACGCGAAATGGTGCAAGAATCGAGCTGTAATACTCGACAAAAATGGCGAGAAACGAGGTCTGACAAGGGACAAGCGGGCAGGACAGACAGTTGACTGCGGTCAACGTTTACCGCCTCCTGGTTTGTCCACGTGGACCAACCAGGAAAAAGCCTCGAAAAATTATTTGAAAATTCATTTTAAATTAGTAAATGAATTTAGTGATTTTTTGTTATTTAATAAAAAATATTTATTATTTTATGATTTATTTTATGATGATTTTTATTTATTTTTTCGATGTATAATATTACAAGTTACCTTTTATGGCTTATATAGATATACATATCTATATATTTTAATATTTTATTTTTATTTTTGTATATTTAATTTTATTATTTTTTATTTATTATTTTATATATTTATAAAATGTTTTTATATAATTAAATATATTTTTATTTTATTTTCCTGAAGTGTTTTGTACACTTAATAAAATAGGAGTATTAGTTATATATGTATCTTTACATGTATTATACCTATGTGTTGTATATAAGTATTTTATTTTTATATTTTCTTTAGATTTTTATTCTGATTTTAATACACACAAGTATTATAAATAATATTTACAAAATTATAAAAATATAAAATCATAAAAATAATGAATAATAAATAAAATGAATATTTTAATCTGTATAAGTATACAATAGGGGTCCAAAACTCAACTTTCAAACCGTAGCTCCACAAAATACGAAACTGCCTTCATTAAATAGCTTATTGAAAATTATATACAATTAAAGATGATTTTGATAGATTTTGAGTTTTTATTTGAGAGATACAGGTCTGGGAAGTTGGGATTTTGGAAACTTATTCAGATCATAACTTTTTATCAGAATTTTATTTTTGTATGAAATAAATTTAGTATTTTTCTATATTTAATTATCTACAATTTCATGTACAAAGTTTCTTTATTTAAGGTATAAAAAGTGGAACTAAAAATAGATCCCAAAATGAATAAAGAATGAATTAAAATAAAAGGAATCTTTATTGGTTTCTAGCCCTTATCTCCCCCTACTTTATTCCTTGTCGACCTATTCATCTAGATGCCTAGGTCTCGAGGTTTCGGGTCATATAATATTTACAATATTTTATTCTTTTTCTTTTCTTTTCTTTATTCTTTTATTTTGACTTTAAAAATAGTATTTTATACACTTTTTACACAAACATGCCTGAATGCTAAAATGCGGGAATTAAGGGTATTTACATGTATTTACCAGGGTTTTCAAGGCCAAAATGATAGAATAAAGATGATGAAATGTGGATTCATCATCCCCCTATACTTGCCTTTGCTACTCCTAGCAAACACTTGTGCAATAAGTGCAAAAAAGAAAAACAAAGAAAAGAAAAAGAAGAAAGATGGATTAAATTTAATTATCAAACTTGTCTTCACAAAATCAAAGTTTGGAGCTTAAGTCGGACCTTTGGAATTTTAGTGTGGGCGGAACCTTAATGAGAATCGGATTTGAAATCCAACAGCCTTCGAGAATCCCAAAAATCTGCTCAAGTCTCCTCAATAGCCAGGTCAGAAATATTTCAACTCATATGCAAACCCTTACGACTATGAACCTGACTCGCACAGTGTAAGTGATAGTGGCTCTCCCCAACTGAAATGACAAAGAGACTGACTTCTCCAGTATGACAACTTAATGATTCCCCAATCCAATAACTCCTTCCTCAAGGAGCGGGGTGATGAACCTCAGTTTCATCATCTTTATTTCCCATAATTAACCCCCTTGCTTAGAAGTTTGTCAATAAATCCCTGTTATTGTCTAATAATTAACAGAGTCCTTAATAAATTAAAAATCACAAAAAAATGACAAAACAAAATTCGTGGTATTTTTAGACTTAAAAATACCCTCAAAAATATTTCGGGTCCTTGTTTGATTTCTTTTCCAGTTTTGGTCAACATGAAACTTGTAGATCTCGTCAAGATCTACAACTTTCATGTTTTGAGTTTTCTCAAATTCGGCCATTTTGGCCTCCAAAAATCAAAAATATTTCTGCAATAATCTGATTGGGCCACATGGCCCAATCTGGGTGAGCCACGTGGCCCGCTCACCTTGGCATACCCGCCTACGATCTGGGCCGTCGGATCTTTCCCTGAGATCCAACGGCCCCCATCTCTCCACGCCAGCCGCTAGCCTTCAGCCCTTCGATCAGACCCGCACCTAATCTAAACCGTACGTGAGCGCTCTCACCAGAGCGTGCCACGTGTCATCACCATTGCCCTCTGATCGCAATTCAGATCCTCCATCTTGACCGTTATCTCCTGGGCCAATCTCATCCATCCGATCGACCCCTTGGTCCCATCACTGCCATCCGTTCGCGCCGCTTCCTTGGCACGACACGTGGCTGTGCTACCGCCCTTTGATCACTTCATCCCGAACTTGATCTGAGCCGTTCAACCTGCTATCCATTTTCAGCCGCTCGATCAACCCTCACATCTCATCCAAACCGCCCGATGGCACCTCGCTCTCGATACGCCACATGGCACAATCGACGCCCTCCGTTCGCATCGCCCGATCTCCCATCAGGACCGTCATCTCGCGCTTAGCCCTCCACCGTTGGATCTCCAGATCCAACGGCCCCCGCATCTTCGTCAACCTCCGGCCTCTTCCTCTCTCCCACGATTTCCACTCGCACAGAACTCGCCCCCTTCCCATTATTTTGACCACCTCCGGCCACCTCTCATCTCGCCAACCGCCCCACGACTTGCCCTGATCATCCAGCGTCTTCGCCACTACCTCCACTACCCTTGAATCGCCCCCAGTCGTCCCACATCCCCCTAGCAAACCACGACGCCACTCATCGGCTCCGCCACTTCTCCCTTCAAATACTCCGCTCCTCCCGACATTGCAACCCGTCCATCTTTATGCAGGGGTAGGCCCAGCCCTCCTCCGCCTCCCTGTGACAGGGGGAGGCGGATGGATCGAGCGACGACGACCTATTCCCCTCGGTGAGACCCGCCGACCTCCGGGCGGCGTCGCGGTGGCTCAGCCCCGCTCGAGCTCCGACGAATGGCCACCCTCGACGTGCGACGACCCCGGGAATCATCAAAATTCCCAGCTTAGGCCTCCGCTTCACCTCCGATCAGGTAAGTACCCCTCCGATCTCCCTTTGCATTTTTTCTTTAATTTGATTTATTTTATTAGCTCCTTATATGCACCCCCGTGCTCCATTGACCATCCCTTGAGCTTCGCAAACACTCTCCCTTTCACGCGCTTTATTCCGATCAGTCCTCCACCCTTCTCCACCTCTGGTCATCTCCGACCCACCTCCTCCGCCCTCTCCGGCGGAGGAGCTCCGGTTCCCCTTTCCAGTCGCTCGATTTGGAACCCCATTACACCCACACGCATGTAACCTAAATCACCTGCACGAATAGAAGGATTTTGAGCTAACTTTCATGTGAATGCCATTAATGGCCGGAAGACCATCGGAGTTAATTTCATCAGCCCCGTCTTCGTCACGCGAGCTCCGATGGATCGATTCAGAAGGACCCACGACTTCCTCGAGCTCCTGGCTTCCTCGACGATCGTTCCTGGAGCTTCGGGGAGGTCCGACGTAGCCAAGATGGAGCGGTGGAGCTGACGCTCCTTTGCCGGAGCTCGAGTCCCGCCGCCAGCAACAGATGAAGGAGGACGAACAAGCGTTGTTGGATGATTCCTCCAGGCGTTCATCCAACGGCTGAGGGTGCGGCCACGTTGCCTACAGCGGGGCTTATCCAAACCATCGGATCATGTTGATCTGATGGCTCCTATTCAACCACGTGTCTTCACCGAACCTCTGCGCCCGAGCTCCAGGCTTGGATGTCCCAAGCCTTATCCGAGCCCAAGCCTGGAGGCTCGCATCTTCCGAGCCTGCTCCGAGCCTCAACAGCGCTTCGTGACTTCCGAGCCAACGCCCGAAGCTAAGCTGAAGCAGTCCGAACCTCTACCTTGCCCGAGCCTTCTTCCGAACCTGGATGGCACGTGCTTAGCACGTGCCATGCTGGGTAAATTGCGCAGAGGACCTCTGAAGTCTCCAATTTAGCAAGCAGGTCCTGATAGCACGTGCAGCACCTGCGCACCTTGGGTCATTTGCATTGAAACCCTCGCGGGTTTCAATAATTGCAAATATGCCCCCGTGCGTATGGTTTATTTACAGGGAAGGCCCCGCAACTTATTGTTATTGCATTTTAGTCCTTCCCAGGGACCTGTTTGTAGTTATCTTTTCATGTTTTCTTTCATTTATGCCCTTGCTTTCTTTTATGCATATCTTGAGCACCGTACCTCTGTTTTAGTTGATTTCAGTTTCGTTTGAGAGCTTGTTTGATGTACTTTTTGATGGCATGATTAATCTTTTATCTTAGAGACTTGAATTTTAATGAAGTATTAAGTTATCTAAGTGGCTTTTATTAAGTTCTCATGTCTTGTTCACTTTGACGATCAAGCTCTGACACTTCAAATAAATCTGGAATTAACTCATTGAATATTTTGCTCATAAATTTGTGACTAGGGCATATTTGTGATGCATCGCATTGCATTTACTTGCACGGAAAAAAAATGATTAAAAAAATATGCATGTTTATTTTAAATGCATAGTTCTTGTAGTGTCTTTGCATATTTTGACCTATAGGCTTTAATTCAACACTTGATTAAACACACTTAAGTCCGATTAATACGAGAGAGGCTCGTGTCCCTGAGTTCGACCTTGGTTTCTTGCCAAATAAAATAAATCACGATCACCTCATTTCGATTTATGATCGCGTATATTTAAATGAGGTGATCTCTTTGATGACCAAAATCGGCCCGACTACGATGATGATTCTGAGTGATAAAAACACTCTATTAAAGGTCCGATTTTGCGGGTCGTCAAATGGCGCCGTTGCCGGGGACACGGCTCATTTCTTTTCTTTTTTGGATTTTTGTGTGTTTAATTTAGTGTTCCTTTTTATAGGTCAATTAACCACATATTTTGCATATAAAATTTTTTCTTTCTTATTTGCTCTCTAACAATTGTTTCTGTGGCAGGGCCCTTGATGGATCAAGGAGGCGAGGAGCAGGGCGTTCCTCGCTGCGAAGAGCCGCAGGAGCATGCTTGGAGCAAAGAAGGAAGAAAAGAAAAAAATGTGTCGCATTTTTTGTTGCATTTTATTTTTAATAATTCATCTTTTACAACGGTCTTCGATCGAAGACTCGCGTTTGTAATCGAACGATCGTGGTTGTGTGGGGATCGTCCCCACTTGAGTGTCGACCTAGGATAGGCACGCGGCTCTCCGAGCTCTTTTTAATTTTTCAATATTTTTACGTGCTTGATCGTAGGTAGGACACACTGATTTTTATAGACGCACTTAATTTCGCATCACTTAGCTAAAATTAATGAAGATCAATCACCGCTAATAGATGCATGATTAGGTGCGGCTTTTTCGACTTGCATACATGTTGGACTTGAGTTTTCAAAACGGCCCCAGTTTTTTTTTCGCGGCTTTTATCGTCAAATCACTGCATGATTTCTCACTTAGCCTCGATCGCGTTTTTCTTCATCGAATACATGTTTTTCACGGCTTTCATTTTCTAGATTGATCACCTAGGATTAATGGAAAATGGAATGAACGGTAGACGATGATTTTCTGATTGATGTGCTAACTTTAATTCAGTGATAATTTAAAATAAAATCGGGACTGTTAATTGCAAGTCAACCTAAAATGGAGTAAAATTCGGTTTTGGGAGAGCAACACCCGCGCATACGCCTTGATTCACATTTTCTTCGCGTAAGTATCTAATGTTTTATCACCAATAAAACAGACAAGATAATTAACCAACCTTGGTTGGTTTCATGTGTGAGTTGGTGAAACTAAGGGTTTGCTTGCTTGAATTGAGCCTTTGTTGCGACACACAACCTCAAAACCATAGTCACTCCATTTCATCTACAAGATTCAAAACCGCTCATTTGTAAATCCATCCCTTTTCTTCGTTCACCTTGGGTCCCTTCCAACATCAATTCCCATCTTTATACTTAGGCTAATCTCAGCCTAAGTATAGGGGGGACCTGAGTCCCCGTGATTTTCTCTACTCATCTTTTCTTGCCTTTATACTTAGGTTATTTCTAACCTAAGTATAGGGGGAGCCCCTCTTAGCTCCCGTATATTCTTCTATATTTAAACGGACCTATGTACTTGTAACATCTAGTGCTATGAGGACATAGCAAAGTTTAAGTATAGGGGGGTATACCGTATATACCGTATATTTACTTTAGCTATAAATCTAAAAATTTTGAAAAATTAAAAACTTTTTGGCTAAGGTAAAAATTCATTGGACTAAGAGAACTCAAAGGATTTCGCGTTTTTTTTCGATATTATGTTACACTATTTTATAGAAATATTTTCGAAAATGATTTTTGAAAATGTTTTGAAAATTTTTTATTTTGTGTGACATGGGTTTTTGAAAAAATCGCCATCTCTTTTTCAAGGAAAATTGAGTCTAACTTGTGTTTTAACTTTATTAAAATCCATAAAAATGGGAAAAACCGAAAAAACCCTTTAAGAGCTATTAGTGACTACTAAGCCCAATTATGAAAGCCGCGTTCAGTGAGGGTTCACCCTTAGCAGATTGGATGGTTTAGAGGACATCGCGTAAGGCTCCGTCCTCAAGCAACGGGCTTCAGCCTGTACTTACATCCATACTGGCTGAATTGTAGCTACTTAATTGAGCTTAGGAAGTTCTAATATCTCTTAGAGTTCCAAAAAAAAGTGTCTTGTTTTGGAATGAAGAAGTTGGATTAGTCCTCTACACTTTCACTTTCACCCAGGATCTGAATTGGTCAAGGAGACTTAGCTTTTAGAAGTCTTTGAGATTTTAGGTTAACCAGCCTTAGCCACCAGGGTCTTAGACTTAATCATCCACATTCCCCTAAGTTTCTAGATTTGCATGCTATATTCCATGCTTAGTCTCAGACATAAAGAATATGATCAGCACATCACATGCACGACTGCGGTTTTTGATGAGATGAGTTGATTTTTCACCTAAGGGATTGGGGTGAGGAAGTCGAGTTTGGATTTGATCTAATGATGCTCGAGGATGGGATAAAATCTTTGGAGGCTTCATGAAACCTGAGTGTCAGCAATATTAGCCAGGATGAGAACTTGATTCTTATACTAATCTCTTGACATTAACCTGAGTGCCTGGGTGTGAAAAATAAATAAAAATGTTGATCAGTGTGCGCCAACTCTTGGTAAAAGCAGTGGAGCTAGCCACCAATTATACAAGTCAATGAAATTCAAAGAAAAGCTCTCATTCTCCAAAGTCAAATATCAAAGAGCTTCCACCAAAGGCAAGCGCTCCCAAACTTTTCAAAGTGTCCACTTGGACCACCGCTATTAGGACCAGGAGTCGGGCTTGCACCAAAAAAGGGCTCTGCATCGTAAATGCTACAAGTCTGGGTGTCGAAGGTACGATAGGTACTCAAAAGAGACACACCCCGGTGTACTCCCAGGAAAACAAGTGCAGACGGCTCCAACTTCTCTTGACGGACGCACTGATCAACACCAAAAAAATGTGTTGCGTAAAAGGCACTAGAGAGAATCCTTGTTCCAATGAGAGGGAGAGAAGAATTGACACAATCCCATACCCTCCATTTCTGGCCTGCCATATACATTTTCTAAGTCTGACAAACTAAAGAGAAGGTGGACTGAATGCAAGATTTGATTTATTCCCTAGTGCTGAGGATTGGGTCCTTAGGAGATTTTCTCGGACCAAGATTTTGGGGGAAGACTTGACTCTACTCTCGAAATTGCAGTCAACACTAAACTTCATATCCTTTAGCTTATACGTACATCAGAGAGAGTCTAGAGAAGTAGAGGAATTGGAAGCCTCTTGATTAAGGCTGGGTTGAACTCTAGAATTTTGGATCTCTAAAGACGAGTCGACTTGATCAGCTTGGATCCTGTATTCACATGCACAAGGGGGTTAATCCAACTTAGTCATTCTTTTTGATGCTCGAGGACGAGCATAGTTTAAGTATAGGGGGGTGATGAACCTCAGTTTCATCATCTTTATTTCCCATAATTAACCCCCTTGCTTAGAAGTTTGTCAATAAATCCCTGTTATTGTCTAATAATTAACAGAGTCCTTAATAAATTAAAAATCACAAAAAAATGACAACAAAATTCGTGGTATTTTTAGACTTAAAAATACCTTCAAAAATATTTCGGGTCCTTGTTTGATTTCTTTTCCAGTTTTGGTCAACATGAAACTTGTAGATCTCGTCAAGATCTACAACTTTCATGTTTTGAGTTTTCTCAAATTCGGCCATTTTGGCCTCCAAAAATCAAAAATACTTCTGCAATAATCTGATTGGGCCATGTGGCCCAATCTGGGTGAGCCACGTGCCCGCTCACCTTGGCATACCCGCCTACAATCTGGGCCGTCGGATCTTTCCCTGAGATCCAACGGCCCCCATCTCTCCACGCCAGCCGCTAGCCTTCAACCCTTCGATCAGACCCGCACCTAATCTAAACCGCACGTGAGCGCTCTCACCAGAGCGTGCCACGTGTCATCACCATTGCCCTCTGATCGCAATTCAGATCCTCCATCTTGACCGTTATCTCCTGGGCCAATCTCATCCATCCGATCGACCCCTTGGTCCCATCACTGCCATCCGTTCGCGCCGCTTCCTTGGCACGACACGTGGTTGTGCTACCGCCCTTTGATCACTTCATCCCGAACTTGATCTGAGCCGTTCAACCTGCTATCCATTTTCAGCCGCTCGATCAACCCTCACATCTCATCCAAACCGCCCGATGGCGCCTCGCTCTCGATATGCCACGTGGCACAACCGGCGCCCTCCGTTCGCATCGCCCGATCTCCCATCAGGACCGTCATCTCGCGCTTAGCCCTCCACCGTTGGATCTCCAGATCCAACGGCCCCCGCATCTTCGTCAACCTCCGGCCTCTTCCTCTCTCCCACGATTTCCACTCGCACAGACCTCGCCCCCTTCCCATTATTTTGACCACCTCCGACCACCTCTCATCTCGCCAACCGCCCCACGACTTGCCCTGATCATCCAGCGTCTTCGCCACTACCTCCACTACCCTTGAATCGCCCCCAGTCATCCCATATCCCCCTCGCAAACCACGACGCCACTCATCGGCTCCACCACTTCTCCCTTCAAATACTCCGCTCCTCCCAACATTGCAACCCGTCCATTTTTATGCAGGGGTAGGCCCAGCCCTCCTCCGCCTCCATGTGACAGGGGGAGGCGGATGGATCGAGCGACGATGACCTATTCCCCTCGGTGAGACCCGCCGACCTCCGGGCGGCGTCGCGGTGGCTCAGCCCCGCTCGAGCTCCGAGGAACGGCCGCCCTCGACGTGCGACGACCCCGGGAATCGTCAAAATTCCCAGCCTAGGCCTCCACTTCACCTCCGATCAGGTAAGTACCCCTCCGATCTCACTTTGCATTTTTTCTTTAATTTGATTTATTTTATTAGCTCCTTACATGCACCCCTGTGCTCCATTGACCATCCCTTGAGCTTCGCAAACACTCTCCCTTTCACGCGCTTTATTCCGATCAGTCCTCCACCCTTCTCCACCTCTGGTCATCTCCGACCCACCTCCTCTGCCCTCTCTGGCGGAGGAGCTCCGGTTCCCCTTTCCAGTCGCTCGATTTGGAACCCCATTACACCCACACGCATGTAACCTAAATCACCTGCACGAATAGAAGGATTTTGAGCTAACTTTCAGGTGAATGCCATTAATGGCCGGAAGACCATCAGAGCTAATTTCATCAGCCCCGTCTTCGTCACGCGAGCTCCGATGGATCGATTCAGAAGGACCCACGACTTCCTCGAGCTCCTGGCTTCCTCGACGATCGTTCCTGGAGCTTCGGGGAGGTCCGACGTAGCCAAGATGGAGCAGTGGAGCTGACGCTCCTTTGCCGGAGCTCGAGTCCCGCCGCCAGCAACAGATGAAGGAGGACGAACAGGCACCGTTGGATGATTCCTCCAGGCGTTCATCCAACGGCTGAGGGTGCGGCCACGTTGCCTACAGCGGGGCTTATCCAAACCATCGGATCATGTTGATCTGATGGCTCCTATTCAGCCACGTGTCTTCACCGAACCTCTGCGCCTGAGCTCCAGGCTTGGATGTCCCAAGCCTTATCCGAGCCCAAGCCTGGAGGCTCGCATCTTCCGAGCCTGCTCCGAGCCTCAATAGCGCTTCGTGACTTCCGAGCCAACGCCCGAAGCTAAGCCGAAGCAGTCCGAACCTCTACCTTGCCCGAGCCTTCTTCCGAACCTGGATGGCACGTGCTTAGCACGTGCCATGCTGGGTAAATTGCGCATAGGACCTACGAAGTCTCCAATTTAGCAAGCAGGTCCTGATAGCACGTGCAGCACCTGCGCACCTTGGGTCATTTGCATTGAAACCCTTGCGGGTTTCAATAATTGCAAATATGCCCCCGCGCGTATGGTTTATTTACAGGGAAGGCCCCGTAACTTATTGTTATTGCATTTTAGTCCTTCCCAGGGACCTGTTTGTAGTTATCTTTTCATGTTTTCTTTCAGTTATGCCCTTGCTTTCTTTTATGCGTATCTTGAGCATCGTACCTCTGTTTTAGTTGATTTCAGTTTCGTTTGAGAGCTTGTTTGATGTACTTTTTGATGGCATGATTAATCTTTTATCTTAGAGACTTGAATTTTAATGAAGTATTAAGTTATCTAAGTGGCTTTTATTAAGTTCTCATGCCTTGTTCACTTTGACGATCAAGCTCTGACACTTCAAATAAATCTGGAATTAACTCATTGAATATTTTGCTCATAAATTTGTGACTAGGGCATATTTGTGATGCATCGCATTGCATTTACTTGCACGGAAAAAAATGATTAAAAAAATATGCATGTTTATTTTAAATGCATAGTTCTTGTAGTGTCTTTGCATATTTTGACCTATAGGCTTTAATTCAACACTTGATTAAACACACTTAAGTCTGATTAATACGAGAGAGGCTCGTGTCCCTGAGTTCGACCTTGGTTTCTTGCCAAGTAAAATAAATCACGATCACCTCATTTCGATTTATGATCGCGTATATTTAAATGAGGTGATCTCTTTGATGACCAAAATCGGCCCGACTACGATGATGATTCTGAGTGATAAAAACACTCTATTAAAGGGCCGATTTTGCGGGTCGTCACGGGGTATTCCCTTCTAAGTTCAAGTGACAACCAGCTCAAGACGGGGTGAAGAGAAGAATGGACTGTAGCCAGTGTAGCTACCTATCCTAGGATGCAAGATCAGTGTGGTCAAGTCATCCAGCTGCAGGCTCAAAAAATTTGACTTTGGAACTCAAGATTGCTTATTTTCTATACAACATATGTACACACTCCGACATGCATTTTTATTTTTTATACAGGCCTGTCCAATTTTTTTGGGAGTTTTTCCTTCTTCTTTTTGAAGTATTATTTACAACAGCATATACATAGGGAGGTTTTCCTCTTGAGCCAGTAGACTATCCCTCTATTGAAGCTTTATTGCAACCCACACTCTCCTGTCTTTAGAGTTCCTCATCACTGGACGGGTTGGGGTGCACTTCCCTCCCTAGAGGAGGACAAGTGTTTCCACTTGTGTGCGTCTCATACTGGTAAATCCAACCCCCTCACCACTCCAACTAAGTTGAGCCATATGAAAGGTGCAGGTGTCCAAGTTAGGTCATCATCAACAAGAGTCGTGCGTGTGGTCTGAAATTCTCTACTTAGGCAGACAAGAATCCATTGAACCAAGTCTTGTGATCCTCAAAGAATTAAGTCAACTAGACCTGAAGTACCTCAATTCCAGTTCCTATAAGGTTCCTGTTATTAGGTAGATTTTAAGGTCCAACCAATCTCCAATTTTCGGATTTTATTTAGACTTGTTCAACCATCAAACTCAATCCGAAAAATGCTCATGCTATGCAAATGCTATGCAGAATGCAGAAAATATTTTTGTGATGCAATTTTCAAAGATTTTGAACTTTTTATGGATTTTTGAAAAGATGATGCATATGCATTTTTTGTATTTTTCAAAAAGATTTTTCAATTTTTTTGGTATTTTTAATTTTACAAATGTTTTTGGGTTTTTTTGAAAATAAAAGAGTTTTGGCTAAAAACTAGGTACAAATATTTACACGGGAATGCTTCTTATATTTACAAGAAGTGGATTTTAAGAATTTACAAGGGTAAGTGGTCAATTTTATAGGTATATATATAAAGAATTTTAGTGTGATGTATATACTCCTCAAACTTATTTGAAAAAGGTTTTTCAAACAATTTTGAAAAATTATAGTCCAAAATAATTTTTACAAACAATTTTACAAACATGTATACACATTTGAAAATCATTTGCAAAGGTTTTCCAAACAGTAAATATAGATTATTCACATATTTTTGCAACCATTTTTCAAACCATTTGCAAATCATTTTTCAAACATTTAATTTCACACAAAGAAAATAAACTTTTCAAAACCAAACATTTTTACAAAGGTTGAAAACATGTAACAAAATGTTTTCTAAAAAGCTTTTAAAAGATTTTTCACAAAGATTTTCAAACTATTTTTCAAACATTTTGCAAAAAATATTTTCACTTGATTTATTAATCAGTAAATACAAAAGAAATTTGAGGAATGATCAACATCTTTTTATTAAGATTTTTTTAATGAATTTATGAGTGTAATTAGCCATAATTATTAATAAAAATACGAAAGTATGAGTTATGGCTAAAGTATATACACAGTATATACGACCCCCCTATACTTAGCTTGAGTTATGTCCTCATAGATCGGAGAGAAAAGCGAAGACATAACTCGTGCTGAGTATAGACAAGTCTAAAGAATAACGAATAAATGAAGGAATGAACAAATGAGAAGTTGACTGTCCCCCCTATACTTAGGATCAAATAATCCTAAGTATAGCAGACTGTACACAAAGCAGGGAGGGTTAAGGGTGGGTATGAACAGATCGTACTCAGATTGCCTCCCCCTATACTTAGGGTAAGATATCCCTAAGTATAGACAAGAAGAGGAGACAATGGAGAGGATCGAAGAATAGAAGAACTCGGGGTGCACATCCCCCCCTATACTTAGGACAAAGTACGTCCTAAGTATAGAAGACTGTCAACAAGATATGACACCTTTTTGATAGATAAAGAAGATAGAAAAGGAAAAGAAGAAAAAAAGAAAAGAAGAAAAGAGAATAAAAAGATCACAGCTCAGTGTGTGCACCCCCCTATACTTAGGATAAGGTGTATCCTAAGTATAGCAAAATCATAAGATGACGATGGGGTGGTAGACATAACGGGAGAATGAATAAATGATATGGACATATGGATCTATACAGTGAAAAATGGAAGTGATAATCATGTATGAGGTGCAAGTGATATGAGTCAAAGAGCACACCTCATACCAAATGAATGGGGGCAACGTCAACGGTCGGCGGATCATGGTCTAGATATAGTTTCAGGAGCTGACCATTAACCCGAAAGGTAGAGGAAGATGACAACTCGAATATATCAATACTGCCATTGTCATGTACCTTTCTGACCACATAAGGACCTTTCCATTTACTCTGTAATTTCCCTGGAAATAATTTCAGCCTAAAATCAAACAACCATACACGTTGATCGGGCTCAAACTGTTTATGGCTTATATGAGAATCGTGCCATGTCTTCACTTTTTTCTTGTACTGTAAGCTGCTCGAAAAGGTTGTATCTCTCAGTTCCTCCAGGGCTACCAACTCTGCTTTCCTCTGTTCTCCTATACTCTTGGGATCCAATAATAACTCTGTAACTACCCATAGTGACTTGTGCTTGATTTCCACTGGTAAGTGGCACGGCTTTCCATAGACGAGATGAAAGGGAGATGTCCCTAATGGTGTCTTGAAGGAAGTCCAATAGGCCCACAAGACCGAGTCCAAAAGTTGTGACCAATCCTTTCGGTCTGGGCTGACTACCTTATGTAAAATAGTCTTGATCTCCCTATTCGATACTTCAGCAAGACCATTAGTCTGAGGGTGATATGGAGTGGCAACACGATGGCCAATGATGAACTCATCTGCAAGGACCCTTACCTTTTCATTGATAAAGTGAGACCCCCCGTCTGAAATCAAAACTCTAGGTACCCCAAACCGTGAAATGATATTTTTCCTCAAAAATCGACACACAGTCTTAGCATCTACAACTCGGGCGGGGATGGCCTCGACCCAACGACTCACATAATCTACAACTAGCAGAATGTACTCAAGCCCCTGACTCTTAGGAAATGGGCCATGAAATCAATGTCCCATGCGTCAAAAACCTTACAAAAGTGAATGGGCTGCATGGGCATCATATCTCTCTATCAGCAAGTACCCGTCTTTTGACAGTTAGTACATCTCTTCACGAATTCGTCGGAATCCTTGAAAAGAGTAGGCCACCAAAGGCCAGATTGGAGCTCCTTATGCGATGTCCGTCTCCCAGAATGATGTCCTCATGCCTCAAGCTTGTGGCAGTAGGTGAGGATGCTATGCTTCTCTTTGAGGAATACACCTCCTCCAGATGTTATCCCCTCCCTCATGATAATGGACGGGATCCTCCTAATGGTAGGACTTGACCTTCGCAAGGAAGGTCTCAAGTCGCTGCCTGGGCCAATATTGTGGAACTGTCTTGGAGACAAGATAGTTCTCAATGTCAGCGTACCATAGAAGCGAGGAGATAGAGAGTATCGCCTCATCTGGAAATGTCTCTGTAATAGGTGCACTGGGCTCAGATTCCTCGAGGTTCTCTAGTTGGGAGAGGTGATCTGGCACCACATTCTTAACTCTAGGTTTATCCTTAATCTCAATATCAAACTCCTGGAGCAGAAGGATCCTTCTGGTAAGAAGAGCTTTGGCATCCTTATTTGCCATTAGGTACCGGATGGTGGTGTGATCTGTAAAGATAGTCACTCTAGATCCCAGAATATATGATCTGTACTTTTCCAAAGCAAAGACTACAGCTAGCATCTCCTTCTCAATCACGGTGTAGTTCCGCTGAGCGACATCCAAAGTTCGGCTAGCGTAGTGAATGACATACGGCAATCCATCCCTCCTCTGTCCAAGAACAACCCCTACGACAAAATCAGAAGCATCCGTCATGATCTCAAATAGGAGAGACCAATCGGGTGGCTGAAGGACAGGAGCCTTAACAACTAGATTCTTGAGAGTCTCGAATGATGCAAGACACTTATCATCTAGAATGAACTCGGTGTCCTTTGTCAGCAAATCAGTGAGCGGTCGGGCAATTCGACTGAAGTCCTGAATGAGCCATCGGTAGAAATCGGCATGCCCCAAAAAAGACCGCAATTGACGCAGATTGGACGGTGGATTGAGTTTTTTAATGATATCCACCTTGGCTGGATCGACTTTCATGCCCCTATTGGAGATGATATGACCAAGGACCGTCCCTTGAGTCACCATTAAGTGACTCTTCTCCCAAAATAAGACAAGATTGACCTCTATGCAGCGCTTAAGCACATGGTCTAGGCAGTCAAGACAAGCATCAAACCCATCGCCATAGACCAAGAAGTCATCCATGAAGACCTCTAAACAGTCACCCACCATGTCCAAGAAAATGGACAACATGCACCTCTGGAATGTCGCCGGGACGTTACATAAACCAAAGGGCATACGTCTGAAAGCATATGTCCCAAATGGACAGGTGAATGTCGTCTTTTCCTGGTCTTCGGGCGCAATGGCCACTTGATTATAGCCGTACCCATCAAGAAAACAGTAATGACTCTTCCCAGCAAGCCTCTCGATAATCTGATTAATGAACGGAAGTGGGAAATGATCCTTCTTGGTGGACTGATTCAATCGTCTGTTGTCCACACAGACCCTCCAAAAGTGGGTACCCGGGTAGCTATCTCCTCTCCAGACTCACTCACAACTGTAGTGATACCCGTCTTCTTGGGTACCACATGTAATGGACTAACCCACTTGGAGTCGAAGATGGGGTAGATAAAATCAGCGCTCCACCATCTAGATATTTCCTTCATGTCCACATCTCGAAGATTCAGGTTCAACCGACACTGGAACTGACGTGACGACTTAGCATCCTCTTCGAGGTAGATATGTGATGACCGGAATGAAGGCTCGGGTATAAGGTACAAAATGGTCGTTGCGACCCAAGCAATCAGACTCGATCAATCAAGAAAAAGAGACCACCAATAAAAGATAAAATCAACTCAAAACAAGATAGCAGTCTTGCTATTTTATTAACCTGGTATAGCGACCAGGGTCGAACTCAGGGAGCACGTCATGGCCTCGCGGCCTACGAAGTAGTCAAACAGAAAATAAAAGAAAAGAAACGGGTATTTTTGGTGGATTTTAATTCTTTTTATATTTTTTGGATTTTTAATTAATTAAGAGACTAAAGAAAACAAGAACACAAGGCAATTCAACTATTTATTTAATGCACTCAAAATAAACCAAAAATTCAAATAAAAATGTTTTTATGTGTTTTATAATTTTTACTGTTTTTAATGAATTTTTGGGATTTTTCTGATGTTTATTTAATTTTCTAAAAATTAAACAGTGCAAAAAGATAAAAGCAATGTCCAGCCAAGCTTAAGAGTTTAGATAAAATATCTAAAACCCCCCAAAAATCATAGAGGTAATTTTTCTGTATAGTAAACACTAGAAAGAAAATTTAGCCACTGGATTTATGATTTTTGGGTTTTTAAATTATTTATTAGAATTTTTATAAGTTTTTAGGTGTTTTCAATTTTTATGAGTTTTATGTAATGAAAAATAGCCAAAATTGGCTAGAAAATAAAGCAAACCAAAACAAACAGTAGGTAATTTTTTGTAATTTTTAGGTAGGTTTTAATATTTTTTGTGATTTTTAAAGTCAAACAGTAACGAAAATGGATGTTTTTGATTTTTTAAAAATATCAAAACAAAACAAAAATGTCTCCAAAAATTCTAGAAAATTTTACAACATGGTAGGAGCCATGTATCCAATTTTCATTGGATTTGGAGTTGGTTTGCTATTTTATTCAAAAATAACAAGTAGGCATTGTGCACAGGGACCTGAGTGCAAATACCAAGAGTTCCGGGGGGTCCGGTGCAAAATACCCAGGAAAACACGTGCGTCACGCATGCCTGAGGCACTCAGGGACCTATCTGTAAGGAAAACTAAGTCCTAGGACTATTTGGTAACAGGTACCAAAAGTCCAGGGACTTGTTTGTAATTTACCCACTAATACACGCACATGCACAATTAATTCACGCACAGGCGTATAAAAGCAATTATCCAAAAGTTTTCATTCATTTCAGAACAAACCAGAACTATAGGGCTAATAATGCAAAACACCCAACAAAGCACGTGTCAATGCACGTGCTACACCATACACAGGGGTATATAACCAAATAAAATAAAGCGCAGGGTCCTCGATGCAATTATACCAAAAATAAAACAACTATCTAACTTATTTACAGGACTAAATGCTAAACAAAATAAAAGGCAGGGCCTAAGGGTAAATTACCCTTTATTAATGAAGACGGCTGGATGGGCGCCACGTGGTGGATGGACAGCTGAGATGCGGGTAGCGCCCAACGAAGGAAGCCCTCGTCCTGATCGAGCGGTCCAGGTGCAGCCACGTGGCAGATCGAGTGGCTCTGAAGCAGTGTGGGAAGGCGCCTCTGATCGGACGGTATGGATCGCCTCTCCAAAGATCTGACGGTGACGGGACCTCCTCAGATGGACGACCGAGATGTGGACTGGAGGTCGAAGGGGATCCAACGGCTGCTGAAGGTCCTGGAAGAACTGTCGGCCGGCGAACTTCGCCGGCCCAATACGTGCGCTCCTGGCCTCCTCGCGGGGCTCTGATGATCGGAGCAGGGTCGTCGTGGGCCTCCGCGTCAGATGGGATTCTCCGATGGAGCAACGGAGCTCACAGGAGCTCGGTCAGCTCCGGCGGAGAAGCGACTTCTGGCTCGAGTCAGAGGGCCTCAGATGGCCCTCGTTGTACCTGAAAAAGGGGTCCAGAAGACTCGCGGGTCGAGGGCAAAGTGCCTCGACCCCGTTAGGCATGGTGAAAGTGGTCGGGGAGTCGGTGCGGGCGAGCTCCGGCGAGGAGATGGACGGAGGAGCTCGAACCCCATCTCCTGTGCGAGCTGGGTTGAATGGAAGTGTGGAGAATGTGCGCGGGAGGAAGGCGGAGGCTATGGTTCAGCCCGATGGTCGAATGGGAGGCGGACGTGATCGGAATCGACGGTGGTCGGCGACGGGCGAATTGGGGGTAATCGGAAATTAACGAAAAAGAAAGAGAAATGGGTCTACCTGGGTGGAGGAATCGACTGGGAAGGAGCTTGTGCAGCTCTTGGTCCTTGCCTCGAGGAGCGTCGACCTCCGAGGCTCGAGCTCCTGCTCTGGGCGGAGCACGGCGGTGGTGGCTCGCCGGATCAGTGGTTCTCTGCCCCTCTCCTCGCTGCGACAGCACCTGGAGCAAGCTGTCACTCTCACTCGAGCACTGGAGGTCACTGGTGGTGGAACAAATTAGCCAAAGATAGGAAATGGAGTGGCGGAGCTCGAGCCTTATATGGTGGAAGGTCCGGGAAGATGTGAGCGGGTAGGGCAATGGGATGCACGGATCCCGAGGCGGACACTCCGGCAAGGGTCTCGGATGTAGCAGGAACGAATCGGACCCGAAGTTTAGGCGAGAAGGGATCGGGTTTAGGTGCGAAAATAGGGAGAAGTCGGGTCGGGCACCTGATACCCGTTGGAAGTGGTCCTGGGGGGGAGTTGACCGGGCGGTCAACAATCCCCTGGACCAATAGGAAGAGGCCATTTGGAAAATATTTGTAAAACCATTAATAAATAGTAAATGGCTGATTTATTAAAAAGTCAAAACATGAAATATTTTTGTTTAATTTTTTCTATTTTTTAGTGATTTTTAATTAATTTTTCAAAGTAAAAAATAAGGTATTTACATAATATAGCTATATATAGGTATTTGTACAATATAGGCTTTTTAATTTTGATTTTTAATTAGTTTTTTTATACAATTTTATTCCCATTTTAGATTTTATTTATTTATATCATAAAATAAGGAATAAAAAGATATTTTTATTTTATTTTTATTATTTATATACATAGGTGAAATAAATAGATATGTACATATATATATACATGGTATATTTACAAGGTATTTTTGGGTTTTTAATTTTGTTATTTTTATTTTGTTTTTGTTTTAATTATTTTTATTTTACATCATAAGACATAGAATATGTACAAGATTTTTGGGAATTAATTGTATTTATTTATAAGGCTAAATAAATATAATATGAATGGACTATATACATGGTGACTATGTACATAAGTGTTGTTTTTGTTTTCTTTTTAATTTTACTATTTTTATCTTTATTTTATGTTTATAAATATATACAAATATTTACAAGCCAATTTTAGACTCTTTTTGGGAGGAAAATATTCTTATTTTATTTGTATATATATTTACACACATGAGCCCCTATCTCCCTCTACTTTGGTTTTTATGCGGTCAGGCCCATGCTGAGCCCTCCCTTGGGTTAGGTTGCTCAATATTTATTCTAAATATTTCCATCTTTTTCTTTTTGATCTTTATTCTTTTATTTTTGCACAAAAACATGCTAATTATTACTTTTTACATAATGCATGCTTTTGGTAATTATTTATATTTACAACTATATACATGCATTTGCAAAGGTTTTTGTAGCTAAAATATAAGAATAAAGAGTGATGAATGAGTATTCATCACCCCCCTATACTTAACTTTGCTAGTCCCTTAGCAAACACTTATTTGAAAAAGAAGTGAAAAAGAAAGAAAGAAAAAGAAAAAGAGATTGTACATGGATCAAGGTTGTTTTATTAAACTTGGCTTCATTAAATTAAGGTATGGAGCTCGATCAGATCTTTGGATTATTAATGTGTCAGAACCTTATTGGGACTTAAGTTTAAAACTCAACAGCCTCTAAGTTCCACTAATCTATAACCAAGACTCCTCAATGCTCCAGATCAGAACAAGTCAGCAATCACAAACCCTGGAGACTATGAATCTTTCCTTGTCCTGTGAATGTGAGGTCTAAGCTCTCCACCTCAGAAATGGCAACTTGACAACCCTCCCCAACAAGGTAACTCTATGACCTCAATCTGGCCACTCTTTCCTCGAGGAGCGGGGTATTCCCTTCTAAGTTCAAGTTCAACCGGCTCAAGAAGAGGAGGAAGAAGAGAATGGGTCAAGGCCAGTGTAGCCATGTACCCTTGGGAGCTTGACGAGTGTAGCCAAATCTCCCTGCTGCAAGCTACATAAGGTGAATCATGAACTCAAGCTTTGCTTATTGCACTCTATATACATACTCCGGTGGGATTATCATTTTCTATCAGACCCACCACTTTTTTGGAGTTATTTTCTTTTTGCATTTTTTTTCAAGTGCATCTATACAACATATACATGTGCAGCATATATACAAGGAGTTTTTCCTCTTGAGCCAGTAGACTATCCCTCTTTTGAAGCTTTATTGCAACCCACAACTCCCGTCGTTAGACCTCATGGCAACTAGACCAAGTTGAGACGCACTTCCTTCACTAAAAGAAGAAGAGAGGTTCTGCCTAGAAGTACTACCCTCATATGCTACCCCAAGTCAAGGAAGACTGCCTCCTCACCACCTCATCCGTAGAAAGCTCGGTGCAAAGTGCTGGTGTCCAAGTAAAGCCATTGTCTATATGAGTCATGTGTTGTTGTTAAGTGCTCTACTTAGGCTCATTGAGATGACATGTGATCATAGCCTAGTGGACTCAAAGAATTAAGTCACCATGGACCTGAAAAGCCTTAAACCTAAGCCCTATAAGTTTCCTCTTAGAAGTTAGGTGGATTAAGATCTTAATCAAGCTCCATTTCTCAATTTGATTCCAGGCTAGTTTAAATGTCAACTATCATCCAGAAAAACTATATACATATGTGCAAAAGATGCTATTTACACAAAGTTTACAATCATGCAAAATTTTTGAAAAATGTTTTGAAATCATGAATGGATGATGCATGAAGTGCAAGTTTTGCAAAAAGTATTTACACGCATTTACACAAGATTTTTGCAAACTTTTGATTTTCAAAACATTTTGGAAAAATTTTGTACTATATACATAATTTTGATAAGAAAATATTTACACAAACTTTACACAATAGATTTTTGAAATCATTTTTACAAAAATAATTTGTACACTAGCTATTTATGTGCAAATAAAAGAATGTTTATGTACATGAAAAATTTTTAATTTTTGTGATTTTTAGGGTTTTTAGCCATTTTATTTATTAACACACTCATACAAAGTACGAGTTATGGCTAAAGTATATATGAAATATATACACATCCCCCTATACTTAGCTCGAACGATGTCCTCATAGTCAAGAGCAATGAAGAAGACATAACTCGTGCTAGGTATAGTGAAGTGAAAAGGAAGGCTATATACAAAGACGAATGAATATCAAGAGACTCTCGGCTTTTCCCCCTATACTTAGGATCAAGTAATCCTAAGTATAGCAGGTTGTATACGAAGGGAAAACCGAGCGGAGAATGTACAGGGTCTACCCCCCCATACTTAGGGTGAAATATCCCTAAGCATAGGCAGCAAAATCAGGGGTAGACAGAAACAAAAGAAATACCCAAAGGTCTCACATCCCCCCTATACTTAGGGTAAAGTGCTCCCTAAGTATAGCATAATCAAAAGATGAAGAAAGGGATGTGGGACTAAAGAATGTAGTGATATAGACATATGGATCTATACAAGGCGGAAGATCAATGAAACTCAGGCGTGAGATGCATTAGATGTGAGTCAAAAACCACATCTCACGTAAAATGAATAGGGGCAAGATCAACGACCTGCGGTTCATGATCTAGAAATGGCTTGAGCCGCTGGCCGTTCACTCGAAAGGTACTCTCAGAAGACAGCTCGGATATATCAATGCTACCATTGTCGTGTACCTTTCTCACCAAGTAGGGTCCCTTCCACTTGCTCTGTAGCTTCCCTGGAAATAAACGAAGCCTCGCATCAAACAGCCATACTCTCTGACCAGGCTCAAAATGCTTGTGGCTGATATGAGAATCATGCCACTCCTTCACTCTCTCCTTATACTGTAGGCTGTTTGAGAAGGCGGTATCTCTAAGCTCCTCCAGGGCTGCTAACTCTGCCCTCCTCTGGTCTCCTACACCATCTGGATCCATAAGTATATCAGTAACTGCCCAAAATGACATGTGCCTCAGCTCAACAGGTAAATGGCACGGCTTGCCATATACGAGGCGAAAGGGAGATGTGCCCAATGGTGTCTTGAAAGACGTCCTATATGCCCACAAGACCGAGTCCAAAAGCTGTGACCAATCCTTTCGGTCTGGGCGGACGACTTTCTGCAATATAGTCTTGATCTCCCTGTTCGACACCTCGGCTAGACCATTCGTTTGTGGATGGTAAGGTGTAGCAACACGATGGTCTATACCGAACTCGCTAGCAAGGGCCTTCACCTGATCGTTGATGAAATGAGACCCCCCATCTGAAATCAAAACTCGAGGGACCCTGAACCGCGTGATGATGTGCTTCCTCAAAAATCTGCAAACTGTCCTCGTATCAGCGGCTCGGGCGGGGATAGCCTCAACCCAATGACTAACATAGTCCACGGCCAACAGAAAGTACTCGAATCCCTGACTCTTAGGGAATGGACCCATGAAATCGATGCCCCATGCGTCAAAAACCTCACAGAAGTGAATGGGCTGCATCGGCATCATATCACGCTGTCCACAAGTGCCCATTCTCTGACAGTCAGTACACCTCTTCACGAACTCATCAGAGTCCTTGAAGAGGGTAGGCCACCACAAGCCGGATTGGAGCACTTTCTGTGCTATTCTCCTCCCAGAATGATGTCCTCCTTCCTTAAGCTTGTGGCAGTAAGTAATGACGCTATGGTGCTCCTCCTGAGGAATGCACCGACGCCAGACGCTATCCCCTCCTTCGTGGTAAAGGATGGGATCCTCCCAGTGGTAGGACTTGGCCTTCGCGAGGAAGGTCTCAAGCCTCTGCCTGGGCCAATCTTGTGGGACTTTCCCAGCAATGAGAAAGTTCACAGTATCGGCATACCACGGGAGTGAGGCGATAGCAAGGATCGCCTCATCTGGGAAGGTCTCACAAATGGGATCAATCTGCTCAGACTCCTCAGGCTGCTCTAAATGGGAGAGATGATCCGCCACCACATTCTTGACTCCAGGCTTATCCTTGATCTCAATGTCGAACTCCTGGAGTAGAAGGATCCATCTAGTAAGTCTGGCCTTGGCATCCTTCTTTGCCATGAGGTATCGGATGGCGGTGTGATCAGTGTACAAGGTCACTCTAGATCCAATGATATAAGATCTGAACTTATCTAGGGCGAACACTACGGCTAGCATCTCCTTCTCAGTGACGGTATAATTCCGCTGCGCGGAATCCAATGTGCGGCTAGCGTAGTGGATAGCAAAGGGGACTCCATCCCTCCTCTGTCCCATCACGGCCCCACGGCAAAATCGGAGGCATCCGTCATGATCTCGAATGGGAGAGACCAATCGGGTGGCTGGAGAACAGGAGCCTCAATAACACACTGCTGGAGAGTCGCAAAGGACGAAAGACACTTGTCATCGACAAGTAACTCGGTGTCCTTTGTCAAGAGGTCAGTCAACGGCCGGGCAATCTTGCTGAAATCATGAATGAATCTCCGATAGAAACCAACGTGCCCCAGGAATGACCATAGCTGCCTCAAATTGGACGGCGGTGCGAGTTTTCTAATGACATCAACCTTGGCCAGATCAACCTCCATGCCCTTGTTGGAGATGATATGGCCAAGCACCGTCCCTTGAGTCACCATGAAGTGACTCTTCTCCCAAGAAAGCACCAAATGGACCTCTATACATCGCTGGAGTACCCGGTCTAGGCAGTCAAGACAGGAGTCGAATCCGTCGCCGTAGACTGAGAAATCGTCCATGAAGACCTCCAAACACTCCCCTACCATGTCCGAAAAGATCGACAGCATGCATCTCTGAAAAGTCGCAGGGGCATTGCATAGCCCAAATGGCATGCGTCGAAAGGCATATGTGTCGAAGGGACAGGTAAAGGTGGTCTTCTCCTGATCCTCAGGAGCGATGGCCACCTGGTTGTAGCCCGAGTACCCATCCAGGAAACAGTAATGGCTCTTCCCTTCCAGTCTCTCAATGATCTGGTCAATAAAAGGCAGGGGGAAATGGTCCTTCTTGGTGGCCTGGTTGAGTCTCCTGTAGTCAACACAGACCCGACAAGAGGTGGGTACGCGTGTAGCAATCTCCTCTCCCGACTCACTGATCACAGTCGTGATGCCCGTCTTCTTGGGCACCACATGCAAGGGGCTGACCCACTTGGAGTCGGAAATGGGATAAATAAAATCTACGCTCCACCATTTTGAGATTTCGTTCATGACGACCTCTCTCAAGTTGGGGTTCAGCCGCCGCTGGAACTCAAGCGATGGCTTCGCCCCCTCCTCGAGATAGATATGGTGGGAGCACAACGCTGGACTAACCCCATGGAGATCTGCTACACTCCATCTGATTGCCTTGCGGTTCTTTTCAAGAACCCCCATCAAACGGGATTCTTGCTCTCCAGTCAGATCGGCGGAGATGATGACTGGGTACATCTCAGGCTCGCCCGCAAGGAATCGATCTTCAGCGAAGTAGGGAGCGGCTTCAGCTCTGGATAGCTGGGTGCTGGCAAATCTGGCTTTGGAAGAAGATGCGTGTATGCTGCCAAGTCTGCCTGGGAGAATGAAAACGAACTCTCGCAAACTGGATCTGAAGAAGGCTGCTCAACTGAACTATCTCTGATCTGCTCGGCATCTACCTCCTCCTCAATTGTAGGCTCTGTGGAACTCAGGTCTGGCATGTGATCCTCGCAATCTGCCCAGACTCTGAATCCGAGGGATCTGCATCAAATAAGGTGGCATCAGTACCACCGTCACACAAGGTGGCCTCAGTACCACCATCACTAAACTCCGTGTCGCGGTCGAGAACCGGCTCTGCTGCCTCTGAAGTATCATGAACCAGGGCTATGCTCTCCAAACTCTCCTCTGCTATCAACTCGGCATCAGCGGTGTCTGGAAATGAGAAAATGGCCTGTGCTGCAGGGTCTGCCCATGCTTTCTCATCATCTGTGATCACAAAATCACAGTCCTGGTGGATGTCTAACCCGGCATCTGTCAGCTGCTCTGTATCTGTACTGGTCTCTGAGCATGCTCTGTCTCTGGCTCTGTAGTCCTCGACCGTCTCTATTTGTACACTTTTGCCCTCGACGCGAAAGTATACATTCCCGCTATCATGGTCAGTCACCGCCTTGGTTGTGGCCAAGAATGGACGACCGAGGATGATGGGGGTATCGGCCACTGAATCAGGGATCTCCATGTCCAACACTACGAAGTCCACGGGGAATTTCAGGCCCTGAATAGTGACGACAACGTCTCGCAACAACCCCTTCGACCTCTTGACAGATCGATCAGCAAACTGAAGGACTGTCCTGCTCTGTCTAAGAGTGCCCAACTCGAAGCGGTCGAGAAGGGCTGCCGGAAGGAGGTTGATAGACGATCCGCTATCCAATTGAGTCTGGTCGAACCTCTGCTCTCTGATATGACATCTGACATATGGGGCTCCTGAATCTAGCCTCTTAGCCGGCATACGGTTCTGGATCGTGAAACACGTGGCTTTCGTCAGCACATGAATCTCTGAATGGTGGTTCCTCCTCCTCCTGACTGTAGTCCTGTCTCGCAAAGAACGCTGAAGAAGGGGGATATGCTGCAAAGCCTCCTGAAGGGTCAGCTGTATATGGAATCGGTCAATCATGCTCTGGCTGAACTCCTCCTGCTCTCTCTTTTTTGGATCTTTTTCTTTTTTCTTCCCCTTCCCCATCAGAAGGGCTCTAGGGAAGGGGATCACAGGGTCCTTCTCAGATGAAGGACTAGGAATAGGTCTAGACGGCTCGACGGCCGGATCCACACATACATCAAGCACCACAGTGGGACTAGAGTAAACTAAACCTTTTCCTTTATTCACAACATTGTTCCGAGGTACATCAGAATGAGGAAAGACAACAACTCTCTCAGAATGAACACCGGTGGCCTCAGTACCACCACGGGCTGGCTCTGCTAGACGTCTCGCGGCCTCAGTACCGCGCTCTGGCTTGACATCTCGGGTGGCGTCAGTACCACCTCCTCGAACAGGTGAAACGGCGGCCTCAGTACCGCTGGTGGGATCAGCATCCTTGGTGGCATCAGTACCACCGTCATCATCATGAGCGGCCTCAGTACCGCTCTCCTCCTCCTCATCCGGCGCTCTAGGTGTATCCTCATGATGTCGCTCAGCTGAGGCGCCGCCTGCTGGTGTCCTACCGCTCCTAAGTGTGACAAAATCAGCATCAAAAAGATCTGAAGACATATCATCAAATGGATCACTAGGAGTGGCATGCTCAGTGGAAGCTACCTGCTCAGACTTACGCTTCAGGCTGTTGGGATTCGGCTCTATCTGGGCAGGAATGGCAGCCTTCCCTCTCACAATGTCCCGCATCTCTTGGCGGAACTCGTCCATCTCTCGTCTGAAAGTAGCCTGCTGGTCCGTGAGGAGGCAGGCTATGTCGTCCAAGGCGGGGCTCTCATATGGCGGACCATGGGAGCCCGACGGGTAGCCTCTCTGGTAATGAGGCTGCTGGAACTGGTGCTGCTGCTGCTGAGAGGGGTAAGTGGGAGGATGCTGCTGCTGGTGTGGCTGGTGAGGCTGCTCTCGCCTCCAAGACTGTCCCTGCTGATAGGGACGAGGAACGTAGGATGATCGCTGCTGTGAAGGGTAGACTGGGGGCTGCTGCTGCTGCTGGTGATCCCTCTGCTGGCTGTACTGGCCTCCCTGACTAGATGGCTGCTTCTGGGGCTGGGTACCTCCATTCCCCCACCTGAATCCGGGATGGTCCCGTCGGATTCCAGGCTGAGGGCGGTCATACCAAATCCCGTTGACATCCATCAACGGTTCTGCATCGTACTGGGCTGGCGGGAGTACTGCCAGAGGCTGATCTGGCTGGTATACCACCATCTGCAAGTCTGGAGATGGTGGTGACTGGTAAGAGGGTTGTTGCTGCTGGTACGGCTTCGCCTGTACAAGGTGAACCTGTCTAGGCTGCTGGTGTGAGTTGGAGCACTGGGACGAGCTGCTTCTACTGCCATGATCGCCTCGCGACTGAAAACGGGGCTGTGAAGCCGTCTGTGCCTCCTGGAGACACATGAGCTGGGTCTTCATGTCGCTCAGAGTCTGTGCCATCTGCTCCATCTGAGTGATGCCCTGGCACTGCTTCTTCTCGATCAGCTCCATCCGATCCAACTTCTCACTGATAATACCCATATCCGCAGCGGACGACTCTGCCTGTGCTGCTGCTACTGCGGATGAACTGGATGGATCGGCGTCGACCCGTGTGATCCTCTGGTACTGCACGGGTCCTGGCTGCTGCTGGGGTCTGCCCTGAGTGTACAACCTGGTCTGGGACATCACCATGTAGTTCTCGGCCATCTCCTCGTAGATGGCCCAGACCTGGTCGTGATCCTTAGCGAAGTAAGACCCGCCACAAGAAGCGTTCACCAAGCCCTGGAGCTCTGGTGTCAGCCCGCTGAAAAAGCTCTGCACAAGGTTGGGCATCGAAATGTCGTGGTGCGGGCATCGATCAGTCAGCTCACGGAACCTCTCCCATGCCTCATGGAATTGCTCGTTGGGGAGCATGGAGAAGTTGCTGATGAGGGCTCTCGCTGCATTGTTCCGCCCGAGTGGATAGTACTTGTTCAAGTACTCGGTGTGGAGCTGCTCCCAGGTGTAAACAAACTTCCCCAAGTGCTTCAGCCAGGTGGCTGCTCTGTCGGCCAAGGAAAAGGGGAAGGCAATCATCCGAATAGTATCCTGGTCCACCTGACGATCGTGGACAGTACTGCAGATCATGAGAAACTCCTGGAGGTGGAGATGGGGCTCCTCACTAGCGAGTCCGTGGAAGCGGGGGAGTAACTGCAAGGTGTTCGGGGGGAACTTGAAGTCCCCCACAATAGCTGGAAGTACAACCCAGTGGTGCGTCAGCGTCGATCCGGGGTTATGTAACTCCCGCATCGGTCTCGGTGGTCCTCCTGCCGCGGTTGCGGCGGCTGCTGCCGCTGCGGCGGCTGCTGCGGCTGCTGCTGCGGCTGCTGCATCAGCATCATCCGGGATCCTCAGCCCGTCTCTCCTCTGCTCTCTCTCTCTGCTCTCATCTGCTCCATCTCTCTCCTCATATCAAGCATGAATGCCCCATGATCCCTCAACTGCTGCTGAACGGTCTCTAGGGAGGCGATCAGGGTGGAGTTGATCGCACCCTGGTCCAACACAAAGTGCTCAGGCTGTGGACCTCGGGAGCGATCCTCGGAACTGCCGGCCATGGCGTCTGCAAAATCAAATGAGCCAAACTCAGGTGCTGACAAATCTGCTAATGTCTCCTCTGGCTCATGTCTCTCAGAACCGAAAGAAAGGGGGTCGAGGGGGAACAGGGCGGAATCATACTCGGGCTCGGAGAGCTGGTCTCGGCTCTCGCAGGCCAACCTAGATGAACGGGTAGACGTGCCCGAAAGCGGTGCAGCCAGAGGCTGCCCAAGAGAGCGTCTACCCATCATCGTGATCTGACGAGTAAGGCAGATGAGAGCTGGAGAAACTATGATCGGCAACCAAACCCTCTGTTCACCAATGCAACGCGAGCTGAAGATCGTAAAGGCTCAGTCAAATTATCTTGTCAAATTTTATTAGGTGAACAAACAATCTATCAGAGCACTTACGTGACCTGTTGGGATACCCGATGCTACTCCAACCGACTGGCCCGCACGGAAAAGTCGGTAATCAGTCGGGAATAGCACCGGAGGGCTCTACCTAGTGTGCGGGTCACTCTCTCGCGCAATCAAACCAACCAATGAGGGGGTTGCTCTACCCAAGACAAATTTTTAAGTCAAGTGTCTTTTAGGGTCAATAGCTTAAACAGTCCCAATTTTATGGTTTTTCTTTTTAATTTTTTTCAATAAAAACAAAGGCCTAACGAATTTTTCGGTGCTCCTGGTTATTTAGTCAAAAACAAGGGGGAGAAGACGAAAAAGCCGATGCGTGAAGAAATCAATGATGCATGCAGAGATAGAAATGCGTACCTTCCTCTAGCACTCTACATGCAAGTGATCCGCGCAGAAATGTAAAGACAGAAAATAAACTAACTATATTGTGCAGCGGTGAAAACCGAGTCCTAAACAGGCAATTCTACCCGAAGAACCGTCTAACTGGTCACCGACCCTTCAAGCCAAAGGTCCGGTCTCGGTCTACCCCTCCTCCTCCCGACACATCAGGTTCAGGAGCAGCGCTTGGCAGGGCAGGCTACGACACGTAGGCTATGAAGGGGATGAGTCAGTTATTTTTATTAATCAATTATTAGTAGGTCCAATTAATCGCACTATAGGAACAGGCAAGCAATTAGGTGTGGGGTTCCTACTAATTACGGCACAGTCAAGCAGAAAAACCGCGTAAAACCGTCAAAGGTAGCAAGAAAACCAAAACCGCGAAAAAGCCGCGAAAAATCTAAGCTAGCTACTGGGTCCCCCGAGCACACCGATGCTCGGCGAAACAGACCCGAGAAAGAAGTCCAAAGTCTCTGAGTGTCCCTGTATTATTACAATAATCAAATGAATAAAAAGAAAATCTAAGCTACTCATATTCTAATCCTCACCCACTCAACCTCTCTCTCACGCTCTCATGCGGCTCCGTGTAGAAGGGAGCCGCCTCCAAGTCCATCGGTTGCGCCGGCTTCTCGAAATCAGTCGTCTCGGTCCTCGGGCCCTCGCAAGAAAGAAACAGAGTGGTCAGACCAACAAAAATAATCAAATAATAATAAGGAAATAAAACAGGGTATATGTGCAAAAATACCAAATAAAAGAAACACTCAAAAACAAAAACACAAATAAAAGAAAATAAAGTAAAACAAAACAAAATAAAGCAAAAATAAAATAAAAACAAAAAGCTGCGAAAAACCGCGAACTCAGAAAGAGCCGTGAAAAGCCGCGAAAAAGAAAACAAAAATAAAACGAAAACTACTAAGTCGTGCTCCCCGGCAACGGCGCCATTCTGATGACCGGAATGAAGGCTCGGGTATAAGGTACTAAATGGTCGTTGCGACCCAAGCAATTAGACTCGATCAATCAAGAAAAAGAGACCACCAATAAAAGATAAAATCAACTCAAAACAAGATAGCGGCCATGCTATTTTATTAACCTGGTATAGCGACCAGGGTCGAACTCAGGGAGCACGTCATGGCCTCGCGGCCTACGAAGTAGTCAAACAGAAAATAAAAGAAAAGAAACAGGTATTTTTGGTGGATTTTAATTCTTTTTATATTTTTTTTGGATTTTTAATTAATTAAGAAACTAAAGAAAACAAGAACACAAGGCAATTCAACTATTTATTTACTGCACTCAAAATCAACCAAAAATTCAAATAAAAATGTTTTTATGTATTTTATAATTTTTACTATTTTTAATGAATTTTTGGGATTTTTCTGATGTTTATTTAATTTTATAAAAATCAAACAATGCAAAACGATAAAAGCAATGTCCAGCCCAGCTTACGGGGTTTAGATAAAATAACTAAAAACCCCCAAAAAGCCTAGAGGTAATTTTCCTTCATAGTAAACACTAGAAAGAAAATTTAGACACTAGATTTATGATTTTTAAGTTTTTAAATTATTTATTAGAATTTTTATAATTTTCTAGGTGTTTTTCAATTTTTATGAGTTTTATGTAATGAAAAATAGCCAAAGTTGGTTAGAAAATAAAGCACACCAAAACAAACAGTAGCTAATTTTTTTGTAATTTTTAGATAGGTTTTAATATTTTTTTGTGATTTTTAAAGTCAAACAATAATGAAAATGGATGTTTTTGATTTTTTTAAAAATATCAAAACAAAACAAAAATGTCTCCAAAAATTCCAGAAAATTTTACAACATGGAAGGAGCCATGTGTCCAATTTTTCATTGGATTTGGAGTTGGTTTGCTATTTTATTCAAAAATAACAAGTAGGCACTGTGCACAGGGACCTGAGTGCAAATACCAAGAGTTCTGGGGGGTCTGGTGCAAAATACCCAGGAAAACACGCACGTCGCGCGTGCCTAAGGCACTCAGGGACCTATCTGTAAGGAAAACTAAGTCCTAGGACTATTTGGTAACAGGTACCAAAAGTCCGGGGACTTGTTGGTAATTCACGCACAGGCGTATAAAAGCAATTATCCAAAAGTTTCCATTCATTTCAGAACAAACCAGAACTACATGGCTAATAATGCAAAACACCTAACAAAGCACGTGTCGATGCACGTGCTACACCATACACAGGGGTATATAAGCAAATAAAATAAAGCACAGGGTCCTCGGTGCAATTATACCAAAAATAAAACAACTATCTAACTTATTTACAGGACTAAATGCTAAATAAAATAAAAGGCAGGGCCTAAGGGTAAATTACCCTTTATTAATGAAGACGGCTGGATGGGCGCCACGTGGTGGATGGACAGCTGAGATGCAGGTAGCGCCCAACGAAGGAAGCCCTCGTCCTGATCGAGCGGTCCAGGTGCAGCCACGTGGCAGATCGAGTGGCTCTGAAGCAGTGTGGGAAGGCGCCTCTGATCGGACGGTATGGATCGCCTCTCCAAAGATCTGACGGTGACGGGACCTCCTCAGATGGACGCCCGAGATGTGGACTGGAGGTCGAAGGGGATCCAACGGCTGCTAAAGGTCCTGGAAGAACTGTCGGCCAGCGAACTTTGTCGGCCCAATGCACGCGCTCCTGGCCTCCTCGCGGGGCCCAATGATTGGAGCAAATGAGCCAAAGATAGGAAATGGAGTGGCGGAGCTCGAGCTTTATACGGTGGAAGGTTCGGGAAGATGTGAGCGGGTAGGGCAAAGGGATGCGCGGATCCCGAGGCGGACACTCCGGCGAGGGTCTCGGATGTAGCAGGAACGAATCGGATCCTAGGTTTAGGCGAGAAGGGATCGGGTTTAGGTGCGAAAATAGGGAGAAGTCGGGTCGGGCACCTGATACCCGTGGGAAGTGGTCCTGGGGGGGGGGGGAGTTGACCGGGCGGTCAACAATCCCCAGGACCAATAGGAAGAGGCCATTTGGAAAATATTGGTAAAATCATTAATAAATAGTAAATGGCCGATTTATTAAAAAGTCAAAACATGAAATATTTTTGTTTTAATTTTTTCTATTTTTTAGTGATTTTTAATTAATTTTTCAAAGTAAAAATAAGGTATTTACATAATATAGCTATATATAGGTATATGTACAATATAGGCTTTTAAATTTTGATTTTTAATTAGTTATTTTTATACAATTTTATTCCCATTTTAGATTTTATTTATTTATATCATAAAATAAGGAATAAAAAGATATTTTTATTTTATTTTTATTATTTATATACATAGGTGAAATAAATAGATATGTACATATATATATACATGGTATATTTACAAAGTATTTTTGGGTTTTTAGTTTTGTTATTTTTATTTTGTTTTTGTTTTAATTGTTTTTATTTATTTACATCATAAGACATAAAATATGTACAAGATTTTTGGGAATTAATTGTATTTATTTATAAGGCTAAATAAATATAATATGAATGGACTATATACATGGTGACTATGTACATAAGTGATGTTTTTGTTTTCTTTTTAATTTTACTATTTTTATCTTGATTTTATGTTTATAAATATATACAAATATTTACAAGCCAATTTTAGTCTCTTTTTGGGAGGAAAATATTTTTATTTTATTTGTATATATATTTACACACATGAGCCCCTATCTCCCTCTACTTTGGTTTTTATGCGGTCAGGCCCATGCTGAGCCCTCCCTTGGGTTAGGTTGCTCAATATTTATTCTAAATATTTCCCTCTTTTTCTTTTTGATCTTTATTCTTTTGTTTTTGCACAAAAACATGCTAATTATTACTTTTTACACAATGCATGCTTTTGGTAATTATTTATATTTACAACTATATACATGCATTTGCAAAGGTTTTTGTAGCTAAAATATAGGAATAAAGAGTGATGAATGAGTATTCATCAATATGGTGGGAGCACAGAGCTGGACTAATCCTCAGGAGATCAACTATACTCCATCCTATCACCTTGCAGTTTCTTTCAAAAACCTCCATCAAATGAGATTCTTGCTCTCCAGTCAAATCCGTTGAGATAATGACTGGGTGCATATTTGGCTCACCCGTAAGGAATCTATACTTCAGCGACTGCAGCAAGGGCTTCAATTCCAAGCAACTGGGAGCTGGCAGATCTAGCTTCTGATATGTCTGAGTGAAGGCTACCAGGTCTGCAAGAGAGAACTCTCGTTGTACATAAAAAACCTAACGAAGGGAACCCTAATGGAATGTCTGCAAACTGTCATGGCTCGCACTCCGTCCTAGCTGTCGGCTCAAAAGGAATCATACATGGCAAGTAATCATCAAAGTCATCCCAATCGATGTCTGAATCCGAGGGATCTGAACTTGAAGAACATGAATGGAATTCTGCTTCACCACTCATCCCACAACTGTCGGCCTCAAATGTGTCCTCTGCCAAGGGTGCGCTATCCAAAATCTCGATTGCCATGAGCTGTAGATACACTGAATCTGTGGGCAAGGCGAGGGCTTGTGCTACAGGATCTGTCCAAATGGCTTCATCATCGTCATCACAAAATCACACTCCTGGTGGACGTCTCGCTCAGCCTCTGTCATCTGTCCTATATCACTAGACTGCTCTGAGCATGCTGATTTTCTCGCTCTGGTCTCGTCGATCTTCTCTATTTGTATACTTTCACCCTCTACGCGAAAGTACACCTTCCTGCTATCATGGCCGGATACCACCTTGGTTGTGGCCAAGAATGGGCGTCCAAGTATGATGGGGGTATCTGTCACCGAATCAGGGATCTCCATGTCCAATACAACAAAGTCCACGGGAAATTGCATGCCCTAAATGGTAACGACCACGTCTCTCAACAACCCCTTCGGCCTTTTAATCGACCTATAAGCAAACTGAAGGACTGTCCGACTCCGATGGAGAGGGCCAAACTCAAATCGGTCAAGTAAGGCTGCTGGAAGGAGGTTGATAGAAGAATCTCTGTCTAATAGAGTACGATCAAACGGTTGCTCCTGAATCTGGCATCTGACATAGGGAGCTCCTGCATCAGGTCTCTTGGCTGGTAGTCTGTTCTGAATGGCAAAGCATGTGGAACGGGTGAGCACATGGATCTCTTCTCTGCGGTTCCTCCTCTTCCTGCAGATTGTAGTCTTCTCTCTCAAGTTCTTTTGGAAAAAGGGGATGTGCTCTGGTGCCTCCTGTAGAGTCAGCTGAATCTGAAATCTATCAATCATCTGGTTGCTGAACTCTAATTGATTTGTCCTTTTGTGATTTGCTCTTTTATTCCCCTTCACCAAGCGGAGTGCTTGAGGGAAGGGGATGGTAGGGACCTCCTCAGATGGAGGGCTAGGAAGAGGTTCATGTGCCTGTGAAGGAATGGAATCCATACAAAGATCATCATACAACACATATGGACTCGGAGTAGATAAAGAACCTTTTCCTTTATTCATTTTTTGTTCTTTTTCTTGTTACCACAGTCCTGAGATACAAAAGGTGGAAACACAACAGGTGGAAGCTCAACAAAAGTAGAAGTGGTGGCTTCAGTACCACCCACGGCATCTGACTTCGCGGCATCAGCACCACGCTCTGGCTCAGTGATGAGAGGCCTGAAGGCTAGGGTATAGGTGCTAAATTGGTCGTTGCGACCCAAGCGATCAGACTCGGCTCAATCAAGAAAAATGAACCACTCAGAATAGATGAAATCACTCAAAACACGAAAGCGGTCCTGCTATTGGATTAACCTGGTATAGCGACCAGGATCGAACTCAAGGAGCACGGATTGGCCTCTCCGCCTACGAAGTAGTAAAAAGAAATAAAACAAGAGAAGAAAATATTTTTAGTGGTTTTTAATTTATTTTATATTTTTTTTGGTTTTTTAATGTATTAAGAAAATAAGAAAAACAAAGAAACACACACTTCAACAATTTATTTAAAGCACTAATCAACCAAAAATACAAACAAAAATATTTTTATGTGTTTTATAATTTTTAGTGTTTTTGGTGAATTTTTGAGAATTTTCTGATGTTTATTGAATTTTCTAAAAATCAAACAGTTACTGAAATAAAAGGTACTATCCAGCCGAGCCAATAAGGCCTAGATAAGATATCTAAGGGCCCCAAAATGGCTGGGAGGTAATTTTCTTGTGAAGAGAATAAAGCAAGGAAAATTTAGGCATCTATTTTATTATTTTTGGATTTTTTGTTTAATTATTAGAATTTTTATACATTTTTAAGTGTTTTTCAATTTTTAGTGGTTTTCAGTAATGAAAAATAGCCAAAACTGGCTAGAAAATCAAGCTAAGCAAAATAGACAGCCACCTTTTTTTGTAATTTTTAGACACTGTTTAATATTTTTTTGTGATTTTTAAAGTTAGACAGTAGCAAAATTAAAGGTTTTTGATTTTTTAAAAATATCAAATGAAATCAAAAATGTCCTCAAAAATCCACGAAAATTTTACACCATGGCAGGAGCCTTGTGTCCAATTTTCGTTGGATTTGGAGGTAATTTGCTATTTTATTCAAAAATAAAGAAGGGGCACCGTGCACAGGGACCAAAGTGCAAATACCCAAGAGTCTGGGGGGTCTGGTGCAATTTACCCAGCAAAACATGCGCCACGCGCGTGCCTGGGGCACTCAGGGACCCAAATGCAATAAAAATAAGTCCCGAGGACTTATTGGTAGTAGGTACCAAAAGTCCAGGGGCCTATTCGCAAAATACCCAAAATATCGCGCACATGTTGAAATAAATCACGCACAGGGGTATAAATGCAAATAAACTAAAACATTCATTCCATTGATAACAACCAGAACTACAGGGGCATGAGTTGCAAATAAACCAGAGACACACGTGACGAAGCACGTGTCATACAACGCACAGGGGCATAAATGCAAGGAAAATAAAGTACGGGGTCCTCTATGCAAATAACCCTAAAACTAAACAACTAAATTCAATATTTACAGGACTAAAGCGATATAAAAGAAAAGACAGGGCCTAAGGGTAAATTACCCTTTATTAAGGTGAACCGCTGGATGTGCGCCACGTGGAGGATCTGAAGGTGGCGAACGATGGGCGCTCCAGATCTTCCCTCCTCAGATCGAACGGTGGTGGTTGCTCCGGAGATGAACGGCTCTGATGGAGACTGGAGCGAGAGGAGGCTATCGAACGGCGACGGAGGATGTTGGATGAACAGGTCGCCGGCGAGACTCGCCGGCCTCGGGCGCGCGCTAGGCTCCTCCTGGGAGCACTCTGAAGGTCGGAGAAGAGACGTGGAGTGCTCCCGCGTCTGGTGGTGGGCTCCGATGATCGAGCCGAGCTCCGAGGAGCTCGGGCGAGGTCGGCGGAGCTGAGCCTCCTGGCTGGATGACGTAGGGCCTCAGATGGCCTTTGTTTGACCTGCAAAGCGAACCAGAAGACTCGCGGGTCGAGGGCAAACTGCCTCGACCCGGTTAGGCGAGGTGACGGTGGCTCGTGGGTCGAAATGGCGAGCTCCGACGAAGGGGGTGGATGGAGGAGCTCGGCTCCCAGCTCCTGTGCGAGCTGGGTTGGATGGAGGGGTGAAGAAGGTGCGTCGAAGGGAGGCGGATGCGATGGACGATTCCGATGATCGAACGGAGTGAGGGGATGGTCGGAATCAGCTCGAGACGGCGGCGATACGAATTGGGCGTAAATGGAAATCGAAGAAAGATAAGGACCTACAAGGTTACCTGGGTGGTCGAAGAGACTGGGGAGGAGCTGGGGAAGCTCCTGGTCGTCGCCTCGAGGAGCGTCTCCCTCCGAGGCTCAAGCTCCAGCTGATGGCGGAGCGACGGCGGCGTAGCTCGCCGGATCGATGGTCTCGCCCTCCTTCCTCGCTGCGACACCACGGGGGGGCGAGCTGTCACTCTCGCCGATGTGATGGAGGTCACTGGGAGTGGAACGAATGAGCCAAAGATGGGGAAATGAGGTGGCGGAGCTCGGCTATATACGTTGGAGGGGTCCGGGAAAGATGGCTCGGGTAGGGCGTGGAGGCGCGCGGATCCCGAGGTGGATGCCACGGCGAGGATGTCGGATGTGGCAGGAGTGAAACGGACCCGGGGTTTAGGTGGGATTCAATCGGGTTTAGGCGCTAGAAATTAGGGAAGTCGGGTCGGGCGCTTAAATCCGCAGAAGGTGGTCCTGGGGAGGTAGTTGACCGGGCGGTCAACATCCCCAGGGCCAACAGGATCAGGCCACGTGGCTGGATCTTGAAGTTAAAAATTAAGGTAGCAAATGGCCGAATTTGCAAAAAGTTAAAACATGAAATATTTTTATTTTATTTTTTTCTATTTTTTAGTGATTTTTAATAATTTTTTCGAAATAAAAATAAGGTATATACATAGTATGTACTATATAGGTATATGTACATAATTAGGGTTTTTAATTTTTGATTTTTTTAATTATTATTTTTGTGAAATTTTATTCCTATTTTATATTTTATTTATTTTCATTATATAATAAGGAATAAAAAGGTATTTTTATTTTATTTTTATTATTTATACACATAGGTAAAATAAATACATATATACACTTATATACATGGTATATGTACAATCTATTTTTGTATTTTTAATTTTATTATTTTTATTTTGTTTTTGTTTTGATTGTTTTTATTTATTTATAATATATAATAAAGAATATTTACAAAAACTATAAAGATTAATTTTATTTATTTATAGGGCTAAATAAATATGTGGGTGAGTCTATGTACAATGTGAAAGTGATATTTTTGTTCTTTTTTATTTTCATATTTTTATCTTTTGTTTTTTATATTTATAAATATGTACAAGTATTTACAAACCTATTTTTGGTGAGGAAAATATTTTTATTTATTTACATAAACATTTACACATGAGCCCCTATCTCCCTCTACTTTGGTTTTTATGCGGTCAGGCCCATGCTGAGCCCTCCCTTGGGTTAGGTTGCTTAATATTTATTCTAAATATTTCCCTCTTTTTCTTTTTAATCTTTATTCTTTTATTTTTGCACAAAAACATGCTAATTATAGGTTTTTACACAATGCATGCTTTTAGTAATTATTCCTATTTACACATATCTACATGCATTTGCAAAGGTTTTTGTAGCTAAAATATAAGAATAAAGAGTGATGAATGGGTATTCATCACCCCCCTATACTTAACTTTGCTAGTCCCTTAGCAAACACTTATTTGAAAAAGAAGTGAAAAAGAAAGAAAGAAAAAGAGGATGTACATGGATAAAGGTTGATTATTAAACTTGCCTTTATTAAATTGGGGTATGGAGCTCGATCAGATCTTTGGATTATTAGTGTGTCGGAACCTTATTTGGACTTAAGTCTAAAACTCAACAGCCTCTAAGTTCCACTAATCTATAATTAAGACTCCTCAATGCTCCAGGTCAAAACAAGTCATCAATCACAAACCCTGAAGATCATGAATCTTTTCTTGTCCTGTGAATGTGAGGTCTAAGCTCTCCACCTCAGAAATGGCAACTTGACAACCCTCCCTAACAAGGTAACTCTATGACCTCAATCTGGCCACTCTTTCCTCGGGGAGAGGGGTATTCCCTTCTAAGTTCAAGATCAACCGGCTCAAGAAGAGGAGGAAGAAGAGAATGGGTCAAGGCCAGTGTATCCAAGTACCCTTGGGAGCTTGACCAGTGTAGCCAAGTCTCCCTGCTGCAAGATACAACAGGTGGATCATGAAACCAAGCTTTGCTTATTGCACTCTATATACATACTCCGGTGGGATTATCATTTTCTATCAGACCCACCACTTTTTTGGAGTTATTTTCTTCTTTTTTTTCAAGTGCATCTGTACAACATATACATGTGCAGCATATATACAAGGAGTTTTTCCTCTTGAGCCAGTAGACTATCCCTCTTTTGAAGCTTTATTGCAACCCACAACTCCCGTCGTTAGACCTCAAGGCAACCAGACCAAGTTGAGACGCACTTCCTTCACTAAAAGAAGAAGAGAGGTTCTGCCTAGAAGTACTACCCTCATATGCTACCCCAAGTCAAGGAAGACTGCCTCCTCACCACCTCATCCGTGGAGAGCTCGGTGCATAGTGCTGGTGTCCAAGTAAAGCCATAATCTATATGAGTCATGTGTTGTTGTTAAGTGCTCTACTTAGGCTCATTGAGATGACATGTGATCATAGCCTAGTGGACTCAAAGAATTAAGTCACCCTAGACCTGAAAAGCCTTAAACCTAAGACCTATAAGGTTCCTCTTAAAAGTTAGGTGGATTAAGATCTTAATCAAGCTCCATTTCTCAATTTGATTCCAGGCTAGTTTAAATGTCAACTATCATCCAGAAAAACTATATACATATGTACAAAAGATGCTTATTTACACAAATTTTACAATCATGCAAAATTTTTGAAAAATGTTTTGAAATCATGAATGGATGATGCATGAAGTGCAAGTTTTGCAAAAAGATATTTACACACATTTACACAAGATTTTTGCAAACTTTTGATTTTCAAAACATTTTGGAAAAATTTTATACTATATACATAATTTTGATACAAAAATATTTACACAAGCTTTACACAAGAGATTTTTGAAATCATTTTTACAAAAATAATTTGTACACTAGCTATTTATGTGCAAATAAAAGAAAAATTTTTAATTTTTGTGATTTTTAGCCATTTTATTTATTAACACACTCACACAAAGTACGAGTTATGGCTAAAGTATATATGAAATATATACACAACCCCCTATACTTAGCTCGAACGATGTCCTCAGAGTCAAGAGCGATGAAGAAGACATAACTCGTACTAGGTATAGGGAAGTGAAAAGAACGGCTATATACAAAGACGAACGAATGAAAAGTCAAGAGGGTCTCGGGTCTTCCCCCTATACTTAGGATCGAATAATCCTAAGTATAGCAGGCTGTACACTAAGGGAAAACCGAGTGGAGAATGTACAAGGTCTACCCCCCTATACTTAGGGTGAAATATCCCTAAGTATAGGCAGCAAAACAGGGGTAGGCAGAAACAAAAGGAATACTCACAAGGTCTCACATCCCCCCTATACTTAGGGTAAAGTGCACCCTAAGTATAGCATAATCACAAGATGAAGAAAGGGATGTGGGACTAAAGAATGTAGTGATATGGACATCTGGATCTATACAAGGCGGAAGATCAGTGAAACTCAGGCGTGAGATGCATTAGATGTGAGTCAAAGACCACATCTCACGCAAAATGAATAGGGGCAAGATCAGCGACCCGCGGCTCATGATCTAAAAATGGTTTGAGCCGCTGGCCGTTCACTCGAAAGGTACTCTCAGAAGACAACTCAGATATATCAATGCTACCATTGTCGTGTACCTTTCTGACCAAGTAGGGTCCCTTCCATTTGCTCAGTAGCTTCCCTGGAAATAGACGTAGCCTCGCATCAAACAGCCATACTCTCTGTCCAATCTCAAAATGCTTGTGGCTGATATGAGAATCATGCCACTCCTTCACTTTCTCCTTATAATGTAGGCTGTTTGAGAATGATGTATCTCTAAGCTCCTCCAGGGCTGCCAACTCTGCCCTCCTCTGGTCTCCCATACCATCTGGATCCATAAGAATATCTGTAACTGCCCAAAGTGGCTTGTGCCTCAGCTCAACAGGTAAATGGCACGGCTTGCCATATACGAGGCGAAAGGGAGATGTGCCCAATGGTGTCTTGAAAGACGTCCTATATGCCCACAAGACCGAGTCCAAAAGCTGTGACCAATCCTTTCGGTCAGGGCGGACGACTTTCTGCAATATAGTATTGATCTCCCTATTCGACACCTCGGCTAGACCATTCGTCTGTGGATGGTAAGTTGTGGCAACACGATGGTCTATACCGAACTCGCTAGCAAGGGCCTTTACCTGGTCGTTGATGAAATGAGACCCCCCATCAGAAATCAGAACTCGTGGAACCCCAAACCGCGTGATGATGTGCTTCCTCAAAAATCTGCAAATTGTCCTCACATCAGCGGCTCGGGCGGGGATAGCCTCAACCCAATGACTAACATAATCCACGGCCAACAAAATGTACTCAAATCCCTGACTCTTAGGGAATGGACCCATGAAATCGATGCCCCATGCGTCAAAAACCTCACAGAAGTGAATGGGCTGCATCGGCATCATATCACGCTGTCCACAAGTGCCCATCCTCTGACAGTCAGTACACCTCTTTACGAACTCATCTGAGTCCTTGAAGAGGGTAGGCCACCACAAGCCGGATTGGAGCACTTTCTGTGTCGTTCTCCTCCCAGAATGATGTCCTCCTGCCTCAAGCTTGTGGCAGTAAGTGAGGACGCTATGGTGTTCCTCCTGAGGAATACACCGACGCCAGACACTATCCCCTCCTTTGTGGTAAAGGATGGGGTCCTCCCAGTGGTAGGACTTGGCCTTCGCAAGGAAGGTCTCAAGCCTCTGCCTGGGCCAATCTTGTGGGACTTTCCCAGCAACGAGAAAGTTCACAATATCGGCATACCATGGGAGTGAGGCGATAGCAAGGATCGCCTCATCTGGGAAGGTATCTCGAATGGGATCAATCTGCTCAGACTCCTCAGGCTGCTCTAAATGGGAGAGATGATCCACCACCACATTCTTGACTCCAGGCTTATCCTTGATCTCAATGTCGAACTCCTGGAGTAGAAGGATCCATCTAGTAAGTCTGGCCTTGGCATCCTTCTTTTCCATGAGGTACCTGATGGCGGTGTGACCTGTGTACAAAGTCACTCTAGATCCAATGATATAAGATCGAAACTTATCTAGGGCGAATACTACGGCTAGCATCTCCTTCTCTGTAACCGTGTAATTCCGCTGGGCGGAATCCAATGTGCGGCTAGCGTAGTGAATGGCAAATGGAACTCCATCCCTCCTCTGTCCCAGCACAGCCCCTACGGCAAAATCGGAGGCATCCGTCATGATCTCGAATGGGAGAGACCAATCAGGCGGCTGGAGGACAGGAGCCTCAATCACACACTGCTGGAGAGTCGCGAAGGACGAAAGACACTTGTCATCGACAAGGAACTCGGTGTCTTTCGTCAAGAGGTCCGTCAACGGCCGGGCAATCCTGCTGAAATCCTGAATAAATCTCTTATAAAATCCAACGTGCCCCAGGAATGACCGTAGCTGCCTCAAATTGGACGGAGGTGCGAGTTTTCTAATGACATCAACCTTGGCTGGATCCACCTCCATGCCCCTGTTGGAGATGATGTGGCCAAGCACCGTCCCTTGAGTCACCATGAAGTGACTCTTCTCCCAAGATAGAACCAAATGGTACTCAATACATCACTGGAGTACTCGGTCTAGGCAGTCAAGACAGGAGTCGAATCTGTCGCCGTAGACCGAGAAATCATCCATGAAGACCTCCAAACACTCCCCTACCATGTCCGAAAAGATCGACAACATGCACCTCTGAAAAGTTACAGGGGCGTTGCATAGCCCAAATGGCATGCGTCGAAAGGCATATATACCATAGGGACAGGTAAAGCTGGTCTTCTTCTGATCCTCAGGAGCGATGGCCACCTGGTTGTAGCCCGAGTACCCATCCAGGAAGCAATAATGGCTCTTCCCTGCCAGTCTCTCAATAATCTGGTCAATAAAAGGCATGGGGAAATGGTCCTTCTTGGTGGCCTGGTTGAGTCTCCTGTAGTCAACACAGACCCTCCAAGAGGTGGGTACTCGTGTAGCAATCTCCTCTCCCGACTCACTGATCACAGTCGTGATGCCCGTCTTCTTGGGCACCACATGCAAGGGGCTAACCCACTTGGAGTCGGAAATGGGATAAATAAAATCTGCACTCCACCATTTTGATATTTCCTTCATCACTACCTCTCTCAGGTTGGGGTTCAGCCGCCGCTGGAACTCACGCGACGGCTTCGCCCCCTCCTCGAGATAGATATGGTGGGAGCACACTGATGGACTAATCCCATGGAGATCTGCTACGCTCCATCCGATTGCCTTGCAGTTCTTTTCAAGAACCCCCATCAAACGGGATTCTTGCTCTCCAGTCAGATCGGCGGAGATGATGACTGGGTACATCTCAGGTTCGCCCGCAAGGAATCGATACTTCAGCGAAGTAGGGAGCGGCTTCAGCTCTGGACAGCTGGGCGCTGGCAAATCTGGCTGCGGAAGGAAATGTGTCAAAGCTGCTAAGTCTGCCAAATCTGCCTGGGAGAAAGAAAGCGAACTCTCGCAAACTGGATCTGGAGAAGGCTGCTCAACTGTGTTGTCTCTGATCTGCTCTACCTCTACCTCCTCCTCATCTGTAGGCTCAGGTGGACTCAGGTCTGGCATCTGATCATCACAATCTACCCAATCAGACTCTGAATCCGAGGGATCTGCATCAAACGCGGTGGCATCAGTACCACCGTAACACAAGGTGGCCTCAGCACCACCATCACTGAAAACTGTGTCGCGGTCAAGAACCGGCTCTGCTGCCTCTGTGGTATCCTGGACCAGGGCTGTGCTCTCCAGGCTCTCCTCTGCTGTCATCTCTGCATCAGTGGTGTCTGGAAATGAGAGGATGGCCTGTGCTGAAGGGTCTGCCCATGCTGCCTCGTCGTCTGTGATCATAAAATCACAATCCTGGTGGATGTCTGGCTCGGCGTCTGTCAGCAGCTCTGAATCGGTGCGGGCCTCTGAGCGTGCTCTCTCTCTGGCTCTGTAGTCCTCGACCGTCTCTATTTGTATACTCTCGCTCTCGACGCGAAAGTATACCCTCCCGCTGTCATGATCGGTCACCGCCTTGGCTGTGGCCAAGAACGGACGACCAAGGATGATGGGGGTATCAGCCACTGAATCAGGGATCTCCATGTCCAACACTACGAAGTCCACGGGGAATTTCAGGCCCTGAATCGTGACGATAACGTCTCGCAACAACCCCTTCGGCCTCTTGACAGATCGATCAGCAAACTGAAAGACTGTCATACTCTGTCTAAGAGTGCCCAACTCGAAGCGGTCGAGAAGGGCTGCCGGAAGGAGGTTGATCGACGATCCGCTATCCAATAGAGTACGGTCGAACCTCTGCTCACTAATCTGGCATCTGACATACGGGGCTCCTGAATCTGGCCTCTTGGCCGGCAGACGGTTCTGGATCGCGAAACACGTGGCTTTCGTCAGCACATGAATCTCTGAAGTGTGGTTCCTCCTCCTCCTCCTGACTGTGGTCCTGTCTCTCAAAGATCGCTGAAGAAGGGGGATGTGCTGCAAAGCCTCCTGGAGGGTCAGCTAGATGTGAAATCTGTCGATCATGCTCTGGCTGAACTCCTCCTGCTCTCTCTTTTTTGGGTCTTTTTCTTTTTTCTTCCCCTTCCCCATCTGAAGGGCTCTAGGGAAGGGGATCACAGGGTCCTTCTCAAATGAAGGACTAGGAAAAGGCCTAGACGGCTCGACGGCCGGATCCACACATACATCAAGCACCACAGTGGGACTAGAAGAAACTAAACCTTTTCCTTTATTGACAACAGTGTTCTGAGATACATGAGAATGAGGGAAAACATCTGATCTCTCTACACAAACACCGGTGGCCTCAGTACCACCACGGGCTGGCTCTGCTGCTGGACGTCTCGCGGCCTCAGTACCGCGGGCTGGCTCGGCTCCTCTGGTGGCATCAGCACCACCTCCTCGAACTGGTGAAGCGGCGGCCTCAGTACCGCCGGTGGAATCAGCATCCTTGGTGGCGTCAGTACCACCATCATCATCGTGTGTGGCCTCAGTACCGCTCTCCTCCTCCTCCTCATCTGGCGCCCTGGGTGGGTCCTCGAGTCGTCGCTCAGATGAGGCGCCGCCTGCTGGTGCTCTACCGCTCCTAAGTGTAACAAAATCAGCATCAAATAGATCCGAAGACATATCATCAAATGGATCACTAGGAGTGGCGTGCTCAGTGGAAACTACCTGCTCAGATTTCCTCTTCAGGTTGTTCGGATTCGGCTCTATCTGTGCAGGAATGGCGGCCTTCCCTCTCACAAGGTCCCGCATCTCCTGGCGGAACTCGTCCATCTCCCGTCGAAAAGTAGCCTGCTGGTCCGTGAGGAGGCGGGCTATGTCATCCAAGGCGGGGCTCTCAGGGGAGCCCGACGGGTAGCCTCTCTGGTGCTGAGGCTGCTGGAACTGGTGTTGCTGGTAAGAGGGGTAGGAGGAAGGATGTTGCTGCTGGTGTGGTGGGTGAGCTTGCTGCTCACGTCTCCAAGACTGTCCCTACTGCTGATAGGGACGAGGAACGAAGGACGACTGCTGGTGTGACTGGTAGGCTGGGGGCTGCTGCTGCGGCTGGTGATCTCTTTGCTGGCCATACTGCCCTCCCTGTTCGGATGACTGCTGCTGGGGCTGGGTACCTCCACTCCCCACCTGAATCCGGGATGGTCTCGTCGGATCCCAGGCTGGGGGCGGTCATATCAAATCCCGTTGACATCCATCAACGGCTCTGCATCGTATGGGGCTGGCGGGAGTACTGCCAGAGGCTGATTCGGCTGGTATACCACCATCTGCATGTCTGGAGATGGTGGGGACTGGTAAGAGGGCTACTGTTGCTTGGTACGGCTCCGCCTATACAAGGTGAACCTATCTAGGCTGCTGAGAGGAGCTGGAGCGCTGGGACGAGCTGTTGCTACCGCCGGTATCGCCTCGCGACTGAAGACGGGGCTGTGAAGCCGTCTGTGCCTCCTGGAGACACATGAGCTGGGTCTTCATGTCGCTCAGAGTCTGTGCCATCTGTTCCATCTGTGTGATGCTCTGGCACTGCTTCTTCTCGATCAGCTCCATCCGGTCCAACTTCTCGCTGATGATGCCCATATCCGCAGCGGACGACTCTGCCTGTGCTGCTGCAACTGCGGGATGAACTGGATGGACCGGCGTCGACCCGTGCTATCCTCTGGTACTGCACGGGTCCCGGCTGCTGCTGGGGTCTCCCCTGTGTGTACAACCGGGTCTGGGACATCACCATGTAATTCTCGGCCATCTCCTCGTAGATGGCCCAGACCTGGTCGTGGTCCTTGGCGAAGTAGGACCCACCGCAAGAAGCATTCACCAGGCCCTGGAGCTCTGGTGTCAACCCGCTGAAGAAGCTCTGAACAAGGTTCGGCTTCGAGATGTCGTGGTGCGGGCATCGGTCTGTGAGCTCACGGAACCTCTCCCATGCCTCGTGGAATTGCTCATTGGGGAGCATGGAGAAGTTGCTGATCAGGGCCCTCACTGCATTCGTCCGCCCGAGTGGATAGTACTTGTTCAAGTACTCGGTGCGGAGCTGCTCCCAGGTGTAAACAAACTTCCCCAAATGCTTCAGCCAGGTGGCTGCTCTGTCTGCTAGGGAGAAGGGGAAGGCGATCATCCTGATCGTGTCCTGGTCCACCTGACGGTCGTGGACAGTGTTGCATATCATCAAGAACTCCTGGAGGTGGAGATGGGGCTCCTCTGTCGCGAGTCCGTGGAAGCGGGGGAGTAGCTGCAAAGTGTTCGGGGGGAACTTGAAGTCCCCCACGATCGCTGGAAGTACTACCCAGTGGTGCGTCAGCGTCGATCCGGGGTTGTGTAACTCCCGCATCGGCCTCGGTGGTCCTCCGGCCGCTCCTGCGGCGGCTGCCGCTGCGGTTGCTGCATCCGCATCATATGGGATCCTCGGTCCCTCTCTCCTCTGCTCTCGCTCTGCTCTCTCTGCTCGCATCTGCTCCATCTCTCTCCTCATGTCGAGCATAAATGCTCCCTGATCCCTCAGCTGCTGCTGGACGGTCTCTAACGAGGCGATCAGGGTGGAGTTGATCGCTCCCTGGTCCAATACGAAGTGCTCAGGCTGACGGGAGCGATCCTCAGAACTGCCGGCCATGGCGTCTGCAAAATCAAACGAGCCAAACTCAAGTGCTGTCAAATCTGTGAGTCTCTCCTCTGGCTCATATCTCTCAGAACCGAAAGAAAGGGGGTCGAGGGGGAATAGGGCGGAATCATACTCGGGCTCGGAGAACTGGTCTTGGCTCTCGCGGGCCAACCTAGATGATTGGGTAGACGTGCCCGAAAGCGGTGCAGCCAGAGGCTACCTAAGAGAGCGTCTACCCATCATCTTGATCTGGCGAGTAGGGCGGATGAGATCTGGAGAAACTATGATCACAATGCAAACCCCCGGTTCACCAACGCAACGCGAGCTGAAGACCGTGAAAGTTCGGTCAAATTATCTTGTCAATTTTTATTAGGTGAACACACAAGATATCAGAGCGCTTACGTGACTTGTTAGGATACCCGATGCTACCCCAACCGACTGGCCCGCACGAAGAGTCGGTAATCAGTCGGGACTAGCACCGGAGGGCTCTACCTAGGGTGCGGGTCACTCTCTCGCGCATCCAAACCATACAATGAGGGGGTTGCTCTCCCCAAGACAAATTTTTATGGTGAATGTCTTTTAGGATCAATAGTGTTAAACAGTCCCAATTTTATGGTTTTTCTTTTTAATATTTTTCAAATTAAAAACAAATGGCCTAACGAATTTTTCGGTTCTCCTGGTTATTTAGTCCAAAACAGGGGGGAGAAGACGAAAAAAGCCGATGCGCGATGAAATCAATGATGCATGCTGAGTAAGAAATGCATACCTTGTCTCCAGCACTCTACATGCAAGTGATCCGCGCAGAATTTAAAGACAGGAAATAAATTACCTAAATGATGCAATGGGAAAAACCGAGTCCTAGATGAGCAATTTCTATCGCAGAACCGTCTAATCGGTCACCGACCTCCAAGCCAAAGGGTCCGGTCTTGGCCCACCCCTCCTCTGCCCGACAAATCGGGGGTAGGAGAAAGCGCTTTACAGGGTGAGCTGCGGCACGTAGGCTACTAAGGAGATGAGTCAATTATTTTTATTAATTGATTATTAGTAGGTCCAATTAGGCGTACTATAGGAGCAAGCAGATAATTAGGTGTGGGGACCCTACTAATTACGGCACAAGCAAGAGAAAATCCTAAGTCTAGGGGGCTCGATGAAAACCGCGTAAACACCGGAAAAGGCAAATTAAATGAAAAGAAAACAAAGCCGCGTAAAAAGCCGCGAAAAACCTAAGGGTCCCCCGAGCACACCGGTGCTCGGCGAAACAGACCCGCTAAGTCCAAGAGTCCACAAGTGTCCAGTCTGAGTCCCTGTATTATTACAATAATAATGATAAAAATAAAACCTAATCTAACCCTCACTCACTCAACTCTCTCTCTCTCGCTCTCTCCTGCGGCTTCGTAGAGAAGGAAGCCGCCTCCAAGTTCCTCGATTGCACCGGCACCTCGAAAGTCGCCTCCGCGGTCCTCGGGCCCTCGCAAGAGACAGAGACAAGTGGTCAGACCAAAGTAATCAAATAATAATAAAGAAAATAAATGAAACTGAAAATGAGGGTATATATGCAAAAATACAAAATTAAATAAACACTCAAAATAAAACAAAAATAAAAATAAAAGAAAAAGAAAATAAAACAAAATAAAACAAAAATAAAATATAAAAAAAGCCGCGAAAAAGCCGCGAGCTCTGAAAGAGCCGCGGAAAAACCGCGAAAACGAAAATGAAGATAAAATAAAAACTACTAAGCCGTGCTCCCCGGCAACGGCGCCATTCTGATGAGCGACCTGAAGGCTAGGGTATAGGTGCTAAATCGGTCGTTGCGACCCAAGCGATCAGACTCGGCTCAATCAAGAAAAATGAACCACTCAGAATAGATGAAATCACTCAAAACACGAAAGCGGTCCTGCTATTGGATTAACCTGGTATAGCGATCAGGGTCGAACTCAAGGAGCACGGATTGGCATCTCGGCCTACGAAGTAGTAAAAAGAAATAAAACAAGAGAAGAAAATATTTTTAGTGGTTTTTAATTTATTTTATATATTTTTGGTTTTTTAATGTATTAAGAAAATAAGAAAAACAAAGAAACACACACTTCAACACTTTATTTAAAGCACTAAAAATCAACCAAAAATGCAAACAAAAATATTTTTATGTGTTTTATAATTTTTAGTGTTTTTGGTGAATTTTTGAGAATTTTCTGATGTTTATTGAATTTTCTAAAAATCAAACAGTGACTGAAATAAAAGGTACTGTCCAGCCGAGCTAAAAAGGCCTAGAAAAGATATCTAAGGGCCCTAAAATGGCTGGAAGGTAATTTTCCTGTGAAGAGAATAAACCAAGGAAAATTTAGGCACTTATTGTATTATTTTTGGATTTTTGGTTTAATTACTAGAATTTTTATAAGTTTTTAAGTGTTTTTCAATTTTTAGGGGTTTTCAGTAATGAAAAATAGCCAAAATTGGCTAGCAAATCAAGCTAAGCAAAATAGACAGCCACCTATTTTTTTGTAATTTTTAGACACTATTTAATATTTTTTTGTGTTTTTTAAAGTTAGACAATAGCAAAATTAGAGGTTTTTTATTTTTTAAAAATATCAAATGAAATCAAAAATGTCCTCAAAAATCCACGAACATGGCAGGAGCCATGTGTCCAATTTTCGTTGGATTTGGAGGTAATTTGCTATTTTATTCAAAAATAAAGAAGGGGCACTGTGCACAGGGACCAAAGTGCAAATACCCAAGAGTCTGGGGGGTCTGGTGCAATTTACCCAGCAAAATACGCACCACGCACGTGCCTGGGGCACTTAGGGACCCAAATGCAATAAAAATAAGTCCCGAGGACTTATTGGTAATAGGTACCAAAAGTCCAGGGGTCTATTCACAAAATACCCAAAATATCGTGCACATGTTGAAATAAATCACGCACAGGGGTATAAATGCAAATAAACTAAAACATTCATTCCATTGATAACAACCAGAACTACAGGGGCTTGAGTTGCAAATAAACCAGAGACACACGTGACGAAGCACGTGTCATACAACGTACAGGGGCATAAATGCAAGGAAAATAAAGTACGGGGGTCCTCCATGCAAATAACCCTAAAACTAAACAACTAAATTCAATATTTACAGGACTAAAGCGGAAATAAAAGAAAAGACAGGGCCTAAGGGTAAATTACCCTTTATTAAGGTGAACCGCTGGATGCGCGCCACGTGGAGGATCTGAAGGTGGCGAACGATGGGCGCTCCAGATCTTCCCTCCTCAGATCGAACGGTGGTGGTTGCTCCGGAGATGAACGGCTCTGATGGAGACTGGAGCGAGAGGGGGCTATCGAACGACGACGGAGGATGCTGGATGAACAGGTCGCCGGCGAGACTCGCCGGCCTCGGGCGCGCGCTAGGCTCCTCCTGGGAGCACTCTGAAGGTCGGAGAAGAGACGTGGAGTGCTCCCGCGTCTGGTGGTGGGCTCCGATGATCGAGCTGAGCTCCGAGGAGCTCGGGCGAGGTCGGCGGAGCTGAGCCTCCTGACTGGATGGCGTAGGGCCTCAGATGGCCTTTGTTTGACCTGCAAAGCGAACCAGAAGACTCGCGGGTCGAGGGAAAACTGCCTCGACCCGGTTAGGCGAGGTGACGGTGGCTCGTGGGTCGAAATGGCGAGCTCCGGCGAAGGGGGTGGATGGAGGAGCTCGGCTCCCAGCTCCTGTGCGAGCTGGGTTGGATAGGGGGGGAAGAAGGTGCGTCGAAGGGAGGCGGATGCGATGGACGATTCCGATGATCGAACGGAGTGAGGGGATGGTCGGAATCAGCTCGAGACGGCGGCGATATAATTTGGGCGTAAATGGAAATCGAAGAAAGATAAGGACCAACAAGGTTACCTGGGTGGTCAAAGAGACTGGGGAGGAGCTGGGGAAGCTCCTGGTCGTCGCCTCGAGGAGCGTCTCCCTCCGATGCTCAAGCTCCAGCTGATGGCGGAGCGACGGCGGCGTAGCTCGCCGGATCGATGGTCTCGCCCTCCTTCCTCGTTGCGACACCACGGGGGGGGGGGGGGGGGGGGGGGCGAGCTGTCACTCTCGCCGATGTGATGGAGGTCACTGGGAGTGGAACGAATGTGCCAAAGATGGGGAAATGAGGTGGCGGAGCTCGGCTATATACGCTGGAGGGGTCCGGGAAAGATGGCTCGGGTAGGGTGTGGAGGCGCGCGGATCCCGAGGTGGATGCCACGGCGAGGATGTCGGATATGGCAGGAGTGAAACGGACCCGGGGTTTAGGTGGGATTCAATCGGGTTTAGGCGCTAGAAATTAGGGAAGTCGGGTCGGGCGCTTAAATCCGCAGAAGGTGGTCCTGGGGGGGTAGTTGACCGGGCGGTCAACATCCCCAGGGCCAACAGGATCAGGCCACGTGGCTGGATCTTGAAGTTAAAAATTAAGGTAGCAAATGGCCGAATTTGCAAAAAGTTAAAACATGAAATATTTTTATTTTTTTTTCTATTTTTTAGTGATTTTTAATAATTTTTCGAAATAAAAATAAGGTATATACATAGTATGTACTATATAGGTATATGTACATAATTAGGGTTTTTTAATTTTTGATTTTTTTAATTATTATTTTTGTGCATTTTATTCCTATTTTATATTTTATTTATTTTCATTATAAAATAAGGAATAAAAAGGTATTTTTATTTTATTTTTATTATTTATACACATAGGTAAAATAAATACATATATACACTTAGTATACATGGTATATGTACATATCCATTTTTGTATTTTTAATTTTGTTATTTTTATTTTGTTTTTTGTTTTGATTGTTTTTATTTATTTATACTATATAATAAAGGATATTTACAAAAACTATAAATATTAATTTTATTTATTTATAGGGCTAAATAAATATGTGGGTGAGTCTATGTACAATGTGAAAGTGATATTTTTGTTCTTTTTGATTTTCATATTTTTATCTTTTGTTTTTTATATTTATAAATATGTACAAGTATTTACAAGCTATTTTTGGTGAGGAAAATATTTTTATTTATTTACATAAATATTTACACATGAGCCCCTATCTCCCTCTACTTTGGTTTTTATGCGGTCAGGCCCATGCTGAGCCCTCCCTTGGGTTAGGTTGCTCAATATTTATTCTAAATTTTCCCTCTTTTTCTTTTTAATCTTTATTCTTTTATTTTTGCACAAAAACATGCTAATTATAGGTTTTTACACAATGCATGCTTTTAGTAATTATTCCTATTTACACATAGCTACATGCATTTGCAAAGGGTTTTTGTAGCTAAATTATAAGAATAAAGAGTGATGAATGGGTATTCATCACTCAGCATCAAGTAAAATGGTGGCATCAGCACCACCGCCTGCATTTGGTGTCACGATGGCCTCAGTATTGTCCATCTGGATCTCTATCCTTGGTGGCATCAGTACCACCATCATCAACATCATCAGCGGCATCAGCACTGCTACTCTCCTCATCTAGCGCTCCTGGTTCCTCGTGTTGTTATCGCTTAGATGAGGCGTCGCTGGCTGGCATCCTACCGCTCCTAGTAGTCACGAAATCAGCATCACACATAAAAGAAGATATGTCACTCAAAGAGTTACTAGGAGTGGTATCCTTTGTAAATTGAACCTGCTCTGATTTCCCTCTTCAAATTGTTCGGATTAGGCTCAATATATGCTGGTATGGCGGCCTTGCCCTTGATGATATCCCTCATATCCTGTGGAACTCATCCATTTCCCGTCGGAAGGATGCTTGTTGTTCAGAGAGCAAGCGGCGGGGTCATCTAGAGCTGGGTTCTCGAAGGCAGGTGCCTGAGAACCGGAAGTGTTCCCCTGCTGGAAATGAGGTTGCTGCTGCTGTGAATAGTGAGGGGGAGGCTGGGGAGTATGACTAGTGAGGTGGCTGACGCTGTCTCCACTGTTGTCTCTGATAAAAGGGACGAGGACCTTGCTGGTACTGTTGCTGGGAGTAATGGGGCTGTTGTTGCTGCTGGCTGTTCTGATGTCCCGGAGCGGAAGGTCGCTGTTGGGATGAGGTGCCTCCGGTGGTCCAACGGAATCCAGGATGGTCACGACGAATCCTGACCTGATGTGGGTACTGGTCGTACCCTATCCCATTGACTTCCATCAATGGCTCCTGCTCGACGGGTGGTGGAGGAAGTACTGTCAGTGGCTGATCTGGCTTGTAGACCATCATCTGAGTGTCTTGAGATGGTGGCGGCGCTGGGTAGTGTTGTAGCTGCTGGACCGGCTCTGCCTGGATGTGGTGAACCTGGCGGTATGTGGCAGAGGGCTGGGTGGAGCTGCTACTGCTGGATCAGCACGTGACCTGGGAGGCTGCTGAGTGGAGGTTTGTGCCTTCTGAATGCATAGGATCTGAGTCTTCGGGTCACTCATGGTCTTAGTCAACTGATCCATATGTGCAAGACCTTGTCTCTGCTTCTTCTCAAGGATCTCGATGCGGTCCAACTTCTCGCTAATGATTCCCATGTATGCGACGGTGGATTCAGCCTGAGCTGCTGCTGCTGACGGTGTCTGGGTACCCGCATCGATGTGTGCAATCCTCTGATATGAAACTGCTTGTGGTGGGGATCTTCGGTTGTGTGTAGACTCGGTCTTAGGCCATGACTGTCGAGTTCTCTTCCATTCCTTCATAGATCTCCCAAACCTCATCTTCACCCTTGGAAAAGTAAGATCCACCACAAGAGGCATTCACAAGTCCCTGCAGCTCCGGTGTCAGCCCACAAAAGAAACTCTGAACCAGGTTGGGCTTTGATATATCGTGATGTGGACACCGGTCAATGAGCTCTCTAAATCGATCCCAAGCCTCATGGAACTGCTCATTCGGGATCATAGTGAAGTTTCTGATCATAGCTTGCGTTGTGTTGGTCCGACCGAGTGGATAGTACTTGTTCAAGTACTCGATCCGGAGTTGCACCCAAGATGTGACATACCTCCCAAGATGCTTCAGCCAATAGGCTGCTCTATCAGCTAATGAGAACGGGAAGGTAATCATCTTAATAGTGTCCTCGTCCACCAGTCTGTCGTGGACAGTGCTGCAAATCATCTCAAACTCCTGCAGATGGAGATGAGGCTCCCTTAGTGGCTGGCCCATGAAACTTGGGAAACAACTAGATGGTCTGAGGGCGAAGCTCGAAGTTCCCGACAATGGGAGGAAGCTGGATCCATCGGTGAGTTAGGGTTACAGCTGGGTTGTGCAACTGTCGCATGGTCATCGGTGGTGGCCTCTCCTGGTTTAGGTTCTCCTCCTCCGCCTCCTGCTTCTGGTATATCTCCACCGCCCTCAGGTCTGTCTTCTCTTCCCTCTCGCATCCGCGCCAACTCTCTCATGATGTCACCCATGAAGGCTCCCTGGTCTCTGATCTGTCTCTGCATGGTCTCAAGGGAAGCTAATAGTGAATTGTTGATGGTGGTCTGATCATATATAAATGGAGGCGGTTCCAGCTCATCTGGGTGTTCCTCTCTGCCGGCCATATCTTGGGTCTCTGCAAAGGCAAAAGTATCCATCTCATGTGCCGTCAAATGTCCAGAGCTCTGTGTTGCACTAAACTCTGACACCACAGGACTGGCTGAAGAAAAAGGGTGATCGAGGGGGAACAGGGTGGACGTTAAACTCAGGCTTGGAGAGTGGGTTTGGGACTCCCCGAAGCCGACCTAGATGAGTAAGAAGGAGTGCTCGATAGCGATGCCACCAGACGTGGCCTAAGGGATATCCTTCCCATCATTGTGATCTAGAAGAAAGGGCGGATGAGAACTGGAATGCAGACAAGATGAGAAAACAAACCTACGGTTCACCTACACAACACTGGAGTTGATGACCGTAAAGGCTCGGTCAATTATCTTTTCAATTTTATTTTAGGTGATCAATCAATCTATCAGAGCAATTAAGCAAGCTGGTAGGAACCCGATGCTCCTAGGAGACTGTCCTGACCTAAGTCTAGATCTTTCCCAGCCAGTATGAATTGCGGACCGTTTACCGGTTACCCGATCAATTCACTCTACAAAGGACGTCACGGTCCGCTTCACTGGATATTGAGAAGATCCTCACTGGAGAACGACTAACCCTAGAGCAGTAGTATGAGAGGAGTTTCAGGTATGGCTCTATCTTAGTGTACAGGTCACTCTCTCGCTGCAGATAAATCAACCAAGGAGGGGGTTACTCTCCCAAGACAAAATTTTTGATGAGGTGAGTTTTAAGGTCAAGTTTGCATTAGTAGTCCCAATTTTATGATTTTCACTTTTTTTAGTCTTTTTCTAAATAAAAACAACGCCTAACGAATTTTCTGATTTCTGTAGTTAATTTTGAGTCCAATAAAACGGGGGAGTGAAGTCGGAAAAGTCGATGTGTGATCAAACACAATGATGCATGCAGAGATAGAAATGCGTACCTTGCTCTACCACTCTACATGCAGGGTGATCTGCATATAAATTTAAAGAA